>CM063186.1:5000-605000 GCA_031835075.1 Saguinus oedipus
ATGTAGGGGTCCTCTTGTACCTGTGTTAGACATCAGGGCAGTGTCCTTCAGCAAGATTAGCCAAGGCTCAGTCCCCTTTGTGAAAGTCATCCCTGCTTTTACCATGAGACACTGAGGTCCCCTTTGTCAGACTCATCCCCCCATTACCATGAGACACTGAGGTCCCCTTTGTCAGACTCATCCCCCCATTACCATGAGACACTGAGGTCCCCTTTGTCAGACTCATCCCCCCATTACCATGAGACACTGAGGTCCCCTTTGTCACACAAATCCCTGCTATTGCCATGAAACAGTGGTGTGCTTTCAAAAGCGTGGCTGCTGTCACCTTAGAGAAAATGTAATGAAAAACGATGGAAGAAAGCCCCAAAACTAAATAAACACAAGGCAGGGGTTAATCTGCCCTCCCCCATGGTCTGGTAAGACTCAAAGGGGAACAGCCTCAAGGGACTCCATGCACTTCCTGAGGCCCTTCATGTGACACCAGTCACTGGGCACTGCCTGTTGTCATGGTCCAGGCCACACGTGGCCACCTCCTCTGGGTGCTGCCACTCCTCAGCCCCCCCTCTGTCCTCTCCTTCAGGAACTCTCCTTTAGGCTACTCTTGGGGGCTGGGTTCAGGGCTGGGTGAATGGGTGGCTTCAAGTCTTTGAAGGTAGGTCAATTTTGCTTGCCTGACACCGCTGGGCACCCTGGTGAGTCACGGTGTGTGGGACAGGTTGGGTCTGGAGACGTGGGCAGCACTTAATGCTACTGACAGGTAAGCTCAAAAGTGGACTAAAATGTAAATCTTATTTAGTGGATATTTTATCTCAGGGAAAACCACTTTTCACTACACCAGGAAGCATTCTGAATGGCTTAGAAAGTGAGATTATAAGGCAAATGAAGCCCTGACTCATGAGAAAACACAGATGAGTCTCAAAAAAATGATTCTAAGTGAAAGAAGCTAGACATTAAAGGCCATGAACATTAAAGGCCATGTATTCTGGATATGTCACCACCCCAGCCTGGGTGACAGAGCCAGAGCCTGTCCAAAAAAAAAGCGAACATGAGAAGCATCCATTATTCTTCATGCTCTGTTTGGTTCAGGCACTGCTGACCTTTGTTAGAGAACAGTGAGGACCACCAAAGGAAGATTGGAGAAAGCGTGAGTTATTCAGCGTTTCCTCTAGGAAGGGTGTCAGCCACCGCTTGTCTATGGGTGGGGGGACTCAAAGGCCGAGAGGACTGGGGAGGCTTCATGATGAAAAAAGATGGCACGTCCTGATTCAAGGTGTAGCTGAGAAAGCTGGAGGGACTGACTGGAAGACAGCATCCTTGGTGATTGATTACGGAAACATATTTGACTTTCCGCAGGTTGAGTGTAAGGTGGAAGAGGGATTGGAAATGAGGGAAGCTGTCAGTCCCTGATTAGCTCCTAACTGCCTGGGGCTGATGGCTGCAGAGCCTGTGGTCTGGCTTTTCTGGGCTGGTTGCTGTAGGTCGTGGGTCTCAGCCTCTGGGGCTGGAGCTGGCAATTCCCCTGTTCCTTGGTGGCTTTTGAAATTTCTGCAGACAGAAATCCCCCCTTTGTCATTTTCAATCAAGTGGGTACTTTTGGGGGACAAAGTTTAGTGGTTTTATAAGAAATAACAACAACAATAAGGTTTTAATAATAACAACAACAATAATGATTATTGCACAAACATGGAGATTCTACCACCTCTCAAATCAGATCCCACAATAAATATAAAAGCTGCAGCTCACCTGGTATGGCCAGCTGGCAAAACTTACAAGAGGCTATAAAAGTGGCTGCTGTGCCCAGGCAATGAGGCGCATACCTGTAATTCCAGCACTTTGGGAGGGTGAGGCTGGTGGAGCACTTGAGCCCAGGAGTTGAAGACCAGCCTGGGCAACATAGTGAGACCCAGTCTCCACAAAATAATAAAACTATTATAATTAGCCAGGCTTGGTGGCTGCACCTGCAGTCCCACCTAGGAGGAAGGATCGCTTGATCCTGGGAGAGGAGGTTGCAGTGAGCAGGGAGTGAACCCCCCACCTCAAACAACAACAACAACAAAAGACATGGCAGCCAGGTGATGCCCAACAGCCATTCCTGACGTCTCTGAGAGGAAGGCACACCGCTGGATGCCAGACGTCCTCCCGGTCCACCTGTTTGGCTTTTCCTGGCCTGGGACATTTTCCCCAACCTCTCATGCATGCAGAAACCATCCCGTGTCTACAAAAGGGAGGACTTGGAAAATACTTGAGAGGCACCTCCCAGGACCAGACCCTATGAGAGACAGCGGGTACATTTGCCAGAGGGCACAGGAAGGTGGCCTCTGAAGGAGGCCCCTGTGGCTGCTCAGCTGGCCGGGCCACCACTGCAGGGCACCGAGGAGCTGCAGCCACAATGCTGGTAGTGCCACCGCCCTGCAGGACCACACCTGCACTGGCCACCCTGGCCAGCCCGCCCCCCAGCTATTCCTTGGCAGTTCAGCCATGTCCTTCCACGAGTGCATGGTTAGACGGGTAGTGGAGGGAAAGAGGAGGGCTTGGGAGAGGACCAGTGGCAGGGGAATGCGTTTGACTGAGTGATGAACTTTATGACATGGGTGATAGAACGGAACAACCTGGAAGGAGTCAGAAGACTCTGGAAGGGTTTTGGACCAGGTTACTTGGTGCCCAGGAGATAATCAGTTTAGACAATAAAACTGAGGCCCAACCAAGTGGAGGAAGAAGACCAAGATCTTACTAGTGGGTTATTTTTTCCCTTTATTTCAATCACAGTCCCCTCATCAAAATATTACTGGTTGGCACTTCATTTCACATAATGTAATCATAGTTTTTGTGAAAACAAAAGGGTTATGCCCCAATAATATAATATAAATGATTTTAAAATATTTTATCAAAGATTCATTTCTTTTGAAATATATATTAGGAATCTATATTTTATAAATATTTAATAACTTTACTATGTACATATACATACAAAATAAAATAGAGTATTATATAAATACAGCTACAAATAAAGAGCAGAGCCTCTGAGCAGTGTCTTCGGGAATCTTCGAGAAGGTTACCGAGATAAAGCGCAGAGCAGCAGCTGTACAGAGCAGGCTCACATAAGCATTGGCATGGCTACATTTTAAATATGATTTTGATCTGACACAAATCCACATATAAACGTTTTTGTTCTTGTTTTTTCGGAGACAGGGTCTCACTCTGTCGCCCCAGACGGGAGTGCAGGGGCACGACGTTGGCCAACAACTTCTGCCTCCCAGGCTCAAGCGGTTCTCCTGTCTCAGCCTCCTGAGTAGCTGGGATTACAGGTGCGTGCCACTAACACCCGGCTAATTTTTTATTATTCATTTTTAGTACAGACGGGTTTCACCATGTTAGCAAGGCTGGTCCACTAAAAGAAGTGCACTTTGTATTCTTAAAACTGCCAGGAAACTGCTTTTTTTAATTCAGAATCAAAGAGGATAATAAGTTACATTCCCTGCTCAGAGAGGATACACGTAGCTGTTACAGAAATGGCTGCATTATTCCTCCCCAAACCCCAGTCTGACATGGTGAGGATTTCCCTTCGTTCACTGACATCATGTGCCTACCGACTGCAGTCAGTGCAGGAAGACCCTCCCGCCCAGGTTCGCCCACAGACGTCCAGCTGGTCACGCAGCAGGTCATCCAGTGTGTGGACAACATCGCCAGGGCTGCCAAGCAGCTGGTCACCATCACCGCCAAAGAGAACAACGACCAACACCAGCACGGCGCTGCCTCCTCGCTATTTTTTAAGTGAGGTTACCTGCCTATCTCAGCAAAGCCTGTGTGGGGTGGGTAAGGGGTGAGCGACTGACCCTGTGCGTCCTGACATTAAAGGCCAGCTCACTTGGCATGGACTTCCCTCCACAGCCACACGCTCACACGCGCACAGACACACACACACACACACACACACACACACACACACACACACACACATGCTCATGTAACCCACACTTCCTAGTTCAGATCACACAAACCCTCTCACCTTCAGTGAGGTCTGTAAACTGGGTGGGGGTGTAACATGGACCCATGGATGCTGCAGACTGCTGAGACATTTTCCTGAGAAGGATCATCTGAAATCACTTTGGACACAGCGTCCTGGTGCCTGTGCAAATCCCCTCAGGCCTCTCGGTGCATCTGCGAGCTGCTGTGGGTGGTGGAATGTGAAGGGAGCCTGCGCGTCACAGGGTGAGAGCCGGAGCAAGAGGGGGCAAGTACCAGGCTCTTTAATCCACAGGTAAAGCCCAGCCCAGTCCACGCCTCCATTTAGTCCTTGTGAGACCCTGAGCAAGGACGCAGCCCCTGACTGCTGGTCCACGGAGCTGTGGGGGATGAATGTGAGCTGCTGTGGCTCAATTAGGGTCACCGGTTACCCACGATAGAGAACTAACATGCCCAGTGCCCTCCCCCTCCGCCGGTGTCTATGCAAAGCACACCCGGGTTCAACCTCACAGTTGTTTGAAATACCAGCTGATTTCCATTTCCCGACTGGATCGATACAGAAGCGGCCATCAAATTCAACCTTGAGCAGTAAAAGGGCGTCTCTCACTGCAGGGGGCCTTTTCCCTGCACACATGTGGCTGCTCACTTCTGTCCAAGGAAGCTTCTTGGGGCCAAAGAGTTCTGCTCCCAAGAGAATTGTCCTCATGTGGCTCTGACATCCACCTTCTTGCCAATTCCAGCTGCTGTGGTGTGCTAAGCCTTTAGGCTCCCCAGTGTATGAATCCTGGCCCTCCCCTCCATGAGAAAGTCCTCTTGGGCTGAGCCCCACAGGCCCCCGGTGTCTCCTGGCTGGTAAAACCATGGAACCCTCTCTACCCATCAGTTTAAAGAGCCTGGTACCTGCCCCCTCTTGCTCTGGCTCTCGCCTTGTGACACGTGGGCTCCCTTCACCTTCCACCACCCGTGGAAGATTCCTGAGGATGTCTCATGATCTTATGGCAGTTCTCACTTGTAATAGATTTTCCCTATTAAGTCGTAGTTGCTCAGTTGTTAGACTGCGGCATGTATCCTGACGAAGCACTGCTTCATGAGAAGAGAGTGCAGTCATGAAGCCTCAGCCCTTGGAGGAGAAGGCAGGACCCAACTGCATGTTTATTCTAAAACACATGGAAACAAAACAGGCACATAGCTCCATAAAATAAGAGGCTTCAGGGCTGGCAAATTAAATGGGGGAAAGGGTATTAAAGTTTGATAAGTGTAAAAAAAATAAACAAAGTCAATTAATGGGATTGTTATTAAGATGTTCATAATATGGATATTTTAATATGGATGTAGGTGAAATGCAACTCTAGTTCTGAAGAAATTTTCAATACAACAAGCACATTAGGAAGTCTCCAATGATTAACAAAACATATACATACAACTATCAACCCACCTACCCATCCACCTGCCCATCTACCATCTACCTATCAATCTGTCCATCTACCTACCCATCTACCATCTACCTACCTGTCTACCGATCTACCTACTTATCTACCATCTACTTATTCATCTACCCATTAAGCTACCCATCTTCTCATCTCCCTGCCCATCTCCTTATCTACCTACCCATTGCCCCATCTACCTATTCATCCACTCTCCTACCTACCCACCTTCCCACCCGTATATCTGCCTACCTACCTACTGACCCATCGCCCCATCTATTAACCTACCTACCCACCTGCCTACCCATGTATCTACATATCTACCTACCTACTGACCCATCGCCCCATCTACTTACCCATCTACTAACCTACCTACCCACCCGCCTACCCATGTATCTACATATCTACCTACCCATCTACCCATTTACCCACCCATCTGCACAACTCTTAACAATCTACTTACCCATCAATTTCTCCATACATCTACTCATCCATTTAGCTACTCACCTATCCATCTGTCTATCCATCTACCTAACCATCTACCTGCCCATCTACTCATCGACTTACCCATCTACCTATCTCTTTAACAATCCACCTGCCCACGTACCCATCTCTCCACACATCTACTTCCTACCTACCTACCCATCCACCCATGCTCCTGTCTGCCTGAGTACACACATTCACATGCAGGAATCATAAATCAAATGTGCTATGATGGTAACCTTTGGGAAATCTGAGTAAAGAGTAAGCACTTGTACTATTTTAAGAACACTTTGGAATCTTACAACGATTTCCAATTCAAACAATTTAATGTGGCCCAGAAATTCAGTGCCTCAAGCAGAATGAACAGCTGGAGCCCTCACTGCCTTTGATGTTCTCTGGATCCCACCACTCTGCTCCATGTCTGGTGACTGGGCTGAAAATGAGCACAGAGTTGAGTGACTGCAGAGGCAGAATCTGGGCTGTGCTGGGCCAAGCCTGACACATCTATTACAGATCACAGAGTCTTCGTTCATGGAAAATGGTCACCACAGTGCCACAAGGTCACAGCATGCTGTGACCCTTTTCCATGAATGTCTGGGCCAGGCCTGACACATCTATTGCAGATCACAGAGTCTGCATTTGTGGGAAATGGTCACCATGGTGCCATGAGCTGTCACAGTGTGCTGAGACCTGGAGCAGGGGCAGTGGCTCTGGGGATGCCTCCCCCAAACATGCTGCTGGGTGGACACACAAGCTTCCATTACCTCCCAAAGTCAATGTCAGATGTGGAGGTGCACTGTGCAGACTTCCCTACGGACAGCACATGCTTCTGGCTGCAAGCCCACAGCCCCCACCACAGGGTCACACTCTTCCAGCAGCCAGCCAGCAATGGAGCTCTGGAGGGCTTCACTGGGGCTCCCCTCACTGAGGCCCCAACCTGGGTTCCCTTGAGCCCTGTCACATCCACACCTGCCACGTCCACACCTGTGGTCTTCTGCACCTGCTGTGCACCTGATGTCTGCACTGTGATGTGAGGCTTCACTTGTCCAACCTCCAGCCTGGGCCTTGGCCTGACCTTTGCTTTCTCTCCTCTCCTGACTTCATCTCAGCATCTGCTCACCAGAGGACTTACAGACACCGTCCATGTCTGCCCCTAACCTGAACCCTAACCCTAACCCTGACGAACAACTTTTTTCTCTTTTATTATTTAGAATGTTGCCACTTTGACATCTTGTCATCGATATGCCATCTTTTCTGTTTTTGTAAAACTTGCATAAATGAGGCCTCCTAAACTTGTTATGTAATTTTTGGAATGTGTATTTAAATTAAAAATTTTTTTCTTTATTATACTTTAGGTTCTTGGACACATGTGCAGAATGTGCAGGTTTATTACATGTGCCTAAACCTGTGCTATGGTGGTTTGCTGCACCCATCAACCCATCATCTACATTAGGTGTTTGTCCTAATGCTGTCTCTCCTTGTGCCCCCACCCCCCAACAGGCCCTGGTGTGTGATGTTCCCTTCCCTGTGTGTACATGTTCTCAGTTTTCAACTCGCACTTATGAGTGAGAACATACAATGTTTGGTTTTCTGTTCTTGCATCAATTTGCTGAGAATTATAGTTTCCAGCTTCACCCATTCCCCGTAAAGGATATTAACTCATTCTTTTTTATGGCTACATAGTATTCTGTGGTGTATATCTGCCATGTTTTCTTTATCCATTCTATCATTGATGGGCATTTGGGTTGTTTCCAAGTCTTTGCTATTTAAGAGTACTGCACTAAGCATACGTGTGCTTGTGTCTTTATAGTAGAATGATTTATAATCCTTTGGGTATGTACCCAGTAATGGGATTGCCGGGTCAAATGGCATTTCTGGTTCTAGGTCCTTGAGAAATTACCACACTGTCTTCCACAATTGTTGAACTAAATTTAAAATATTAAAATGGGCTAGGTGAGGTGGCTCACATTTGTAATCCGGACACTTTGAGATGGGGAGATGAAAGGATTTGATTGAGGCCCAGAGTTGGAGACCAGCCAGGATAAGATAGCAAGACACACTCTCTCTCCATATATATATTTCTGTATGTCTGTGTGTATATTGTGTGTATATATATGTCTACACACACACACACATAGATACATCCATCATGAAAGTCCTAGATTCATCTTAAATTCCACCAAAAATGCACTTAACATAAAATGTGCCCACCCTGAGGGTCAAACCTGCCTGCTGATGTGTAATTTGTGTTTGTGTAACATTCTTAATAGGGTTTGCTTTCCCTAGCATAGTGCTTTTCATGATTTCCTCACACCTGAATGTCTCAGTATAAAACCTGTCAGAATTCATTTCTTTTGTGATATTTCTTTGAGAATGCTCCAGGGTTTTGTTTCTTTATTTTATAACTTTAAAAAGCATATAGACAAAGACTGAAAACTGGCATATATTACTATATTAGTCTGAGTTCTCCAGAGAAAGAAAAAAAGCAGGATAACACACACACACACACACACACACACACACACACACACACACAGAGAGAGAGAGAGAGAGAGAGAGAGAGAGAGAGAGAGAGAGAGAGAGATTTACATTGGCTCATGTGATTATGGAATCAGAGAAGTCCAGGTCTACACTGAGTAAGCTGTAGACCCAGGAGAGTCGAATATAGTTCACCACCAAGTCCAAGGCCCAAGGCAGAAGACTGATGTCCCAGCTCAAAGGCAGTGAAACAGACAGACTTCTTTCTTAGGCTTTTGTTTGATTCAAGCCTTCTGTGGGCTGGATGAGGCCCACTCACACTGGGGAAGGCGATCTGCTTTACTCAGTTTACCGATTCAAATGTCAATTGCATCCAGAAACACCCTCAGAGACACAGTGAGAAATAATGTCTAACCTAGTATCCGGACACCCCCTGGCTGAGTCAAATTATCCCAAAAGTAACCTTCACAAACAGTCTCAGTAAAAGTGATGAATAAATGTAGCATCATGTCCTGCCAAGAAAGACATTTTGGTTTTTTCTGTATTGTTGATTTTTCATGCATCACTCAGTAATGACAAGATTGCCAGCAGGGAAAGGTGATCCCAACTGATAAACATATTACAGAAACTGGATTAGTATACACAAATAGCTTCCAGGTAGATAAGGCCAAGGCAAGGAAATCACACTGAATACAGGCTGTGTTTTGGGAGGGAGGGGATTTTAAACAACAAGGAAAATCAACACTAAAGGAACATATGAGAGAAAAGAATTGGGAAGACTAACATGGGATATTTATGAAACTATCATCCAGATATGCATATTATATACACAGACATTTTATTAAAAATACATGCCAAATATATATGATGTATGTGACAAATGACACAAATTCATATATTTATATATATAATTCCATTGAAAGAAAGTATTACATAGGGACGTGGAAGAGGTTGCATTAACTTTATAATCACTAACATTATAATCTGATCTACTGAAATTGGAAAAATACGTAGAAAAATAAGATGAATGAGAGAGAGAAGGCATGGTAGGGAATGAATGCTTTATTAGACAGCAGGGAGAAGTCAGCAGGTAAAGGAGAATGAAACAAAAGGCATTCCCTTTGTCCTGTTGCCTGGAGCCTGGTCAGTGCTCTGGATCCCTGGGAAAGCCAGCAGGTGAAAGTGTGGAGCCAGCAGGGGTGAGTCCTGACTGGAGGTGTGGGAATCCATGGGGAAGCAAGAGACTCAAGCAAAGAAATCAGTTTCAATACTCGAGTTATCATGGCATGTGTCAGGGACTGTGCGTCCCCCAACCCTCACTGAGTGCCTTCCCTGTGTCCTCTCCACAGGCCCGATGCTGCTCCTCATCTCATGTGACCTCCCTCCTCCTGAGGACAGGGCTCCTCTCATTCCTCAGCTGAGGGCACCACCTGGCAGGTGAGCACCAGGCAGCCCCAGGGGCTCCAGGAGGAGACATGGAGTGGGAAGGAGAGTGAGGATGAACATGACCCAGGGTTTTAAGGAAATCTGAGTGGAAGTGGATTCCTGTGAGAAGAAAACTGAGGACATGGCCATGGACATGAGTGGAGAAAATGGGCTAAATGGAGTTTCATAAAGAGACACATTTGTATACTTTCCACGAGAAGCTTTCCCTTTATTGTTTTATTTCAAAACAAGGTGAAAAACAGAGCAAGAAGCTGGCTGTGTCAGGAGACTGACTTGTGGGCCCAGGGTTTGCACTTTTACTCAATGTGCCTAATGGGTTGTTACTGAAAGTGCTTGGTAGGGGAAACTGACTTAAAAGGGATATTGACGGAGTTGAAGAAAACTGGTAAGAGAGACTTTCTAAGGAAACACAGGAAGAGGGGTCCCTAGAAAGTGGAGATTCTAACAGTTGCTCTTTTCACACAAAACAATGCATGTGACATCACTTCCTAAGTGCTAATTTACCAGAAAGATAACAGTAAGGTAACATCTATTCATACATGTACTGAGCATTTTTTATTGAATTGGCCCTTTGGAAAGTATACTAATTAATGTTTTCAACAACGATTGAATGTGTATATAATTTTTCAGGTCTCTCAGATGATGGAACTGAGATGAAAATATCAGCACCACAAATGACTTGGCCAAGGTGAATAATGAGTGTGAGTTAAACCCAGGACCAGAGAGGAGATTTGATCTGAAACTCCCAGCTCTTGCTCACCTCTCTGGGCTGGAGCATCGTGGATTTCTTCTTGACTCTGAGGGAGCATGAAGATACCACTGCCTCCTGCCCTCACAGCACCATAACCACCAGTGCCTGGATTAGAGCTTCCTGGCACACATTCCTTCCCTGTCTTGGAAGGGCCATTGGTTCCCAGGATCAGCAGAAAATACTTGCAAACTACAGATCTGATAAAGTGCTTGGGTCCAAAATAAACTAAGAGCTCTTCAAACTCAGGAATAAGAAAGTGAACAACCCAATTTAAAAGTAGGTAAAATATCTGAACACCTCACCAAAAAGATATACAGATAGGAAATAGGCATATGAAAGAGAAACTCATAGTCACTTGTCATCAGAAAATTGCATGTGAAAACAATGAGGTAACAGATCATACCTATTAGAGTGGCTAAAATCTGTAAAAAGTGACAATCTGAAAAGCTATCAAACAGAGCTACAGGAACTCTCATTGATTGTTGGTAGAAATGCAAAATGGTACAATCACTTTGGAAAATAGTTTGGGAGTTATTTGTGGTTTTATGTTGTTTGTTTGTTTTTTGCTTTTTAAAGCTAAACATAGTCTTGTTGTATAATCTCACAGTGGCAGTTTGATTAGCCAAATGAGATAAAAACTTACGTTCACTCAAAAACCTGCACACAAATATTTACAGCAGTTTTATTTATTATCCTCAAAAACTAGAAGTAACCAAGATGTCCTTCTCAACAAGTGAATGGACAAACAAAATTTTGCTGTATCCACACACTGGAAGGCTAGTCAGTGATAAAGAAATGAGTTCTCTAGCCATGAAAAGACATAAAGGAATGTTCAGTTGATAACACTTGAAAGGAGCCAGTCTGAAAACCTACATACCCTATCATTCCAACTGTAGGGTATTCTGAGAAAGTCAACAAGACACAGTCAAATGATCAGTGGTTGCCAAGGGTGAAGGAGGGAAAGGAGGGATGAATGAGTGAGGCACAGGGAGTTTTCAGCAGTGAAACTATTACATATGATATTGTATTGGGGATTCATGACACTGTGCAATTTAAAAAACCCACAGAATTCTTAAAAAGGAAAAAAGATAAAAGATGGAACACTTAATATAAACTATAGACTTTAGTTAATTATAACTATCAATATTGGTTCATCCAATGTCACAAACATACCACACTATTGAAAGATACTAATGAGGGAAATTGTGTATTGAAGGACAGGGAGGCACATGGGACCCTCTACAGCATCTGCTCAATTTATCTGTAAACCTAGAACTGTTCTATAAAGTAATATCTATACATTTTTCTAATTTAGAATGTGAAAGCTCCAATTTTTGGTGGCATTCTGATATTGTGAGGCTAATACGGGGCATTGAGATGCACAACCTGGAGTCAGAGCAGTTGAAGATTTCAATGTCTGTGCTTCACCCTCTGTCCTGGGGGTGCCCCTGGAATCCAGAGAGCAGATCAGTTAGGTCACAGTGGCATCAGCACTCCAGATAGTGCGGTTCTGGTAAGGACAGGGCAAAACCACCTTGGATGGCAGAACTTGCTAAATACTTGGAACCACAGATAAAAAAAGAGGGAGAAGGGAGGAGCCACAGGCTACAGAATAAGCTCCTTGACTGAAAGAGAAAGGTGGCTTCAGAGATTTGGCAAATTCTGAGAAAGAATTAGAAGTCAGAAAAAGAACTTAGATTTTAGAGCAAAGTGGTCTATTTCAAAAGAAAGAGAGACTGGGAGCAGTGGCTCACACCTGTAATACCAGCATTTTGGGAGGCTGAGGTGGGCAAATCACCTGAGGTCAGGAGTTCGAGACCAGCCTGGCCAATATGGTGAAACCCTATCTCTACTTAAAAACACAAAAATTAGCTGGGCATGGTGGTGCGCTCCTGTAGTCCCACCTACTTGGGAGGCTGAGGCAGGAGAATCAGTGGAACCTGAACACAGAGGTTGTAGTGAGCTGAGATCATGGTATTGCACTCCAGCCGGGTGTCAGAGAGAGACTTTGTTTCAAAAACAAAAAGAAATAAAGAAAGTGAAGGAAGGAAGGAAAAAAGGGAGAGAGGGAGGAAGGAAGGGAGGGAACTTAGGTGAAGATTGAAATATCCAGGAATGGGCTCAAACCATAATCCTTTCCATTAATGGTCACATGCTAACTAATCATAGCACAGAGAAATGACACTGTAACATCAAATACAGCGAGCATGGGGTGAGAAGCTGCTCCCAGCCTCTCCATTCCCCTCCAAGGACACAGTCAGAATTCACTGGGAACAGAGATATTTAATCTGGCCTTTGGGTGAGTTTGGACAACCACATGAAGGAGCAGGGACACCAGAACACCAGGCCATGACCTTCCCCACTGTCCCTTGCCTGTTTTGGAAGTGGCCCCACTGTAGGTGGGGACCACAGCACCAAGTCTGATGTTGTCCATTTGCTTTCTCACTGGGCTTCTCTCCTTGCGCTGGCTCCTACTTCCCCAGGACCCAATGAGTAGCCACCTGGGAAGGACAAACTGGCCATGCCCCTTTCTCTCTGACACCCCTTGATGCCTGCAGAGGTGGCCTCCAGACCCACTTCATGAGTCGTGACTTGAGACTTGCTCGCAATGATATTCCTATCCCAGAGCAGGGCCTGACACTTCATAGCCACACCATGACAGCTCAGTGGAAGGAGGCATCCCCCACACGGCCCTGGAGGACCAAGAATTCCACTGCGGCCCAGAGCTTTCTAGTCCCAAAAGATCCCAGATTGAGAGATGTGAGGCTTTAGAAAGCGGCCTTCCTTTCAAACCATTCTACTGGCAGCTGCACCATGTTCCCCCATCCTGGACATGTCTAGAGGGCACCAGCCACAAACACACACATCTTCCCACCCAGGATAGTCTGATGTGTTAATTTGGGGGATTCCAGTAGGCAGGGAAGGGGGAACCATGAAAGCTGAAAAGGAGAAAGAGGTGGAAGTGGGGCATCCAAGTGGAAACAGAGAGAAAATTAAGGTGGGTAGAGAATGAGGGGGCTCAGGAGGAGAGACAGAGACAGAGACAGAGAGACAGAGAGAGAGACAGAGACAGAGAGAGAGAGAGAGAGAGAGAGAGAGAGAGAGAGAGAGAGAGAGAGAGAGGGAGGCAGATCTAGCCACCAAGGAAAAATCCAGAACGCTTGTCTGCTTAAGTGAAATAACTTACACCCAACCAGGGGCAAGGGCACTGCAGGTGTGGGTGCCATGTCTTGGTCATGCTGTGATGTTTAGGGACCATGGCATCTTCCCTTTGAATCTAAATCATAATAGAGAGGGACGCTGTCCCTATCTAGCTGGTAATGCCTTGTGATTTTGCCTTTTGGATCTGGCGGCTCTTCACGTCTGCTCACTTTGTGGGAGGCACCTCTTGGTGCACCAAATCAGGATGATTCAAAATCAGAACCTTGGAGACCTCACTGGAAGCCCTGAACAGCGGGAGCTGGTGGCATTCCCAGGGTGAAGTCCAAGAGGTAGCAGGGCTGAGTCTCCACATGGCCCCAGGAGAATGGAAGGGGCAATCTCCGGGTGAGTGGCCACATTCCTAGGTGCCTCCGCCTAGGTGGAAATGGGCCCTATGCCTAGCTTTTCCATGCACAGGCCCTGGCCAGGGGTACAGGGCACTGGCTGAGTCATGGGCGATGCAAATCCCTGTGTCTTGACCTCGCGGTGGATGGAAGGAGAAACTGATCCTTCCACTTGGAACTGCACTTGCAAAGAAAATGGCTCCTGCTGCTGTCAATTTCCTTGGACTTTGGCAACTGGATTCGGTCTTCTGGAGTGGAAGCAGGACTCTTTTGGGTCACCCCAGGAATGGGGTGGCCTTGGATCTGCCGGTCCTGCCCAGGCCTTGAGGACTGGCTGATGTTCATCACCTCTGTTGGTGTCGCTGCACTCACCAGTAAAGATACCCCAAAATGTCCTGACTAGGAACACCCTCCTCCACTTCCTCTCGGACCCTGGTGGGCCGTTTCTCTGTGAGTGTGGGCTGCGTGGGAGGTTGGTAGTGGGTAGGGTGGGAGCCTAGAGAAGGAAGAGGAATGGTGGTCAAGGAGGAGCGGAGGAGGAGGAGGAGGAGGAGGAGGAGGAGGAGGAGGCAGGAAGGATAGAGAGCTGGAGGGGGCTGGGAAAAGGGGTGTGGGGGGCTGTGAGGAAGAGAGCGAGGGGGAAGGAGGGGGTTGGAAATAGAATGACAGGAGGAGGAGAAGGGGGAGGAGAAAGAGGAGGAGGAGAAGGCAGAAGAAGAAGAGCAGAAATCCCAGCATATTCCAAATCCCGTTCTGGAAACGGTCAGCGGTGCTCCATGGACAGAGGGAACAGGACAGTTGCAAGAAAAAGAAAGAAACCCCAGCAGGCAGGAAACTCGGCCGAGCTGGTAGCTTTTGTGGAGGCCTAAATACAGCTCTGGGGGTTCCTATCCCAAGCAGTGCTGAACCTCATTCTCCGAGAGAACCCTAAAGAGAAGGGCAGAGAGACCTCGGTCTGGGGCGACTCCTCCTGCTGTCGTTCAAAGGTGCTCAGGAGCTGTGTGACCAGAAGGAAAGAAACCCCGGTGACTCTGAAAGCCGAGAATTCACCTGCAAATGCCGACAGCTGAGGCCGCTCTTGGCTGGCGGTTCCATGGTGTAATGGTGAGCGCTCTGGACTCGGAATCCCAGCGATGCGAGTTCAAATCTCGGTGAGACCTTGTTTGCTGTGTACAAAAGCTGGTCTGCTACTCTGGGGCCCCTCCCCCCTCAAAGATAAAGTGAAGGGTGTGGATTTCGTTTGCTCTTTGTTTCCAGTCCTGGGTCACAGGTCAGAGAGATTCGGGTCCCAGAGAAGGAAGTCCCACGTGGCAGGGCTGCTGCAAGTTCCCGCGTCCCTCCGGCTCCCGCCTCGCAGTGCGGCCCCTGTGATGTCACTCGCGCTCTCCTATCCCCTCCTCAGGGGTTCGGGTCCCAGAACTGCGTTCTCACAGTGGCCTGGTCCACAGGGAAATTGCTGGAACATCCGATCGGAGTCACCAAGCCTGGAGGATCCCAGGCAGTCGGAGGGCCAGAGCCCACAGCCAGCGTCCCAGAAACCCAGGACTCCCACACCCCGTGACCCTGGGTTTTGGAGTGAGGTCTTCACTAAAATTGCTGCTATGCCTCAATCCTAGATGCGGAGACTCCTTGCACCCAAAAACTCCCGTAACGGCACCCATTGTCTTTTTTGTAAGAAACGGCGGTATGAGGAATTTTGATGGGGTTAGCTCAGTGAGTCATCGGCGATTGCTCTGGGTTTAGAGTCGCTGATTGGAGACCTAACTTAGGAGTAAAACTTTCTTATTCAGACGGCCCATCCTATTCCGAATGTTAATTTACTCTGTTCTTCATATTCATACTTTTATGCTGAATTTCTAGCTCCCACATCTCTATTGTGGGCTCTTTGTCGCTGTTTCACTAAGCTTTGAAACCTGACTCTGGAAATCTCATTCTTTGGTCCCAAGATCTCAGCCTGAAAGGGAAATCCACATCACAGCCTCTTAAGCTCGTGGACTGGGAGCCCTGGTCCTGATCCTCCGCAGCCTGGAAGGATCTCCTGCAGGGCCACAGGGAAGAGGAGGCTGAGCAGCCCTGGAGGATGAGTGTCAGATGGTGGGGCTCTCCCTCGACTGGCCCGGACCCCGCCCCAAGGAGAAAATGTCGCCCTAGGATGAGACAGATGCAAAAACGTTTTCTTCTGCTCAGAAGAATGTTGTGAACTGAATGTGAGCCCAGGAATCTCATCCAGTGAGAGGGTCCCAAACCTGGAAGAGAGCGTGCATGTAAAAAAAGAGGAGAAAGAAAAGAGCGGGGTCTGGAGAACTGGATGGGCTATGCCTAGGCAGCAATTTTATTTGTGCAGTAGGTTCCATTATATACTTTTCTACTTAATGTTGTTTACATCAGATCAAAGCTTTTCTCAAATCACAAAAGAAACAGAAAACAATTCTGGGGAACTAGTAAAAGGAACAGCACAAGGTAAGTAAGTTATGCCCAGTAAATACTTAACAATTATAAATACTTGAGTTAATATTTTATAACTAATGTAGCAAGGATCCAAAAATGAACACAATGAAGCAATAAACCATAAGGAACCAAAAATGGACACAATGCCTCCCAAGTCCTCATATCCATAAAGTAATGTCTGTTAATTATTTTGAATAGCATAGTCCCTCTCTCTGTTTCTGATTTCCCTCAGCTCGACTCCCCCAACCGGGGATCTGTGTCTGGGCTCAAGCTCACCTTATGGCAAGGCCCATTTCCTAGGGGCCTCACACAGGAACGTTCCCCACAGTTCTCCCTCAGCAGAACAATTTGGATGAGGCTCATGGTGGGTTTTGAGAGTGAGCTAAGATGTCCCTCCAGGCGCTCAGGACCATCACTCTGATTTTCATATTTTGAAAATATGAAAAATTTCAGCAGTTACAAAGGACTGAAAAACACTGCAGTCTTTGAGGGGGTCAGTTTGGAGGGTGTGGGAGGTGTGGTGAGGGGGCAGGAGAGAGGTGCCTTGTTGGCTCCTTAAAGTGGACAGGCAGGAAGAGAAACACACACACTCTGTTTCCTCTTGCAGGCTGGACTGAAGGGCCTGCGATAAAAAACTGCATAGTCAAGAGTATCAGGTACATTGAAAATTGCTACCCCTAGAGAGAGGTGCAGGGCCAGGACACTGCCGTTGTCACTGCTGTTCACCACCAGCTTGGCAGCATGTGTGAATTTTATAAGTGTATAGTGCATGCAAATCACTCCTGTTTACAACCAGCTGATCACAATTCCTTACAGACTTCTTTGTTCCTTCTCCACTCCAACTGCTTCACTTGTCTAAACTTAAAGAAAAAGAGAAAACATTTGTTTTTACATATGATATTGTTTAAGTTGATCCTCAGCCCACCCTCTTCAAGTAGCTGGGATCACAGGTATATAACACGGTGTCCAACTAATTTTTGTATATATTGTAGTGATGGGGATTTTGCCATATTGGCCAGGCTAATCTTGAACTCCTGGACTCAAGTTATCTGCCTGCCTGGGCCTCCCAAGGTGCTGGGATTAAGTGCTGGCCTGCATGTCCAGCCATCATTGGTATTTTGCATTTAAATATTTTATAGTCACATGTATCATTCCTCAAAGATTCTGGGTTTTGTAGCATGTGAATGATGGGGTTCAGGACATGCTACTCCAAAATATGATACCTTGGGTTCTTAAATATTTTATACTACAGGAATCTGAGAAAACAACAGGAGCAGGAAGGCCACTGTCACCCTCCCCTGCCCTTCATCCCTGAATCCAATCATATGGCTCTCACATGAGAGGTGTCTTCTCTGTACCCAGAGGAAAGGTGCATCGTTGTGTCTGAAGATACAGGGACACAGAGAAGGGTCTGAACATATAGGCCTGCTATGTTTCCCCCAGTATATTACCTACAGTATATTAGATCATACTGTAGAGCTGATGGCCCACAGTGTCGTGGGGTGTCCTTTATGCTGTGCTGAGGCACATGATCTGAGAAAATAAGAGACAGGACACAGAAGTACAAAGAAAATGCAGCTGGGCTCAGGGGGCCATGCTACCTATGAGTGGAGTCAGGTGAGGCCCCCAGTGTCCAGAAGTATTTACTGTGCATAAGTTAGGGGGAAGGGCAGTGAGTGAAGTAGTCTTTAAGGATAGTTAGGTGGAGTCAGGTGAGGCCCCCAATGTCCAGAAGCATGAGTATTTATTGCGTATAAGTTAGGGGGAAGGGCAGTCAGTGAAGTAGTTTTTAAGGATAGCTCCACCCCCATTACATCACCTAGGCTGGGAGGGAGACAGCGCACAGCAAGGAGTCCATTCCCATTAGGTCACCCAGGCTTGGGGGTGGGCTGTGCGCAGTGAAGAGGGTGCAGTGTGCAATACCTCTATCTATGGGCAAGCTACTAAGAAGATTTATAGGAGGATGCTTTAAGTCACACAGCAGTGACACAGCTGTCAGGGTCTACACCACCTGCTGGCAGCTTCCAATGAGTTCTATAGGGGAAGCCTTTTCCAGCAGCACAGTAACAGGAGCTGATGAAGTTCACAGTCACCAAGGTGTGATTGCCAGTCTGAGGTCAGCCTTCCACAAGAACTGGAGCAAGGTCCTACAACGCCTTTATCGGGAGGAGTGGCTCTTGCCCCAAGCCTGCCATACAGGGGGTATCTTTACAATACTGAACACTGCCACCTGGGCCATGGATTCTTGTCCTGGTATAACTGCTTTTCCCTAAAATCATGCTGTGCATTGTGTTTGCTCTAGAAATTCCTCTGATTATAAGCTGCTTATTCCTTAATTCATGCTCTGTACTGTATCTACTATAGGCATTCCTCTGTTTATAAACTAAGATATAGTTTCATATATATATATATGGAAATAACTGAGTGGTGAGATATTCTTTAGGCACTCATTCTATGAACTAATATGTGATTCTATAGAGAGGATTGTATAAAGGGAAATGACTGAGTAATAACACTATAAACTGAGATATTCTCCAAGCCCTAATTCTATAAAGTAACATATGATTATATCAAGGATAATATAAAAGGAAATAACTGAATAGTAACACTATAAGCTGAGATATTCTCCAGGTCTTAATTGTGAGAGGAATCTGCTTAGCTCTCCTGTCTTTGTACCTATACCGGGGCTTACCCACATTTCCCCCTTTCTTTTGTTTTACAAGTGCAGTTATGGCCATTATGGCCTGAGGTTGTTGCATATTATGCAACATGTAATTAACAAGGTACAAATGCAAGTAACAATCACAGTGATGGCAACAAGAAGAAACCACCTAAAGGAACAGAGCATTTTCTAAACCACTTAATTGGATTGAGGTCAGAGGGGCCTTGTACGATGCCTTCAAAAGTTTCTGAACCTGGGACAGTAGTTAGATGTGCCAGGGAACCCTCAAAAATTTGTTGCTTCAGGTGGTTTATGTCCAAGGTGAGGTTATCATCCCAGGACAGGTGGCATATAGTGTCCCGGGGTGAAGTGCAGAATTATCACTGGAAGGAGTGATGCAAGAATCAGACGTGTTCCAGTCACATGGTAACAGAGCACGATGCTCAAGATATAAAAGCCTGTCGCCCAGCCAAATGATACTTTGGCAAAGGTCAGTAATTTGGTTAGCCAAATGTTGATCAATCTGGGACTGGGAATTCTAGAGAGTAGTTGAATTATTTTGCCAAAGTTCAACAAAGTGAGCTGCTTGAATAAAGTTTTGTGTGGCCATGCCAGCAGTCGCAGATGAGGCTGTGACAGCAATCAGTCCAGTGACCGCTGCTGTCAACGTAAAGATAAAGTGATGGGTGTGATGTAAAATGTCCTTGAGGATTTGAGTTACAATGTGCACAGAGGCAGAGGACTCCCATGGATGATGTAATACAACAGGAATCCAAATTCCCTCCCTAGCCCTGACCAGCAATACATTAGAGTTAACAGAAAAGGTAGCATCTAGACAAAAAAACAAACAAACAAACAAACAAACAAAAACAACAACAACAAAACAATTTGCAATTGTTACAGTCAATAGAGTTGGTGAAAAAGGAAACAGAAAATTTAACAACCAGTAACATATAAGGAGGCTTAACATGACTGCGAATAGGTATTATGTCTTTGGGAGTAAAGTGTAGACGGTGTAGAGTGTCACCAGAGCTGCGACCGTAAGAGTCCATGGAAACATTCCAAAAGTGAAGTCCACTAAGAGCAGCAGCCAGATTCCACAGTTCAGGGTGTTCCAGTCCAACAAGACGGTGAATCACCTTAGGGCACGGTGCAATGATGCCAGCGTGACACCATCTGTAGGGGAGTGGTGAGGTCCATAGGTGAGGAACGTGATGCAGAACTTGATGCAGTGCTGAGCGTGTCATGTCCTCCGTGAAGAGGTGAGGATATTTCCAGCAGTCTGGGTGTTGTCCAGTGCAATTATGCCAATAAAAACCTTTGGGAGCCCAGTCAACAATCATAGTATTGTCAAGGGGGTCAAGTGTGGTTCCAACGGGTGCATTGCAGTGGTCCCAGTGAACCAAAGGCAATGACAGGACTGGGACTGATAAGCAGATAAAATGACACAAACAGATACTGGGTCTGGAAAGAAGCATTACCGGCCTCAGGTACAACCCACATCCATGCCTGGGGACCAATGAGGCTGGGAGTGGGTGGAATGTTGCACCGTTCTGTAATATGACAAGCCATATTCACAAGTTGATCAATTTGGGGTGAAAGTGAGTAGAGGTGAATGGAGCAGGCTTTCATTAACAGTATGGTGAGGAGAATGGGGAGGAGGGGCAGGAGGGGCAGGAGGAGGAGGGTAGGGGAAACTGCTGAGGCGGTGAGAAGAAGCATGGCAGCCACAAGAGTTGTGATTAGGGAGATGGACGATATGATCATCCAGAAGTTGGTCTATCAGATTTGGGGCTCTCCTGTGATTTCTGTGGGGGCGGCAGTGGGAGCTCATGTTGTTCTTCAAGGGATGAGCTTAAGATGCCATGATGGAATCCAAACAGAATCAGGAGAGTTATCTGTGGAAATACAAGCAAATCCTCAGCCCTTAGTTATAAGAGTACATGACGTCCGTTTTGCAGTGGATGAGTCTCCACCACACTAGTTTCCCTTTATGGGGGTTATGCTGAACTGCTGTAAAATGTTGTTCCACAACTGTGTAGGCTCGAGACCTGCTAAGGTTCAGAAAGTTTAGAGTAAACAACACTAGATGCAATCTGGCCTGGGGAGCAGAATGATCATGGTCATCTGGTTTTTGTTGTTTATTTGACTGTTCCTTGAGAGTCCTGCTAGCCCTTTCAACCAGGGCCTGTCCTTGTGACTTATAAGGAATGCTGGTGGTGTGTTGATCATTCCACTCCTCTAGAAAATGTTGGAATGACTTACTAGTATATCCTGGTCCATTATCAGTTTTTAGTTTTGCAGGTATGCCCATCACAGCGAAGCATGAGGGCATATGCCTTTTAATCTGGGCAGCTGGTTCCCCTGTTTGGCAGGTAGCCCATATGAAATGGGAAAATGTGTCTATAGAGACATGAACAAAAGAAACGTTTTCAAAGGCAGAATAGTGGGTCATGTCCGTTTGCCATAGGGCATTGGAAGTGAGACCTCTGGGGTTGGTACCAGCTGGTTGTGAGGGAAGAGAGACAACCTGGCAGGAGGGACAATGACAGATGCTCCCCTTTGCCTGTTTCCATGTAATAGTGTAACGGTCCTTAAGACCTGAAGCATTAACGAGTTAATTCATGAAAGTTGCAGGCTTTCTGTAGAGCCGTTGCTACAAGGGTGTCTGCTCAGGAATTAGCTGTGGTTAATGGGCCAGGCAAAGAGGTGTGGGCTCTAATGTGTGTAATATTAAAGGGGGAGGTCCTAGACGGTACAACTGTTTGTAAGTGTAAAAACAGTGAGCGAAGCAAATCATCAGATAGAAATTTGACAAAGGCAGTTCCTATGTTATGAGTAATGTGAACCGTGTAAGCAGAATCTGGAACAATGTTTAGACGGCCTGGAAGATCTTCCAAGGCTGCAATTACAGCAATTAGTTCTGCTCTTGCTGAACCAAAACAGCTGCGGTGTGAAAGACCCTTTCCTTGGGGTCAGCGTATACAGCTTTGTTGTTAGAGGAGGCATCAGCAAAGACAGTCACCGCTCCCTCTAGGGGGGCATTTCGGGTAACTTTTGGCAATATCCAAGAGGTTAGGTGAAGAAATTGAAAACGTTTAACATTGGAGTAATGGTTGTCAATGACACCCAGGAATCCTGCCAGATTAACCTGCCAGGAGGTAGAATGAACAAAAGCCTGGCGAACTTGTTCTTGTGAGAGAGGGACAACCAACCGTGTGCTTCTAAGCCTGTCAGACATCATAGCCTATTACGAGCTACCCCTATTAAGGTAGAAAGTTGACCCAAATACACTGATAGCGTTCATGTAGCAGCATGAGGCAGAAAGCACCATTCAATAAGGCTATCATTGTGTGTAATCACCTTCGTAGGGGAGTGAGGGGTAGCAAAAATCAAAACAGTGAAAGGCAAAGAGGTTGAATCCCAAACACCTGAGCCTCTCAGATTCTTTGTTAGACAGGCTGTTTGCTCTGTGGGTTAGATCTCCTTTCAGGGTGGAGAAAATGCTAGAAAGAGCATAGGCATGGATCCCTAATAGTGGATGAATCCAATTTATGTAATCAAGGAGTTTTTGGAAATCCTTCAAAGTTTTTAACCCATTGCTCCTCAGTTCCACCAGCTGTGGCTTAATTGCACACTCCTCAAGCTGCATTCCTAAATTCTGATAAGGGGTAGACAGCTAGACCTTCTCAACTGAGATAGTCAGGCCAGCTGCTGTAATGAGCTCCCTAAGCATAGAGAATACTGAAACAAGACTCTCACATGTAGGAGCAGCATGCAGAATATTGTCCATATAATGGATCAAATAGCATTGGGAAAACTGGGGACAGCACTTTTCCCACATAGAACTGACAAATTGTGGGGCTGTTAATCATGAGTGGTGGCAAGAGCTTCCATTGAAATCTCGTAGCTGGGGCAACATTGTTTATGGAGGGCACTGTGAACGCAAATTTATAGCAGTCTTAGTGGGCCAGGGGGTTATCAAAGAAGCAATCCTTTAAGTCAACGATGAGCAAAGGCCAGGAGTCTGGTATCATAGAGGTGGAAGGGAGACCAGGCTGTAAACTAGCCTGAATGGCCAGGGCCCACTGTCCGTCCCCAGCAACCGGTCCACTGTAACCAGAATAAGTGGGTTAGCAGCAGCATTGAGGTGGACTCCCCTAGTAACAGCATCCCTCCACTATGCAAGGAATTATAAATATTGGGCGTGAGAGAGTGCTGACTGCACAAGTGTTTCCAAATCATAAGGAATGAGTCTCTGCCCTTCTGCAATAGCTTTTAAGGAGGCACTTACAAAAAGAGAATTTGTGGCATATTGTTTTACAGAGTCCTTAAAATCCTTGAGAAAAGGAAGTGTGAAACTTTGCTAATTTACTGGATGAACAAGTAGTTGATTAGGGTTAGGAGGGTTGGGTCTAGTGATGACCTGTTGCACTGCCCTCAGAGGCTGATGTGCAGCCTGGGGCTGGGCGGCTGCCTGGGGCTGGGCGGCTGCCTGGGGCTGGGCGGCTGCCTGGGGCTGGATGGCTGCTGTGGTGGTTCTGCTTCATCAGTGGCTGTTGCACCAACATTAGGAGCTGGAGCTTGTTGTAAAGGCACTGCAGGGGGATCCGGGGGATTAGCCTGATTATCAGCCATTGGCAATACCTGGCTACCCTGAAGCGGGGTGTACTATAACTGGGAATTGCCAAGTTTTTCTGGAGCCCAAGGAAGCTTGGGGCATAATATTTAAATTGTGGGCAAGAATTCTTGATTCTGTGTTAGAGGGAAGATTGCCCATGATTAAGAGAGTTATGTTAGTAACACCTGATACTATAGGAGAATTCCTCCACTGTAGTAGAAGAAACACCTCCTGCATTCCCAGTCACAGTTGAGTTTACCTGGGCCATATGGGCAATGACAGGGGCACAGACTGTTGGATTATTCTCAAGTACAGTATTTCCCATGCTATTAGTAACTGTGTGGCTGCATAGTTTCAAGCTATTAGTAGATTAAAAAGTAGAGTTAAAGTTCATGGGGGTGCATAGTTCCATGCCAGTGGATTAAAATGAAGAGTCAGAGTTCGTGGGGGTGCATAGTTTTATACCAGGAGATTGATAAGTGGAATCAGAGTTCACAGGGTGTTGCGCTAACTGTGCGTAACAAGCTTGGTTTTTTTTCCTTTAACAGGCAGGTTCATGGGAAGAAAATACCAGACCGAGAACAATAATAAAGTGATAGAAAATTTTAATGAGAGAAGTAGGAGAATGGAAAGATGATAGTTGTATACACACACACACACACACACACACACACACACACACACACAGAAACCACTCTACCTCAGCACCGGCAAGACAGCAGCACGGGTGATTCGCAAGTCACATCTGGAAGTCGCTCTGATCCAATGTCTCTGTGTTCCTCTGCTCCTTTATGGTATCAGCTTACATAACTAATTTACATACTCATCTTTGGGTCAGTCAGTAAACAGGGAAGATCTGCTTCATAAGTGCCCTGTCCTTGACTGTTTCTTGGGCACCGGGAGTTGGCCAGACTCCCAGCCTCCAAGATATTGTTCTGAAATGCCAAGAGCTCTTAGCACCTCAGAACAGTTCATGGACAGTTCATGGGCTCACAGATCCCTCCCTGCCCACTTCCCCACCCCAAACACTCTTTACAAGCAAGCTTTTTTACAAAACAGGACTTCTACATCATAATCTTACATTTCGGCCCTCAGGCCTGTTTTTGTAAATAAGAAAATTGATTTCTCAAATATACATCATACATATACCTAATACACACATACATGCAAATATTACAACAAATAATGGTTAATACAGAGATGCAACAACATACAATAACGTACAAGGGAACAAAATGATAAGTCATCCGAGGGTGTGAGAATAGCCAATCATACCAATTATGATTGGCATCTGTAGCAATAAAATGGGAATATTCTTGTAATTTATTAGCTATAATAGTGGTGGATAAATGATGTTCCGCTAACTGGCGTTCTGTTTTTTGGAGGTAATCATGTAGTTGTGTACTTTGTGCCAAAATCATAGATAAATTCAAATATATTTCAATCTTGGGTACTGGTAATTGTAAAGGCAACTGAGTATAATTTTGTGTTTCATATGTTGGGGTTAAATACAAAGTGTCATTAAACCATGGCAATAAGCTAATATTATACAAACACCCCAAAAAGGGGGACTCCACTCCTAGAAAGCTTGTGGTTGATGGCTGAGCTGTAGCTACACAGATAGCTTGAGATCCTACTTCATATATAACAGAATAATTCAATATATGAAATAATGTAAAAGTACAATGATTAACTGAAAAGTGTAATAGACATGGTTCCATCTGTTGTTGAATACCATTACACACGGTTCCATTGTGTGTCTTTTTGCAATCATTTAAATTATAGGTAATATTCCTTTCATTGATATAGGAGCCTTTAAATTCAGGTTGCAAATAATACATACCTTGAATTATGGGTAATACATGATATGGGCAAAAAATAGTGGTACTACTTGGTTTATAATAGGTTAATATTCCCCAACAATGTGTAGAGGTGCAAGTAAATGGATTATGAACAGATAACCATGCCCATTGTGGGATAAAAGGTTGCCATGTTATTTGTCCAGACATTAATGCTCTCTGTGTATGCTCAATCTGTATTAAAGTATATAAATATTGTAGGGAACATTTAGTCCAATTGAATAATGCAGAAATGTTAGTATCTACTTGGTGTTGGATTATTTTGGTATTATTGAATATATATAATAATATTTTTTGATAATCTATTTGTTGTTGGTGTGCTTGAATGCTGGTAGGTAACCAGTGGGCATTAATAGTAGTGGCCATTGCCATATCTTGTCCTACTTCCTTCAATTTATATGCTAAAGAATCTAGGTCAAAACTATTTACTATTCCTATTCCAGTTCCCGCTCCCCCTAACAATGTATCATACCAAGCTCTTCTCTTCCAGGAGCAGGAGGACAGTTTGGGAAAACTTATATTCATTATTATATGGTATGGCTGAGCTAACATAGATACATTAGTACAAGCATGCTGAAGACATACTAAAGTTGGGTGTGTGATTGAATAATTTGATTTAATAATGACATGCATATAGTCTGCCCAATCAGATCTATTAGAAATTTCACTTGTGTTATGGCATAAAATATATGTACTAATATTAAAAAGGAAATTAGACATAGAATTCTTACATACACTCATTTGAGTTCATAGAAGCTGCTTATAATCTTCATCAGTCATGTACACAATATGCTGCAGATCTACTTGGCAACAAGAAACATTAACAATAGTAGCTATAGTAACATTTACTGGTCCTATGCTATATGAAATGTGACTAACGCAACCAGTACCTCACCAGGTTGTCATATTTTCACCTTGTACTGTGAAATTCATGAAATAACAAATTTCATTGGGAAGGCAGGTATAATTATCTTGTTGTCATTGATATGATGAGATTTTTCAGCCCCAACGTAACAATATCTCAGAAGAGTTGGATTCAGAAGTTGGGCTCAGGGAAGTCTTGGCTGTTAATGTCCATCCATATGTGGAAACAGTATTCCATATCCATAGGCTGATACCTACATAAAGACACTATGGTCGTTCAAATAAATGATTAGTAGAAATTAACTTTGGGGTGTCATTAGGGGGTATCATGACATATACACAATTATCTTTGCCTTTAGCTATAATTTCCCCAGCTTGTAAAGGTTGATGTGGGGCAGTCTGAACCCAGATATGCCCAGTGGTGCTTTCAAATCTCATATGGGGTGTTGGATCAGGGGGTTCCTTTAGAAAAGCCCAATTTGAAGTATGTAAGCAAGGAAGGAAAAGTATTTGTGTAATTCGACTTCCTTTTGGGAGTACGATATCAGAATCACTAATATTATAACACAAGACTTTTATCTCTCCATAATAATTAGAATCAATAATTCCTCCAAGAATTACTATTCCCTTCAGAGCTAAACTAGACCTAGCAGCTATTTGACCATAATATCCATGAGGCATTTGCATGCCTATCCCTGTGGCAATCACTTGCTGCGTAGAACTAGGTAATTTAGTATCCAAATAAGTAAATAAATCATATCCTGCAGCTGAATTAGTGGCATTCCATGGTCCAATTGCAGCAGGATGGAATTTCCACCACGATATAGTTAATTCATTGGAAGTGGTTGCTCGTTGTTGTACTTCCATGGTAGGAGTCATCATCCGCTGTAAGGGCGTTTGATGATTGGATAATACTCTGTCATTTAATTGCCGCAGGGCGGTAAGCAAATGATCTTTCCATCCATGATAGTAATTATTCCCTAGTTTCATTAATTTCTCTTTAAGCAGCCCATTCATTTGTTCTATTAATCCTGCAGCCTGGGGTAATAGGGTATATGATATATCCATTCAATATTATTAGTTGTGCAATAATCAGTTATTAACTTACCTTTAAAATGTGATCCATTATCACTTTGTATTTGCAAAGGGGTTCCATAGTATAAAATAATAAAATCTAATGTTTTAATGGTATTAATCTGAGTAGCACGTTTGAATGGGCAGCCAACTAACACTCCTGAGTAAGTATCTACTATGGTCCAAATATATGCACAACCTTTAGACATAGGTAAAGGCCCTATATAATCGATTTGCCAAATTTGAGCTCATTGTTTTCCTCGTGATAATTCCCCTGTCACTATTTGGGGAACGAATTGCAATCTATCTTGATTACAAATGGGGCATTGGCGAACTACAGTTTTACAAGCATCTAAAGGCACATAGATACCTCTCTTTTGTGCCCACCTGTACATGACTGAGCTCCCGTATGACCTGTTTGTTCGTGTATCCATTGTGCACACTTTAAATCTTCTGAACTGGTTGCTGCAACATTAATTCGTGTCAACTCACCAGACTTTTTATTATATAATTTTTTAGCTGAATCTACTGCAGTATGGGCGTCTACGTGGAAAACAGAAACATTAGTGCATTGCAAGAATACCCAAATGTCTTGCCATAAAGTATCCCCCACAAGGTTTTATCCCATATTTTCCAATCATTGGCATGCCATTGTTCAATCCAAGTTACCAAGCCCATATATACCGACCAAGAGTCAGTAAAAATATGGCATTCTTGTTCTTGTTCCTTTTTTAAACACAACCACACAGCATATAGTTCAGCGTATTGGCTACTCCCTCCTTCTCCATGATGCTCCAAAACAATGTCAGTTGAAGGATTACATGCAGTTGCTTTCCAGTATCTTTTTGCTCCTATATATTTAGCAGAGCCATCAGTAAACTAGGCATGTGTCTTCTGAGATGGTGTAAGAGAGTCATATCCATTATTAACAATAACTTTACTTGCAATGCGCTTAGTGGTCAGAGGTGTAGAATCATCAGTATTAACTGGACAAGAAAATACCTTTTCATGTAATTGCAATGTACCCTGTGGGCTTTCTTTGGCTCTACTCTGAAGATACCATTTCCATTTAATAATATTTGCTTCCTGGGCATGACCTATTTTATGTGACAGGGGTCAGAAAGCACCCATTGCATAATTGGCATCTGAGGTCGAATGATAACCTCATACCCTAAGGTCAGAAATTCAGTTTCACTTAAAGCCCAATAAGCAGCTAACAATTGTTGTTCAAATTGAGTATATAATTGTTTAGTACTAGGCAATTTATGAGACCAAAATCCTAAGGGCACTCGTTTTCCTTCCCGTTTTTGCCAAAGACTCCAGTTAGCATATTGGTTTTCTGTACTAACCATCAATTCTATTGGCCCCTCCTTCACAGGCCACAGATCCAAGGCCTGTTGTACAGCTTCTTTTGCTTTGTCAAATGCCTGCTGTTGATCCAGACCCCACTCAAAGGTGCATTTCTTCCTAATGACTTTATATAATGGTTGTAGCAACAGACTTAAATGAGAAATGTGGTTTCTCCAATATCCAGATAGGCCAATATATTTTTGGGCTTCCTTTTTTGTAGTTAGTGTTGGAAATTCCAAAATTCATTGCTTTGCTTTAGGGGTGATGCTCCAATTACCACAATCCCACATTATACCTAGAAATTTTACATGCTGGGCTGGCCCCTGTACTTTTGCAGGGTTTATTTTCCATCCTTTACCTTGTAAATGAGTAATTAAAGTTTCCACAGCTTGTTGCACGCTGTGAAAATCATGTCCCTGTAGCATGATGTCATCAATATAATGGTATATTTCTATATTGGGAAAGTGCCATTCATCTAGATGTTTAGCCACTATTTTATGGCGCAAAGTTGGGCTATGCTTATAGCCTTGTGGCAATCTTGTAAAAGTATATTGCCTCCCCTGCCAAGTGAAGGCAAAATATTTCCATTGATCTGAGTTAATTGGAATTGTAAAGAAGGCATTAGCTAGATCCAACACCACATACCATTGACCAAGATGTTTTTGAATATTCTCTATTATCAGAATAGTATCCGGAACAGCAGCATGTAATGGAGGAGTTACTGCATTTAATGCTCGATAATCTACTGTCATTCGCCAAGTTCCATCTGATTTTTTAACTGGCCATATAGGATTATTCCATTCAGAAGTGGTGGGGACAATAACCTCTGCTGTGACATAGTTTTTTCTTTGCATTCACTTTCCCCTTCCTCTTTCTGTACTTGTATTGAGCACAATGGACTGCGGCTTTTTCAGTCACTCCCTGATAAGTCTTAGCTTGATCTCCAAGGATGAAATTTTGGCACTGTAACATTGTTAATTTCCCCTGCAAATCTGTCAATTCTTTCTCCGGCTGCAATTTCTCCTGAATTAAGGCTTGGCATGCCTGGTATTGCTTTCTATAAGCTGATAACAAAATCCAGCCATGCTGACTGATAGCTACCAATTCCTTCCCTTTATCTAAAGGGACTGTTTCCAGGACTTCTAGGACCTGCATAGGGTCAGCAGATCATAATTTACCATCCCAATTTTCACTCAGTCCTGTTCCATTAGCCCATACCCTAGCCAAAGGTGCAAACACCGGATCTTCCCAACCCAGCACATCACAAACCACATATTTAGCATCTACAGATTTCTTAAACAAAGGCATGATGCCTCCTTCTCCCCGAATCCTGCCAACTATGCCAATTTGTTGCACTAACTGCGTGTACCAAGCTTGGTTTTTTTTTCTTTAACAGGCAGTTTCATGGGAAGAAAACACCAGACCGAGAACAATAATAAAGTGATAGAAAATTTTAATGAGAGAAGGAGGAGGATGGAAAGATGATAGTTGTATATACACACACACACACACACACACACACACACACACACACACACACACACACAGAAACCACTCTACCTCAGCACCAGCAAGACAGCAGCACGGGCGATTCGCAAGTCACATCTGGAAGTCGCTCTGATCCAATGTCTCTGTGTTCCTCTGCTCCTTTATGGTATCAGCTTACATAACTAATTTACTACTCATCTTTGGGTCAGTCGGTAAACAGGGAAGATCTGCTTCATAAATGCCCTGTCCTTGACTGTTTCTTGGGCACCGGGAGTTGGCCAGACTCCCAGCCTCCAAGATATTGTTCTGAAATGCCAAGAGCTCTTAGCACCTCAGAACAGTTCATGGACAGTTCATGGGCTCACAGATCCCTCCCTGCCCACTTCCCCACCCCAAACACTCTTTACAAGCAAGCTTTTTTACAAAACAGGACTTCTACATCATAATCTTACACAGGGGTGCACAGTTCCACGCAGGTAGATTGAAAAGTAGAGGTAGGTAAAGGAGCTTAGGCAGGACAGGGTGTGAGAAAGCATATATAGCCACACGCTGCTCCTTGGAAAAAGGCTTGAAGTGTTTTACACTCTGAGGAAGGAACAGGACGGAGAGCAGACCATTCAGAGGGTGATCAAGGTCAGTGATAAGGTCAGAAAAGGGAGGACATAGCTCAGCAAGCTTGTCTGAGGAGACTGAAACAGCCCCTGCTTCAGTAGTCTTAATAAAAGAAATATAGGAGTCATGCTTACAGTTTGTCCTATTTTAACCCCGAGATTACCGTGAGCATTACCAAAAAGTCACTCCCCCTTTTCTTACCAAACGCCCAGGAATCCAGCACTGACTTTCCCGCAGTAGTAGCTCTGATGGCCATGCTAAGCACAGAAATACGAAACCCACAACTTGGGCGCCAGATGTAGGGCTGATGGCCCCACAGGGTCGTGGGGTGTCCCTTATGCTGTGCTGAGGCACAGGATCTGAGAACTAAAGAGACGGGACACAGAAGTACAAGGAAAATGCAGCTGGGCTCGGGGAGCCACGCCACCTATGAGCGGAGTCAGGCAAGGCCCCGAATGTTCAGAAGTGTGAGTATTTATTGTGTATAGGTTAGGGGGCAGGGCAGTGAGTGAAGTCATCTTTAAGGATAGTGATAGGGTCATGAGCAATAAAACAAGGGCTCCACCCCCATTACATCACCTAGGCTGGGAGGGAGACAGTGCACAGCAAGGAGTCCATTCCCATTAGGTCACCGAGGCTTGGGGGTGGGCCGTGCGCAGTGAAGAGGGTGCAGTGTGCAATACCTCTATCTATGGGCAAGCTACTAAGAAGATTTATAGGAGGATGCTTTAAGTCACACAGCAGTGACACAGCTGTCAGGGTCTACACCACCTGCTGGCAGCTTCCAATGAGTTCTATAGGGGAAGCCTTTTCCAGCAGCACAGTAACAGGAGCTGATGAAGTTCACAGTCACCAAGATGTGATTGCCAGTCCGAGGTCAGCCTTCCACAAGAACTGGAGCAAGGTCCTACAACGCCTTTATCGGGAGGAGTGGCTCTTGCCCCAAGCCTGTCATACAGGGGGTATCTTTACAATACTGAACACTGCCACCTGGGCCATGGATTCTTGTCCTGGTGTAACTGTTTATACGCTGCTTATTCCTTAATTCGTGCTCTGTACTGTGTCTTCTCTAGGCATCCCTCCTTTTATATACTAAGATATAGTTATATAGATACGGAAATAACTGAGTGCTGAGGTATTCTTTAGGCACTCATTCTATGAACTAATTATATGTGATTATATAGTCAGGATTGTATTAAGGGAAATAACAGTAGCAACACTATAAACTGAGACATTCTCCAAGCCCTAATTCTATAAAATAATATATAATTATATAAAGGATCATATAAAAGAAAATCATTGAGTAGTAACACTATAAACTGAGATACCTCCAGGTCTTAACTGTGCCAGGATTCTGCTTGGCTCTCCTTCCTCGGTGCCCATATGGGGGTTCCCCACATTGTACCCCTCTTATTCCATCACACTTCTCTATGACTATCCACTCTTCATCTAACCTACTTTAAAGAAGAAAAAAAAGGAAAAAGCCCTGAGGTTTAGTTGTTTCCATAGGCCTTCATTTCCTTTGGGACTCACTGTGGTTATGTAAAACTGACATTAGATAACTAGGATGCTGTTCTCTTGTCAGTCTGTCTTTTGCTCTAAGGGTCTCAGCAGTGAACCTAGGAAAAGTCATATTTCCTCCCCTACGTGTACAAATATCTTCCACTTTAAAACTATACGAATTTTATTGAGGCTGATTTGAAGCAAGACATTGAGTCACTAATCCCCTTCGGATGAGCTGAACAGCTGAGCTAATAAAGTCCCAGTTCCTCCCAGAGAGACATAGGGTTTCATTTTGTTTTGTTTTTTGAGACCGAGTTTCACTCTTGTTGCCCAGGCTAAAGTGCAATGGTGTGATCTCAGCTCATCACAACCTCCACCTCCCGGGTTCAAGTGATTCTCCTGGCTCAGCCTCCCAAGTGACTGGGATTACAGGCATGCACCACCATGCCCAGCTAATTTCATATTTCTAGTGGAGATGAGGTTTCTGCATTTTGATCAGGCTGGTGTTGAACTCCAGACCTCAGGTGGTGATCCTCCCACCTTGGCCTCTCAAAGTTCTGGGATTATAGGTGTGAGCCACCATGCACAGCCAGAGAAACACTTCTATAGCTCATTCCCTGAAGCTCCTTGAGGGTCAAACCTGCTGCAGATTGAGGGGCCCTCCTGGGACCTCCCACCCCAGGAGATCACTGCTGGTGAGAGGATTGTCACAGTCTCCCTGGGAGGGTGCACAGCCTCTGGAAAGTATCACTGCTGACTTCAATACAACCGGTTTTTAATCACATCTGCCCTTTCTGTTTGTTTTTTTAAAGATGGAGTCTCACTCTATCACCCGGCTATAGTGCAGTGGCACAATCACAGCTCACTGCAACCTCTGCCTCCTCATTTCAAGCAATTCTTCTGCCTCAGCCTCCCGAGTAGTTGTGATTACAGGCACACCACCTTGCCGGGCTAATTTTTGTATTTTTAGTGGAGACGGAGTTTCACCATGATGGCCAGGCTAGTCTTGAACTCCTGACCTCGGGTTCTCCACCTACCTTGGCCTCCCAAAGTGCTGGGATTACAGGCATGAGCCCCGGCACCTGGCCACATCTGCTCTTTGTGCACTGCTGCAGGGAACTACAAGAGCGAACATGCAAATGAGTAACAGATCCACGCTCCTTGACTGTGCCTGATAGGCAAAGTGCCACATGGCAGGCACAGCTGACGAGTGTGTGTGATTACTTATTTAGACCTTACAGGCCAAGGTCACACCATCATCTTCGTCTTCCATATGAGAGGACTGAGATGCAGAGATGTTAAGTAACCTGCTCAGGGTCACTCAGGTCAGATTCATACTTTTCCTATGTCAGTTTTTTCTCACTGTCATAGGTTTTCAAGGGCACTTTCATCAGGAGCAGAACAAATGCAGTGGTTCTCAGAATGCCTTCTGGAGCCAGGCAGCCTTCAGTTCAAATTCCTACTTGCAAATTCTCCTTCCCTGGCTAAGTGACCCTGAGCACTGCACTTGCTACTAACCTCCAACCTGCCCTTGTCTATTCCTGGGCATAGGCCAGGCTAAATATGGGAGAAATTTACTTCAAAGATGATAGCGGCCCCTTCCTGAGACAAACTCCTCCCTTTCTTGGGCATCAAATTAGCCACAAGATTGAAAATTATGGCTCAGGAGCCATGCAGCCAGAACCCACATTATTCCTAAGCTCCCCAGTAGTGCCTATGGATAACAGCATTCATATAAAACCTACGATTGGCATTCAAGGTATTTTTCAGACCCAGCCTTATGATGAACTACCTGGTGCCACCCAGACAGGTAAACTGGCTCATCTGGTCCTGCGGACCCCACCCAGGGACTGACTAAGTGCAAGAAGACAAGGTCCAACTCCCTGTGACTTCACCCCCAACCCAACCAGTCAGTTTTCCCCATTCCCTAGGCCTCTGCCAGCCAAACTATCCTTTAAAAAAACCCTAGCCTCTGAATTTGGGGAGAGACCGATTTGAGTAATAATGAACCTCTGTCCTGTTGCTTAGCTGGCTCTGCATGCGTTAGATTCTTTCTCTATTGCAGGAAGCCTGCTGTTCTCAGCTCCATTGACTTTTCTGAGCAACCAGCAAAATAAACTCTCCAGTTACATTAATAAGAGAAAAACACAAATGGCACATATGCTTGAGAAGAAATGTAAGTCTGTGTATTTCTTTTGAAGAAATGCAAAAGGAGGAGGAATGATATGACAGGCAGTACACTGTCCTAAATATTTTCACGATTCTCCTGCCTCCCCCATATCCTTCTTCTCCCAACAACTGCTCCCAAGAAACCTTCAACTTAAACATGATTCCTGCCAGAACTGGGTTTGTCCTCCCTTTACATTTTCCTCTCACCCGCCCCACACCCCTTCCGTATCTAATCTGTTCTTTCACTTCCGGTCATTGAGTTTTTCCATTTAAAAATATAAAAGCTACAGAAAGAATAAGAACCAGTCATCCATATTTCCACCACCTGGAATTAAGTACTATTTGCACAGGTACATAGTTTTCTTCCAAACCATTTTAAAGTGACTCTTTCTTTTTAAATCATACATGCTTAGCATAGACTATACCACCAGTACAGAAAAGGTACTGATATGTAAGATTTCTGATCACCTTAAGTTCAAAACCACTTTTGTTAACGTTAGGGCAACGCTGATGGAGTCGTGTTCTTCTGGTGTATCTACAGAGAATAATGTATATTTCAGATAGACTGTCCCCTGCCCGCCCCGCAGGAAAAAAAAATCATAAAGGAGGCCAAACATAAATATATGTTTTTGTAAAATTGAGCTTAGACTCTATTTTTAGTTTCTATTATTTCATTTAATAGTGCATGAACTTAACTGAAGACAGTAAGACAGAAACAAAAATGAAGAAATTCCTGAACTCCCGATCACAGTTAGAGGCACTTTTCTAAAGGAATCCTCTAAGGGATTAATGTTTAATGCGTTAACTAATAATGCGTAACACATTACATCAAGGCGAAGGCGTTAGGGTTCGCAGTGGGTTTCTTCTGTGGTTGTTGTTGGTTGTTTTTTTTGAATCAATATGGTTTCTCTCTGATACTGAACAACATCCAATTTCAAGCGGAAAGCTACATCACCAGGGTAAACATATGTGAAAAGAACCAGTTTTCCTTGTCATCCTAAACGTTCTAGTCTGGGAATTAAAAGCCATTATTTGAAGAAGGGCGCACGGGCTCCAGTTGGCGGCCGAAAGTGTCCGCGGCAACACGGGGTAAGGAAGCGCTTCTTTGGGAGAGAACAGACGTGGGGGAGGGAGGGGAGGGGGAGGCCGACGTCACTTCCCCTCCAGCTCCGACAGCGGGTTGGTCGGCTGAGTGGCGGTGGGAGACACTGGGACTGGAAAAGGCACTGTCGGTGACATCACGGATAGGGTGGCTTCTATGTAAATGAGGCAGCGCAGGGGCTGCTGCTTGGCCACCTGCTGCTTCCCAGCGAAGGAGTTCCCCGCTGTGGGAGCGAGTCCAGGACCGCTGGTCGGAGCCCTGAGCCCCAGCTGTGTGTCAGGGCTAGGAGGGCTGGGGGAGCAGTGTCCCCGGCAAGTGACCGTGAGTGTAAAGGGCGAGGCGTATGAGGCTGTGTCGGGGCGGAGGCGCACGAGCTCATACTTACCTGGCAGGGGAGATACCATGATCACGAAGGTGGTTTTCCCAGGGCGAGGCTTATCCACTGCACTCCGGTTGTGCTGACCCCTGCGATTTCCCCAAATGTGGGAAACTCGACTGCATAATTTGTGGTAGTGGGGGACTGCGTTCGCGCTTTCCCCTGGTCTTTCATAGTTTGCAAAAAGCAGACGTGTGGCTATTAGGAGATGTTTGTGTATTTGAGGTGCAATCCCGTATTCCTCTGTAGAATTCGGATTTACGTAACTAGCGCTGGATAAGAAGAAATAAATAAAGCTCTTTTTTTGTTTTTCGTTTTTTCTTTTCTTTATTGTTACAAGACAGCATCTGGAAACAAGTTCTCTTTTTTTTTGCTACCGCTGACTGTTTGCTGCTGTCCGGGGTCTCCCGACTCGATCACTTGTATTTATCCCTGGCACAGCTGTGAGTTCTGGGCTGCGCTGCTTATGCAGAGATTGCTCTATGGACCTTGAGGTCCCAGGTTGGTCAGCTATGATTGCAAGGCTGTACTCTAGCTGAGATAACAGAGGAAGAGGAAGACCCTGTGCCTTTTATTATTATTTTACTACTTGTGCTCTATTATTTATTTATTTATTTATTCAGAGACAGTCTTCTGTAGCCAGGCGTGCATGGCATGATCTCAGTTCACTGCAAGTTCAGCTCTCAGATTCAAGCCATGTTCCTGCCTCAGCCCACCATGTCCAGCTAATCTTTATATTTTTAGTAGAGAAAAGGTTTCACCATATTTTCCAGGCTGGTCTCAAACTCCTGACCTCAAATGATACACCTGGCTCTGCCTCCCAAAAGGCTGGGATTATAGGCATGAGCCACCTCGCCCTACGTACTTATGCTTTAACTGTGATGTTTCATTAGGGGAAAATTTTCTTGTTGAATTTCTAACATGAAAAAATGATAGATTTAGCTGTAAGTTAAATTAATGGTCTTGAGAGTTTGGTACCATAAAAGAAATAAAGTTGATAGCAGAGAGGAATTTGATGCTTTTGGACAATTTAAATAACGTAAATAATATATAAAGACATCACAAAGTTTATTACATTATTTTTAAAAAATCAGTGTGACTCTTGACAAATTAGAATGGTTTAATAATCTTGGTCATGCTGGGTGCAGTGGCTCATACCTGTAGTCCCAGCACTTTTGGAGGCTGAGCAGGGGGGGATCACGAGGTCAGGAGTTTGAGACTAGCCTGGCCAACATGGCAAAACCCCATCTCTACTAAAAATACAAAAATTAGCTGGCCATAGTGGCATGCACCTGTAATCCCAGCTACTCAGGAGGCTGAGGCAGGAGGATTGCTTGAACCCGGGAGGCAGAGGTTGCAGTGAGTCAAAATTACATCACTGTACGCCAGCCTGGGTGACAAAGGGAGACTCTGTCTTGAAAAATCACCATCGTCATCTTGGTCTAAAAACTATTATGTACTACATTTTATTACAGATTTTATTATAAGGTAGAAAATAGTGGTAGTATAATATTCTAGTACATACAAGACTTAGGTTTATTTTGGCCTGAAAATCTAGAGGCTGGGTGTGGTGGCTCACACCCATAATCCCAGCACTTTGGGAGGCCAAGGTGGGCAGATCACAGTAGGGCAGGAGTTAGAGACCCAGCCTGACCAACATGGTGAAACCCTGACTCTACCAAAATACAAAACTTAGCCAGGCATGGTGGTGCGCACCTGTAGTCCCAGCTACTCTGGAGGCTGAGACACAAGAATTGCTTGAACCCGGGAGGCAGGTTTGTGGTAAGCCAGGATCATGCCACTGCACTTCAGCCTGAGTGACAGAGGGAGACTCTGTTTCAAAAAAAAAAGAAAAAGAAAAAAAGAAAGAAGAGAAAGTTTTAATTAAATAAATTGAACTTCCTAAATTCCTTGTGCTGGTTGTACTTTCAAAGAAGCAAACATTGTTGCCAATATCTATTTAAATGTATAAACAACAAGTGAGACCTGGCTCTGTGGCTCACACCTGTATCCCAGCACTTTGGGAGGCCGAGGCAGGCAGATCACTTGAGGTCAGGTGTTTGAGACCACCCTGGCCAATGTGGTGAAACCTTGTCTCTACTAAAAATACAAAAAAATTACCCAGGCATGGTGGTGGATGCCTGTAATCCCAGCTACTCAGAAGGCTGAGGCAGGAGAATTACTTCAACCAGGGAGGCAGAGGTTGGTTGCAGTGAGCCAAGATTGCAACACTGCACTCCAGCCTGAGCAAGAGCAAGACTCCATCTCAAAAAAAAGTATAAAAAATTAAAATTATATGTTCAGAAAATTAAATATATAACAATGAAAAGGAGGCCTAGTATGCATGACTAACTACATTTTGCTCCTTACCCTTCCTACCCTGTGGTGGTGTCTTTTTAGGCTAACTGCTTTCCCTTATTTCTGCACATAGGCCACGCTATCTATCAGAGGGATTTAGTTTATAGTTTAACTTTAAGCACAGATGACGATAATCCCTTCCCGGCCAGGTGCGGTGGCTCAGGCCTGTAATCCCAACACTTTGAGCGGCTGAGTGGGTGGATCACAAGGTCAAGAGACTGAGACCATCCTGACCAATGTGGTGAAACCCTGTCTCTACTAAACATACAAAAATTAGCTGGGCATGGTGGCACATGCCTGTAGTCCCGCTGCTTGGGAGGCTGAGGCAGGAGAATTGCTTGAACCCAGGAGACAGCAGTTGCAGCGAGCCAAGAGTGCACCACTGCACTCCAGCCTGGTGACAGAGTGAGACTCCATCTTAAAAAAAAAAAAACCCTTCCCAAAACTAATTCCTGAGAAGATAAGAGGTTGTATATACAAGAAACAGTGTTAGGTTGAAGATTTAGAAGAGCATTGTGACCTGGCAAAGGACAAAGAATTTTCACCACCCACTTGGGCTCTTACTGCAGCCCATAAGCCTGTCATTATCAGACCTCTTCACCTCAAACACCTCCTTCTTCCTCCCTTCCCTAACATACAAGGGGCCTGAAATCCATGTTAAGTTGGTTCTTTAGGATATTAGTTCACCATTTGCTCCATTTGGCGGCTCTCTGGAATGCAGTCACCTTCCCTGATGCTACACTTTTTCTCTCGACTTATTGGCTGTAATGCAGCAAGAGATATGAGCTTTGGACTCAGTTATAAATTAAGTAGGTAATATCCTTAGAAGGGAATTAATTTTTATGATTCTACAAACCAGAAGACTCAATTATTCCACTTAGGATGCCTGGGTAAATATTTTTACATATCATCTAATATGTAACACTATCATTCTCTATTATATGTCAGCTCAATTTATAATTTCATGATATATAGTTAATTAAAAAATTCATGACGAATATGAAAGGGAGTTGACAGTTTTGATTGCCTTCGTTTGTCTCTTACTTCATTGATTTACTGGGAGAATGCCGTTGCTTGCTGGGTTTAGATAGATTTCTGTATATTGTAGGTATGCCGCTGGTGATGTGGGAATTCTTATGTGTTCTCTTAACTCTTGGAATTTTGTGATCGTTCACTCAAGTCATTTGTTCTTTTTAATATTTTGACATTTTAAAATAGTACTCATTGTGTTGTGTACCTCACAGCTTCTCAAACGCTCTCAAACCGTCACCTTCGTTCTTTGTTACATATTGATGTTTTTATTTGGTACTAGCTTTTTAATCAGAGCTACCATCAAAAGCCAACTTTGCAAAGATAAATGTCATGGAAAAAATGTGCATAATGTAATGCTGGTGAATTTTAATTCAGACTTCAATAAACTTGACCTTTTTTGTTTTGTTTTGTTTTGTTTTTTGAGATGGAGTCTCACTCTGTCTCCCAGTCTGGAGTGCAGTGGCACTGTCTTGGCTCCCTGCAACCTCCACCTCCTGGGTTCATGTGATACTCCTGCCTCATCATCCGGAGTAGCTGAGATTACAGGTGCATGCCACCATGCCCGGCTAATTTTTTTTTTTTTGTACTTTTGTTAGAGACAGGGTTTCACCATGTTGGTCAGGCTGGTCTTAAACTCCTGACCTTGTGATCCGAGCGCCTGGGCCTCCCAAAGTGCTGGTATTACACATGTGAGCCACCGTGCCCGGCTAACTTGACTTAAAAAAAAACCCCGGGAGGCCCGGCAAGATGGCATCGTAGAAGCGACTCAGGATTGCAGCTCTCAGTGACGGCACAGAGGGTGAGTCCTAGCCGCATTCTCGGATGGACTTTTCTAGCCCACAGAGTGTTGAAAGTCCCACAGGACGCTAGTAAAGTAAAACCGGCTAACGCAGCCCTCTGGCGCGGCCGCTTCGGCCGGCGCCGCTTAGGCCGGCGCTGCAGCAGGACCCGGCACGGAACTCACTGGTCTGGGCGCCCTGTTAAACCGGCAATCTGAGAGTTTGAAGGGCAGATTGGCGCGTCCATCTGATTGAACGGGACTTGGACAGTGAGCCAGACTAGGAGTTTCCTGGGAGTTTCCTGGGAAGTGTGATCTGAGCCGGTGAAGTGGGCAGTGGCACGGGAGATCGCACGGATCCCAGTGCCCTATCGGCAGGCTCCTGGGGCACCAGTGAGAGAGTCGAACTTTAAGCTTGCGGAGAGGCAGGGAGAGAGAGAGAGGACGGACTCTGAGGCAGGGAGCTGGGTAATCGGGCTCAGCGGGTCCCACCCTCACAGGGACAAGCAGGGCAATGACTGGAGATGCTTGGCGCTGAGAGTTTTGCTGCCGGCATCTAGGATGGTGCAGCCCGGTGAGGGAGGGGCGTCCGCCATTGCTGACGCAGTCCACCCCTACTGAAGTACCGCCCAGGACTGACGCAGCCTGCCATTGCCGAGGCAACCTGCCATAACAGAGAGACTCCCAGGAGACGGGAGCTCTCCACAGCAGAAGGGAGCCCAGCAGCAACAGGGCAGAACCGCGCTAGCAGGGCAGAGCCCCAGCAGGCAAATAGTGAATAGACTGCCACCTAGTGGGGCAGGACAGTGCAACAGATACTCATAAAGAAAGCCCCAACTCCCTGAAACAGTGCATATAAGGGGGGGAAATAAAAGGGTGGTGTTTTATGAGTTCTATTGCAGCAGACATAAACAACCTCCCAACAACCCTGAATGAACAACGGAGCTCACAGCTCAGCACTGGAGCTACTATAAAGCACAAACTGTCTCCTTAAGCAGCTCCCTGACCCCTGTATATCCAAAGAGTCACCGCAAAAAAAGGACTAATCAGACTGACATTAGGCGGGCATCATTCTGGAACAAAGACAGCAGAAGAAGAAACTGGTATCATCCCTCACTCTTCCACAGCTGCCACAGGTATACTCCAGACAAACGGGGCCTGGAGTGGACCTCAGAACTCATACAGCAGAGGGGCTAGACCACTAGAAGGAAAACTAAGTAACAGAAATACTTCATCATCAACAATCTCAGCATCCACACAGAGACCCAGTTGAAAAATCAGCAACTACAAAGATGACAGACGGATAAATCCATAAAGATGGGAAGAAACCAGCGCAAAAAGGAGGAAAACACCCGAAACCAAAACACCTCACCTCCAAAAAAGGACCAAAACTCCTCACCAGCAAGGGAACAAAGCTGGACGGAGAATGAGTGTGACGAAATGACGGAATCAGACTTCAGAAAGTGGATAATGAGAAACTTCATTGAGCTAAAAGAACATGTTCTAAATCAGTGCAAAGAAACTAAGAACCTTGAAAAAAGATTTGAAAAAAATTCGAGGAATTGATAACAAGAATGGAAAACTTAGAGAGGAATATGAATGAATTGAAGGAGCTGAAAAACACAACACGAGAACTTCGTGAAGCATGCACAAGTTTCAACAGCCGAATTGACCAAGCAGAAGAAAGAATATCAGAAATTGAAGATCAACTCAATGAAATAAAATGTGAAACCAAGATTAAAGAAAAAAGCACAAAAAGGAATGAACAAAATCTCCAAGAAATGTGGGACTATGTGAAGAGACCCAACCTACGTTTGATAGGTGTACCAGAATGTGACGAAGAGAATGAATCCAAGCTGGAAAACACTCTTCAGGATATTATCCAGGAAAATTTCCCCAACCTAGCAAGACAGGTCAATACTGAACTCCAGGAAATACAGAGAACACCACAAAGATACTCTGCAAGAAGAGCAACCCCAAGGCACATAATCGTCAGATTCACCAGGGTTGAAACGAAGGAGAAAATACTAAGGGCAGCCAGAGAGAAAGGTCGGGTCACCCACAAAGGGAAGCCCATCAGACTCACAGCAGATCACTTGGCAGAGACTCTACAAGCCAGAAGAGAGTGGGGGCCAATATTCAACATCCTTAAAGAAAAGAGCTTTCAACCCAGAATTTCATATCCAGCCAAACTGAGCTTCATAAGTGAAGGGAAAATAAAATCCTTCACAAACAAGCAAGTACTCAGAGATTTTGTCACCACTAGGCCTGCTTTACAAGAGCTCCTGAAAGAGGCACTACACATAGAAAGAAACAACCAGTTCCAGCCATCCTAAAAGCATACCAAATGCTAAAGACCATCAACAAAATGAAGAATGTACATGAACCAATGGGCAAAACAGCCAGATAGCATCAAAATGGCAGTATCAAATTCACACATAACAATATTAACCCTGAATGTAAATGGGCTAAATGCACCAATCAAAAGACACAGACTGGAAAATTGGATAAAAAACCAAAACCCATTGGTGTGCTGTATCCAGGAAACCCACCTCACACACAAAGATACACAAAGGCTCAAAATAAAAGGATGGAGGAAGATTTACCAAGCAAATGGAGAGCAAAAAAAAGCAGGAGTTGCAATTCTCATCTCTGATAAAATAGACTTTAAAGTAACAAAGATCAAAAGGGACAAAGAAGGTCACTACATAATGGTAAAAGGATCGATACAACAAGAAGAGCTAACGATTCCAAATATATATGGACCCAATGTAGGAGCACCCAGATATATAAGGCAAGTTCTTAATGACTTACAAAGAGACTTAGACTCCCACACAATAATAGTGGGAGACTTTAACACTCCACTGTCAATAGCAGACAGATCAACCAGACAGAAAATTAACAAGGATATCCAGGACTTGAACTCAGACCTGGAACAAGCAAACCTGATAGACATTTACAGAACTCTCCACCCCAAATCCACAGAATATACATTCTTCTCAGCACCACATCACACCTACTCCAAAATTGACCACATAATTGGAAGTAAAGCTCTCCTCAGCAAATGCAAAACAACGGAAATCATAACAGTCTCTCAGACCATAGTGCAATCAAGTTGGAACTCAGAATTCAGAAAATAACTCAGAACCGCACAGCTTCATGGAAACTGAACAACTGGCTCTTGAATGTTGATTGGATAAACAATGAAATGAAGGCAGAAATAAAGAAGTTCTTTGAAACCAATGAGAATGAAGACACAACGTACCAGAATCTCTGGGACACATTTAAAGCAGTCTGTAGAGGAAAATATATAGCAATAAGTGCCCACATGAGAAAAGTGGAGAGATCCAAAATTGACACCCTATCGTCAAAATTGAAAGAGCTAGAGGAGCAAAATCAAAAAAGCTCAAAACCTAGCCGAAGACAAGAAATAACTAAGATCAGAGCAGAACTGAAGGAGATAGAGACAAGAAAAACCCTTCAAAAAATCAACAAATCTAAGAGCTGGTTTTTTGAAAAGATCAACAAAATAGACAGACCACTAGCCAGACTGATAAAAAAGAAAAGAGAGAACAACCAAATAGATGCAATAAAAAACGATAAAGGGGAAATCACCACAGATTCCACAGAAATTCAAACCAGCATCAGAGAATACTACAAACAACTCTATGCACACAAACTAGTAAATCAGGAAGAAATGGATAAATTCCTGGATGCCTGTGTCCTCCCAAGCCTAAACCAGGAGGAAGCCGAAACTATGAATAGACCAATAACAAGGTCAGAAGTTGAGGCAGCAATTAAGAGCCTACCACACAAAAAAAGCCCGGGTCCAGATGGGTTCACAGCTGAATTCTACCAGACACACAAAGAGGATCTGGTACCATTCCTTCTGAAACTATTCCAAATAATCCAAAAAGAGGGAACCCTTCCCAAATCATTTTATGAGACCAACATCATCCTGATACCAAAACCTGGCAGAGACTCAACAAGAAAAGAAAACTTCAGGCCAATATCCATGATGAACATAGGTGCAAAAATCTTCAATAAAATACTGGCAAATCGATTGCAACAGCACATTAAAAAACTTATCCATCATGATCAAGTAGGATTCATCCCGGGCATGCAAGGCTGGTTCAACATACGCAAGTCTATAAACGTAATTCACCACATAAACAGAAGCAAAAACAAAAACCACATGATTATCTCAATTGACGCAGAGAAGGCATTTGACAAAATTCAACAGCCCTTTATGCTAAAAACCCTCAATAAACTTGGTATTGATGGAACATATCTCAAAGTAATAAAAGCTATTTACGACAAACCAACAGCCAATATCATACTTAATGGGCAAAAACTGGAAACATTCCCTTTGAAATCTGGCACTAGACAAGGATGCCCTCTCTCACCACTTCTATTCAACATAGTACTGGAAGTTCTAGCCAGAGCAATCAGGCAAGAAAAAGAAATAAAGGGTATTCAAATAGGAAAGGTGGAAGCCAAATTGTCTCTATTTGCAGATGACATGATAGTATACCTAGAAGACCCCATCACCTCAGCCCAAAAGCTCCTGCAACTGATAAGCAACTTCAGCAAAGTCTCAGGATATAAAATCAATGTGCAAAAATCACAAGCATTCCTATACACCAATAACAGACTTAAAGAGAACCAAATTAAGAACGAACTGCCATTCACAATCGCTACAAAGAAAATAAAATACCTAGGAATACAACTCACTAGGAATGTAAGGGACCTCTTTAAGGAAAACTACAAACACCTGCTCAACGAAATAAGAGAGGACACAAACAGATGGAGAAACATTCCATGTTCGTGGTTAGGAAGAATCAATATTGTGAAAATGGCTATACTGCCCAAAGTAATTTACACATTCAATGCTATCCCCATCAAACTACCATTGAATTTCTTCATAGAACTGGAAAAAACCACCATGAATTTCATATGGAACCAAAAAAGAGCCCGCATAGCCAAGTCAATTCTAAGCAAAAAGAACACAGCGGGAGGCATCACGCTACCAGACTTCAAACTATACTACAAGGCTACAGTAATCAAAACAGCATGGTACTGGTACCAAAACAGAGATATAGACCAATGGAACAGAACAGAAACATTGGAGGCAACACAACATATCTACAACCATATCATCTTTGATAAACCAGACAAAAACAGGCAATGGGGAAAGGATTCCCTATTTAATAAATGGTGTTGGGAAAACTGGCTAGCCATGTGCAGAAAGCAGAAACTGGACCCCTTCCTGACACCTTACACTAAAATTAACTCCAGATGGATTAAAGACTTAAACATAAGACCTGACACCATAAAAACCCTAGAAGAAAATCTAGGCAAAACCATTCAGGACATAGGAGTAGGCAAGGACTTCATGACCAAAACACCAAAAGCATTGGCAACAAAAGCCAAAATAGACAAATGGGACCTAATCAAACTCCACAGCTTCTGCACGGCAAAAGAAACAGTCACTAGAGTGAATCGGCAACCATCAGAATGGGAAAAAATCTTTGCAGTATACGCATCAGACAAAGGGCTGATATCCAGAATTTACAAAGAACTCAAACAGACTTACAGAAAGAAAACAAACAAGCCCATTCAAAAATGGGCAAAGGATATGAACAGACACTTTACAAAAGAAGACATACATGAGGCCAACAAACATATGAAAAAGTGCTCATCATCATTGGTCATTAGAGAGATGCAAATCAAAACCACATTGAGATATCATCTCACACCAGTTAGAATGGCGATCATTAAAAAATCTGGAGACAGCAGATGCTGGAGAGGATGTGGAGAAATAGGAACACTCTTACACTGTTGGTGGGAGTGTAAATTAGTTCAACCATTGTGGAAGACAGTGTGGCGATTCCTCAGGGACCTAGAAATAGAAATTCCATTTGACCCAGCAATCCCATTACTGGGTATCTATCCAAAAGACTGTGAATCGTTCTACTATAAGGACACATGCACACGAATGTTCATTGCAGCACTGTTTACAATAGCAAAGACCTGGAACCAACCCAAATGCCCATCGATGATAGACTGGACTGGGAAAATGTGGCACATATACACCATGGAATATTATGCAGCAATCAAAAATGATGAGTTTGTGTCCTTTGTAGGGACATGGATGAATCTGGAGAACATCATTCTCAGCAAACTGACACAAGAACAGAAAAAGAAATACCGCATATACTCACTCATAGGCGGGTGAGAAAAATGAGAACACATGGACACAGAGAGGCGGTCTACTATACACTGGGGACTGTTGGGGGAAATGGGGGAGGGACAGTGGAGGGGGCTGGGGGGGATAGCCTGGGGATGAATACCAAGTGTGGGTGAGGGGGAGGAAGGCAGCAAAACACACTGCCATGTGTGTACCTATGCAACTATCTTGCACGTTCTGCACATGTACCCCAAAACCTATAATGCAATAAAAATTAAAAAAAAAAAGAAAAAATAAATAAATAAATAAATAAAACCCACTTTGGGAGGCCGAGGCTGGTGGACCACGAGGTCAAGAGATCGAGACCATCCTGGTCAACATGGTGAAACCCCGTCTCTACTAAAAATACAAAAAATTAGCTGGACATGGTGGTGCGTGCCTGTAATCCCAGCTACTCAGGAGGCTGAGGCAGGAGAATTGCCTGAACCCAGGAGGCGGAGGTTGCGGTGAGCCGAGATCGCGCCATTGCACTCCAGCCTGGGTGACAAGAGTGAAACTCCGTCTCAAAAAAAAAAAAACAAAAAAACCCCACATTCCTCAATTTTGGCAGAATGAGAGCACTGTAATCTCCTACTTATTTCTGGCAGAAGTATAAATAAGTTCAAACACTTTGGAAAGTTGGTTGGCAGTATCCCATAATGACAAAGTGTCAGGTAGGCACTGGTGATTTCACTTTATGTAGCGCCTTCGTGAACATTCAAACTTAGCTTTTCATTTGTGATGAGCTCCTGTTAGTTCTGGACCCTGAAGATAAAACGTGATCTGCTCCCGCTGACCCATTCGGGTGCTCCAAGTGACCGGGGACTCTGCAAAGGTAACAGGGTCACTACTCACCAGGTAAAGGCGGGCCTCATGGGACACTCTCCGTCAGGAGAATATCTTTACAAACCCCCTTTTCTGCTCTTCTGAAGACTATGGGTCCCCCATAGTATGTGCACTCTGTGGCCACCTGGTGGTTAGAAACAGCGGGAGCCTCTGAGAGAGTGATAAATGACTCGGGTGACATCTGTAGGAGTGACTTCATGAGCAGCACAGTGTGACCCAAAACACATCTCGGGCCTGGGTCATCTTTGAAAAGCTCTGAATTATGGGAAATCAAGCTTCAAATTCTGAGCACACTGTGAAAAAACAACCACCTTTAGAAACACCAGTTGGGTTTATGTATAAGACTTATGAAGCATCCTCTTGTAAATATCCAAGAAACTGGATTCGCCTAACCAGAAAAAGTCATGAGCAGAATGGAGAAAATGGGGATCTTTTTGAAATGCCTAAAATACTTTATTAGTGTGGACAATTCGAAATATTTGGTTTTAGGCCAGGCATGCTGGATCACGTCTGCGATTCCAGCACTTCAGAAGGGTGAGGTGGGAGGATTATTTGAGGTCAGGAGTCCAGACCAGCCTGGACAACATGGTGAAACCCCATCTCTTCTAAAAACACAAAAATTAACCAGGCAGTGGTGGTGTGCACCTGTAATCTTAGCCACCTGAGAGGTTGAGGCAGGACAATCACTTGAGCCTGGGAGGCGGAGGCTGCAGTGAGCCAAGATCACATCAGTACACTCCAGTGTAGATGACACAGTGAGACACTGTCTCAAAAAAATAAAAAATGGTTTTAGAACCAGACAAAAGAAATGGAAGACTTACTTCCAATGATACCTAGAAATTTCTAAAAGAACTGAGAAAATTGCCTCCATTGAGGAGTAAACTGAAGGAGGTCAGCAGACTTTTTCTGAATTGAGAAATACTGAGGAGGCTTTGTCTCTTTCGCCTCCATCTGCTCCTTCTCCTCCAGCCCCTGCACCTGCATAGTCTCCCTTACCTGAGCCCTCTGTCCTGCCTTGCCTCTCCTTCTATCACCATCACCTGTGGAGAGTCCCCAGGGCTCTGGCCCCTTCCCTGAAACTTCTGTTCTGACAGCCCCTTTCAAGGTAACACCCACAGGAAGAGGGGAGCCTACCACTGTGTATTCTGCTTTACCATTATGTGAATTAAAAATATTATATAAGACTTCCCTGATCTAAATGTAAATAAGTTTCCCCTTCTGTTTCTAATGCAAGCGCCAAGATACTATAGGGTCTGGAAGAAATTTTGACTTAATTGTTGAAACCTTTGAGCCCAAATATTCTAACCTTCATCAATTAATTCACATGCTGGTATAAGAAGGCAAGGCCACTAAACTGGATACAAAAGGCAAACTGGAAGGATTTTCAAAAACAGACTGAAGTAGAACATGAAAATGTCTGCATTTTGGCCAAATAACTCCATGTTGCCGTTCCCCAGGTCCTTCCTAAAAATGTAGATTGGAGGATAATTTGGCAACATACTAAAAAAGCCAGACAAATGTTTCTTTGCTTGCTTAAAATGGTTTGAGAGCCAGGTGTGGTGGCTCACGCCTGTCATCTCAGCACTTTGGGAGGCCTCAAGTGGGTGGATTACTTGAGGTCAGGAGTTCGAGACCAGCCTGGCCAACGTGGTGAAACCCTGTAGCTACTAAAAATACAAAAATGTGCCAGGTGACTGAAGCAAAAGAATCGCTTGAACCTGGAGGGAGAAGTTGCAGTGAGCCAAGATCCTGCCACTGCAATCCACCCTGGGAGATGGAGTGAGACTCTGTCTCAAAAAAACAAAAACAAAAACACCAACAACAAAAACACCGTTTATAAATGTTTAGAGTAAAACGGTTTGGTGATTTGAGAATCTGTGTCTTTATTGGGGCAGGGTCCCACTCTGTCACCCAGGTTGGAATGCAGTGGCAGGATTATGGCCCAGCCCAGGCTCTGTCACTTGAGCTCAAGTGATCTTCCCACCTCAGCCTTTGCAGTAGCTGCTGTGACCACAGGTGTGCGCCATCACACCTGGCTACATTTTTGTTATTTTTGTAGTGATAAGAATTCTTTCCCAGCTGTTGCCCATGCTTGTCTTGAACTCCTGGGCACAAGCGATTTTCTTGTCTGAGCCTCCCAAAATGCTGGGATTACAGATATGAGCCACCACATTTGATGGAGATTTTTTTTCCTTTTTTTTTTTTTTTTTAAAAAAAATAGATACATGCTGATTTATTACAGGGATAAGATGGCCTCTTAGGGGATAAGTTCAAAAAGAGTTGAGAATGTTTTATTCCTTTATAATGTCCCTTTCCAGGAAGGGAGGATAGCAAGATTTAGGACAAGCTAAGATCATCCCCTATTAAAAAAAAGTCACCTCGAAGTAGTCCTGAACAGGGAGGCAGAATAAAAAATATATGTAACTGCAATGATTCATAATTGTTTTTGAATACAGAAGCTTGGGAAGGGATTTCCACCAGTTTCATAAGGAAGGCATGACTTCCAGATAGCGCTGGGGAAGGGTCTAAGGTGTTATGCAGGCTGGCCCCTTAGCCCACAGATAGCGCTGGGGAAGGGTCTAAGGTGTTATGCAGGCTGGCCCCTTAGCCCGCAGATAGCGCTGGGGAAGGGTCTAAGGTGATATGCAGGCTGGCCCCTTAGCCCGCAGATAGCGCTGGGGAAGGGTCTAAGGTGATATGCAGGCTGGCCCCTTAGCCCGCAGATAGCGCTGGGGAAGGGTCTAAGGTGTTATGCAGGCTGGCCCCTTAGCCCGCAGATAGCGCTGGGGAAGGGTCTAAGGTGTTATGCAGGCTGGCCCCTTAGCCCGCGGATAGCGCTGGGGAAGGGTCTAAGGTGATATGCAGGCTGGCCCCTTAGCCCGCAGATAGCGCTGGGGAAGGGTCTAAGGTGATATGCAGGCTGGCCCCTTAGCCCACAGATGCCAAAGTGATGTCTACTGGCAACACCTCCAAACTTCTGGCTGTCACCTGCATTGTCACTGCGTCCAAAAGCAGCAGCTGAGAGCACACCGGGATGTCACGACCACCCCAGAACACACCAGCCAGGAGCAACATGTGGTGTTCTTGTCATCCAGCACCTTGTCTGACCTCGCACAAGGGTGCACTCCCAAGAACTTCACGATGTTATCCACAGCCTCTCCAAGCGTCTCGATGGTAGACAAGGCGAACATTTCCTCCTTCCCAAATTCATCCCCTGCCTCATCCCAGGCTGCTTTCAAGTTCAGTTTCATGACCTTTTGAATATGGTCAGCTACAGTAACTTGCAGATCTTCCAGCACATACTCATCCTCATAGCCTTCGCCATCGGTCTCTCAAGTTGTGGGACCACAGTCCTTGACAGTGAACTTCATCATGCAGATGAATGTGCAAGCCACAGCTGTGGGGTCTCCATTGGCCAGTGCCACCAGTGTGTAGCAGGTCCCAGGCGGGTTGAAGGGCAAGCTCTGGGCAGGCATCTCATAGGCCTCAGTGGGCTCCATCCACACTGTGACGTTCTCCGGGGTCTGGTCATTGAGTGTGTTTGTGCAGTCACACTGAAACACCATGTGGCCGATGAAGGTGTTTGGTGCAGCCAATGACATACTCAGTCTCTGACTCGGTGAGGGCCATGGGCTCAGTCGAGGACTTCAAGAGGGGCCCAAGTCCCTGGAACCCTGGCACTGCCACCAACTGCTCCTGGAAGACGTCCTGGTAGCTGCCACTTTGGTGATGAGGGTGCTTTCTGTCTTCCGCTCTGCCATGGGCACCGTGGTGAGGAGCACAGACTTGAGGTCAAAAGGTTTTTCTGATTGTTCTAGCATGTACTGGTGCAAAGCCCTCTCCAGATCAGAGACAGACACAGTCAGACCATTTAGGATATAGCCTGCATTGAGGGCCTTCTGCTTCGCTCCAGGACTTCTAGATAGAAGGTGGCTCAGTCCCTTATTTCATTGTCATCACCCACCACACACCTCTTCAGCAATGCCAGGATACTGGGTAACACCTTCATTCTGGGCTCCAGACTTGCCCAGAGCACTCTCAGCTCCTGCCCAGACCTCATCATGCTCCAAGACCACTGGGTTATGGATGAAGTGGATGTACTTTGAGGGTTGGTGGTCTTGGGCCCCTCCTGGCCCAGGAGATGCAGAAGACGGCTGGCCAGCACTGTGAACTCACAGCCCTCAATGAACTCGCACAGATGTGACAGCCCTGTCTCCTTGCTCTCTGAGTTCTCCTCAGTGATGCTGATGATGCCATCCACAGTGGCACGCTTGTCCTCACAGCCACCCTCTTCCTGGAGCACAGTGAGCAGGAAGTTTATGAGGATGCCATGTTTGTGAGGATACTTCTGACACAGGGCACTGATGGCCTGGACAACCACCACCTTGAATTCATGTGAGATCTCTGACAAGAAGGAGGACATCTGCTTCATAAGGTGGTTGATGCTGCTCTCACTGCCTGTCTTAAGGAGGGTGGCGATGGCCAGCTGGCGACGCTGCGATTTGAGTCTTTGACCAGGCACTCCAGATCCAGACTGCAAGCTGTCACAGCTGACAGATGCTTCATGGCAACCTTACTGAGGGTGTGAACAGCTGCGTAACAGAGAGTAGCCTTGGGTGAGTTGCAGAAAAGCTGGAGCACTGGCAGAAGCAGTGCTCGATGAGATCAAACAGTGGACTGTCACGGCTGCCATCCTCCTCTTCCAGCTGCTTGCTGGCCACCTGGATTATCATGCAGGAGGCAAAGGAAGACTATGGCCATGCCAGGTGACCTTGCTGATCATCCTATTGACAGCCAGGCAGTCATTCTTACACATGTGGCACAGGAGCCCTAGTGCTTGGTGCTGGACCATGAGGTTGTCACTGGATGCCACCTCCTGAGCCTCATTCACCCAGCACTTGACCACATCAAAGCTACATTTCAGCAGGTGCAAGGGAGACATGAAGCAGGCCATTGTAGACATGCTGCTGTCAGTGATCTGGCAGAGGGCTCGCACAGCCGGCCGCAGTAGTTGTCTCCTTTCCCAGTCATGTCTTCTGTTAGGCTGCTGGTGACAATGATGACACCCTCTGCGATGCAAGACACCTCCTTGATGGTCAAGCAGCACATCTGACTGACAACTCGGTCACGGCAAAGAAGGCCTCGGTCGCTTCTGTGGTCCCCAGATGCTTCCCACGGTTTATGAGATAAAGATTCTTGGTGAGGATGTGGTCACATTTCTGAGGATTGATGGGAGTTTCATTAAATACACGGGCCTCTTGGAGTATGGCACTCTTCTCAAGGTGCTGGAATGGGCTGGAGCCTCCACTTGACTCCTCATCCTTCTTGTCGAATTTCTTCAATGTGGTGGAGCCAGTGGGATGCAATGCAGCAACGCAATGCTCCCCAGGTGTGGTTCTACAGGGACCCTCCATGGAGAACTCTGTAAACAGTATTCTGAAATGGCTGACACTAGCCTTTAAGATCACCAGAATGATTCCCTTATAAATTGTGCTTTTCTCAATGGCTTAAATAAAGACTTGGTTACCTTAGTGAAAAGACACTAGCTTAGGCCAGACATGGAGTTTTATACCTGTAATCCCAATGCTTTGGGACACCGGACACTGAGGTGGGTGGATCCCTGAAGCTTAGGAGTTTGAGACCAGCCTGGGCAACATGGTGAAACCCTGTCTCTACAAAAAGAAAAAAGAAAAAGAAAAACAAAATAGCAAGGTAGTAGATATACAATGCACACAAGAATGATAATCATGTAGTCTGTATTCCAGAAGAGTAAGGGAGCCTATCCATTAGGGAGCCAGCTAAAATCTCAAATCCCAGTTCACACCCCAGGGTGTGTGTCACATGACTGCAGCGCCAGCTACTTGGGAGAATGAGTAAGGGAGTTGCTTGAATTCATGAGGTCAAGGCAGAAGTCAACCCTGATCATGCCACTGCAGTCCAGCCTGGGTCACAGTGAGACCCTGTCTCAAAAACAAACACACAAAACCCACAGAAACAAACAGCAACATCTACAGATTGTCACCTCACTCTGGAATGACTGTGGCAGACACCACTGTGCTATTGGGAAATTAAAAGAAAAACACTCCCTCCTGCTGTCAACCTGCCCCCTTGCTCTAATGTGTTTGACCCATGGGTTAAAATGCACAAAAGCTGATGTACTCAAATTATAATACACTTTCCTGTTCTGCACCAGCATTTATTTTTGTCTGGAGGAGATCACTGTCCAGGTCCCATAAATGTCTAAGGACATGGAGTGATGAAGGGCAATGTCTTTTAGGATATTTGAATACATATATGGCTCTGAAGAAACCCAACGTTGGGCAAGTTCCCTCAAACTTTTCACTAGGCCTGACCACCACCCTATTTTAGATAGAGATTCTGTTGGAGCAAATACAGAGGGTTATCTGCCTGGCCATCAAGAAGACAACCCCTTGCATTTTGTGGGGATAACACTTTTGCTTGGAGTGTTTCTTCCCAGGATTACAAATCTTTCTGTAACCTCAGGAAACATTGCTGATGAAAACCGGGCATGGTGGCTCTGGCCTGTAATCCCAGTGACTCAGGGGCTGAGATGGGAGATCCTAAGCCCAGGAGTTTGAGGCTGCAGTGAGCTATGATGGTGCCACTGCACTCCAGCCTCGGCTGTCTCAGAGCCAGATCCTGTCTCTGAAAGAAAAAGAAAGAAAAATATTGCTGATAAAACTGCAGCCTCTTTTGCAGCTCAACAAAAAGTTATTTATTCACTGGCTAAGTTTGTACCAGATAATCATATCGCTTTAGTGATATATTTAGCTGAGCAGGGAGATGTATGTGTGGTGGCAAATACCTCCTGTTGCATATACATAAATATTTCCCATGAAGTAGAACTTTCTCTTGAAAAAAATCATTAAAGAAGCCACTTGGCTATAAGAAATCACTGAAGAAGAACTGGGATTTGATGTTTTCCCTGCTGTTTTCAGCTGGCTGCCTAATGGAGCAGGTTCCCTTACTGTTCTAGCACACAGATTCTCTTTGTGATTATCAGTCCTGTGTACATTATATTTCTACAACTCAAATTGTTATTGCTATGTATTTCCCTGCACCAGCATTTATTGCTATTATTTCTCATTTCTTACTTCTTCTGGGAAACTAAATTCATGGTACTCTGAAGACTAGAGACGATTCAACAACTGACGGCAACTATAGAATTGACGGTGATCTCTCTCTTTTTTATTCTTTTTTTTTTTTCCGTTCTGTGAGGCCACACCAATTCAGCTATTGGGCGCTGTTAAACTTCATCACTGAGAGGACTCCTTTCCTCCCCAGCTCCCCGTGTGGGACAGGACTATCTGGGAATGAGTCTTTCTGGCAAGGAGAAACACCTTGGCCCAGCTTTTGATCATCAATGCTTTCAAGAAAAACTTTCATCTAAAGGGAGAATGAGGAAAGAAGAGAACTTTTATGTGAGGAATCTGAGCCTTTTCAAATTCTCGGGCCCAGAGAGGCATTACACTGAGACAGAAACCATGCTCTGCTTTCTTTTTGTACAATACTGTATTTGAAAACAAAACAAAAACAAAAAATCCCAACCCACAAGATTCAAGAAATTGGCCACTCGTCTTTATGACATGACTGCTGGTAAAACCAGGAAGGATGGCTGGTGTGCGTCATCTGAGCAGCCTCTGGTTTCATAGACATGATCCTGATATTGACGGACTTCCGATTTTAAGCACTTCGCAAAGATAACCGTGTTAGAAAGGAACCGGTTTCCTGTAACCCTAAACATTCTAGTTTGCGGATTGAAAGCCATTATTTGAAGACGGGTGCACAGGCTTCCAGCCGGCCGCCACGGGACACGGGAGAAGCAATTGCTTCTTTGCGGGAGACCCGTGGTGGGGTCTCGGCGCACCTCCCCGGAGGACGAGAGGGGAGAGGCAGAGTCACTTCCCCACCGCCGCAGGCAGCGGATTGGTCGGTGAGCGGCGGGGGCTGAAGCGGAAGAGCAGCCCGCCACTGGGAGACACTGTCAATGACGTCACACATAGGGTGGCTTCTATGTAGATGAGGCGGCGCAGGGGCTGCTGCTTCGCCCTGAGGGATTTCTCGTGCTGTGGGAGCAAGTCCAGGACCGGTGTTGGATTTGAGAATCCCAGCTGAGTGTGCGGACTAGGAGGGCTCGGGGTGGCTGGGGGTGCGGGGAGGATGCCCCGGGCAAGTGACCGTGAGTGTAAAGGGCGAGGCGTATGAGGCTGTGTCGGGGCGGAGGCGCACGAGCTCATACTTACCTGGCAAGAGAAACACTCTGATCACGAAGGTGGTTTTCCCAGGGCGAGGCTTATCCATTGCACTCCGGATGTGCTGACCCCTGCGATTTCCCCAAATGTGGGAAACTCGACTGCATAATTTGTGGTAGTGGGGGATCTGCGTTCGCGCTTTCCTCTGGTATTTGCGGTTTAAGTGATAGTTAAGGTTTTGGGGGTCGAAGGGCGTGCTGTGTCGGCCGGACGCGGTAACTCGCACCTGTAATCCCAGTACCTTGGGAGGCCGAGGCGGGTGGGGTTTAGGGAATCTATAGTCACCTGCATTCTAGATTGTCCAATGGTCCTCGTGGCCTGTTGGCTTTTAACGCTGCTTGAAAACCCTAGTGTTTTTCCCCAGCGTCACCTCTTATGCACCCTCTTTTTTTATCCCTGAGGCGGTTTCACTGTATCCTCTGGAGGTTGAACCCAGATGCAGCCTCTGGAATAGCACAGGCATGCGCGGCCACAGCTAGCGAATTGATTTTCTTCTCTTCCTTTTTTTTTCTTTTTAACTTGCTTTCTTGCTTTTTTTCTTTTTAAGAGTTGAGGTTTTGCCATGTTTCCTAGGTCAATCTCCAACTTCTGGACTCAAGTGATCCGCCTTGCCTGGGCCTCCTAAATAAAGTCCTGGGATGACAGGTGTCATCTGTCACACCCAGCCAGCCCCTGCTTTTCACCACAGCGTTCACGGGAGTTTGTAGGATGTCTGTGCTGGCAGAAACGTGTACTCAGCTCATAGAACCGAGTAGAAATTGTCCTCAGAGCTGGTGGGATTGGGTTGTAGACCTACACGTGCTCTTTGTGTGGGAAGGGCTTTGCCGGTGCCCTGGTGTCCCCTGCACAGGGCATCGAGGCCTGCAGGGCAGAACCACAGTCTCACCGCTGTGTTCGTGTCATATGCAGCAATTCTCCCTGGAATATAAGATGAGAGGTCTTGTGAGGTTCCTACAAGTAAGAAGAAAATTTCCATGTAGTTTTTTTTTTTTTTTTTTTTGAGACGGAGTTTCGCCGTTGTTACCCAGGCTGGAGTGCAATGGCGAGATGCCCGCTCACCGCAACCTCCGCCTCCCGGGTTCAGGCAATTCTCCTGCCTCAGCCTCCTGAGTAGCTGGGATTACAGGCACGCACCACCATGCCCAGCTAATTTTTTGTATTTTTAGTAGAGACGGGGTTTCACCATGTTGACCAGGATGGTCTCGATCTCTTGACCTCGTGATCCACCCGCTTTGGCCTCCCAAAGTGCTGGGATTACAGGCGTGAGCCACCGCGCCTGGCTCCATGTAGTTTTTATTGACAAAATTCAAATTAATAATAACAGCCCAACCATTGGGTGACAAACGTCTGTTACGTTGACAGCCCGGAACTGCTGCACTTGCCTCAGCTCCTCGCAGGGGCAGCCCTCGCTTCCCTCCACACACGTCATTTCCTCCCTGCCATCTCCAAAAGAGGGAGACTACTTCCGCAGGACCACAGCCTTCATGGCCTTCCAGGGCCAAAAGTCTCAGAGCAAGTTGTCCTGTCCTGACTGTGCCTCACAACTGACCCAGAAATGGCCTTTGCTAGGAGCAAAGAAAAGGAGGTGGCCTCAGAGCCGGGGTCTGAGCACTGGACCAGGTTGCCTGGCAGAAGGGGAAGTGCCCAGGGTTAGAGGGGGCCGAGCACCAACACCTCAGCATCCTCAACCTCCAAAAGTACTCAGGCTCAGAAACCCAGACAGAGTTCCTCTTTCAAGGAAGAGGACCTTTAAGGAAGACCCCAAGGCTCTGAACCAAAATCCATGTTTCCCCCATGTGCAGCTGAATTCCACCTTAGCTGGTGAACTTCAACCTGCCTCCCCTATGCTCAGGCCAAAAAACAGTTCTTCTACGGGCTGGTCGTTCTTTGGCCCTGCCGGGAACTCTTGACCAGCAAGAGGGATCCAACCTGAATGGGGAGCACGCTGGAAATAATAAAGGACACAGAAAGCAGGGTCAGGAGGGATGAAGAGACATTGCTCTCTCATCAAGTTTATTATCTGAGGGCTAAGAATATATAGTTTTCAGGGTCTGATTGACATCATGGTAAGGAGAAAAATAAGTAGCTAAATCATCAGTTCTATACAATAACTTGACAGCTAAGTGAAAGGTGGCTATGGAAGATAATAATATATTTGGTGCTCATAAGCAAGTTTCTTGTAGCAAAAAAGTTTGTTCCTCATGAATGCAGGGGGCCATCTGGTTTTGCCCATCTGGTTATCTTTTAGCTAGATTCTCTGTTTTTCCTGTCCTCGACTTTCCTATCTCTACTTCCCTCTGCCTAGGGGCTCTGCTTCTGGGGTCAACCTCCCGTAAGTGAACACTGCTTTGCAGTCTCACACGGGAGGGTCTCCAACCTGGCCCCATACATTCTATTGGTCAGAAAATGAGGCTTTTTCTTTGGTTAACTGTACACTTTCTTCTGCAGAGTCTTTCTTTCTTGGTCTGAAATCCACCCAATAGTCTCATATGTAGCTTTCTTGGATAATCATAGAAATGAACCTTTTGGTCTTAAGGCTTGAAACTTAATATTTGTTTTATCTGAGTTCCTTCCTCAGGAAACTACCTTCAGCCCTCTCAAATAAGCTATCAAAGAACTGAAAGTCATCCACACAATGAGACGCTGGACCTCATTCACTGTGATTGCTTCCTTGTTCTCCTAGTTCCCGTTTTCTTTCACATTGTTACACTTATTCCTGCGATCTAAACCTCTGGTTTTGGTTGGTCGGGGAGGTGGATTTGAGACTGAGTTCTCATCTCCCCCGCTGCAGCTCCCTGTTGAAACCCCTTCCTTGGCAATAATCATCTTGGTGATTGGCTTTCTGTGCAGCAAGCAGCAGAAACCCCAGGTCTCTGAATTTTGGCAAAGGACCCCCCCTTGATTAGAAGTGGGATGATTCTACTGACCAGCTTGAAAATGATCAGACATTTGAAAACCTTAATCTGGGGGACAGGGTTTGGGCCATGCTTGAGCCTTTTCTTTGGGCTACTGGTCAAAATCAGCCTGGCCAGGCCTGTCTTCAAGGCCCATGGCAGGGCCAGGGCCTCCTGATGCTTCTTGATGCACCTCCCATGGGTCAGCAGACACCCTCCCTTTCCCTGTGACCTACAGAGAAGCTTCAGGAGACACTTACTCAATTTTCCAGGAGCCCTGGAGGTGCAGGTGCATGGTTACTCTGTGGTTCCCATCTCACCTGCCACCCTCCTTGGTCCTCTCACTGCCTCTGGTGGGCAGTAACGTTCCTGGTGAGCTTGGACTCCAAAGACACCTGGGCAGGGAGGGACCAATAAATAAGGGCACCACCCCCTTATGTCCTGCACAGGAGGGATCCAAAAAAGGTTTTGAAGTAGAAAGGGAGAGTTGGAAGTAGATCAATGAAAGAATGAAATCCTAGATTTCCCATCTGAAGGCGCCATGAAGAGGAAGTGTGCATCCTCTGGGTGGGGTCCTCCCATCACAGGTGAACCAAGTTCAGTCTGCATTGCAGACCAAAGCAGGTAACTGCCCTGTCTCCCAGTGAGGAAGCCACACTTGTCCTCCCCTGCTTAGTGCTTGCCTCTGTAGCACTTGATTGTCTCTCCCGGGCTTTCTATGGGTTCCAGGGATGCAAATGAGAAACACATTTTTACTTGACATAAGAGTATTTTAGGATGGGCTTGCTGGCTCACCACATCTGTAATCCCAACATTTTGGGAGGCTAAGGAGGGCAGATCATGAGGTCAGGAATTCGAGACCAGCCTGGCCAATATGGTGAAGCTCTGTCTCTAGTAAGAATACAAATATCAGTCAGATGTGTTGGTACAGGCCTGTAGTCCCAGCTACTTGGGAAGCTGAGGCAGGAGAATCCTGTGAACCTGGGAAGTGGAGGTTGCAGTGAGTTGATCTCAAAAAAAAGTATTTTATAATCTTTGGCAAAGGAAATGGTTTCTGACAGGTTTTGCACTGAAGGCATTCAGGTGTGAGGAAAACATGAAGACCACTAGGCTGGGGAAAGGAAATGCTGTTGAGAATGTCTCACAAACACAAATTACACGTCAGCAGCTGGGTCTGACCCTCAGGGTGGGCATGTTTTACTTTAAGTGCACTGTTGGTGAAACTTATGATGAATCTAGGACATTCACAACGTATGTATGTATGTATGTGTGTGTGTGTGTGTGTGTGTGTGTGTGTGTGTGTATATATATGAGAGATAGAGAGAGAGTCAGGATCTTGCTATCTTTCCCCAGCTCTGGGCCTGAAGCAATCCTCCTGTCTCCCTCTCCCAAAGTGTTGGGACTACAGGCATGAGCCACCTCGTCCAGCCCATTTTAATGTCTTCAATTTAAATACACATTTCAAAAATTATACAGCAAGCACAGGAAGCCCACTTTATGCCAGTTTTACAAAAACAGGAAAGATGACGTATCAATGACGAGTCATCAGAGTGGCGACATCCTGCAGTACTGAGAGAAAGAAAGAAAGAAATGTTCCTAGAATTCTATGCCAACATGAAAAACCTGTCAAGAATGTGACTGAAATAAGGACATTTAAAGGCATGCCCAAAAAATGAAAGAATTCAGCAACTCACACTACAAGAAATGCCAACAGAGTCCTCCAGGCCTGAGGGTTAGGATACCAGACAGAAATCTGGACCTACACAAAGAAATGGAGATGACTGAAAATCGCTATGTACGTAGTCAAATACATTATTTTCTTATTATTTAAATCTTTTAAAATAATTTGACTGATTAAACAAAAGCCATAGTAATGGGTTCTGGGGTTTATAACATGTCTAAAAATCAAATTACATGACAACACCAGCATAATGGCCAGAAGGGGAGGTATCATGTCACTTGATGGCAAACCGATGAAGATATATTCTAGAAACCCTAAAGCCGTCACTGACATAACAAAAGAAAGAATTACAGCTAACAAGCCAAAATAGGAGAGAAAATGGACTGATACAAAAACCATGTGATCACTATGCGAGAACAAATGCTCTCCAGGCCTCTCCCTGTAGAAACACACCAGTGACCAGTGAGAAGGGAACAAAATGACGAGTGCAGCATTGTTTGGAACCCTAAAGTAATAGAACCATCGCAATTGCAAAGATAATGGAAAGCGCTTTATTTATTTAACGAACAGAATCAATCGAACACACAAACAGTGGAAGGAAGTCCTTTCGCCTAAAGGAACGCAGAGGGTCACGAGATGCTTCTCCTGCAAGGATTTCAGGGTTCCCAGAGGCTTAGTCTTCACGCTAGTTCTTCGAGAAGATCGTATTCTTGGGAGCTACAGGTTCTCGCATTTGGGCTGTTTCAGGTTCGGTCTCCGTTTTCCCAATTCCTCTCCATTCTGCTGCAATAACAAAATTAAATCTCACCGCCAGTGCCTCTGCACGAGTCTTTCCGGAGGTCTGGTGGTCTGGTCCGCCGCTCCAAGGCTTCTTTCCCTGCCTTTCCCTTCGTCCCGCCCCACGACCCGCCCCAGCCCAGCCGTGCGCCCAGGCTCCACCGAGCAGAAGGAGCCCTGGGGCTCTGCCCTTTGCTCACCCCGCAGAGTGCAGAGAAATCAACCCGCATAAACGCTGTGGCGCATGTAAACGGAGTTTCCATGGAAAAATCTCTCATGACTTCCATTCTCAAGGCTCTTCAAAGGACTAAACTCCAAAGGCGACGAGGCATTCATCCGACCCGTGCCAGCTGTGCGCCCTGCTGAGGGCCGGACCCCGCTCCCCGCGAGGGCACCACGACCGACCCTCGCCACATCCCTGCCCTGGTGGAGCCCCGTGCGGGACACAGGCTCAGAAGACTCCGCAGCGGCCTCGAGAGCGACTGAGCAGGGTGGGCACAGCCTCCCTCACCGGGTGGAGGCGGCTCAAACAAGGGCAAGCGCCACCCCGGGAGCTTCCCTTCGACCCCCAGGTGGCTCCGCCCGGGCCGCGGACCCGGGGTGTTTCCGGGGGCTTCTGAAGCAGCGGTGGGGCAGGGCGGGCAAAGGCCGTTCCGCGGTCCTCTGACTGCAGAATCTCCCAGTGCCGGTGTCCGAAGGGACCAGCGGACTCGCCGCTCGAACCGCTCCAGGTTCCCCGGGTCTTGCTCACCGTTCTGCCGGCGCAGCCCTGAGGCTGGAAGGGACGCGGGGATTTTGCCGAGGGCCCTGCCATGGCACCTGTCTCTGTGTCTCAGTTGGTTAGCGCATTCGGCTGTTAACCGAAAGGTTGGTGGTTCGAGCCCACCAGGAACGCCTCCTCTAACTTTAAGAGGGTTCATGTATCATCCTCACTAGAGAATCTCCCGTTTCTTCCCATAGTCCTAACTCCGAAAGGTTGGTGGTTCTAGGCCAGCCAGGGATATGCCCGTTTCAGGGAGGGTTTTCTCTTCTCGAGATTCTAGTCACAGTTAACAGGGATCCCTGTCAAGAGCCACCCCCGTCACAGATCCAGTTCTGACAGAGCATCTCCTGAAATGTCTTGTCGTCTTGTGCCTGTGTACAAGAAACAGGGACCGAATGAGTCCCTCCGGTGCGATAAAATCCTCATGCTGCCCTTCATGGGCTTGGATGGGTTATATAACAGCCTCGTTTTTTTCATTTTCAACAGGAAGATTAAGAGGTGTCCTATCCCCAGGATGTGCCTGGATTGACATAATGTGACCAGCAAAATCATTTTTAGTTTTAGTCTTTGTGGTGGGATCTCATTCTGTCTCTCAGGCTGGAGCACAGTGGCCCGATCACGTCTCATTGCAGGCTCAACTTCCCAGGCTCAAGCGATCCTCCCATCTCAGCCTTCCCAGTAGCTGGGACTACAGGTGTGGGCCATCGTGCCCTGCTAATTTTTATATGTTTCATAGAGAAGGGATTTCACCATGTGGCACAGGCTGGTCTCCAAACTCCTGGGCTGAAGCAGCTCCAAGGCCTCAGAAAGTGCCAGGATTTACAGGCATGAGCCACTGCATCGGGCCTTGTAGAACACCTCTAACTTCAGCACATTTAGCGAATTTATCTTCTGTAAGAGATGTACCAAATCATATTCCAATTTAATCCTCAACTCTAATACTGTGCCTTTCTTCATTTACTTGCTGGCACAACAAACTTTCCTCTCCCTCCCCCCCGTTTTTTATTTTAGAGTAGGTCTCACTGTCACCCAGTGTGGAGTGCAGTGGTGTGATCTCAGCTCCCTGCAACCTCCACTTCCTGGGCTCCAGTGATCCTCACACCTCAGCCTCCATAGTAACTGGATCTACTGACAAGCACCACAACATTCAGGTTTTTTTTGTTTCGTTTTTTAGAGATAGGGTCTTGCTTTGTTGCCTATGTTGGTCTCTAACTCCTGGGCTCAACAGATTCATCTGCCTTGGCCTCCCAAAGTGCTGGAATTTCAGGTCTGAGCCACCATCTGTGGCCATGTGCCCAGGATATTCTAATAAGGGGCTAGGTGGCTTTGTGACTCAATAGGGGATGATACAACAGAATGACATGGAGGACATTACACACAGATATTCTGTGGCATAGGATGCACAGGTAAACTTCTCAGATGTTTCATTTGATTTTTGAGACAAGGTCTCATTCTCTTGCCAAGGCAGCCATGCAGTGGTCATGGTCATAATGTAGCATGATCATGGCTCACTGCAGCCTCAACCTCCCCGGGCTCAGGTGATCCTCCCCACCTCAGCCTCCTGAGTAGCTGAATCTGCCAGTGTACACCAATCCTGGCTGGCTAATTTTTGTATCTTTTTGTAGAGATGGGGTTTCACCATGTTGCCTAGGCTGCTCTCCAACTGAGCTCAAGCAATCCGCCTGCCTCAGCCTCCCAAAGTGCTGCTATTACAGTTGTGAGTTACTGCGCCCAGCTTGTCATTGTTTCCTGTGGTGACCAAGTCACATGGGTCCAGAGAAGACAGGTTACAGTGACCTCTTTGATAGCCTTCTGCCAAGTTGCTTATCCAAAGGGAGCAAAATCACAATGGTCCCAGACATTTTTTCTCCTCCCCATTCCTCTTTTCTAAATTTTGATTTTACTTTTATTTGCTGAAAACAATCTAATGCCAGTTCTCCTTTCTATATTAATGAAGAATTCACATGCAGGTAAGTGTCTCTGAATTATTTCCTGACTTATTTCTTTCAGAGGCTATGTCCATAAAAATCAGCCCATCTGAGAAACATCATTGGAGCCAACAGAATCCTGCATCTAACAGGCCCCTGTTACAGACCTGGATCCTTAGCGCTATTGGCTCTTGTTCCATTTCCCACTGCTCAGCACACAGAAAGCCAATCAGTGAGACATTGAGCATTGCTGAGGAAGAAGACTTCAATCCCAGCTATGTGGGAGGCTGAGGTAAGAGAATGGCTTGAACCTGGGAGGCAGAGGTTGCAGTGAGCCGAGATTGAGACATTGCACTCCAGCCTGGCTGACAGACTGTCTCAAAAAGAGAGAGAAAAAGAGAATACAATAGTGTAACCATTCTAAAATACTGTCTGATAGTTTCCAATACAGCTAAAAATACACCTACTTCCTGACCCAGCCATTCCATTACTAGGCTTAGACGCAACAGAAATGAAGGCATAGGTTCATAAAAAAGCCCTTAGCAGAATATTTGTAAACACCTTATTCACAATTGGCAAGACTAGAAACAGCCCAATTGTCCATCAACTGTAGCGTATTCACAGGTTAGAATACACTCATCAATAACACCAAAAACCTGAGATTCATGCCATATAATGGAAGAATCTCATAACCATTGCTGCATTAAAAAAAAAAAAAAAACAGGCAAAATCAGTATAATCCTTTACATGATTTCAAGAAGAAGCAAAAGTAAGTCACAGAGATGGAAATCAGAAGGGTGACTGCCTAAGTGGGGATGGGTTGAGGATTGACAGAAAAGGGGCTCTAATGAATTTCTGGGCTGGTGACAATGTCCCATAACTTTGATCTAGTGATAGTTTCTATTGTCAAAATGCACTGGGTCTTGAAGTTAAGATTAGCACACTTTGGTCTGTGTGGATTATACTTCAGTCATTTACTGATAGCAAATATAGAAGTAAAAACAAAATAAAAAATTGGGGTTGGGGAATGTCATTAAGTTTAGATTTTATTATATTCTTTAGGTTTCACTTAAAATAACCGGTTGGAGTGTGAACTCGCATCTTCTCTTGTTCATTTCTGTTTTTGCCTGAAAAGACCCTATGGATGCTTGAAATATCTGAGCTATAGAAAAGGTACTGCCACATCATGTCATCAGAAAAAATTCCAGTAAGTCTGACTGAGAGGGAGCTCCACACCTTCTGGGTATTGCACCTGCTCAGAGAGGGGGCAAAAGTCTAGCCTTTCAAGATGACGTGACTCTGGAGAGCAGGGTGCCGGTTTCTTCTATTCCTGCTACTACAGAGAGCTCCGAAGCCACAGGAAAGTTGTAACCTCTCTAGTCACAGGTAAACGGTGCAGCCCAGGCTGAGGTTGGAGGCTAAAGGGAAAGAAGAACCCTACACCCTAGAAGGGACACTGCAGTGACTCCGATTCGAGCCGAGTTTGCTGTGGCCCCAGCACAGAGTAGCAAGCACAATGTGAGCAGGGTGAGCCACAGGAGCTGACGCAGCCGAACTCCTTCAAAGTTAATGTAGGGCTGCTTCCATTTTGGAGATCAAAGGGTCTTAGATTTAGTTTATCTTGGTGTCTCTCCACTTTTACCCACTCTGCTGTAATAAAAACACTTCTCGTCTCTCCCTGGTGCAGTCCTCACTGCTGCACAAAGCTACTGCGAAGTTTTGTCTCCCGGGTCCAGCCTTTACCAACTTCCTGACCCTCCTCCTGGCAATTTCCTGTTAGACCCACCCCCCAGCCCAGCTCCCAGCCTCCTGCCTCAGGCACGCACCCAAAAAACAGTGCGGCTGAGCCCCTCAGCTCCACCAGGTCAAGTGGCAGGACCCTTCTCTTGCCACTGGCTCCTAGAGGGCCTCACCCCCTGCCCTCTTCTGGAGATGCGGAGAAATCAATCAGAATCAACGCTTTTTAAAAAGAACATACTTCCCCTTCGTGACCAGTCTGGGCGACCTGGCGAAATCCTGTCTGTACAAAAAATACAAAAATTAGCCGGGTGTGGTGGGTGCCTGTTGTCCCAGTCATCTGGGGGCTGAAGCAAGAGGATCTCTTGGCCCAGGAGGTCAAGGCTGATCGAGGCTGCAGTGAGCCGAGTTTGCAGCACTGCACTCCAGCCTGGGTGACCAAGTTAGACTGGTCTCCAAAAGAAAACAAAAGCCCCATGGAAAAACAGTTCATGATTTCTATTTTCAGGGTTCTTCAAAGGACTAAAAGCAAAAGGCGACCCCATCCTTGCCCTGGTGGAGCCCGCGAGTGGGGCACAGAATCCAAAGGCAGCAGCGGCCCTGAAAGCCACTGAGCATGGTGGGCACAGGCTCCCTGTGTGTAAACATTTTTTTATGGTGCAAAAAATGGGAAGAGCCCACCCGGGAGCCCACCGGGTGTTCAGCTTCTCTTGGGCCCCCAGGCGGCTCGGGGTGGTTGGGGTCGGGGCATTTCTGGGGGCTTCTGAACCAGGCCAAGGGCAGGATGGGGGATGGTCATTCTGCTGTCCTCTGACTCCAGAATCTCCCAGCGCAGGTGTGCAATGTGACCTTAACGTCTCACGGGTCACTAATCTCTCCGCTTTTCCAAGGCTCAGCTCAGTTGCCAGCAGTTGAGGTGAGGGCTGAAGACGGAAGGGATGAGGGTAGTTTGGTGAGTGTGCCCTCCCTAAAGCATCCTGTAGAATCTGTAGTTACGGTCTCTGTGGCGCAATGGCTTTGCATATTTGGCCGTTAACTGAAACTGAAAGGTTGGTGGTTCGAGCCCACCCAGAGTCGCCTCGTGTTGTGTTTTAACCCATTTTAATTAACTGGGTTAACCCATTTCTGATGATATACAATCAACCAGGTCAATGTGGGTCATTAATCCCGAGACACACATGTCCTCTTCCACAACTTCTTATGTCTGAGGTGGTGAGAAGGACCAACCGCGCCTGATGCCTGTCCCACTCAGGAATCCCAGAGGCCTTAGACTGTAATTCATTTCTGGGGTGATAAAACTCTTCTTTGCTGCCATGGAAGGCTTGGGAGAGTAAGGTGCCTCAAGTATTTCATTTATAATAATAGGAGACCTATTACAGTAGCATCCTATTCCCAGGATGTTCCTGGGTTTACTGATTGCTCTATCAGTAATGTGACCAGTGGAATCAGTCATCATGCTGATCCTTGCCATGGTTTGTGAAAACAGCATTTCTTCCTCAGTTTGTGCATAATTTATTTAACCCTTTTCAAATGTTTTTAAAGGCTGGTCGCTGTGGCTTACTCCTGTAATCCCAGCATTTTGGGAGGCCGAGGCTGGTGGAACATTTGAGGTCAGGAGTTCGAGACCAGCCTGGCCAACATGGTGAATCTCTGTCTCTACTAAAAATACAAAAATTAACCTGCATGGTGGTAGGCACCTGTAATCCCTGCTACTCAGGAGGCTGAGGCAGGAGAATTGCTTGAACCTGGGAGGTGGAGGTTGCAGGGAGCTGAGATCACACCATTGCACTCCAGCCTGGGGGACAAGACTGAGACTTGGTCTCAAAAAAATAAATGTTTTTGAAATGAGGTGGGTTTCATGGTTTTAGGATTACAAACGATGTTGCAGTCACCACCATTCTTGTACACATTTCTTTGGTCACTTGTGCAGGTATGTGCCATTTTTTTCATTGCAGTATTTATTTAATGCTTCTAAGTTGAATACATTCTACAGATTTATCTTCCGAGGAAGCAGGATCAAATCATATTCCAATTTGTTTCCCAGTTCTATCAATGTCTCTTTTGTCACTTACTTGCTGGCACAGCAAACTTTCTACACATCAATGTATGATATTCCACTGAGAAGAGAGGAGCCCTCCTGGCTCAACCGAAGGGGTGGACAACAGAAGGGCATGGTGGACATCACCACAGATACTCAGTGGCATACGATGAACTGCTAAGCTTTTAAGATATTTTAAAGTCCTCCAACATCTGTAATTGTTTTCTGTGTTGACCAAGTCACATCAGTCTGGAGAAGATGGGCCACAGTGACCTCTTTGAAAGATTTCTGTCAAGTCACTTATCCAATGGGAGCAAAATCACAAAGGTCCCAGGTGATACTTTTCTTCTCCCCTTTCCTCTTCACAATCTTGATTTTGCTTTTACTTGATGAAACCAAACTCATGCTCATTCTTCCTCCTACACAGTGGTAAATTCGCATGCAAATTATTATTCTTTGATAGATTTTTGCAGGGTTCATAACAATTAGCTCATCTGAGATGCATTGTGGGAGCCGACAGAACCCTGCACCCAGCAGGCACCTTGTGCAGACCTGGACCCTTGGAGCTATTGGCTCACGTTCCTTCCGTTCTTCTATTGAATATTATTATAGAAATTGAGCTCTTTTGGCTTTGACCCACTACTATGACTATAGCACACTTTCTCTCTCTCTCTCTCTCTCTCTCTCTCTCTCTCTCTCTCTCTCCCCCTCTCATTTTTGTATTATGATTTTCTTCCATCAGTGGCATCAGTGTGGGTTTCTGGTTTTGATGGTATAAAATGAACTTTTGGGATCATTTTATAACTATGTAACAGTTGGTATTAAATTCTTCTGAGGATGAAGATTTGCGTTTTACCCAAGTTTTCCTTAGGATAAAAATGAGGTTACTAAGAGCATTTTTGGTAGAAGCCTTATTGGAAATACTGTTCATGCAATGTGATAGGAGTAAGGAACCACCATCAGGTGCTTCTCAGAGGTGGAGACTATTGTTGTCAGAAGGATGAGGGTTGGAAGAACCTTCAGGCACAGAGGAAAGCATGAGAAAAAGCTCCATGGAGCCCAGGAAGCTGGTAAATAGGAAATCAAAGAGGCCAGTTCGGCTGGAGCAGAGAGAGCAGGATGGAATTGGTCTGAGCAGTGAGAAGAGATGGAGAGGTGGGCAAGGCGTCTGGCTATTCAGGGTTGGTTACTTAGGAAGTTTTGTCTAGGAAAATGGGAAGGTGTTTAAGTGGTTTAGGCTGGAAAGGGGCAGGGTCACATTATATTGTGAAAAAGCTACTCTGACTGTTGTGTTGAGATTAGAGAGGCGATAACGGGGATGTGTGTAAACCACAAGAAGACTAGGTCAGTAGTCCCTCCACCCCACTCTGCAGGTGAAGGTAGCCTGGATTAGTGTGGTGATGGAGGAGGTAGAGGAGGACAGACTCAAGGAAAATTTGCACGGCAAAAACCAGTAGGATTTGCTGATGTATGGAATATGGGAGGGGAGAGGTTATATCAGGGCTATATCTTAGTTTTCCTATACAAGATGGATTAAATTGAAAGGAAACTGTTAATTGAAATTGACTTTAATAATGGCACAGCCTAAAGTTATGCAAACATTTGCCTTAGATAAAATTTCAAGTTTTTAAAGTTTTTAGCTGCGTGGACAGCATGACCTTATTTCCTATCTCTTGGTATCTCCTAATACTAAAAAAGGGTTTTCTCCTCACGCCTGTAATCCAAGCACTTTGGAGGACAAGGCGGGTGGATCACCTCAGGTCGGGAATTCAAGACCAACCTGACCAACATGGTGAAACCCCATCTCTAAAGAAAAAAATATTTTCTCTTTCTGAAAGGCTTATTTTACTGGAAGTCCATCTGCAAAATCTGTTATAAATTTATATTAGAAAATAACTACAAGCGCCATTACACGTTTATTACTGTTTTTGAGTGCGACATGAGGCCACCTCTGGGGGATCTGGGGCCGCCTTCCGAAGCCTGCGCGTCTGAACCGGGTGTCCTGGCCTCGCGGCAGCACCAACACTTGCGGTCCTAAGAGCGGGTTCGCTCCGGCCCCCAGGGCTGTCTCCTGCCTCTTTAACCTGCTAGGGGCAATTCCAGTTGCCGGGAAATAAGCGGTTTTCAGGATTCAGCGCTGCTGCTTTGAAAGAGGCAGAGGGGAGAGAGGGAGTTCCCCTTCCTTGCTTCACTGGTCCATCCCCCAGCGGCCCCTAAGGTTGTGCCCTTGAGGTGGGGGCCCTTTAAGGCCCCGCGCCTGCGCTCTGGGCTCTCGGCCGGCCTCCCTGGAGGAGCCCGCGGGCTGCAGGAGGGACCGGGCGGCGGTGGAGACGGCGGTGCCGGGAGGAGGTGAGAGTCCCCAGGCGCCTGAGTTTCTGAGTGAGCGCGATGCAGTTTTCAAAGCCAGAAGGGCGATCTGCGAGCCCGGAGCAGGCGGAGGCGCTGCAGGGTGGCTGCCATCTCCATGGGAAGTTAACGTCTCGGGTGAACTACGCCCGCGTTTCCGGGGGAACTACGCCCGCGTTTCCGGGGGAACTACACCCGCGTTTCCGGGGGGCGGCGGTGAGTCCGGGACACGTGGGTACACACTGGGTCGCGGCGCGTCTGGCGGGGGCCCAGCAAATTTTGCTGCGCGAGCAGGGTGGGCGCCGGCCCTGCCGGGCCCGTTTCCTATGCTGGATTCCTCGCCTGCCGCCCTCTGGTGGGCGCAGGGTAAGAAACTCACTGGTGGGTCTTTCTGTGGCATCCCAGGGGGTGCAGAGGCGGAGCAGCTTCGGAGGGCAGGTCCTCGTGAATCCTGTGGGGGATGCTGACCCCGCGCCCCACCTCTGAGGCCAGAAACCGGTTCCCTCTTGGGGGCCTGAGGGGGTGAGACTGCTCTGGCCCTGGCTTGCAAAGTTGGGGTCTTCGTTGGCCTCTGGGATTCCGCGCCTGGTTGTGTCTCCAGGCTGGTGGCGGGCAAGCCACGTGTGCCGGGTCCAGGATGCACTAGGGGAGTGTTTGTAGCGTCACTGAATCACCTCAGGACTAGCGGGCAAACCTCAAACTAACCGCAGCATTTCCAGTAGGTTGGATTGTGGTGCTGCTGTTTGCGCTCCAGAGAGTTGCTGTGATTTCCGCGTGTGTGTGTGTGTGTGTGTCTCTGTGTCTGTGTGTGTGTGTGTCTCTGTGTGTGTGTGTGTGTGTGTGTGTGTCTGTGTGTGTGTGTGTGTGTCTGTGTGTGTGTCTCTGTGTGTGTGTGTGTCTCTGTGTGTCTGTGTGTGTCTGTGTGTGTGTGTCTCTGTGTGTGTCTGTGTGTGTGTCTCTGTGTGTGTCTCTGTGTGTGTCTCTTGTGTGTGTGTGTGTCTGTGTGTGTGTCTCTGTGTGTGTCTGTGTGTGTGTGTGTCTGTGTGTGTGTCTGTGTGTGTGTCTGTGTGTGTCTGTCTCTGTGTGTGTCTGTGTGTGTCTGTGTGTGTGTGTGTCTGTGTCTGTGTGTGTGTCTGTGTGTCTCTGTGTGTGTCTGTGTGTGTCTGTGTGTGTCTGTGTGTGTGTCTCTGTGTGTGTCTGTGTGTGTGTGTCTGTGTGTGTGTCTCTGTGTGTGTCTGTGTGTGTGTGTCTGTGTGTCTGTGTGTCTGTGTGTGTGTCTGTGTGTGTGTCTGTGTGTGTCTGTGTGTGTGTCTGTGTCTGTCTCTGTGTGTCTCTGTGTGTCTGTGTGTGTGTGTCTGTGTGTGTCTGTGTCTGTGTGTGTGTCTGTGTGTGTGTGTCTCTGTGTGTCTCTGTGTGTCTGCGTGTGTGTCTCTGTGTGTCTCTGTGTGTGTGTCTGTGTGTGTCTGTGTGTGTGTCTCTGTGTGTGTCTGTGTGTGTGTGTCTGTGTGTGTGTCTGTGTGTGTGTCTGTGTGTGTGTCTGTGTCTGTGTGTGTGTCTGTGTGTGTGTCTCTGTGTGTGTGTGTGTGTGTGTGTGTGTGTGTGTGTGTGTGTGTCTTTGGGGCTTCTTAGATCATTTCATTTGGCATCCTCAGCAGGACTTTTGATGGTTTCCTCGCTGTCCTCCTGTCTTTTGCTGGTAAAGCTGCTTCCCACAGGAAGTCTTTTCTTGCAGTGCCATCTTTTCTTTGGGTTACAGTGTTGTCCATCCTTTCTTTGCTGAAGGAGTGACTCCCAGTGCTCGACGGAGTTAAAGTGATCTGCTAGTAGTTTTTAGTCTCTGTTCTGAGCTGATATGCATTAGTTGCTTTCTTTTTGTTTTAAAATTTTGCTAGTAAAATTTCACCAGTGAACCAGAAGCTGTTTTCTTCTATTCTAAAATGCCAGCTTTAAGATTTCTGAGAACTTTTTATCAAATAAATTTTTGAAAAGTTACTGAAGTATACAGAAGAAGTTCACAATTTTAAATATGGGGGTGGCCCGGGGGCGGTGGATCACACCTGTAATCCCAGCATTTCCGGAGGTCATGGTGGTCAGACCACTTGAGCCCAGCAGTTCCAGACCAGCCTGAGCAATGTGGCAAAACACCATCTCTACTGAAAATACAAAAATTAGCTGTGTGTGGTGGTGTGTGCCTGCAGTCCTAGCTACCCGGGAGGCTGAGGTGGGAGGATCACCAGAGCCCGGGAGGTTGAGAGTGCAGTGAGCCGTGATCATGCCGTTACACTCCAGCCTGGATGGCAGAGGCCAGGCGTGGTGGTTCATGCCTGTAACCCCAGCATTTTGGGAGACCAAGGCGGGTGACTAACATGAGGTCAGAAGTTTGAGACCAGCCTGGCCAACATGGTGAAACCCCTTCTCTTAAAAAATAATAAAGTACAGGTAATGAATTTGTATAAGTGAACCACCACAGATCAAGAAATAGAACATTACTTGATTGGGGTATATATGTAGGACTGGCATTGTTGGCTTTAGAGGTATATGAATGATAAAACTTTAGTATCAGATATTGTTGAATATTTTCCCAAAATGGAATATTCCGGTTACCCCACATCCTTGCTGATGCTTGTCAGTTAAAAATTATTTTGCCATTCTAGTAGAGGTGCTGTAATAGATCAGTGTGGTTTCATTTTGCATTTTCCTGGTATTGAGTATTTTTTATTGCCATTTATATATCTTCTTTTGTGACGTGCCTGTTAAATCTTTATATCCTATTTTCATTGATATGCTTTTCTGTTGATTTGAAACACTTTATTCTGGACATGTGTCCTTTCTAGGATATATATGTATTATATGTATTACATTTCTCTTTTTTCAAACTTCAGCTTGCCTTTTCACTCCTTTAATGGTGTTCTTACATGAATGGAGATTCTCTAATTGTTTTCTTTCTTTTTGAGACAGGTTTCACTTTGTTGTCCAGGCTGGAGTGCAGCGGCAGAATCACATCTCAGTACAACCTGGACCTCCCAAGTCTCAGGTGATCCTCCTGCCTCAGCCCCCAAGTAGCTGGGACCTACAGGGGAGCACCATTATGCTCAGCTCTTTTTTATATTTTTAGTAGAGATGAGGTTTTGCCACGTTGCATAGGCTGATCTGGAATTCCTCAGTTTAAGTGATACACCTGCCTTGGCCTCCCAAATTATTGGGATTACAGGCGTGAGCCATTGCACCCAGGCTGAGTTTCTTAATTTAATTTAATTTTTTTATTTTTTATTTTTATTTTTAGGAAAGGAAAAGAGAGGAAGAAAAAGAGGGAGAGAGAACAGGAATATTACTTTATTCTATAAATGGGTATTAATAATGGCCGATCATTATTTTGTGTATTTAAAATGGAGAATGTATATTTTATTTATCTAAAGTGGAGAGTTCTACAAGTGCTTATTAAGTTTACTTGTTACTGATCTGAGTTCAGATTCTGGATATCCTTATTAATTTTCTGTTTCATTGAGTCTGAATCTCTTTATGGGTCTTATGTATCTGGGTGTTAGGATGCATTGATCCTTATACCACTCATCTTTGTTGGTTTAAAATCTGTTTTATCAAATGCATGAATTGCAACTCCTTTTTGTTTATTTATTTGTTTTTGTTCTCTATTTGGTTGGTAAATCTTTCTCCAACCCTTTGTTTTTAGTCTTTGTGTATCTTTGGATATGAAATGGGTCTGGATATAGTATACCGTTAGGTTTTCGCTGTATCTTTTAATTAGAAAATTTAGTCGATTTCAATTTAAGATTACTGCCATTTGATGTTAACTGGCTATTTTATCCATTTGTTGATGTAAATTCTTCTTTATGTTGATGCTCTTTACTTTTTGGTATATTTTTAGAAAGGCTAATACTGGTAGTTCCTTTCTGTGTGTAATGCTTCTTTCAGAAGTTTTTGTAAAGCAGGCCTGGTGGTAATAAAATCTCTGAGTACTTGCTTGTTCATAAAAGATTTTATTTTTCCTTCAATTGTGAAGCTTAGTTTGGCAGGATATGAAATTCTGGGCTGAAAGTTCTGTTCTTTGAGGATGTTAAATATCGGCCCCCACTCTCTTCTGGCTTGTAGGGTTTCTACTGAGAGATCTGCTGTAAGTCTAATAGGCTTCCCTTTGTGGGTAACCTGACCTTTCTCTCTGGCTGCCCTTAGTATTTTCTCCTTCATTTCAACCCTGGTGAATCTAACGATTATGTGTCTTGGGGTTGCTCTTCTTAAGGAATATCTTTGTAAGATATTGCCGTTGAAAGGCATTTGTTGGTCCCCATCTTAACAGAAAACAGTAGCATATGACACATAGATTAATCACTCTCCCTTCCCATCTTCTCCTAAATTTCAGGTTATCTAATTGCCCTGTAGATTGTTTCTTCTGTCTTCTCTTTCAGTTTTCCCACATTGATCCACTAATATTAGAGTGGTCCAGAGCTCTCTCTCTCTCTCCTATTTGTATTCTGGTCTACACTCACTTGGTAATCTCATCCACTCTAGTGCTATGAGCACTGCATATTTATTCTCAAATGTTAATCTCCATGGTACTCCACTCTCCTGAAGTCCAGACACCTATCCATTCACCTACTCTATCTCCACTTGAATGTCTAGTAGACATCTCAAACTCTACATGGTCAAAACTGAACTAATTTCTTCCTCCAACCCTCAGTACTCCAAGAACTTTAAAAAATCACTGTAGAGGTGTGTTCCATCTTGTCAAGTGTTCAGACCAATAGTTTTCCCAGGGTTTCTCTTTTCTCATTTAGTGAGAGCTAAGTTCCTATGTTTTAGAAGCCCCTATGTGGTCTGTCCTCTCCTATATCTTCTGCTGTCACACTTTCTTACTGACTCTGCTCTCATAATGCTGAATTTATTGCTATTTCTCAAACAAAGAACACTCTATTACCTGAGGTTGAATGGTATCCTGCTTTGCTAGATTGGGAAAATTCTCCTGGTTAATATCCTGAAGAGTATTTTCCAGCTGGGATTCATTCTCTCCATCACATTCAGGTACACCTATCAAACATAGATTAGGTCTTTTTCACATAGTCCCATAATTCTTGGAGACTTTGCTCATTCCTTTTTATCCTTTTTTCTCTATTCTTGTCTTCTCATTTTATTTCATTAAGTCGGTCTTCGACCTCTGATATCCTTTCTTCTGCTTGATCAATTCAGCTATTCAAACTTGTGCATATTTCACTAAGTTCTCGTGTTGTATTTTTCAACTCCATTAGTTCATTTATATTCCTTTCTATATTGTCCATTCTTTTTAACATTTCATCTAACCTTTTTTCAAAGTTCTTAGTTTCTTTACATTGGGTTAGAACAAGTTGTTTCAATTCCCAGAAGTTTTTTACCATCCACCTTCTAAAGCCTCCTTCAGATACTGGAACACAGTCCTCTTCCATTAGGGCTTGTTCCGTTGCTGATGAGGAATTACTATCCCCTGTAGAGGGAGAGGGGTTCTGACTTTCAGTTTTCTCGGCCTTTTTAGGCTGTTTTTTTCCCTTTATTGTGAATTTATCCATCTGATATCTTTACAATTAACACCTTTCTGATTAAGTTCCTGAGAGGATGTCCAATTTATTGATTCCCAGTGCTGGAATCTGAGCAACCCACTGCGCCGGCCAACAGCGGTAAGACTGATGGTGCTCTTCTGCCTGGGAATCTCCGGTCTGGCTTCCTTCTTGAGTCTGCAACAAGCGGCTCTGCCTTCCCGGAGCTCCAAACACCAGTCAGTAGGGGAACCAGTCCCGCTCACTGTGCACGAAGAGCTGCCGCGCCGAGGCGACGGCAAAACCGCTGCACCGGCCACAGAAGTCACGCTGGCGACCCGCGGGGCTCCTCCACTGGAAAACTTCTGGTCCGTGGGTGACGAAAATTCCTCTGAAAATGTGGTGTCCTCATGTTTTCTGAACTTTCACTGGGAGCTACAATCCCGAGCTGTTAGCGATCAGCCATGTTGGATCTCTCTCTCTCTCTCTTAATTTTAATAAAATTATACTTTATTAATCTTTTCCTTTATGGTTACTGCTTTCTGTGTCCTGTTTAAGAAACCAATGCCTAACCTAAGAATACAAACACATTTTTCTGTGTTAGCCTTATAGTAATTTTACTTTTGTTTATGCATTTATTTTTCAGACAGGGTCTCACTCTACTGCCCAGGCTGGAGTGCGGTGGCATGATCTCAGCTCACTGCAACCTCTACCTCCTGGTTCAAGTGATCCTCCCACCTCAGCCTCCATAGTAGCTGGGACTACAGGCATGCACCACCATGCCCGGCTAATTTTTTATTTTTTGTATACAGGGTCTTCCTTCCTATGGTGCCCAGGCTGGTTTCAAACTCCTGGGCTCAAACAATCCTCCCACCTTGGCGTCCCAAAGTGTTACAGGCATGAGCCATCACACTTGACCATTTTAGTTTTAATAATTTTTATACTTTTCTAGTTTAAAATATTTACTAAAATTATTATTTCTGAATGTAGTATTCATTATTGTTATGATTGTTTTGTATGTGTTTAATTTCATTTTCAGTATAAGCTCTTGGAAATTATAAATCTTATCCCTTATTCACTGCTGTGTTCTCAGTACTTGACCTTGCCTGGTATGACACAGGATATTGAATAAATATTTGTTAAATGAATGAATGAATGAACATACTGATACCACATTCAACAATTCTCCAAGTATCACAGCATTCACCATCTAACAAATAAAATAGCTTATATAGGGCAGAGCCACTGTCAACCTGCCATAAAAGGAAATGTCAATGAAAATAAAACTTTGCATGTGTAGCTGCTAAGATTTGGGGGCTTCTGTTACTGCAGCATAAACTAGCAAAGCTCAGTGAGATGGAAGATAGAATATACATATATAAATAGACCAGACAGACCAGTAGATGAGATTCCAAAGATAGTGCAATCAGCATTAACAAATCACACCCACACTCTCTTAATTTCCTGTTCACCAAGATCTGCCTCAAATAGTACTTTGTGAAAAAGTAAACCCTTTCTCTGGCTAGTCAAGTAATTAGTCAGGACTCTCTTTTCCCAACCCCCAGGTTGAAGTGTGGTGTTGCCATCATAGCTCACTGCGGAATCCTCCTGCCTCCGCCTCCAGAGTAGCTGAGACTATAAGTTTGTGCCACCATGCTCCACTAATTTTTATTTTTTATTTTCAGAGACAGGGTCTTACTGTGTTGCCCAGGCTGGTCAGGATGGTTGACTGCGTATGACAGAAACCAGCCAGCTCTAGTTCCCACCACCTTTCACTCTGCTCCTTTCTCAATAAGTGGCACTTCCATTCTTCAAGTTGCCCAAGCCCTGAATCTCAATGTTAACCTTATTTCTCTCTCTTGTCTCATAGCCAATATGAAGGCAAATCATGTTTAGACCCAGGCTCTCACCAGCACATTGTCCTTTACTGTCCTCCTGAGGGCGTCTGGAGCTTCAGTGCTGTGTGCTCTGGGCCTCCACGCTGGGGCACCACCGACTCCTGCTGTCCAGGGCTTCCAGTGGACTCTCCGAGGCACTGATGTAGAATCTTCCCCATTCGGTGCACCAAGAGCAGCCTCACATGGTGTGGGCTGACATGAAGAGCTGCCAGATCTAACAGGTAAAAATCATGAGGCACTGCCAGCTGGATGGGGTCAGAGAGTCCTCTCTTTATTATGACTCAGATGAGAAGGGAAGATTCCATAGGCCCTAAACATCGCAGCATAACCCGCGTGTGCCACCCACGAGCAGCAGTGCATGGTCAGGTGGAAGTTATTTGACTTCAGGAGAGGACAGTGCTCTCTTCAGGCCTTTTTCTCAGTGGCTGGATCTATGTCCCTCTCCTCTTCTCTTCCCCACTCACCCCCCAGTCTCCATCCCCGTTTGTCTGTCTGTTTCCACCTTGCTGTTCCCTTTCACCTGCATTCTCCTCTTCAGTTTTCATGGTTCACCCCCTCCCTGTCCACTCACATTTCCCTGGCTAAGGCCCCTGCACTGTCCTGTGTGGGGAGATATATGTGATTTTTAGACAGTGCCTTCTAGATATGTCCAGGATGGGGAAACATGGCTCAGATGCCAGTATAATGGTTTCAGAGAGTGGCCACTTTTGAAGGCCTTTCACATCTCCCATTCTAGAATCGTGTAGAACTTAAAATTGATGGGCCACTGTGGAATTCTTGGTTCCTCAGGACCTTGTGGTGGATGCCTTCATTCACTGAGCATTCACATGGTGGTTATTAGGTGCCAGGCCCTGCTCTGGGCTAGGGGCACCATAATGAGTAAATATCAGGTCACTACCCCATGGAACCCACCACTGCATCGAGAGAGGGAGAAAGAAAGTGGTGTGGCCTGTTTGTGTCCTTCTCACGTTGTCACCTGCCAGGTCCTGGGGGAGTGGGAGCCAGTGCGAGGAGAGAAGCCCAGTGAGAAAGGCAGAGGGACGATGTCAGACCCAGGGGCTAAGACTCCCTCCTGCAGCGGGGTAGCTTCTGGAGTGGACAAGGAGCCACAGGGAAGGTTGTGAGCTGGTGTTCTAGGATTCAGTGTCCCAACTCATTCCTGTGGGCCCCATGGCAGAACTTGTCCAAAGGGAAGACTCGGTGTCTCTAACGACAGCAGGCGAGAGACAAAGTGTTTCAGAGAAGCAGAAAGGGTCGGACACCGTGGAAACAGTATGTGGTTTTACAGTAACGCCTCTCGCTCGCGCTCTCGCTCGCTCTCTCTCTCTCGCTCTCTCTCTCTCTCGCTCTCGCTCTCTCTCGCTCTCTCTCTCTCTCGCTCTCGCTCTCTCTCTCTCGCTCTCTCTCTCTCGCGCTCTCTCTCTCTCGCTCTCTCTCTCGCTCTCTCTCTCTCTCGCTCTCTCTCTCGCTCTCTCTCTCGCTCTCTCTCTCTCGCTCTCTCTCTACTAGTTAGCACGTTCCTCTTAATGGAAAATATTGGTGGTGTAAGTTCCCCTGGATCTTCTCATCTTCATGTAAGTTTGTCTGTTCCCTCATTTCTCCCTTCTTTCCTTCTTTTCCTTCCTGAGTTTTCTGATCAGGGTCATATGAGGCTAAAACCCAGGAATGGCCTGGGTATGCTTTTTCTCTAGAGCTCAAGCTTTTATTCCAAGTTCACTGCAGATATTAGAAAAAAATTCTATTCTTGTTCATGGGGGACTGAGGGCCCTTTTCCTGTGCTGGCTGTCAGTCAGGAGACACTCTGCCTTCAGAGGCCACCTGCTTTCCTCCTTACCTGTCTTTTTCATCTTTCAACCAATCACAACTCATGGAGTCCTTCTCAAGCTCCTCCCTTCTCTGACTTCATCTTCTCCAACCAGCCACAGAAAGCTCTGTCACCTATGGAGTGATGTGATTCAATCCAGTTCATGCAGGTAACCTCACCATCTTTAAGTCATGTAACTCATATAACAACGTAATCACAGGAATGGTGTCTCATCACCTTAACAGGCTTCAGAGACAAGGGTATGGCATGTTTGGGGACTGTTTCAGAAATTCCATCTACCACAGTTGAACACTCACATTCCCAAATCTGTGAAATGCCTTTACCCTCTCCCCTAAAGTTTCCAGATTTCATGTCATTAAAGCATTAGTTCAATGTGAAAAATGTCACATAGACCACATCAGATCCAAAGTTTGAAATCTCATCTAAAACTACCACAACAGGTGTGGAGATGCTTCTGAGGGAGGGTGTCCATTAAGTACAGATCCTTGGCATAGTTTCCTTACCTCCTTCGATCTGTGAAATTGAACAAACTGCTTATCTGCTCCTAATGTGGAATAGTGGGACAGAAACAGAATAACAATTACAGAGATTCTAGTTCAAAAAGAAGGAACATGGAAGGGAGAAAGAAGTCACCAACCCAAAATAGTTTGGAAGTACAGCTGGGCAAAATCCAGCAGGAGGTTCTTAAGTAGGATTCACGTCCTGTGGGACTTTGCCTCTGGGATCTTTGCTCTGCGTTTCTTGAAACCATTATCTATCTTATTTTTTTCCCACTCCTTTGGTTCTTCTTTCTCCTCATGGCAGCATCCTCTGCTTAATCCTTGGTCCATCATCCCCAGCAGAATTGGTCAGATACTGCCCATGTCACAGTCCTGACCATCTCCACCAGGGGCTGTCCTTGTGAGCCCATGCTCCTCTGGGACTGTCTTCACTGACCTCTCTCAGGCATGATTGCTTTCAGCTGACCTGGGTGGCTTAGGAGAAAACCGAAGACTGGAGTCCCAGAACCATTCTCTGCCCTCTCTATCTCCAGGAGAGGAAGAAAATAATAGGAATCTTCATGGAGAAATGATGCACATGAGGGCCTGGACTCTCCAGCAGTTCCAGCAGAGGAAACTCCCTGAGGAAGAATGGAGGAGCTGAATGCCCAGACTGGGAAAGCAGGGTTGTGTTCAGCACTATTTAATTCTCATATGCTCCCTGCCCCAATCTAGTAGCCAGCATATGACAACGGACTAAGAATAAATAATAGAACTATAGAACCATGATAAATAACTGTCCAAAGAAAGGCCCTTTTACTTTGCTTGCAAGGTGAAATTGCTGTATTTGATCCCAAGTTTTCTGAAAGGCAGCAGTGAGTTTCTGGAGGGTGAGTTACCTGCTTTGCACAGGGAGGCTGAGGCCAAGGCTTGCATGGTGTATCTGCTGCTACCAGGTGGTGAGGGAGCCTGGGAGAGTCTTAGTCTTTCTGGAGTTGAGTTTTCTCATCAGTAAGGTAGGGGCTTACTGTACCTCTCTGAGGTCCCTTCCTGCTCATTTTACTCTGAGTCCTTGAGGGACTATGATGGTTTTTAACACTGCCTGGACCTGTAACCTGCGCTCACCTCTCTGGGCCTGACTCCTCACTCTGGCCCCTGTGTTTCTCCTGCAGAGCCTGGGCTGGGTCCACACCCTGGAAGACCAGAAATGAGGGAACAGATGGAAGAAAGAGAGAGCAGGTTTCAGAAAAGACAGAATAACCTGCACAGGACAAGTCAATGATAGAACAGGTGAAAACCAGAGAAGGGCAGAATAAGGACAAACTGGGCCAGAAGCCTCAGGGGAAATGGGCAGTCAGCCTATGATCATTCAACCACTCAAGGAGCAGGGCAAGCTGAGCAGTGGGGACTGAGAGAGAAACTTACTCCACAGGAGTCTCCTGACCCCAGACAGGGAGAGCCAAAGGGTGGATCAGAGCTGGTTTATAGTGAGGGGCTGCATGAACTCCAAGAGGGGGAGGATGTGACCATGAGAGCCCACCCCAGACCCCAGAGCCTCGACCTCCGGGCTGCCATAGCAGTGGATGCTCTTCAGGTCAGGGTGCGTTAGAGGAAATAACCGTGCTTGGAGAAGGGTTGGAGATGTCTGTTGTTACATCAAACCGCTCTGCCCCAGGTCATGTGCCAGAGTAAGTGTTCCTTGCCAGTATACGAAGGAGTGATACTTATACTATTCCTCTGCACTTTCAGTTGAGGAAGGTCTGTCTGATATGAGTCTTTACTGGGTGTTTAATTTTCTCTACACTGTGTTAAGCACTTGGGGTTCAAATAATAATGTTTCTCCAAGAACTCAAGCCCATGTGAGAAAGAACACAAAGACTATATTCTAACTACTATATTTCAAGAAAATATAGTAGTTCTCTGAAAGTGGGGTGTCATGGCATCCCAGAGGATGGGAGTGTAGGTGAAGACATTGCTCCTAATGACAAGGGGAACCATAAGAGGAATTCTTCAGAGTAGTCCCGTTTTTCCTCCCGTGTCCCACAGAAGAAGATCCCGGCACATGACTGGTGTAGAGCAGGGGCCTATAGGTGTAGGAAGGGGACTTGCTGCATCTTGGGAGAAATTATAGCATCCTGCTAGGACATTTCAGAGTGGAATGTTGGTGATTGGATTGGATATCAGTAGTGAGTTTTATTCTATCTTCAGTGAACACTGCTGAGAACTTCCTTAGTGCCAGACCCCAAGCTGGGAATCATGAACACAGAGATGAGTAGAATACGATCTCAGCTTTCACAGAACTCCCAGTCTAGTGAATAGCAAGTTATGAGAAGTGTAGTGATGGTGCCTTCATTAGAGCAAGTGGCTCCTGCTGCATGGAGAGGACCTCAGTGGATGGCCCGGTCCCCCTTCTGGTTGTTATCAACAGCTGAATGACTTGCTCTGGGCCGGTGACCCTGGACTTCTGCCAGGTGTCTGCATCTTAGGTACAAGCAACACCTCAGTTTCCTGTTGGGTCAAAAGAGGTAACACTGCCAAGACGATCAGAGAACACTAGTGGCATCAGTAGCTACTGAGGAGGTCCTGGCCAGCTAGGGAAATAAAGATGTAAGTTTAACAGTGATTCTAAATTTGTTCTTAAAATAATGAGCAGAGAGTATCTGTCTTCTAAGTTAAATACTTTTTAGACTTCAAGATTCACCCACGTCCAAAATAAAACATATATTGGCCATATTTCTGCCCTGAGATGATTTCTCCCTGTCCTTACCAGAAGCCTGCACTATCTGGAGCACTGAGTCTGTCTCAGGCTAACTGATCTGCTCTCTGGATTCCAAGGGCTCCCACAGAGGCAGAGGTTGAAGGCACAGACGTTGATATCTCCGACTGTTCTGACTGCAGGTTGGTGCACTCAGTGCCCAGTTTTAACCACACCGTAACGGGATGCCACCACGATTTTAATTTTGGGCTGTTGCATCCTAACTTTAATAAAATGTAATAGATGTTATTTTTTAGAATAATTCTAGGTTTGCAGATAAATTGAGCCAATAGTACAGGAAATTCTCCTGTTCTCTCTTGTCCCCTAGAGCACAGTTTACTCTATCATTAGTATCTTGCATTAGTGTGATACATGTTTACAATTGATTAATCAATATTGATATGATATTATTAACTCCAGAGTTTACATTAGGGTTCATTCTTTGAGTTTTACAGTTCTGTGGGTTTTGGCAATTACCTAATGTCGTGAATCCCCAGTACAGAATCACACAGAAGAGTTTCACTGCTGAAAACCTCCTTGTGTTCAACCAATTCATCCCTCCTCCACGCTTGGCAGTCACAGATTACTTCACTGTCTCTACCATTTTGACTTTCCTGGAATGTCCTAGTGTTGGAATCATACAGTGTGTAGAGTCTTTAGTTTCTTCCCAGCATTATGTACTTAAAGTTCCTCCATGTCTTTTCATGGCCTGATAGCTCATGTCTTTTTATCACTAAGTCATATTCTCTTATATAGATAAACACAGTTTGTTTAGCCATTCACTTACTGAGGGACATTTTGGTTACTTCCTTTTGTTTTTTATTGCGTTTTAGGTTTTTGGGTACATGTGAAGAACATGCAAGATTGTTGCATAGGTACACACATAGCAGTGTGATTTGCTGCCTTCCTCCCCATCACCTATATCTGGCATTTCTCCCCATGCTATCTCCTCCCAGCTCCCCCTCCACCACTGTCTCTCCCCTGTTTCCCCCCAGCAGACCCCAGTGTGTGATGCTCCCCTCCCTGTTTCCATCTGTTCTCATTGTTCAACACCCACCTATGAGTGAGAACATGTGGTGTTTGATTTTCTGTTCTTGTGTCAGTTTGCTGAGAATGATGGTTTCCAGGTTCATCCATGTCCCTACAAAGGACATGAACTCATCCTTTTTTATGGCTGCATAGTATTCCATGGTGTATATGTGCCACATTTTCCCTGTCCAGTCTATCATTGATGGGCATTTGGGTTGGTTCCAGGTCTTTGCTATTGTAAACTGTGCTGCAATGAACATTCGTGTGCATGTGTCCTTATAGTAGAACGATTTATAGTCCTTTGGATATATACCCAGTAATGGGATTGCTGGGTCAAATGGAATTTCTATTTCTAGGTCCTTGAGGAATCACCACACTGTCTTCCACAATGGTTGAACTAATTTACACTCCCAAAAGTGTAAAAGTGTTCCTGTTTCTCTACATCCTCTCCAGCATCTGTCTCCAGATTTTTTAATAATCGCCATTCTAACTGGCGTGAGATGGTATCTCAATGTAGTTTTGATTTGCATTTCTCTAATGACCAGTGATGTGCAGTCTTAGGCATCAGAAGAGTCTGAAAACTTTCAGATAATTTTATAGTTGTGCAAGGTATAGCGCCTTTCTGGAACGCCTTGAAGAAGACAAACATGAATGTGAGGACCAAGAAAAACAACTTGAATAATACAAGAATAAAGCAATGACCATCTGAATGGTCAAAGAGTCCTGAAATGCAAATGGTTAATATTTGAGAAATTAAGGGGGAAAAAGGGGAGGAAGGTAGAAGTTTATATAAATGCAAACTACTGTGGACTGCAGAATGCATCGATTAAGAAAGCCAAATTTATATGGGATGGTCATAAGCATATTTTAAGGAGTATGTCTTAGGGGGCAAATGGGTGGACCAGCCTGCTCTGTAAGAGGAATCATGTAGCCATCCATCTGCTCAGAGGCCCATGGAAACCAGATTCATTCTTTGGCCTTTTTTATTTTAAGCTATATCTGGAAAAAAGAAAAGCTCCGAAAAAAAATTTTTAATAAAAAAACTTAAAAAATGCTCTGAGCTGAATATACTCATGAGAGGATAATGTTGACCAAAAGTAAATCAAACTGTTTTATAGAAAATCATTTGTAAGTGTAGATTATTCTGTCACAGCCGTGTTGCTTTTGTTTGTTTTTTGTTGTTTTTGAGACAGCCTTACCTGTCACCAGGTGCCAGGCTGGAGTGCAGTGGCACAATCTCAACTCACTGCAACCTCTGCCTCCTGGGTTCAAGCAGTTGTCCTGTCTCAGCCTCCTGAGTAGCTGAGACTACAGGCACCTGCCACCACGCCCAGCTAATTTTTGTAGTTTTTAGTAGACAGGATTTCACCGTGTTGGCCAGGGTGGTCTCAATCTCTTGACATCGTGATCTGCCTGTCTCTGTCTCCCAAGTGCTGGGATTACAGCCTGTTTTTATGAATGAAACTTTATAGTAGGTGTTTGTGGATGGCTTATTAGACTCTGCATAATGTTTCTGAGATTTATCCATGTCATCTTGTACCATGAGTTTAATGAATTTACGACCATGCAGTAGTCCATTTTGTGAAAATGCTGCAGTTTATCTATTCTCCTGATGATGGGCATTTAGGTTGTTTCCAGTATTTGGTTATTTTGAATAACAAAGGTATAAATTTGTCTTTCAGTGGACATATGCCTCATTTCCCTGTTTTTCTTTTCCTAATAGAGAGCAATTGATATTTCATGGGGTAAACAGAGTCAGTAGCATAACTAGCTTATTTGACAGATGTAGTTGATAATTTCTTAACATCTCTATAATTCAAATATATTCTCAGTAATCACAAAATTTAACAAATGATCAGGAAAAGGACAAACAATGAAAATTTTCATTTTTGGACTTCATATTACACCAGTAAAAAAAATTTTTAATTATAGTATAAACATGAAAAAGCAACATTAATTTATTTAATTACATTTATATTAAAAAAAAGAAAACTAGTACATTGATATTTTGATCTGTCACAGTGATAAATAATATTAATATCTGTTTTCATGTCTCACTTTTGCAAATTTGTCAATGACTTTTCCAAAAGGTATCTTCTTTATATATTGACATATAATAGACACTATAACTAGGTTCATCAATAGTTTTACTTATAGTTGATTGAAGAACTAAAATGTATATTTCGAAATGTACACCTTGCAATATGCATTCTAGTTGGCTATTGTAAATTTTAAATGCAAATAACATTTCAAGTTATCCTATACAATGACAAAATGAAAGTAACATGAATTCCATTTACCTCTAAAATCAATGTGCTATCATTATTTTTATTCTAATACCTAAATATAGGAATATTTAATACCAAAGGTATTGGAGACACAAAAATGCAACCAAAATAATTCTAAACTGTTACAGATTTGCTCTTAAAAGGAGTTAATATAGCTGAATTCCCATGAAACTAGAGAAAATGTAAAGCTCGGAGTTCTGTTAATAGACTTCTAAATTGAATGTAATGTTTACTAATGTTTATGCAATAAAAGATTCAAACTTGAAACAATACATATGAGGAATAGGAAATTTAGCAATTTTTGAAACAAACTAACAAAATACTTTTTTAGGGAAGAGTATTTTATTACTGATTTTTTTAATTGCTGGAAATTGATGATAAAAGTCAGGACTACTTTTGATCAATTTTATTTTTCTTTTTAAATTTCCCATAAATAATGAATCCTCCTTATAGCTCCCACATAAGAGAGCTCAATTCCACAATGCAGCCCTTAGTATATCACTGCACGAAGTTTAACTTCAGACAATACTAAAGGAGTGTGATTTTTATGTCATCATAAAAGATGATAACACTTGTTACTTCTAGCCACTTGGCCCCAAATGCAGGTGCACATAAAATAATAAAAGGCCCAGTTTTCTGGCCACAGGAAAGAAATTAGGTGTCCAGGAAATTGGGAAATAAGAGGGAGATCTCAGGGAGGAGGTTGAGAAAGCAACCCCATTAACTGGTCGATGAACTCCTGACTCACCTCCAATCTTCCTGTGCATGGATCGGATCTTAAACATTCAGAACTGAATTAAAAGACAAACTATCACCCAGATGCTACAATGGCACTGGATGGCACAAAGTAAGATTGATCTGAATAGAATTGCAAAGTCTTTAAAGATTGAACTGATACTGAACCACAGCCCACAGTAAGTAGATCAGAATGTGTGACCTGAATTAATCAGGTTAATTGCTTGCTGAAAAAAAAATAACATTCTCCATAGGATGTCCGCAAGACCCAGCCTCTTCTATCACAATATTCAAAATGACCAGGATACAACCTAAAATTATTTGGCATATGAAGAACAAGAAATTTTCAACTCATATAAGAAAAGACAATTAATAGGTGTTGTATTGGTCTGCTCAGATATCATAAGATAACACAGACTGGGAAGCTTATACCACAGACATTTATTCCTCACAATTCCAGAGACCAGAAGTCTAAGGTCAAGGTGCCAGCAGAGTTGGTTCCTGGTGAAGCCTCTCTCCTCGACTTGCAGGTGGTCGCCGTCTCACTGTGTCCTCACATGGACTCTTTTCCAGGCACACACAAAAAGAGAACTGTGGTTTCTCTTTCTGCGTTTTTTTGTTTGTTTTTTTAGTTTTTGTTTGTTTGTTTGTTTGAGACTCCGTCAGTTGCTGGGTGCCAGGCTGGAATGCAGTGGCAAGATGTCAGCTCACTTCAACCTCTGCCTCCCAGGTTCAAGCAATTCTCCTGCCTCAGCCTCCCAACTAGCTGGGACTACAGGCACGCACCACCATGCCCAGCTAATTTTTGTATTTTTAGTAGAGATGGGGTTTCAGCATTTTGGCCAGGATGGTCTTGATCTCTTGATCTCATGATCCTCCTGCCTTGGCCTCCCAAAGTGCTGGGATTACAGGTGTGGGTCACCATGCCCGGCCTCTCTTTCTGTTCTTATAAGGACACCAGCCCTATCAGATTAGCTCTGCCTCCACTTCACAACCTTTGACATCATTTAACCTTCATAGTCTCCTTAAATGTCCCAGCTCCAATTACAGTCAAATATAGATTCAGCACTCAATATATGAATGAGGAGAGGGGCACAATGCAGTTCATACGTAACAGATGCCAATCGCGAGGTTACAGATGTTGGAACATTTGAGAAACATTTAGAAACAATTATTATAAAAATTTCCCAAGAAGTAAGGGCACACACTCTTAAAGCAAATGTAAAGGCAGAAATCTGACACCAAAGATCCCGATAAAGATTATCCCGATAAAGGATTAGATCCAAGATGGCTGATCGCTAACAGCTCGGGATTGTAGCTCCCAGTGAAAGCCCAGAAAATGAGAGGACACCACACTTTCAGATGAATTTTTGTCGCTCACAGATCAGAAAATTTCCAGTGAAGGAGCCCCGCGGGTCACCAGCGTGATTCTTGTGGTTGGCGCAGTGCTTTTGCTGGCGCCTCGGCGCGGCAGCTCTTCGTGCAAAGTAAATGGGATTGGTTCCCCTTCTGACCAACGTTTGGAGCTCTGAGAAGGCAGAGCCACTTGTTACAGACTCAAGAGGGAAGCCAGACCGGAGATTCCCAGGCAGAGGAGCACCATCAGTCTTATCGCTGCTGTTTTGGCCAGCACAAAGGGTTGCTCAAATTCCAGCACTGGGAATCAATAAATTGGACGTCCACTCAGAAACCTAATTAGAAAGGCGGTAATTACAAAGACAACAGATGGATAAATTCATAATAAAGGAAAAAAACCAGCCTAAAAACGCCGAGAATACCCCAAATCAGAATCCCTTTCCCTCTACAGGGGATTACAATTCCTCATCAGCAACAGAACAAGCCCTGATGGAAAAGGACTGTGTTCCATTATCTGAAGTAGGCTTTAAAAGGTGGATGATAAGAAACTTGGGAGTTGAAAGAACTTGTTCTAACCCAATGTAAACAAACTAAGAACTTTGAAAAAAGGTTTGACGAAATGCTAAAAACAATGGACAATATAGAGAGGACTATAAATGAACTAATGGAGTTGAAAAATACAACACGAGAACTTAGTGAAATATGCACAAGTTTGAATAGCCGAATTGATCAAGCAGAAGAAAGGATATCAGAGGTCGAAGACCAACTTAATGAAATAAAACGAGAAGACAAGAATAGAGAAAAAAGGATGAAAAGGAATGAGCAAAGTCTCCAAGAAATGTGGGACTATGTGAAAAGACCTAATCTACGTTTGATAGGTGTACCTGAATGTGATGGAGAGAATGAATCCAAGCTGGCAAATACTCTTCAGGATATTATCCAGGAGAATTTTCCCAATCTAGCAAAACAGGACATTATTCAACCCCAGGTAATACAGAGAACACCACAAAGACATTCCTCAAGAAGAGCAACCCCAAGGCACATAATTGTTAGATTCACCAGGGTTGAAACAAAGGAGAAAATATTAAGGGCAGCCAGAGAGAAAGGTCAGGTTACCCACAAAGGGAAGCCTATTAGACTTACAACAGATCTCTCAGCGGAAACCCTACAAGCCAGAAGAGAGTGGGGGCTAATATTCAACATCCTTAAAGAACAGAATTTTCAGCCCAGAATTTCATATCCTGCCAAACTAAGCTTCACAATTGAAGGAAAAAATCAAATGTTTTATGAACAAGCAAGTACTCAGAGATTTTATTACCACCAGGCCTGCTTTACAAAAACTTCTGAAAGAAGCATTACACACAGAAAGGAACAACCAGTATTAGCCTTTCTAAAAATATACCAAAAAGTAAAGAGCATCAACATAAAGAAGAATTTGCATCAACGAATGGATAAAATACCCAGTTAACATCAAATGGCAGTAATCCTAAATTTAAATCAACTAAATCCCCCAATCAAAAGATACAGCCAAAACCTAACTGTATGCTACATCCAGACCCATTTCACATGCAAGGATACACAAAGACTGAAAACAAAGGGATGGAGAAAGATTTACCAACCAAATGGGGAGCAAAAATAAATAAATTCTCGCATTTGATAAAACAGATTTCAAAGCAACAAAGATACAGTGGTAAAAGGATCAATGCAATTATAAGAGCTAAGGATCCTAACACCCAGATACATAAGACCCATAAAGAGATTTAGACTCAACGAGACAGAAAATTAATAAGGATATCCAGGATTTGAACTCAGATCCAGAACAAGTAAACTTAATAAGTATTTATAGAGCTCTCCACTTTAAATATACATTCTCCACTTTAAATACACAAAATATTGATCGGCCATTATTAATACCCATTTTTAGAATAAAGCAATATTCCTGTTCTCTCTCCCCCTTTTTCTTCCTCTTCGTCTCCTTCTCTCCTTAAAAAAAAAAGTTTTTCTTTAAGCCTTTCAGCATCCTTTCTGCTTCTGCCTTCCCCCCCCCAAAAAGAAAATTATCACTAGGGTCTCTTCTTAACCAGTGTGCTTTATTGCTTCCTCAGGATCTCAAAATTCACCTGCGTACATCTGCCTAATGAATACAGAACAGAAAATTGAAGTCCAGGAGGTTTACGAAGCTTTTTAAAAATCATTCAGTAAGTACCACATCCGGTCCCAGAGCCATGTGCCCTAGTGCTTTATTTACTGTCCTTTTGAAACATTACTCATAACAGGCACTTCACTCTCACAGAAAGCTTATTTTTCTCCAATGTTCACCCCTGTCAGCTTTCCCACACACAAAATGCTGTTCTTAGGTGTAGGCAAAAACTGAAATCTTAAAAGTAAATTAGTGTTCAATCAGAGAAAGCAGTAAACCTCATTAATCAATTACTCAAGGTAAATAATTGCATTTTCCTCAGTAAGGGGGTTTGTGGGATTTTTGTCTGAATCATTTGGTATTAATTTTTTTCATTTCATTTTGTCGGTAGTTAAGTTAAAAATATTCACTACAGGTGCTGAATAATTTACATTTACTAAAACCACACAAGGAAGCTTTTCCTCCAAGGAAGCAAATACGAGGCAAAAGCGTAATTTGGATGAGAATGTGTATCCTATGCTTCCATCTAGTGGTGATCTTGCGCTATTACACGATACTGAAGCCCGCTTTGCTTTAGTGTCATCATCCACTTTCCTGTAAAACAGCAGTGATTCTTCAGTGTCCTCACTCCTTTCACAGCTGATTCTGTATGTAAGGAAGGATGTGATAAGAAAATGAAACAAGGGTCGTGGGAGGAACGATGGTCTACTGCTTATCCTGTAATTCTGGAAACCCGACAGGAAACAGCATTTCTGAACGAGAGCAAGATTTTTGGGAGGGATAGCAAAGAGCAAGATTTTTGGGAGGGATAGCAAGTGCCCCCTACTGGCTGCTCTTGGCATGGCCAGTTGTATTTCCAATGCATCGAAACACGGTTATGCGCTATTTGATGACCGGGACAAGCTCTAGGAAATGTGTTGTTAGTGATATCCTCATTGTGCAAACGTTGTAGCGTATACTCACACAAACCTATATGGTCCAACTGCACACCTATGCTATATGATACTGCTCCCAGGCTACAAACCTGTACAGCACGTTATTATACCGTATACTATAAGCAATGCTCACACAATGGTTCCTACTGTGTATCTAAACATATAAACATAGACAAAATAGAAAAGGTTAACTGTGTAGGGCACTTACCAGAATGCAGTTCACAGGACCGAAAGCTGTTCTGGGTGAGTCAGTGAGTTGCTCTGGGTGAGTGAACGTGAAAGACCAGGACTGCTGTACGCCACCGTAGGCTGTACACTTAGGATACACCAAATTGATGCACAAGATTTTTGTTTCTTCAGTAATAAATTAACCTTAGCTTATTGGATGACCACAGTCATATATGTGGACATAGCACATGCCTGTAAATAAGAAAACTAAATGAGTTGATCACTTAACCTCTCTGGTCCTAGCTTCCTCAGCATAAAACAGGGCGGGAGAGGCATTAAGTGTAGTCTAAATGATTTCCAGAAGTTTTTCCCTATCAAGATTTTATGACTCTACAATTTGCAGCTCAAGATATTTTGCCTAGATGACATCTTGCAGACACATAGGGACATTTCTAGAAGCTTGGAATTTGTTCTTATTGTTGTCAGATGTATTCAATCCAGCCTAAATAAGACCTTGGCTTTTCTTCTGTTTTCTCTTTATAGGCAAAATAATGGCTACATACCCCAGGAATGGCGATACAGCCATCCTTTTCCAATTTTCTCTTTATGTCCCTGCCAAAGAAATAAAAACTGGCTGGCTGGCATCATCGGAGTGGAGGAAAATTGAACAGGAGGCAATTTATGCAAGGGAGAGCTTAAACTATGACAAAATTCTCCAGTGACCCTATGATTCATTGTGTTTCCTGGGAGGTACCACTTTCTAGTTTTGATTTTGACAGATGTGCTTTTCTGCTTTTTTCTTTTAATTTTTATTTTTTATTGCATTTTAGGTTTTGGGGTACATGTGCAGAACATGCAAGATAGTTGCATAGGTACACATGTGGCAGTGTGTTTTGCTGCCTTCCTCCCCTTCACCCACATTTGGCATTTCTCCCCAGGCTATCCCTCCCCAGTTCCCCCCGTGCTGTCCCTCCCCCATTCCCCCCAATAGACCCCAGTGTGTAGTAGACCGCCTCTCTGTGTCCATGTGTTCTCATTTTTCTCACCCACCTATGAGTGAGTATATGCGGTGTTTCTTTTTCTGTTCTTGTGTCAGTTTGCTGAGAATGATGTTCTCCAGATTCATCCATGTCCCTACAGAGGACACAAACTCATCATTTTTGATGGCTGCATAATCCATGGTGTATATGTGCCACATTTTCCCAGTCCAGTCTATCATCGATGGGCATTTGGGTTGGTTCCAGGTCTTTGCTATTGAAAACAGTGCTGCAATGAACATTCGTGTGCATGTGTCCTTATAGTAGAACGATTTATAGTCCTTTGGATAGATACCCAGTAATGGGATTGCTGGGTCAAATGGAATTTCTATTTCTAGGTCCCTGAGGAATCACCACACTGTCTTCCACAATGGTTGAACTAATTTACACTCCCACTAACAGTGTAAGAGTGTTCCTATTTCTCCACATCCTCTCCAGCATCTGCTGTCTCCAGATTTTTTAATGATCGCCATTCTAACTGGCATGAGATGGTATCTCAATGTGGTTTTGATTTGCATCTCTCTAATGACCAGTGATGATGAGCATTTTTTCATGTGTTTGTTGGCCTCATGTATGTCTTTTTTTTGTAAAGTGTCTGTTCATATCTTTTGCCCATTTATGAATGGGCTTGCTTTTTTTTCTGTGAATCTGTTTGAGATTTTTGTAAATTCTAGATATTAGCCCTTTGTCAGATGGGTAAACTGCAAAGATTTTTTCCCATTCTGTTGGTTGCTGATTCACTCTAGAGACTGTTTCTTTTGCTGTGCAGAAGCTGTGGAGTTTGATTAGGTCCCATTTGTCTATTTTGGCTTTTGTTGCCAATGCTTTTGGTGTTTTGGTCATGAAGTCCTTGCCTACTCCTATGTCCTGAATGGTTTTGCCTAGATTTTCTTCTAGGGTTTTTATGGTGCCAGGCCTTATGTTTAAGTCTTTAATCCATATGGAGTTAATTTTAGTGTAAGGTGTCAGGAAGGGGTCCAGTTTCTGCTTTCTGCACATGGCTAGCCAGTTTTCCCAACACCATTTATTAAACAGGGAGTCCTTTCCCCATTGCATGTTTTCATCAGGTTTATCAAAGATCGTATGGTTGTAGATGTATTATGTTGCCTACAAGGCCTCTGTTCTGTTCCATTGGTCTATATCTCTGTTTTGGTACCAGTACCATGCAGTTTTCATTACTGTAGCCTTTTATTTAGTTTGAAGTCTGGTAGCGTGATGCCTCCCGCTGTGTTCTTTTTGCTTAGAATTGACTTGGCTATGCGGGCTCTTTTTTGGTTCCATATAAAGTTCAAGGTGGTTTTTTCCAGTTTTGTGAAGAAAGTCAATGGTAGCTTGATGGGGATAGCATTGAGTCTGTAAATTACTTTGGGCAGTATAGCCATTTTCATGATATTGATTCTTCCCAACCATGAACATGGAATGTTTCTCCATCTGTTTGTGTCCTCTCTTATTTCGTTGAGCAGGTGTTTGTAGTTTTCCTTAAAGAGGTCCCTTACATTCCTAGTGAGTTGTATTCCTAGGTATTTTATTTTCTTTGTAGCAATTGTGAATGGCAGTTCGTTCTTAATTTGGTTCTCTTTAAGTCTGTTATTGGTGTATAGGAATGCTTGTGATTTTTGCACATTGATTTTATATCCTGAGACTTTGCTGAAGTTGCTTATCAGTTTCAGGAGTTTTTGGGCTGAGGTGATGGGGTCTTCTAGGTATACTATCATGTCATCTGCAAATAGAGACAATTTAGCTTCCACCTTTCCTATTTGAATACCCTTTATTTCTTTTTCTTGCCTGATTGCTCTGGCTAGAACTTCCAGTACTATGTTGAATAGGAGTGGTGAGAGAGGGCATCCTTGTCTAGTGCCGGATTTCAAAGGGAATGCTTCCAGTTTTTACCCATTCAGTATGATATTGGCTGTTGGTTTGTCATAAATGGCTTTTATTACTTTGAGATATGTTCCGTCAATGCCAAGTTTATTGAGGGTTTTTAGCATAAAGGGCTGTTGAATTTTGTCAAATGCCTTCTCTGCGTCAATTGAGATAATCATGTGGTTTTTGTTTTTGCTTCTGTTTATGTGGTGAATTACATTTATAGACTTGTATATGTTGAACCAGCCTTGCATCCCTGGGATGAATCCTACTTGATCATGATGGATAAGTTTTTTAATGTGCTGTTGCAATCAGTTTGCCAGCATTTTATTGAAGATTTTTGCATCTATGTTCATCATGGATATTGGCCTGAAGTTTTCTTTTCTTGTTGAGTCTCTGCCAGGTTTTGGTATCAGGATGATTTTGGTCTCATAAAATGAATTGGGAAGGATTCCCTCTTTTTGGATTATTTGGAATAGTTTCAGAAGGAATGGTAACAGTTCCTCTTTGTGTGTCTGGTAGAATTAAGCTGTGAACCCATCTGGACCTGGGCTTTTTTTGTGTGGTAGGCTCTTAATTGCTGCCTCAACTTCAGACCTTGTTATTGGTCTATTCATAGTTTCGGCTTCCTCCTGGTTTAGGCTTGGGAGGACACAGGCATCCAGGAATTTATCCATTTCTTCCTGATTTACTAGTTTGTGTGCATAGAGTTGTTTGTAGTATTCTCTGATGATGGTTTGAATTTCTGTGGAATCTGTGGTGATTTCCCCTTTATTGTTTTTTATTGCATCTATTTGGTTGTTCTCTCTTTTCTTTTTTATCAGTCTGGTTAGTGGTCTGTCTATTTTGTTGATCTTTTCGAAAAACCAGCTCTTGGATTTATTGATTTTTTGAAGGGTTTTTCTTGTCTCTATCTCCTTCAGTTCTGCTCTGATCTTAGTTATTTCTTGTCTTTGGCTAGGTTTTGAGCTTTTTTGATTTGGCTCCTCTAGCTCTTTCAATTTTGATGATAGGGTTTCAGTTTTGGATCTCTCCACTCTTCTCATGTGGGCACTTATTGCTATATATTTTCCTCTGGAGACTGCTTTAAATGTGTCCCAGAGATTCTGGTACGTTGTGTCTTCATTCTCGTTGGTTTCAAAGAACATCTTTATTTCTGCCTTCATTTCATTGTTTCTCCAATCAACGTTCAAGAGCCAGTTGTTCAGTTTCCATGAAGCTGTGCGGTTCTGAGTTAGTTTCTGAATTTTGAGTTCTAACTTGATTGCACTGTGGTCTGAGAGACTGTTTGTTATGATTTCAGTTGTTTTGCATTTGCTGAGGAGTGCTTTACTTCCAATTATGTGGTCAATTTTGGAGTAGGTGTGATATGGTGCTGAGAAGAATGTATATTCTGTGGATTTCGGATGGAGAGTTCTGTAAATGTCTATCAGGTTTGCTTGTTCCAGGTCTGAGTTCAAGCCCTGGATATCCTTGTTAATTTTCTGTCTGGTTGATCTGTCTAATATTGAGAGTGGAGTGTTAAAGTCTCCTACTATTATTGTGTGGGAGTCTAAGTCTCTTTGTAAGTCATTAAGAACTTGCCTTATATATCTGGGTGTTCCTTTATTGGGTCCATATATATTTAGGATCATTAGCTCTTCTTGTTGTATTGATCGTTTTACCATTATGGAATGACCTTCTTTGTCTCTTTTGATCTTTGTTGATTTAAATTCTATTTTATCAGAGATGAGAATTGCAACTCCTGCTTTTTTTGCTCTCCATTTGCTTGGTAAATCTTCCTCCATCCCTTTATTTTGAGCCTTTGTGTATCCTTGCATGTGAGGTGGGTTTCTTGGATACAGCACACCGATGGGTTTTGGCTTTTTATCCGATTTGCCAGTCTGTGTCTTTTGATTGGTGGATTTAGCCCATTTACATTTAGGGTTAATATTGTTATGTGTGAATTTGATACTGCCATTTTGATGCTAGCTGGCTGTTTTGCCCATTGGTTGATGCAGATTCTTCATTTCATTGATGCTCTTTAGCATTTGGTATGTTTTTGGAATGGCTGGTACTGGTTGTTCCTTTCTATGTGTAGTGCCTCTTTCAGGAGCTCTTGTAAAGCAGGCCTAGTGGTGACAAAATCTCTGAGTACTTGCTTGTTCGTGAAGGATTTTATTTTTCCTTCACTTATGAAGCTCAGTTTGGCTGGATATGAAATTCTGGGTTGAAAGTTCTTTTCTTTAAGGATATTGAATATTGGCCCCCACTCTCTTCTGGCTTGTAGAGTCTCTGCCGAGAGATCTGCTGTGAGTCTGATGGGCTTCCCTTTGTGGGTGGCCTGACATTTCTCTCTGGCTGCCCTTAGCATTTTCTCCTTCATTTCAACCCTGGTGAATCTGACGATTACGTGCCTTGGGGTTGCTCTTCTTGTGGAATATCTTTGTGGTGTTCTCTGTATTTCCTGGACTTGAATATTGGTCTGCCTTGCTAGGTTGGGGAAGTTTTCCTGGATGATATCCTGAAGAGTGTTTTCCAGCTTGGATTCATTCTCTTCATCACATTCTGGTACACCTATCAAACGTAGATTAGGTCTCTTCACATAGTCCCACATTTCTTGGAGACTTTGTTCATTCCTTTTTGTGCTGTTTTCTCTAATCTTGGCTTCTTGTTTTTTTTTTTTTTTTTTTTTTTTTGAGACTGAGTTTCGCTCTTGTTACCCAGGCTGCAGTGCAATGGCGCGATCTTGGCTCACCGCAACCTCCGCCTCCTGGGTTCAGGCAATTCTCCTGTCTCAGCCTCCTGAGTAGCTGGGATTACAGGCACGCGCCACCATGCCCAGCTAATTTTTTGTATCTTTAGTAGAGACGGGGTTTCACCATGTTGACCAGGATGGTCTCGATCTCTTGACCTTGTGATCCACCCGCCTCGGCCTCCCAAAGTGCTGGGATTACAGGCTTGAGCCACCGCGCCCGGCCCTGGCTTCTTGTTTTATTTCATTGAGTTGATCTTCGACTTCTGATATCCTTTCTTCTGCTTGGTCAATTCGGCTGTTGAAACTTGTGCATGCTTCGCGAAGTTCTCGTGTTGTGTTTTTCAGCTTTTTCATTTCACTCATATTCCTCTAAGTTTTCCATTGTTGTTATCATTTCCTCAAATCTTTTTTCAAGGTTCTTAGTTTCTTTGCATTGATTTAGAACATGTTCTTTTAGCTCATGGAAGTTTCTCATTACCCACCTTCTGAAGTCTGATTCTGTCATTTCATCACACTCATTCTCCGTCCAGCTTTGTTCACTTGCTGGTGAGGAGTTTTGGTCCTTTGTAGGAGGCGAGGTGTTCTGATTTCAGGTGTTTTCCTCCTTTTTGCGCTGGTTTCCTTCCATCTTTGTGGACTGTCCTTTATAGGAGCTCTAGTGCTGAGCTGTGAGCTCTGTTGTTCATTCAGGGCTGCTAGGCAGGTATGTTTAAGTCTGCTGCAGCAGAACTCATAAAGCCCCTTTGTTTTTTTCCTCAGGTGCTCTGTCCCGGGCAGTTAGGGCTTTATTTATGAGTATCTGTTGCACTGTCCTGCCCAGCAAGGAGGCAGTCTAGTCACTGCCTGCCTGTAGTGGCTATGCTGAGCTGCCATGGGCTCTGCCCTGTTGCCGTGGGCTCCACCCTGCTGCCGTGGGCTCTGCCCTGCTGCCGTGGGCTCCGCCCTGCTGCCGTGGGCTCTGCCCTGCTGCCGTGGGCTCTGCCCTGCTGCCATGGGCTCCGCCCTGCTGCTGTGTGTAATTCCCTGTAGTCCTGTTTATATGGGTGTGGTTAGAACTGCAGTGGTGATGGTGGCCCGCCTCTGTAGTGGTGGACTCTCTCTGTTATGGCGGGTTGCCTCGGCAATGGCAGGCTGCGTTAGCAATGGCAGAGTACCTCCGTAGGGGTCATATGCCTCGGTGGTGGCAGACGCCCCTCCCCCACCAAGCTGCACTGTCCTGGGTTCAGCTGTGCTTGCCGTGAAAATCTCAACCCCGAGTGTTTCCAGTTGCTCTTTTATTTGTTTTTGTGGGGGTGGGACCCCGTGAGCCTGATCACCTGGCTTCCTGCCTCAGAGCCCCCTTTTTTTTTTAAGTTGAACAGTTGACTCTCTCCCAGGTGTTCCAGTCACCTGCTGCAAGGGTGCTGGGATCTGTGTGATTTCCCGTGCAGCAACCCACTGCGCCGGCTCAAACCACGTTGCTGCCCAGGAATCTCCTGGCCTGGCTTTCTGTTTAAGTCCCATTTAATCAGATGAATGTGCTAATCTGCCTTCCAAAATCTCCAATTGCCAGTTTAACAGGGCAACCAAACCAGTGTATTTTGTACGGAGTGTTGCTGCGCTGTAGCCTCGGCCCAAACAGCCGTGCCGGCTCAAACTGCCACGCAGGCAGCCCGTGGGGCTCTTACACCTGGGAATCTCCTGGTCTGTGGGCAATAAAGATCCATATGGAAATGCGGCATCCTCTCACCCTCTGTGGATTCACTGGGAGCTGCAATCCTGAGCTGGTCTTACAGTGCCATCTTCCCTGATCCCCCTGCTTTTTTTCTTAAGAAGCTTACTGAGCTTGCAAAGGAAAGCTCTAAAGGAATAAGGTTAAAGAGCTAACTCAGCATTCACAGAGACAGATGCCTTCTTGTAATTGAACTAAAACCCTTGGACTTTCTATAAGCCAACTCTCTCTAGTCTAAGCAGTTGCCTTATTTTTATTTTTCTGCAGACCACTTCCCACTGAAAATTTATCACAGAAAACTGTTTTTATTACTTCCTTAATGTTTATATCAATAAAGATAGTCTAGCAAAGATTGAATAATCTTTGAATAATAAAGAGGTCAGACGGATTCTCATCATGATTCACTCCTGCAATGCAGAAGAAGACCCCAGGGCATCCTAACATAATTTAAGCAACAGTGAGGAGGCATATGATCTGACGACGTTTCTGAAAAATGTAGGTGCCCCAAATAGCTCCACTGAGTCCTGTAAAGTGGACAACTTCTCCTCTAGTGCTTCATTCCTTCAGATCAAAGACCACTTCATGAAATCTCCTCTTAAATCTTGCTTATTCTTTATCAGCTACCAACCAGCATTTCAATGTGAACATAAAAGTTTAACAGGCATCAAAGGTTGTCTCAAGATGATAGGGTACAAAATACTGGTACGGAGAATGTGCAAAGCACTGACGTAGCTATAAATGAGAATCTCCCAAACTGCTCTCGTGGAGGAGTACTATTTTGGAAGAATGTTAAGTATCACCATTTTCTAATGGGATCTGAGATCAAGTAAGTTTGAGAAACACTGAATTCAGCAGAACTAAACAGGCCTTTTTTTTTCAACTGAAGCCTTGAATGCATTAATATTCATTCATTATTTAAGAAATATTACTTATGCCAACTATATTTCAAAGATAGCTGTAAGTGTTTAGGATACCTCTGGGAACAAAGATCACTTCTTTGCAGAGTTTACATTCTAGCAGGATTAGACAGATAACAATAAACATAACATAAATTACATACCACATGCTAAACGGGGTGAAAGGTAGGTTGGTAACAGGTTGGCAGAGAAAAGAAAGAATATGGCATTTTATAAAAGAGTGGTCAGGGTATGCTTCATTCAATAAATGATATTTGAGCAAACATTGGCATTTGTTAAGGAGTTAGACATATAGAGATGCGGATGAACAGTGTGTCGGGTAAGGTTGACGAGCAGCGCCAAGGCCTGGGGCAAGGGCGAGACCCCTAACAGAGTAATGCTTCCCGAACTCATTTAGCACAGAATACTTTTTCACAAATCATCTTCCCTGTAGCCAAGAAGTACTTCGGGAAATGTTAGTGTAGCTATTGCTTACTAAGGGAAGAGGGTTCCAGGTAATGGTGCCCTGGATCTCATAAGAGCACTGAGATGGAAAGCACTAGAACAAACTTTGACCACAGTGCAGTTTTCCAACAGCCAACCTGACAGCAGCTTAAGATGAGCGACTTTTCTTCCACTTCTTCCACTTCTTCCACTGGCTCTTCAAAGCAGGCTCACCGGCTCAGAAATACCTGAAGAAAATGCCTCCGCATTTCTAAACATTACAGACATTAAAATGACAACAGTACCCATTGGGTTAAGTAACATCTAAAAGCCTGATAATACCAATGTTAAAAAATATTTTAAGAAATAAGAACTCTCATTCACTGCTGGTGGGGAAGTAAATTGGTACAAGCACTTTGATGAGCAATATGATTGTGCACAGTAAACCGGAAGGCGTGAAAGTCATTCAGCCTAGTCGTTTTACTTCTAGGTATTTACCCTAAAGAAACTCTTACACGTGTGTACAAGAAAATATTTATAAAAATTTATTGCAGGATTATCATAGAAAAATCAGAAACAATGCCCATCAACAAAAATGTGAATAAATACAAATGTTATGTAGCCATAATGAAATACCACATAGTTAAAATGGATTAACTAGAAATATATTCATCAACATAATAAATCCCTAAGAGTACTGTTGAAAGAAAAAGTCGCTTTCAGTAGTAAAAGTAGAGTATGACAGCATTTACATAAAGTTTTAAAACATGCAAAAGTTTGTGCATTATTTATAGATGCATACATACACAATACTAGTATAACCACATAATTATAAACACTAAATCAAGGCTAAGAAAAGAAGCAAGGATTTATTACATCACTCTATATATTTGTAATATTTTACATTAAAATATGTTTTAAAGAGGAAAGACATGCTTAAGAAATAGAGGAGGAGGCTTTAATGCATGGGCTAAAAGAAGATGTAACTTAAACTGAAATAACTAAATGTGATAGAGCAGTAACTCCGCGTACAATGCATCAAGGACACAAACTGAGGAAATTTAAGAATTTCTCTCACAACACTGTGTTTTGGGGAAGAAAATGGTTTTCTTCTAAGTCCTAGTAAAAAGCTCAGCTGCTGCTATGTGGCTCACCTTGTGGTATTCCAGTTAAAGGAGATTAATTTCAATGCCACAACCGTTTATTGGTGCTTTGCATATGTGAAGTAGAAATATTTTCTTAAATGTTTTCTCTATGTATGCAAAGCACTTTGAGGAGAGTGTGTGGCCACAATCTAACAGTAACTTTGTATGCTTTGCACACTAACCAGGATTAAGTTTATTTTTATTGACTGGGTTGCTTGCTATTAAATAAACCTTAAACAACTTTTGTTATCAATGAAATGTATCGTCATCTTAAAATATGATTATTTACCTAAAAAAGAGATAATTTTATTTTGCATCTGTGCTAAGGCAGTCCGTATGCATTTGGGGAGGAAAAGATTCCTTTCTGGATTAAAAGGAACCATAGGATAAAGGAATCTTCAAATGTGTAATTAAGATTAAATTAATCATCTTTTTTCCCAATAAGCATATTATTTTGCTGAGTCACTAAGTACATTTAAATGATATTGCATTGGATTAAGAGGATTAGTGCCTAACCTCACTTCTTTGTTTGCAGAGGGCTGCAGCTGAGGGCTTCCGGAGTGTGGATTGAGCATCGCACTAAAAAGCATCCTGGGAAAAGGGACTGACGGATGTAAACTGAAAATTTTTTAAATCTGCTTTGTTTTCCGCAAATTGCTGAAGATCCAGATAGATATTTGCATGTAAATGATGTGGATCAATTTAATCTACTAAGACAAATTACAGCATTGAAGACAATGTCTTTTTCTCCTAATACATTTTCCCTGGCATGCCGTTCATTTTTCAAAAGAAACCTAAAGAAGACATCGTGATCAGTGTTCGTTGCACCCACCGGCACCCTTTTTGTTTTTTTCGAAGAGATGGTCCTGGCTTTCCGGTTGGTCTTCTTCACCTCTCTCTGGATCACATTGATACCAAAGGCTTGTGCTGCGTCGAACATCAAGATGACACACCAGCGCTGCTCCTCTTCAATGAAACAAACCTGGTAAGATGCTCATAGTGCGGTCCATGGAATGACTGCCCACTTTCTCTCACCAGCTGCCTCAGACCTGCAGGGAACCCAGAAACGTATCTTTAATGAATGTTTGTGACCATGTCTGTCTCTAGAGCTAGCATTCATGCATGGTCATCAGTTACCTCCGTTTGACATCTGAAAGAGCAAGATCTTGGAATTTGCTGACATTTGTAAACTTATTTATGCTTATTTATGGAGAAAACAAAGGGTTCATGTAAGGATCCTCTCTCAGGGAAAGTATTTCTTCAATTAGTAATACATTTATTATGAATACATAGTTACTTGTTTAATGTTTCTTCAAATTCATTTTGAGTAGAAATCAGTCTAAGCACCACCTTCTTTGAATGTCAAGTACTTGTAGGGTATATAGTTTCACGGACTGATGAAATAGTATCAAAAGGCATTAAGGCCACTTGTCTTTCAAGCATAATTTTCATATGTTTGACGTATCCTGAATATCAACACATCATCATTATCTTCCCATCAATAGTCAGGAATACGTTTGGATGTGCCAGTAAGGGAGATAGCTCTCTGTGACAGGGACCTGTTTATACACCAACTTGCCTAGGTTTTAGCACTAAAAATGCCAGGAATCCCTTCAGCCCCAGGTATACTTGAATGATTTGTCACTCTAATACCCATATACTTTTAATGATCAAAGAATGTCTTGGAGAAAGTCTTCCCTTTTCAACAAGCACCAGATTTCCAGAAAGACCCAAAAGGAGAAATTGAGGAATGACGCGAGTCTCATCTGGTCCACCCTGGCAGCCACTGGGGTGACAGATGTTTTAGCTACATTTCCCTCACATCCTGAATACGTATTATGCATTCACCGTAAGATCGGGAAAGAGAACACACATTTTAGTAAATATCTTCTGAAGTCTCCAGTTTAATGACGAAAACCAAAAGAGGTGTGTTACTAGATTACTGATTCCTGCTCTGCGGTTAAAGTCAGGGACCACCTCTCACACTCTGATTCCTGCTCTGCGGTTAAAGTCAGGGACCACCTCTCACACTCTGATTCCTGCTCTGCGGTTAAAGTCAGGGACCACCTCTCACACTCTGATTCCTGCTCTGCGGTTAAAGTCAGGGACCACCTCTCACACTCTGATTCCTGCTGTGCGGTTAAAGTCAGGGACCACCTCTCACACTCTGATTCCTGCTCTGCGGTTAAAGTCAGGGACCACCTCTCACACTCTGATTCCTGCTGTGCGGTTAAAGTCAGGGACCACCTCTCACACTTGCCTTCCATGCTTCTGCTCCCAGGCCGAGACCTGAGATGATGCGAAGTTTTGTTCCATGTAACAGCTTTCCCAGTCTTTTCATAGCGATTAGCTAAGGAGGTATTTGGGAACTGTAAGATGATACCACCAGACTGTGTATTTTTTCAGATGGCTTATTACATTTTATAGTATATTTTATCTAATTTTAAAAATCAGTGGACACAGCTTAAAATATTATCTGTCATCCAAAGAGTAGACTTGTACAGTCTGGTGGGTGTTTAGATGCGCAGAAGAGAGATGATTACAGTAGATGATTCATCACACCAGCCCACCATCAGCAGCAGAGCTGTTACAGAAAAAATCTACCATGTGTATTTTTTAGGTGACGTTGAAAGAACAACAGAAGAACATTGGTTCTTTGAGGTGAGGTAGAAATTTTTTTCTGATGTTAAATGCCTCATTTTTAGATCCTATGCAAAGGAAAAGAATAATTTTAGAGCCTACGCAAAGCAGGCTTCCCTCACTGGAAACACCAGGATTTCGGCCATGTGGGGCCAACCGTACTTTTGTCCCTTCTCTCTATCCTAAACGAAGTGCTTTTTTGAGTCACAAGCCAGAATGGGATTCATTAACATTTATATCTGCTTCTTTTGTTCTTAAAAGAAAAACCCTCTTGGGCACTGGAGATTGCATAAACCATCACACTCGTCCAGAAGTAGCTACTTAGAATGAAACCCAGGTGCTTTCCCTGAGTGAGCCGAAGAATACAGCCAGCCAATTTCTGAGCTGTCACTCAGCCACCCTATCATGCAGATTTAGGGCATTTGACCAAAATACAGTAATTACTGTATGCAGTCATTCTGAGTTGGGGCCAGGAGTCTTCCTACCTTACTATGTGAATAGATGCTGTGAGGTTCTTTGCCCAACACCCAACCTGATTATCAGCCAATAATTAAGTAATGAATGAGTTAATTAATAATCCACTCTTCTATAATGCAAGAGAACTCATAGAGTAAGCTTGAAAGGAGACATCGTCTTTGAAAATTATATATCCATTGTTTTGGGCCAGTCTTCAGAAAATAAGGCTCTTAAATGTTTTACTTTTAGTTGTTTTCGTTCAGAAAATAACCTCACTTTTTAATCCAGAGTTTCCCTTCTTTCAAAATCTAAAGACCTTAAAAAACATATTTATTCAATGCTACCTTTTGTTTCCTAAAAACAAAGTAGGGAGGGGTGTGAATAAAGCAAGTTACGGCAGGTGAAAAATGTTCCCCTTTTACCTAGAGAAGAAATTGTGCCCCCAGATGATGCCAAGAGGATTAAGCAAATAGAATCATTGAATATTTATTTATTCTGTCAACAATTATATTGAGTGATATTTATATGCAAGTGCTGAGTTGGGGGCTAAAAATACAACAGGAGCAACACATTGACTCTGGACTTGAAAATAATCAGCTGAGTGCTGGAGTCTGTTCAAACTGGCTGGCAAGCACCAATCAGGAAACTTATCAGCTGGCTGTTAAAAGCACAGATAGTTAAAAATTAAATTATAGGCCTGGCGCGGTGGCTCATGCCTATAATCCTAGCACTTTGGGAGGCCGAGGTGGGTGGATCACAAGGTCAAGAGATTGAGACCATCCTGGTCAACATGGTGAAACCCTGTCTCTACTAAAGATACAAAAATTAGCTGGGCATGGTGGTACGCACCTGTAGTTCAAGCTACTCAGGAGGCTGAGGCAGGAGAATTGCCTGAACCCAGAAGGCGGAGGTTGCGGTGAGTCGAGATCATGCCATTGCACTCCAGCCTGGGTAACAACAGCGAAACTCCATCTCAAAAAAAAAAACAAAATTATATAAGCCTGCAATTAAATTAATTTCTACCTTTATTTAAAGGTAGCAAATACTTAAAACTCATCACTTCCTAATGATTTCTCTACATTTTACTATCATCTGTTGTTCTTGAGGTTATTTAGGGCTATTGTATCTGTATGATAGAAATACTACAATACACCATACTATGCCATTTATACTACACTACACCACACCACACCACACCACGCCACGCCACGCCACACTACACTATACTACACTACACTATACTACACTACACCACACCATCCCACACCACGCCACGCCACGCCACGCCACACCACACCATACTACACTACACTATACTACACTACACCACACCACACCACACCATACTACACTACACTATACTACACTATACTACACTACACCACACCATACCACACCACACCACGCCACGCCACGCCACGACACGCCACACTACACTATACTACACTACACTATACTACATTACACTACACTATACTACGCCACGCCACGCCACGCCACGCCACGCCACGCCACACCACACTACACTATACTATACTATACTATACTTTACGCTATGCTACGCTGTGTGCTAGACACATTTCTGCCATGCATGTTGGTGGCTTGAAGTCAGCCATGGTAGGAGTATTTACACCATGGAAATAAAACGCTATAAACAGGGGCTTTTTTTCCTGAAGAGGGACAGAAGAGAGTGGCAGAGACTAGATGCTTCTCTGAGGGAACACGGCTGGTCAGGTTCAGCCTTCTCTGGTTTTTGTTTGTTTTTTAATTTTTAATTATTTTCTGAAACAAGGTCTGTTCTGTTGCCCAGGCTGGAGTGCAGTGGTGCAATCATAGTTCACTATAATCTCCAACACCCGTGCTCAAGTGGTCCTCCCACCTCAACCTCCTGAGTAGCTGGGACAACAGCCTTGTGCCACCAAACCTGGCTAATTTTTTGTTGTTGAGAGATTGGGTCTCTCTATGTTGCCCAGGCTGGACTCAAACTCCTGGCCTCAAATGATTCTCCAGCCTTGGCCTCCCAAAGTGCTGGGATTACAGGCACGAGCCACTGTGCCCACAGCCTTCTCTTCTTATAAGAGAACTTGAGCCTTGTGTAGCCAGATTTTCCGATTTTTTCAAAAGAAGCAAGAAATCTAGGCTTTTATCTGAAATTGTCTAAGTTAGTATACCATGTGGACTGTTAAAAAAACATGTCAGCCGGGCGCGGTGGCTCACGCCTGTAATCCCAGCACTTTGGGAGGCCGAGGCGGGTGGATCATGAGGTCAAGAGATCGAGACCATCCTGGTCAACATGGTGAAACTCCGTCTCTACTAAAAATACAAAAAATTAGCTGGGCGTGGTGGCGTGTGCCTGTAATCCCAGCTACTCGGGAGGCTGAGGCAGGAGAATTGCCTGAACCCAGGAGGCGGAGGTTGTGGTGAGCCGAGATCGCGCCATTGCACTCCAGCCTGGGGTAACAGGAGCAAAACTCCGTCTCAAAAAAAAAAAAAAAACATGTCTACAGACCAGCTGCTAATTTGGTCTAATTTCCTCATTTCACAGATGAGGAAACTGAGGCCTCATCACTGAGCTTGTGATCTGACAGAGACCCAACTGAGATGTAGGAACTGTCTTGTTTCACTTGAAGCATTCTCTCTGGCTGGCTTTCCCACAGAAATGTTCATCTGTCTAGATATTTTCCCTTTACAAGAGACAGGCTATTGATAAAGTCAGGTATGTATTTCCAGAGTTCAGGAGTTAGGCGTTCAATCAAAGCCATAAGATTCACTACATCTAATGCACCACATTTTCTCTAAGAAATTTCAAAAACATCCACTGCGTAGAAATAAACACTGGATCAAGAATTACGAAGATTTTCTTCGTGATGAAAAATTGGACCAACTGATTTTCTCACTGCTCTACCTTATTCCTTGGATTTGCATCTATGTAGGTAGATTAATAGAACATTTTTGCTTCATTTTATATTTTTCTAAAGAAAAGTAGTAAGTCTACAAAACATTTTTAAATTTTGCCTACATTATTCGAAACAGTTAGCTGAGCTTCAGCGTGCACTGGTCCACAATAAAGTTTGGCTGAGAAAAACGTCCGTGTTATCTGGAGGGCGTGCTTCTAGAATGACAAGGAGAATGGAGTGATACGGTGGAGAGCTTTGACCAGATTCCTATTTGGAAAGAATTCTAAACGGCAAGTCCAATTTGGTCTAGATAATTTATGATACAAATAACAATAGTAATAATGGATCTTTATGTGGAAAAAAACAGCTAGAATCTCAATTATGCTTTCGTTTTTCCAAATTCATGTCTAATCCTTATTTACAAAATTATGTGATTTTTTTCATGTTTAAAATCATAGCATAGCAACCATTTTTTATCTTCTTCACTTATATTTCTCACATTGCTTCATAGACACCATAATGGTATTTTTAATCATTTCAAATTATTAATTCAAATTAAAGAACAAGAATTACCTCCTTTGTTTTTGAACATTTATTTTCAAGTTTGCATTATTATAAGTAACACCAGTAAATGTTTCCCCACATTTTCCTTTACCAAGAAAATTATAATTTTTCACATTTTTTCCTTTACCAAGAAAATTATAATTTTTCTGGAATTGAATGATTAAGTCAAAGCATATGAAATGTCCTTATAGTTCTTGAGATGAATTTCTAGCAGAGTTTACCAATATTTAAACTCCCACCTGCAAACGAGAAATATTCACATTTCATCATATTCCTTTTTTTTTTTTTTTTGAGGTGGAGTCTCACTTTGTTGCCCAGGCTGGAGTGCAGTGGCACAGTCTTGGCCCACTGCAACCTCCACCTCCCAGGTTCAAGTGATTCTCCTGCCTCAGCCTCCTGAGTAGCTGAGATTACAGGTGCCCGCCACGACACCTGGCTAATTTTGTATTTTAGTATTGATGGGGTTTTGCCATGTTGGCCAGGCTGGTCTCAAACTCATAACCTCAAGTGATCCACCCACCTTGGCCTCCCAAAGTGCTGGGATTACAGACAGGAGCCACTGCGCCTGGCCTCATCATATCGTTCACAGCACGGGCAATAACATTATTTTTTGTCTTTTGCTAATTTAATAGATACAAAATGACAGTTATGGCTTCCATTGGTATCTCACTCTTGACCCCCTCCATTAGATATTTTTTAATATGCTTGTTAATTATGTCCTCCCTTGGATAAATACTCTCTTCATGTCAGACCTAGTTCTTTTCAAGTTCCGATTCTAGTTAATTCATCCAACATGTAGGCCTCCAGGCTGGAGGGAAAGCCGTTTTATAAGGCAGTCAACCGAGTCTTTGTGACTGAAGTCAGATGACTTTTTGTCATTCCACTTATAAAACTCCAGTGCAGCCGAATGAGTTAGGTGTATCTTCTTTTCCCCAACCAGTTCTAGTTTTTAATTCTTTGGCTATTATGTCCTCCTCAAAGACCCTCTTAGTCCCACTGAGACCACTCAAAATCTGGCCTTTCCTTCCTCCCAGACCTCTACTTTCTCTGTCACACAATTACAGTAGAGTTTCTGCCACTGAGAAGAGGGAGCATAGAAACACGTTTTCTTTGTATGATCCGGGAAGGAAAAGGCCCTAATTCAATGAGAAAACTCACACCTATGACCAAGATTACAGCCCTACTGTTTGTCAGCGTTCATAGGCTTTGTAGGAAAGGACACAGATGAAGGTCGCTGATGAGAGGCTCTCCCAGAAACTGGCATTTCTTGCTTGATCCCATCGGGATTCAGACTCCTAGAACATCCTCTCCTCGGACAGAAGAAATCCAAACGCTGCTTCTCAGCAGCTGCTAAACATTATATCATTTATTCTAGATTGGGGGAGAGGGTAGAAGACACAAAGTGGTTTAAAATGATTCGTGTGTAGAATAAGATGAGAACATTCTGAGCTAAACCTGATGCTCCATTATATAGTGATCCTTTATTAAGCATATTTCCTTCTGTCTTCTTGGTTTTTTCATCCTTCATTTTATTAACCTTTCTATGCATGCATCGGAGGCCTTCAAACCAGGGTGCCTATCCTCCTGGGGTATGATGTATTATACCTCTAAGGGTAGATGTGAGATATCTGAGGGGCATGGAGACATGAGTAGTTTTAAAACAAACAGTTTTTGGGTCTTTAATTCCTTCCGACTTCTTTCTTAAAACTGATCTATTCACCACCTGCAGTCTTCTTTATTACCACCTTTTAATGATTGCTCTGTCCCACCTGACAGTATCCATGCATCCCTCTCCCTCCTTCTGAATCCTACAAGTATTTCCAGTGTGTAAGTTGCTGGGTCCACGGCAGGCGCGGTGGCTCATGCCTGTAATCCCAGCATTTTGGGAGGCTAAGGCAGGTGAATCACGAGGTCAGGAGTTTGAGACCAGCCTGATCAACATGATAAAACCCCATCTCTATTAAAAAATAAAAAATAAACAGCCAGGCGAGGCGGCAGGCACCTGTAATCCCAGCTACTCGGAAGGCTAAGGCAGGAGAATTGCTCGAACCAGGGAGGCAGAGGTTGCAGTGAGCCGATATTACACCACTGTACTCCAGCCTGGGTGACAGAGCAAGACTCTATCTGGAAAAAAAAAGTTCCTGGGTACAAAAAGATCATTACAAACATGTTGAGATAGTGGATGATCCTACACAAAACGTCTTTTTCTAAATGGCAATTCTCTTATTTGCTTTTAATAAAATTGAAGGAAGAACCTAATTAACTTGTCAGGTTATAAGTCATTAAAATAATTGTCCAAGAGAAATTCTACAGTGTGAGTTTTGAAAAATAAGGAGTTTAAATAATTAAGTTACATTGTTAAAAGAATACTGAAACAAAGTTTCTTCAAATTCCATGTACTTCCAGTATATGAACAAACTTTCTCAACATTTTTATCTATAAAGATTTTAAAAAAAGAATAGAATTCCCAGTTTTATTCCAGCAGTGACTAATATCCATTTGCTGATACACAGAATAATTGGGGAAAATGAATCATTGCTTCATTTATAAATACACTTCTAATAAAATTTCATTCTTAATTTTAGTATCAACATTTATACAAATTATGTTTTATTCCATTTGTAATTGTCATAGAAAATTAAGAAGTTAATTTCAATGTTTATACATTTTTCTTAATGAATGATGGAGTGATAAAATTCTATGAAGTAAATAAAATGGAGATACAATTATTTTTTTAAATGATAAAAATTTCTGATTTTTAAAGAACTTGTTCAGGTACATTTAAGTACATAATGTGTATATTTAGATTCATTGGATCCACTTAAAGGAATAATATGTTTTATTTGAAATCAGTATTTGAGTAATTTCAAAATATATGATGAAGAAACATAAATGTCAATTTAAATATATGAGAGGGGAATACACAGATTTTCAAAATTCTTTAAAAGGGTGTTTAAGCAACAGATGCTTTTTGAGAAACAGAAGATACAAAAAAGGCAAAAGCCGATAAATATGGAGCTTCTCATTGTCACCTGAAGAACCCTCAAGGTGCATGTGCTTTTGCACAAGGGAGCATTTCATAGCGGGCTCCGTCTTTAACCTTCTTGGGATTCTTAATTAAGATTTGTCCTTTCCGATCTCACGGAGTGGTATGCTTCTGAGCAGACACGTTAGTGACATGCCATTTAACTGTATTAAAAGATTATTACCAAAGGGCTTTACAACTTTTCAGGAGTTTTCACTCTTAGTTACATTTCCGTTTTTCTTAAAATAGTAACAAGTAGCTACCTTTTATTAAATGTCTACTGTTTTCTAGGCCAGTGACTCTCTTGAGAAATTATTATACATGCACATTTTCATACCCCAAACCTATTGAATCAGAAACTCTGGGCGTGGCCCAAACAGAGCATAATTAGGGTGTATGCCAAGGAAGATAATGTTTATTTTGGCTTGGTGGCTTGCACATAGTAGGCGTTTAATAAAAGCTAGCTGCTATTGTTTTTTTAAATAAATAGTTCCTTCTAGCTCCTTGGAAAAACTTTTCTAGTTAATTTTAGATCCGTGGAAAAATAGTAGTATGTGTTCAATTATTCATAGGCTATAATGGCTTAACATGTTTAAAATAAAACCCATTGCCTTCTACTAAAACAGATTTCCCAACTTCCACATTTCTATCAATGATAAAATATACTTCTATAAACCTCTGATGGTTTCAACCAGAAAGTTCTTTATTGAAAGGCCACACTCAGTGATCTCAGATGCCCATAAGCCTGGACTTACTTCTTCTAGCAGCTGCTCCAGGTTCTGAAATTCTCCCCATCAAAGTCATTTAATTGTGTAAGAAAGTTTACCTACATGTCTTATATTAAAATTCACATCAGTTTCCTGGAGAAGACATGTACTGATACAAAAGCATATCAGCTATTCAGAATGACTAGGATTCACTTAGGAGAGCCCTCGGGGTCTTGTGTTATTGCTCCTGCTGCCGATGATGATGATGATGATGATGATGGTGGTAATTATCACAGTCACCTTTTTCTGGAAGGAGGAGCTGAGCCATCGGGGCAGAAAACAAATCAGGAGGTCCAGCAACTTGCCCAAGCTCACCGACGCAGGGAGAGACAGGGCCTCATTCCCAATCAGGACACCTAGTGCCAAGAGGCCACTGCCCACTTTCCTTTGCTCTAGAGGACTGTACACAAAGCCAGACATCACCCACTTCGCAGTGTGACCTGGCATCAGGTCTAAATATTGCCATCCCTCAGGCTCTAGAACCCCATCGGGAATTCTGCCTGCTACACTCTCAGGCTGCACCCTGTATTTTCTGCTCATTTTATCTTTGTAAAACACTGTCTTCATCTGTTTACAATCTTCAGTCTTTTTATTTTCTCACTGTCTTAGCGCAGAGATTGTTCAGCTTCGGTGACCCCAACGATCACTTAGGTAGCTTGTTCAGGTGCAGATTCCTAGGGGGCTGAGTTGATCTGGGGCAGGAATCTGTGAATCTGAGTTTTGATCACCTCCACACAGGTAATTGGGATTTTCCAGGTTTAAACACCATATTCTGAGAAACAATACTAGTTTGTGCATTAAATCCAAACTGAGTTTGTGACTTAAGGTGCCCCAAAATTTGGTTTACCTTATTTGCTCCATACTTATATAATAAAGAACAAATGTTGACAGCTCTTTGGCTTAATATGAACTGAGAAAATGAGCTTTTATGTATGTATTTCAGAACATGCTATGTTGAATAACCTAAATCAAAATATGCAGAAGTATATGTATCTCAAAAGTGTTCTTTTCCCTTTCGGGGAACAGCAAACAAGAAACTAGAATGAAGAAAGACGATAGCACCAAAGTGTGGCCTCAGAAATATGAGCAACTTCTCCATATAGAGGACAACGATTTTGCAATGAGACCTGGATTTGGAGGTAAGTTCTGTCCTCAAAACTCTTGTCAAAACGCACCGTACTGTCAAAATGGAGGTTAAAAAACTAAAACAGATTTACAAGAAAAAAACAAACAAATCCATCCAAAAGTGGGAGAAGGATATGAACAGATACTTTTCAAAAGAAGACATATACGAGGCCAACAAACATATGAAAAAATGCTCACCACCCCTGATTATTAGAGAAATGCAAATTGAAACCACATGGAGATACCATCTCACGCCAGTTAGAATGGCGATCATTAAAAAATCTGGAGACAGCAGATGCTGGAGAGGATGTGGAGAAATAGGAACACTCTTACACTGTTGCTGGGAGTGTAAATTAGTTCAACCATTGTGGAAGACAGTGTGGTGATTCCTCAAGGACCTAGAAATAGAAATTCAATTTGACCCAGCAATACCATTACTGGGTATATACCCAAAGGATTATAAATAATTCTATTATAAAGACACATGCACATGAATGTTCATAGCAACACTGTTTACAATAGCAAAGACCTGGAACCAACCCAAATGCCCATTGATGATAGACTGGACAAGGAAAATGTGGCACATATACACCATGGAATACTATGCAGCCATAAAAAATGATGAGTTTGTGTCCTTTGTAGGGACATGGATGAATTTGGAAACCATCATTCTCAGCAAACTGACACAAGAACAGAAAACCAAACACCCCATGTTCTCACTCATAAGTGGGTGTTCAACAATGAGAACAGATGGACACAGGGAGGGGAGCATCACACACTGGGGTCTGTTGCGGGGGGCAACAGAGGGACAGCGGGTAGGGGGTGGGGAGGTCGGGGAGGGATAACATGGGGAGAAATGCTAGATGTAGGTGATATGGGGGATGGAGGCAGCAAACCACATTGCCTTGTATATACCTATGCAACAATCCAGCATGTTCTGCACATATACCCCAGAACCTAAAGTACAATAAAAAAATAATAAAAATTTAAAAAATAAAACAAGTAAGACCAAAATCCAAGTACAAACTATCAGTTTAAAACAAAAAAAGATTTTTATAATTATCTTTAATGGGAACAGTTGATGAGTTATCCGTTTTAGATTGACCAAAAAACTCATTTTTCTACTCTTTACACTCTGGTAAATAGTATGTGTTCCATAAATCGTGAATGGCTATATGTTGCCTATATATCAACTTACTGTTCTAACTAAAACCCTTAGGTTGGATACATGTTATGTATAAAATCTTATTGAATGTTCTTATGAGCTAGAATGCTTCGCTTTGGGGTAGGAACTAGTATGACCAATGCCATGGCTCCCTATGAACATACTCTGCTGAATTGTCTTTTAAAAAATTTTTTATCCCTTCTAGCAATTAAGATTGATCCAGTGTTGGAACAGCCTTTAATGCTCATCTTATTCCATCCTCACAGTGATCCTATGAAATAGGCACTGTCATGATAATATTGCAATGTGAAAACTTGGTCTCAGAGAGGTTAAGAGATTTGCCCAAGGCCATGATAGCTGAAAGTGGTAGAACTGAGTTGCAATGGCAGGTGAAGACGGAAGTTCATATTACAGGTACATAACTGGAACAAAGATTTTCTTCTCCTCAGCTTGCTTAATGTACATATAGTTGCATCACTGAAGGTATCAAGTTTTCCAACAATACACAGGGGATGGTGAAATCATCAGGTTAAACTCTCTGGCTTACTGCTAAATCCATCCTGATTCTTCATTCATTGACAAAGCCTCCAGTTTCCACAATTCCGGAACTGACAACTTTTGAGAGTCCGAGCCATGTGGACATGAAGGAAGTATAGAAGAGGGTGAGAAGCAAGATCCTCTGGCAGTAGAACAGATACAACCTTCTGATGAACAACTAATCCCATAAGTGTTCAGGGCTGGGGGATACTCTTCTCATAATCTTTGTTCCAGTTATGTACCTGTAATATGAACTTCCATCTTCACCTGCCATTGCAACTCAGGGAAAGCACTATAGGCATGTGGGTACTGCAGAGAACTAATTTGTTAACAGGCAAAACAAAAAAGTGTGTTAAATATTCTTACGTTGAGGGTTGGGGGTTTTTTGGAGGGGAGTTGTTTGTTTTTTCAATTTCCTGAAATCCATTTGGTTCCAATTCTTTTTTTTTTCTTTTTGAGATAGAGTCTCACCCTGACGCCCAGGCTGGTGTGCAGTGGTATGATCTCGGCTCACTCCAACCTCCACCTCCTGGGTTTAAGCAATTCTCCTGCCTCCGCCACCTGAATAGCTGGGATTACAGGCACGTGCCACGACACCAAGCTAATTTTTGCAGTTTTTAGTAGAGACAGGGATGCACCATGTTGATCAGGCTGGTCTCAAACCCCTGACTTCAGGTGATCCGCCCACCTCGGCCTCCAAGAGTGTTGGGATTACAGGCGTGAGGCACCTCACTCAGCCAGTTCTAAGAATTTGACCTTGATTTCATCACGTTTGTGACTCAAACTTTGGTGAGCATCAGACTCACAGGGGAGGGGGGGGGGTGCTGAAGGCACAGCTTACTGGGTTCCAGCCCCAGATCCTCTGATGCACTAGATCTGGGTGAGGCCAACGATATTCATTTCTAGCAAATTCCTAGGTGATGTTGCTGGTCTGGGAATCACAATTTTGAGAGCCACTGATGAGCTGATCAGCATCAGATTAAATCTTGGTGAGTTTAAGTTTTTGTTTTCCAGAGCATTTTTCACACTTATTGAACCATAATTTAAGATTTCAGAAGCGTTGAGATTAAGCAGGTTTAGAAATGTGTCTCTTTTTTTCTTGAGACTCTATTTTTTAAATCTTTTTAACCTTTCTTCACTGCTTATCTCGTGTATCCATACAACAGTTCTCCCAAACATGTTTAAGCCAGCTACCGTTCTCAATAGACTGTGTTCCTCAACCACATTTTCCCAAAGTTTGTATAATAGACTCTACAACTACCACGCAGATCTTCTGTACTTGTCCTTGTGATTCTATAAAAGCTCTTTAAAGTATTTCCTCCGGCACCACGCAGCAGGAATCTCAGCCGATAAATTTGCCCGGCGGTGGGTTTTCGCCCACGAGGGGGCGCCAGACACACAGGAATGGCTTGAAACTGTCCTCTGCAGCCACAGCTGGAAGGAAGCTCTACCTGATGTATTTTCAACACGAATCCAAAAGGCTGCCCTAATTCCTGTCAGGCGAGATTCCTCAATTAAATTCGTTTCTATCCTAGAGGAAAGGGTTTTTATGGAGATTATTTGAGGCCACGGAAAGCCAGAAAGATGGAGAGGAAAATGACCGTCCTCGAATGCAGACCTTGAACCAAGCGGTCTAGAGGAGGCTTTTCCATCAAAGTGGTCGGAGGAGCAGCCGCAGAATCACCTGGGAGTTAGAAATGCAGGTGCACGCGCCGCAGCCCAGGGTTCTAAATAAAAATCTGCAGTGATTCCCCGAAACCCGACGGTTGAGAAGCACTGCTGTAGAGGACGAAGAGCGAACTCTGCTTTTATCTGAAAACGTGCACCTCCGTTCTCCAACCCAACCTCGTCCTCACCTCCCCCACCCCGGAAAAACATGAAATTGAAGTGTCCACTCTGCTTGATCTGTCAGAGATACATTTTAAGATTTGTTTCAAATGAAAATGCATTTTAAAAAATACTTTCTTTCCCGAGACGACTTTCTGGGGTTATTAAAAATGCAATTGAAATGTGCTACTTAGTGGCAAGTGGCAAATCATCCCATGATTAAGAAATTTTTCTGACAATCATAGACGCGGGGGAAATGGCATCCACATGGCTTGTGTGTGCAGTCCGTTGGAGCAGAAAAATCCAGAAATTCAGTCAGAAGTGTCAGTCTGGTAGCTCCGTGAAATACAGCCCTTAACTTTCTCTCGCCTCTCTCGGTCGGAACAGCTCCTTACACCAGTGACCCATTTCTCTGTTCTCACGGCTGCCTTCCTTGGGGAAATCAGACTGCAGGATATAAAAGACAAGCTTTAATTTATCTTCTTTCTTTATGCTTGTCCACAACACAAACACAAGCACATACTTCTTTCCTCTTGAGCTAAATGTAACTTCAGCACTTCCCTTGACTTAATGTGTTTTCCTAATTAGCTTTAACATTAAAACCAGCTGCTGCTGCAGTGTTTTTTACTTTTATAAAGCATTAGAAGATTAATTGACTCATTATGTGGAAACAGGAGGATATAAATTTAGGGGAGCTTTTTGTTTAACTTGGGTTATAAATTGCAGCTCATTTTCTTTATTTATGTTTTCCCTACCTTTTTTATCTCCCATAACTAAGGGCTTTTTTTTTTTGTTTTAGTTTTATGGATGATAATATCTTTGTTTCTTCAAAGTGAAATCATTTCAGCATGCAGATACCGGCTACAGAGTCAAAACAAAAGTTAAGGTTATAAAAGCTGCTTGTACAGTCTTTGCTTGTCAAACCAGAGGACTGTGCTGAGAGTCAGAAGGATCTGGCTACTTTCCTGTCATTAACCGGGTTTCAGGCACAGGCTGTTCCCTCTCTGAGTATGCACTCCCTCACGTCAAGTGGAGCTAACGTCACTTTTCTCTAGCTAACAAAGCAGCTATAATGAAAACATTATACAATATATTATATAATGAACTTTAAATGCATTATCCAAATCAGGTGCATAACTCTTATTTAGCCCTCCTTATTCCAGCCTGCATAAAAACCAAATAGATGCTATATCTTTACCTATACAAAAAAGATTATAAATGTGTGTGCTGCCACTTAGTGATCCTGGGAAGTTAACACCATCATCATAAAGGCTGATATTTATTTAATTTTTATTTTAAATGCTTTAGGTACTGAATTAATAAAAGTATCTAAAAATTATTATTTACACTGTTACATTTATTACTGATCCAATAGATAACGAATAAGTTGCTTTTAACACATCTGAATGGGGTTAGACTGAGGACTTGACGAGCTTCCTTTCGTAATCACAGCAGCCCTATAAAGTAGGCACCATATATTTAGTTCTGGTTTGCAGATTACATGAGCAGTTTGACAGTAACTCGGGTTTATATGGCTACGAATTCCATGGATGTTAACCCATATGCTTTATTCCCACCTTTTATTTGTGACTCAGCCCATTCTTTGTAAAAGCGTGCTCTTTGGAGCTCTTACCCAGCTTCCAAACCCTGATTCTGCGTCTTGGCTTCCCAGGCTGCTCACTCTCTACTCCCTCCTCAAGAATGCAATTCCTCGGACCCATGAATAAGATGCAGTGGGACACGGAGCTCAACTGAGGCCGATTGAGGGCCTGGGGCCGCGGCTGACTCCTGTAATCCCAGCCCTTCCACTTGAGGTCAGGAGTTCGAGACCAGCCTGACCAACCTGGTGAAACTGTCTCTGTTAAAAACACACACACACACACACACAACTGTCTGTTAAAAACATACACACACACAACTGTCTGTTAAAAACACACACACACACACACACAATGGCCGGGGCAATGGCTCACGCCTGTCATCCCAGCACTTTGGGAGGCAGAGGGTGGCGGATCTCGAGGTCAGGAGATCAAGACCACCCTGGCTAACAGGGTGAAACCCCGTCTCTACTAAAAATACAAAAAAAAAAAAAATTAGCCGGGCGTGGTGGCGCGCGCCTGTAGTCCCAGCTCCTCGGGAGGTTGAGGCAGGAGAATCGCTTGAACCTGGGAGGCGGAGGTTGTAGCGAGCGGAGGTCGCTCCACTGCCCTCCAGCCTGAGCAAGGCTCCGTCTCAAAACCAAACGGGAAAAACACACACGGCTGAGCCGGGCCTGGCGCAGGCGGGAACCCGGGAACGGGCCCCGGGGCTGACGTCACACAGTCGCGAACCGGAAGGCGGGAGGCGCCGCCCGCCAAGATGGCGCCGCCGTGCTGCGGTCCGAGCGGGACCGTCTCAGAAGGAGGAGGAGAAGTGAGGCCGGACGGGACCCGAGGGCATCCGTTTTCCTCGCCAGTGGAAGAGCCCCTCCTCACCAGAAACTAAATCTGGAGGACGGAGGAAGTCCAAGGTGTTTCCAGAAACCCATTCCTGACAGACTTTTAACCCCGTCTCAGATCAGCCTTCAGACCGCCGTCGGCTCAGTACTTGGGCAGCCGTGGCATAAATACGTTACTGGAGGGTGCTTTTTGTTTTCTTTTCTTTTCTTTTGTTTTAGAGACGGAGTTTCGCTCTTGTTGCCCATGCTGGAGTGCAATGGCGCGATCTCGGCTCACCGCAACCTCCGCCTCCTGGGTTCAGGCAATTCTCCTGCCTCAGCCTCCTGAGTAGCTGGGATTACAGGCACGCACCACCATGCCCAGCTAATTTTTGTATTTTTAGTAGAGACGGGGTTTCACCATGTTGACCAGGATGGTCTCGATCTCTTGACCTCGTGATCCACCCGCCTCGTCCTCCCAAAGTGCTGGGATTACAGGCGTGAGCCAGGGCGCCCGGCCGGAGGGAGGTTTTATGAGTCTGTCCCCAGGCTTGCAGACAGTCGTCAGCAACTAGGATCTATTTACAAATCGGGGTCCTAACTGCAAGTTGCTCTCAGCTGTTTTTCTTTTTTTTTAGTAAGTGATGAGAAGCACTGTATCCTTTTCTTTTCCTTTTTTAAAGAGAAGGTTGGACTGATTATCTAAATGTACGTAGGACTGGGAGTAGTGGCTTGGAGTCCTAAGGGGCAGGTTTATATTTTTGCTTAATTGCAGTAGTGTTAACATTTATTTTATGCCATTTGTTGACTACGAATTAGGTCAGTAACTGTATTTTGTCTGGTCCTGAAACCAGTCTCCAAGGTATTACTAGACCAATTTTGTAGATCAGGTAGGCTAAGCTTAGAGACGGTGCTTACTCCCGTCTACGTAACTGTGGAACCGGTTTCAAACTCTAGCCTCTGTGACTTTAATGCTAGAACTTCATTCAGGACACTCTGTTCCTCCTTTCCAAAGTTTTTATTCCCCTGGAGTGTTGGAATTATTGGGAAGATTTACCCAATATGAAATACCAGGTAGAGCAATGACAAAGATATTTTCATGAATTGTTATTTTGATTGTTCTACTAATTCAAGAAAAAAGGCACATCCACATAAAAAAGCAGCAGTGGCCGGGCGCGGTGGCTCATGCCTGTAATCCCAGCACTTTGGGAGGCCAAGGCAGGTAGGTCACCTGAGGTCAGGAGTTTGAGACCAGCCTGGCCAACATGGTGAAACGCTGTCTCTACTAAAAATGCAAAACGAGCTGTGCATGGTGGCGCGTGCCCCTAATCCCAGCTACTTGGGAGGCTGAGGCACAAGAATTGCTTGAACCCAAGAGACACAGGTTGCAGTGAGCCAATATTGTGCCACTGCCCTCCAGCCTGGGCAATAGAGTGAAACTTTGTCTCAAAAAAAAAGTCAAAATTAGTGTTTTAAGATATATAATAACTGATCCAATATGGCAGGAAGAAGATAGTAGTTAAGATGCAACTGAGGTATGCCAGAAGCCTGAGGCAGGAATGTATTTGCCTGTCAGCTCTGTGTCTGGCCAATTGAAACCCTTCAAAGTAAAAAAAAAAAAAAAATGATGTTAAGGGCATGGACTTGAGAAAGCAAAAAAGGGAATTTGTTAGTAAAGTGAAGGTGACATCAGTTAATTACTGGGGGAGTCACAGAGAAGATACAGGGGCTGGCAAGACATACCTTGAGTTTCTAAATGGATGTAGTATTATACATTTAAAGGGCTGTTGAATTATATCGGTACCTGTCCCATGTAGCATATCCAGGCATTTCCTATCCTCAGCCTCAGGAAGCTTTCTCCTCCAGGCTGGAGTGCAGTGGCACAATCTCGGCTCACTGCAGCCTCTGCCTCCTGCATTCAAGCGATTCTTGTGCCTCAGGCTTCTGAGTACCTGTGATTACAGGTACACACCACCATACCCGGCTGAATTTTTGTATTTTTAGTAGAAATGGGCTTTCACCAATGTTGGTCAGGTTGGTCTTGAACTCCTGACCTCAAGTAATCCGCCCACCTCAGCCTCCCAAAGTGCCGGGATAACAGACGTGAGCTACCGTGCCCAGGCTAAATCTTTGAATCTTGATTAAAACCACCAGCTTGGATCCATTTAGGCAGGATTTATATTTCCTCAATCATCATTGAAAGCATTTTTTTAAACAAAGGACTATATGGACAGTAAGGTTTGAGAATGGCTTATATGGAAAGAGAACATATGAAAAACTGCATATATAAATATAGGAATTATTTTAACACATAAGTACATAAAATTCCCATTGCAAAACTGAATGTCGATGTTACTAACCAGTTTCACCTCACACTGGAAGTGGCAAAATCATTTCTTAGGTGTAACTAGGAAAAGTCAGTCTAGTCTGGATTCTCTTGGGTGGTCCTTCAGGTTTTCTGGGCCCATGAACCTGATTCTGGGCGAGTCACCTGTACGAGTGTCAGCAGCTCTGTCTGAAATTGCTCCAATTATGAGTCAGTATTTTCTCATCGAATGCATTTCTAAGGATATTTTCTTCCTAAATGCAGCCTGTGGTTGCTGCTGATCTGCAAAGGGGCATTTCCGAATCTGATCTGTGGTGTCCCTGTGTAGCACTGCACTTTCAATCTCAATAAAATTTCCCGTGTTCCTCTACTCCACCAACCATGGCACGAATGGAAAAGGCAAAGAAAAGGTTCCAAAATTGCCCAGGGTCAAGGATTCTGTGACACTCCCTGACTGTAAGATATGACCATTACCATATAGATTACCTAATTCTACATACTGTTAGATGTGTTTTCAGAACTGTTTTCCTTTTTAAATCACTAGTAGCTAAAAAGAATAAATTTTTTTTAAATAAAACTGGAGACACCACTCTTATACTATAGAAGGAAAATGTTGACATATTCCCAAGCAAATGAGTAATGATTATTGGAATTCCTTTTATTTGCACATGTGCCTTTGTTATAATAATTGAGTATATAATGACTGATTCAAGAAATAATGGAGAAATGTGTTGTTGAAAAAACTTTAATTCATTTGCTGTCCAAGAGCATTAATCTTTTTGTTTTGAATGGTTTTAAAATAATTATAATGCATTTCTCAGCATGTTACCCATTCTTCTTTCTGAAGGGTCCCCAGTGCCAGTAGGTATAGATGTCCATGTTGAAAGCATTGACAGCATTTCAGAGACTAACATGGTAAGTTTCTTCATGGGATATCATTGTTCTCAGCAGTGTCAAAACCAAAATCACTAGTGTTTTAATATATCATTTAAATTATGTATGTTATTTATGTCTTCTACTTTGCTTAATAATAGAGTCGTGATTGCTGTGCTCTCTTCTATCCACTTCATTCTGCCCTCCATTACAATTCTCTTTCCTTATCTACTCTTCTGTTTTCCTTATAATGGTTTTCCAGTGGTGGAACATTGTAGAACATCATGATATATTTACCTGTGCAGCAAGAATTGAGAATAATTGTCTAAAAAGAAGGATGACCATACCACATGGGTGATAGGAAATGCCAGTCATGCATCCTTACCCACAAAACGATAAACAGTTGAACCAGCATTGATAGACTGCTTTCACATATGTCAAATGATATTAATTTTGCTTATCTGAAGACAACCAGTAGCAAAGGACAAAGGATTATTAATGGGACTAAAAATTTAATTAAAATTTTGTCTGTTTCCTTATATTTTTCCAGAAATCTAAAAGAGGCTGACATTTAATTTTGCAATGAAACGTCTGTATTTTCACAGAGGGTTATTTGTTCTATGAAATATCCATAAACTTGAAAGTGATCCCTTATCTTCAGCCTTCCTGTTAGCTGTTTCTGTCTTTTATGACAGCACATGCCTTGAGTTTTTGTTTCTTCTTCCCATCCCTTAATCACTTTAGCTGTTTTTATGTTTTAATATTATCAACTGTAATTTTCCATCTCATTTTCTCTATTCCCAATTTAGGACCACCTTCCTTGTTTACATAATTACCAGAGCCAAGTGATGTTAGGTTTTTCAAGTTTTTTGCTCTAAGAAAGAATAGTTAATACCATGGCTAGCTTATACATACAAGCACCTACATATCTATTTTCAGATGTATTTCCTTTTTACTTACTCTTTTTCCGTTAAGTTGTTAATGTAGTTTCAGAGTTTGGTTGAGCCCCCTCTAGTTTGTTTTTCTATCCCAAATAAAGAGTGCCTTTTTTTAGCTTCAAAATTTCAACGTCTGTGTCCTTTTTGTCTTAGTCCATTTGTGTTACTATAAAGGAATACCTGAGGCTGGATAGTTTCTAAAGAAAAGAGGTTTGCTTAGCTCCTCGTTCTGCAGGCTGTACAAGAAGCATATCACTACCATCTGCTCCTGGTGAGGGCCTCAGGAAGCTTCTCCTCATGGTGGAAGGTGGATAGGAGTAGGCATCACATGGCAAGAGAAGGAGGAATGAGGGTTGGAGAGATACTAGGTTCTTTCAACAACCAGCTCCTAGTGGCAGGGTTAGGAAGGAAGGGGACTGTCATGGGAAATAATTGAGAACTTATTCATTACTAAGAAGATGGATCCAAGCTATTCCTGAAGGATCTGTCCCCAAGACCCAAATACCTCCTGATATGGTTTGGGTCTGTGTCCCCACCCAAATCTCATCTTGACATGTTGAGGGAGGGACCCTGTGGGAGGGGATTGGATCATGGGGGCGGTTTCCCCCATGCTGTTCTTGTGATAATAAGAGAGTTCTTATGAGATCCGATGGTTTACAAGTAACAGTTTCCCCTGCACATGTTCTGTCTATCTATCTCCTGCTGCTTGTGAAGAAGGTGCTTGCTTCTGCTTTGTTTTCCACCGTGATTGTAAGTTTCCTGAGGCTTCCCCAGCCATGGAGAACTGTGAGTCAATTAAACCTCTTTTCTTTATTAATTACTGAGTCTCAGGTAGTTCTTTATAGCAGTTTGAAAATGGACTAATACACCTCTCATCAAGCCCCATCTCCAACACGGGATCAAATTTCAACACAAGATTTGGAAGGAACAGACATTCAAACTCTATCACCTGTTCTTGCCTAATGGCTCTGTGTACTTATATTTAAATTGCTTTTTCCATCTCATTTAACTCTCCTCAGTTGCTGTTTTCTCCATCGTCTTCTTTAGATCCACCTCTTTTGTTCTCTATCAATACTGCAGCACCTTCAGGGGTTCATGACAGAGGCCCTAACTGGTACCTACTAGTGAGATACAGCATATAAATGTGTTTTGGTTTGGTTTCAATTTTGGATTTGGTTTCAATTTTACTTTTTTTTCTCTATTCTACCAAAAGTTTTAAACAATTTAATGTTTGGGCCAGGAGCAGTGGCTCACGCCTGTTATCCCAGCACTTTGGGAGGCCATGGCGGGCAGATCATTTGAGGTCAGGAGTTCAAGACCAGCCTGGCCAACATGGTGAAACCCTGTTTCTACTCAAAATACAAAAAAATTAGCTGGGCATGGTGGCACGTGCCTGTAGTCCCAGCTACTCCGTAGGCAGGAAAATTGCTTGAACCTGGGAGCTGGAGGTTATAGTGAACCAAGATTGCACCACTGCGCTTCAGGCTGGGTGACAAAGTGAGACTGTCTAAAAAAAAAAAAAAAAAGGAGAAGAAAAATCAGTGTTTGAGTGTCTTTAGATAGGGCCTGTCCCCTCCAGGTTGTCCTGGAACCCGTGCCTTGCTTTTCTTCTCTTGATTCAGCCTGCTTCTTTGACTGAAGTTGCCCACCTGGTTCTTGGAGTCATTCGAGATTGCAGCTCTTATCCGGATGCTTGTTATCCTCTGTTTTCTACTTTAAAGATGGCAGTCTGCTTTTCCGTTTGTTTTTTTAATAAAACCAACAGAGTGTCTCTTCCATCAATTGGGAGGAGTTATTTTCTTTTCAAGCTTCATTTTCCCTCTGAAAAAATTTAGTTTGTTGTTTATCGAATCTACTCATTTGCTGGCTGTTTTTATGTACATGAATCCTTGAATTTCATTCCATTTTCTGGAATATTTTACATGTGTGTTCTTAGAAACCTTTCAAAAGCTTTTCTATATGCTTTGGAATAAGTATTGTTGATATATAAACTGTAGCATATATAGTAATTTTCAGAGTGTTAAATTTTAAAATTTAGATTCTGGGCCAGGCACGGTGGCTCACGCCTGTAATCCCAGCACTTTGGGAGGCTGAGGCGGGTGGATCACGAGGTCAAGAGATCGAGACCATCCTGGTCAACACGGTGAAACCCCGTCTCTACTAAAAATACAAAAAATTAGCTGGGCATGGTGGCGCGTGCCTGTAATCCCAGCTACTCGGGAGGCTGAGGCAGGAGAATTGCCTGAACCCAGGAGGCGGAGGTTGCGGTGAGCCGAGATCGCGCCATTGCACTCCAGCCTGGGTAACAAGAGCGAAACTCCGTCTCAAAAAAAAAAAAATTTAGATGCTATGTATTATTTTTGTAATAATGCAAATACCACAATTAAGGATAAAATGAGAGAGACAGAAAGTGAACAAACAGGGATCTGCTGAGGGAGCAGGGCCTAGAAAACATCAGTCACTAAGAGCAAATCATCTTTTCATCTGTATCCTTAATTCGTATTTTTATTTTTAGCAATTCCTCCAAATCACTAACTGCAAGAAGTTCAGGACACATAAAAGTTCTAGAAAGGTCTAAACACAATTTTCTGTGACCCATTACAGCTTGTTTCAGTCTTGTGAACTCTCAGCTAATGGTCTGCCTTGTCCTTATCATGATCTAATTCAATATCTATTTCAGTTCAACATAGGTCTGAAACATTCATTTTGCCACTCTACACCCAAAGGGAATAGCACTCAGGACTCACTACTCGAAAAAGACTGGTTTATAAGGTTTTGATCCTTTCCTACCCAAAGTCAGCTCCTACTGGTACTTCCACCAAGCCTGTTGTGCTCTGAGAACAAGCTTTTATTTCCCCTGTCCTGGCATCATATTGAAGTCATTTCTGAATGACCCAGTTTGCATCTAAAATCCCTATTGTCTCTGACCAGCGGCACCCAAAACTGGATATCACCTTTACTCCCCGAATAAGGTTAGCTTTGCTAGTCTGTATCACATAAAACTGGACTGGGTTCACATGCCCAGTTTGAAAATGCTTTCTCGTCAGGGATTCACCCTTTTTCCCTAGTGTGTGTGTGTTTGGTTGGTTTTGCTTCTCATTTATCATCTTTCCATTCTCTCTCGTCCACCCTAACTTCGCTTTTGATCCATCTAAGTTTTGTGTCGTTCTCCTTCCACAATGCTGCTCAGCTTGCTCCTGATGATTGATAATGCCAGCAAGTAACGGCGTGCTGTGTCACAAACACGCACCCACGTCTGCCATTTGACTCCGTAAACTCAAACGTTTGCCTAGTGACCTTTAGATCAGACCAAGCATCTGATTCTAAGTGTATGCTGATTAAGGCACTCTATGTAGTAACCCACACAAGTCCCTGTATTATGTTAATGAATGAATCATTCTGTTTATTTGCCCTCACCCTAATCCAAAATTACGCATGGCCAATGTTCCCAGATAAATCCAGAGCCATAAATCAATATAGCTCTATTCTGAACCTAGAACACACTAGCTCATAATTAATTGGTGACTCATTCAGAGTTTACTGAAATGTATCCTTTGTTTGTATAATAAATGCCGAAGTTCTAGCATATTCTAGCACTAGTTCAAGAAAAATTTGATTCTCGTTGGAAAATAAAAGAGAGAAGTAAGCAATTGTGAAACAGTAAGAAGTTATTGTGGTTGTCCAACAGCCAACAATTTGGATGAAGCTAGGGGAGTTTCTATTCAAACAACCAAATATTTGGAATATCTAAGACCCAAACAAAGCTCATATTATTAAGTGAATAAACTTTTTTTTTTCTACTGTAATGCTAGTACAGTTTTTTCCTCTCATCAATACATTCTTACAATACAAGAATGAACATTAACGATTCAAACCCCTGAGCCATACTGAATCAGAATCTCTGGGAACTAACTTCTGGGAAATGTGCCATTTCTACAAACTTCAAAAATTATTCTTTGCACATTAAACTCGGAGAACCACCATTTTACAATATACTTTCTGTCTCTCAAGCTGAGGACGATTCCTGACTCTGACCTAGGACTTCTGTCAGCTTGCTTTACACGAATAGCTCTAATCAACACTTGATCCACATTTTTGTGGGACTATAGTTTATTCGATTTGGGAAAGCTTCTTTAACAAAAGGAACGTGAGCATCAGTACAAAATCAGTTTTAAAAGTGAATATTTATTTATAATGAAAAAAGGAATCACAATAAAATAATAGACAGTAAAATAGTTAAGTTTCAGTTCCTTTCTTCTGAGATCTCTTTAGGTGATTTACCGGAATGGTTGCACAGAAATGCTGCCCACTTATAACCTGGTTCCCTTTTCCCAACTGGAATATTCTATTATAGCTCCCAGAAGTTCTTAACATTCACCAGAGTTCATGTGAAAGAGAAGCTGAAAGCATAACCTCCTTAGCTTCATCCTAGATCTATCTGAAACTACAATGTTAGCCATTCACTTATAAGTCATTAACACCCGTGAGAACGAGTCCTGGGGCTGATAGGGTTGAGTGGTCATCCTGAACCATATTCCTACTGGTTTTGATCGGTTTCTTCTTCTCTCTGTCTAGGACTTCACGATGACTTTTTATCTCAGGCATTATTGGAAAGACGAGAGGCTCTCCTTTCCTAGCGCAGTAAACAAAAGCATGACATTTGATCATAGATTGATCCGAAAGATCTGGGTGCCTGATATCTTTTTTGTCCACTCTAAAAGATCCTTCATCCATGATACAACCATGGAGAATATCATGCTGCGTGTACACCCTGATGGAAACATCCTCCTGAGTCTCAGGTAAGCAGAGCTGCCTACTGCCTTTGGCTTTCTTGTACTGCCACGATCTGCACCAAAACTGATGATTCTCGCTTCAGATAAAACTCACAGTGTTGCTGTCTGCTTCATGTTTCTAGAGATTGGGACACAATCATAAGATGTGATTTTTCCCTAGTTCTAACATCGAGATTAAAATAAAAATGATTTGCTGTTCTGACTATATCCACTCTGGGTATATGTTGGTTAGACAGATAGTGAAGCTGAATTATGGAAATCCTAAAATCTGGCACACAATTTTATAGGCAAAGAAGCCTGCTTTTCCTCCTCACCAACTCCATGCGAATGCTGCACCCCACCAGGCAGTTTTGGAACCTTGGGTTAGTTATACAATTTTTCTTAATTATCTCCTTCATTTTTCATGGGAAGGCATAGCTATCGTTCAAGCTAACACCAATTTGCTTTCTTTTACTTTGCTTTTAATTTAAAATGTGCATTCCAACACTTTGCTATAACAGCGCTTCCTTTTAAATGTTCCATAGTTTCTTTTAGTCACATGAGTCCTGTGCATATTGAGTGGCTTATCACAGATAATTACTATAAATGTTTCGTAAACCCAAGCAACTCAGCTTTTTTTTTAAATGTCCTACTAACCTTAGAAACATTCTAAAGTAGGCTGAACAAATGATAGATATCCCTGTCCTAACTTCTGGAACCTGTTATCATATATGACCACAAAAAAAAAAAAAAAAAAAAAAAAAAAAGGAAAGGAAAGAAAAGAAGGAAGGAAAGAAGGAGAGAAAGAGAAAAGGATCTTGCAGATGTGATTAAGTTAAGGATCTTGAAATAGGTAAGAAATTATCCTGGATTATCTAGGTGGGACTTAAATGCAATCTTAAGTATCCTTATAATAGAAAGGCAGAGGAAAATCTCTTGTATACAGAAAAACAGAAGACAATGTGTCATAAGCCAAGAAATGCTGGCAGCCGCCAGAAGCTCTAGGACACATGGATTTTCCCCCAGAGCTGATAAGAGAGAAGGGCCTTATGACACTTCGATATCAGCCCCATGGTGCTGATTTCAGAGTTCTGGCCTCCAGATCTGTGAGAGAATAAATTTCTATCGTATTAAACTACCAAATACGTAGTAATTGTATAGCAGCAATAGGACTCTTATGTAGATGGTTTTTGCTCGTTAAAATACCTCAGCACAGAGCTGTTGCCAGGCATTGTATATGTGCTGTCAATTTTTAAAAAAATGCAGTTAAAGGAAAATATCACTTTCAATGGTTTTTTTTTTTGGTGGGGGTATGGTAGGGAAGAACAGGATCTCACTGTGTCATCCAGGCTGGGGTACAGTGACACAATCTCAGCTCACTGCAGCCTCTGCCTTCTGGGTTCAAGTGATTCTCCTGCCTCAGCCTTTCCTGAGTAGCTGAGATTACAGGCACCCACCACCATGCCCAGCTAATTTTTATATTTTTAGTAGAGACGAGATTTCACCATGTTGGCCAGGCTGGCCTCGAACTCCCGACCGCAAATGTTCTGTCCAACTCAGCCTCCCAAAGTGCTGGGGTTACAGGTGTGAGCTACCATGCCTGGCCTCAATAGGACTTAAATCAGGAGTAGCACAGGACTCACAGGTACTGGAGTCAAGCCTCAGTAGGAGTCGGGAGCAGAACGGCACTATCTGGACAAAGAATCAACCATTTTAAATTAATTGTGGTGGGGGGAGTAAAGAATTAACTCAGTCGATTTTTCTTACCCTGCACATTCCAGGAAATATTTCCCCTTGCCAGCCTCCTGTGGGGAAACCTCTAACCCCTTGGAATATCCTAACTGATAAGAGTATCTTTATTAACTTGGGGTCTGGGGGCTGAGCCCGATAGTTTCTGCTAACAATGTGATTTTTAGTGGAGGCTTTGAGCCACTGGATATCAGCTCGACCTCTGGAAAGCTGGAGACTAAGGTCAGCCATGTGGGTTGTCAGTGAGTACCATGTGGCTACTCTCAATTAAAAGTATGAATATCAAGGCTTGGGTGAGCTTCCTTGATTGGTGATGTCCCAAGGGTGTTGTCACATATCATTGCTGAGAGAATTAAGCACATCTGTATAACTCCATTAGGAGAGGACAACTGGAAATGTGTTCCTGGTCTGTCCTGGACTCTGCCCTGTGCTCCTTTTCTGCTGTTGATTTTCTTTTTTCTTTTTTTTTTTTTTTTTGAGACGGAGTTTTGCTGCTGTTACCCAGACTGGAGTGCAATGGCACGATCTCAGCTCACTGCAACCTCTGCCTTCTGGGTTCAAGCAATTCTTCTCCCTCAGCCTCCTGAGTAGCTGGGACTACAGGCACGCGCCACCATGCCCAGCTAATTTTTGTATTTTTAGTAGAGACGGGGTTTCACCATGTTGACCAGGATGGTCTCGATCTCTTGACCTCGTGATCCACCCGCCTCGGCCTCCCACAGTGCTGGGATTACAGGCTTGAGCCACCACGCCCGGCCTCTGCTGTTGATTTTCATCTGTATCTTTCCATTATTATATAGGTAACCAAGAGTAAAACAGCTTTGCTGGGTTCTGCAAGTCCTTCTAGTGAATCACTGACCCTGAGAGTGGTCTTGGAGATCCTCTAACGCAGGAGGAACTCAGAGTTTTTGTCAGCACAGCTCTTCCAGCCAACGGCAGAGCCAGTCCAAGCCCAGAGCCAGATCCCCCGGTTCTGGGATTGGTTCTGACAGCACCTCGCCTGCCAGCCCCTTTGGTCATTCATTCATTCACATGTACTATGAAGGAAGTGGACTGCAACACCTCAGAGGGTTAAAGTACTAGGAACACACCAAAATGAATATGTTTTGTGACACAGAGTAATCCTTGGCTTAATGTATTGTTGCATGACTATTGACAGTAGAATTAGCCCACAGAAGATGAAATGGTCCTGCTCCTGTGATTAACTCAAGGGCACCACAGGTAGGAGCATCTGTTGCCTTTGTGTTTTGTAAACCTGCTCAGGGGCCTTTTACGAACCTTTGATCTGCTATTGTGGGTACCAAAATTTCTACTTTGAGGCAAGATCATAGTACAGCAGCCTCTGCCTGAAGCCAGGAAAACTAGGAGGATATAAAATTTGAAAAAACAGTTCCTATCTGTATGCAAGCCTTTTGGCTTAATAGCACCTGAATTATGCATTGTACACATAGATCTATAACTAAGAATGCTCCAGGCTTTTCACTACTGGAAAGAGGATTTCCTCGGGGAAACTTTCTTTGTAAAGGAAACCTTTACCTACAGGTTCTTATGCCACCATCCCAACCCTTCGTTACTGTAGGCTATTTATGTGGGAATCTTCCAGAAAGCAAAAATATTCAAATCTATTGAAAAGTCTTCTCACTTTAAAGTGTGTTTTTCTAGAGACATCAGAGCCAGAAAATACAGAGGGGGCTGATCAGGAAATGATGAGCTCAGGAGCAGGTATGAGAACTGAATTCACTGAATCTGTGGCTTAAACAGATCTTCTACCCTCTAGACTTTGCTTCCTTGAATATTATTTGGCCAGAAGATAACACTGCCCGTTTTGGATTATTCTTGAAAGATACACAGAATGGCAAACAATAAGAAAGTTTCAATGTTGCATGCTCATTTGGCCAGATGGTTGAATGATCTGCAGTATTCTTTTTCTCATTCTCTTTGTAGGATAACAGTTTCTGCCATGTGCTTTATGGATTTCAGCAGGTTTCCTCTTGACACTCAGAATTGTTCTCTTGAACTGGAAAGCTGTAAGTCTCACTTCCTGGTGGAGTGAGTGCATCATTTGAACACATCACCACACATTTACATGTAAATAAGCATGCTCTTAACAAGCATTTTAAAATCCTGATATATTTATCCAAAATCAAAACAGTTGTGGGGTTTTTTGTTTGTTTGTTTTTTGTTTTTTTGTGGGTTTTTTTGGTTTCTGTTTTTTATGAAGGTTGTGATGGCAGTTTGTCTGTTAAAGAAGATTTGGGGGGAAAGTATTTTGATAATTGTGTATTCTGCAGTTTCCACAATAAAGGAACAGCTCCCTAAAAAGGTCTATTCTTGCTAATGTTACACAGATTGACACAGACTTTCCACATTTGGAAAGCTCTGGAATTAATGTTCCCAGATGAATCACAATCCTTCATTAGGTGGACTTGGGTTCCCTAGAAAAATCTAGCTCTAGGCATAGACACCCTTTATCAAAACCCCATCACAGGGTATCTGAGCTGTCAACCACTTTTACCCATCAGCTATTTTTGATACAAGATCTTAAAAGCCGACTGCACTTTTTGAAAATGTGTCTAAAATGCTGGGAATCTCAATAGATGTCTACTCCCTAATGCTCTGCCCTAAATCCATTAGAAACTTTTTGTACCACTATTTGACTTCAGAAAATTTCTTATAAGATTGGCCCATTTTGGAATTTCATCCAAGGAAACGAAAAACAAAGAGGGACTCACAGGCTGGAGTCAGGCCTGTGACGGTGAGGGGATGCTATGGTGTCTCTGACGTCTGGCTCAGTACTCTGAGAGAACGCACACAAATACGGGAGCAGCTGTCTGGGGAGTTTTCATTCACTGTGTGGGCACAAGATCAACACTACTAGGCATCAGGGTCTAACTTTTAGAGGTTGTTTTCTCTCTTCCTAAAAGTGTGTGTATGATCAGTTCATTGGCAAACATATTTTTGTCACCTAATATGTTACATGTCATTGGACTAGGCACTAGGGACACAGAGCCACATAAAACATGGTTATAGAACTCATCAAGCTTACAAGTATCTTCATGTTTTAGATGCCTACAATGAGGACGACCTAATGCTCTATTGGAAACACGGGAACAAGTCCTTAAATACCGAAGAGCATATTTCCCTTTCTCAGTTCTTCATTGAAGAGTTCAGTGCATCTAGTGGATTAGCTTTCTACAGCAGCACAGGTACAGCATTTTACACGGGTGATTCATCCGTGTTTATTGGACATCTACTGTTTGCAAAGCACCACAACCTGTGAAGAAGCCGAATCCAAGCGAGTGTCCCCTTTGGCCAGACCGTCATTCCTGTCCCTTACAGGGAGCGACCTCCATCTTTCCACACCTCATTTCTCTCCCGATCATGCAGCCACCTCTAACAAGTTGCCTTTCTTCCATCCTGACTCCTCAGTCTCAATACGGCAGACTGAGTAATCTCGTTGGAACATGAAGTTCAGAATTCTTCCCTGTTCTAAACTTCTCAGTGTCTTTCCATCACATTTACAACAAAATTGAAGCTTCTCAAGGTGAAGTCTTCTGCCTAAGGTGGGACTCACCCACTCACCCTGCCCCCCCACCTGCTATTCTGACACTGGCCTTCCTGCTTGCCCACCTCATTCCATCAGCAGAACCTCTGCCTGGCCATCTCCTCCCTCTGCCTGGAAAGCTTTCCCCCAACGTTCTCATGACCAGCTTCCTCACTTCAGCCAGTGCTTTCCTAACCAAACCAACCTGCGTAAAACGGGATTCCTTTCTCACCGTTCCCCGCCTCCGTCGTCGCAGCACCTGCCATCACCTGAAGTACACACTCATTTGAGTGCTGTGTTGTCTGAGTGCCTCACCAGGAAAGGGGCGGGGAATCTGTCTGCCTCGCTCACCGTTTCTTCTGCAGCACCTGGAACGTGCTTGGAACATGATAGATGCTCAATAAAAACCAGCTGAGGGAATCCATCCATAAAGTGCATTGTTGCCCCAAACAAAAAGCCCATCCAAAATTGGGCCTGTAGAGCACTCTTTACTGTGACAGATGTATTTCTGAATTGACGAGTTTTATCCAACACAGCTTGTAAAGTTATTTCTGATCTCCATTGACTGAAGTTGGAAGCAGCCTCCTGTTCCCCTCGACCCTCCTCACCCTCCACTATCATTCCCCTGCTGGATAGTAATATTCTGGGTCATTGTAGGGCGAATCCACATAAAAAAGCCATTTCAGATTCAATGAAGCCGTGCTAGACCGGCCGGAAAGTGTCCCAGCAGCTGTCCCTGAGCTTCAGGCCGTCCTGCCTAGAATGCTCCTACCTCCTCTGCCTTGATGGTGGCTCCTTTTCTCCTCAAAGATTCTCTCCTCTGTTCTTAGATCTTGGAGAGTAGTTATCAAATTTTTATCTAAAAACCTGCATCTGTAAGAGAGAAGTCGAAGCTTACGTTGCAGAGAAGTTAAATGATTCTCTAGGAGCAGCTACTTAGCTGTTTAGACCCAGAAGAAACTCTCTGTTTTACCCCGTTATTTGTCTGCATTGCTTGGGGTTCAGCAAATGATGCTATCAATTTTAATCACGTTTATTGCCTTTTCTGATTATATAAGTAACACATTTATTTGTTTTGATCACTGATATATCCCTGGCTCATGGTACATGCTCAAATGCTAATTATTGAATGAATGAAAAAAATGTTAGACAATTTGAGGAGACCTCAGAAAAATTTAAAGGAAAATCTCTTCGTAATTCTACCTCATAGAGATAAACTGTATTATTATTTTGATATATTTTTCTGATCCTCCTCCTTCCTTTCTCACTTTGCCTTTCTCTATATGAATAAATATAAGCATATATTTATCAGGACTTTTAATGTTCTTCATTAATGCTAAATTAAATTAATATTTAAATAGAATGTATGCAATGAACAACCATGATATATGTGAAGTATAATTTATAGGATTTTTTAAATCTTACTATTGCTATGATGAAATAACTTTGGCATATGATACATTATAAATAGATATTTGCAATGTTTAATGCTAATATAATGTACTATATATGAAGCATAGAAATCTAAAAGCATTGTCTCCTGCACAGAACATATAGAAAATATACTATAATAACAATGGCTTTCTTTAGCTTTTGAAGCACAATTATGTATTAACATATATACAGCCATCTTCTTGACGAGAAGTTAAATTTTACTTGGAAACCCTAACGTTACCACTAGTCATCCCATTTGCCTCCTCTGATCTTGTGCTTGTCAGACTTCCTGAGCTCTACCAGGCAGGTCCAGCACGAGCTGATTTTTATCTTTTTCTGGTCATGTTTCAGAATCTCTCCAAAGCCAGATGCTTGCATTTTAAAATGAACTGACATATCCCGAACATTGAAATGTAGTTATACTTTCAAGAAATAGCATTTTGGTTCCTTAGAAAATGAAAAAAATATATAATTAGGTTCAAATGTACATGCTTTGTGTAGCATGAGATGGAGAGTTATCCATAATACGTTACCATTTTTTTAAAAAAGCACGTTACAGAAGAATACATTTTGAAATTCCCATACTTGCTATTGAAGAAACCATTTATACATACTTATGAGTGTTTATATACGTATGTGTGCATATCGTATGTGTGTGCGTGTTTGTTAAAAGCCCAGAAGGATTAACAATAGATACCTCTAAGAAGTAGGTATAAATTGGGGAAATTTTCAACACTTGTATTTTTTAATTTGTTCCAATATACTTTTTTTTTTTTTTTGTGACAGAAATTTAAATGGGCTCTGAGAATAGGAAAAATGCAGAAGGGAAACATTTTGGGAGTTGTATTCAAATATCAAATTAATAATCATATCTGGGTTTATTTGACCATCGCTTAGGTTTCAGAAACATTACATTTAGAAACTTATTTTAGTTCGTGAGAGTTCTGCCTCACATCATCCACTAATATCTTCTGTCAAACTCAAGTGTCTTTTTCAGACTGGTTTCCTGTTTAAGTATTTTAGCGTCCTCAAAAATAATTTTTGATTTTTTTTTCACTCCTATTTTTACAAGTACCAGCCACAACCACCACTCCCAAATCAGCTCTGTGGAAAAACTATACACCTGATTCTGGCTATAAGAGCCACAGATACAGTTATAGGACCTTAGTTTCCATTTTACAGCTGAACAACAGGGTCTTTGCAAGCTGGTGAGGGATTCTGCCTCCTGATCTCTTTCTCAAAATCATGCACTACAAATTTACAAAGAAAAAAAGAAGTGACCCCTGCCCCCAAGGGATACATTGAATAGTCATTCTTTATCATAGCATAGTCTAGTGGCTGAATGTAAGTACTATGAAGAGACCAGGGAACCGAAAGAAAGAAAAAGAGGGAGGGAAAAAAGAAGAGACCACCTAAACCCTGTGTCTATCATTTACTCGCAAGGTGTAATCTCTCTAACCCTAACCTTCTCATCGTTAAGTGGGTTTCACGATGCTCATGTAGACATCATAGGTTGTGAGGATACATGATGTCATAATTCAGGTACCTCAGAAGTTGTCTGCCAGATGGTCGATGGTCAGTAAATATTAGTTAGTAGCCGTCATCATCTCGCTATTTGCATCCACATTGTCTTGATCCTTTGTGTTAAGGCCTAGTTTCAAAGGGCCATTGAAGGTGACTATCTCTAGGTATAAAAACCTTCTTCATTCTTGTCTTGGCACTCACTCCCCAGTTACTGGCCCAGTCCTCCATTTCCCTGGCTAACAACGCTCTAGCCCTTTTTTATTAACACCTCTTCTTTCTACTGTATGGCAAGCTGATGGAGGCAGATGTACCCGCCCCCATCCAAAATTTAGTTCGGATGCAAAAACTGATGATGCCATGCACATGACAAATGGGCATAGGTGGTTTATTACTCACATAATGAGGCTTTCTAGAGACAGAGGGGCAGGCTCCCAAGCAGGTCTGAAAATGGCTTGAGAGGACGGGCAGGGGCTACGGGCTTGGGTTTTTGTGGTAGCTACGGGTGCAGCTAGGGTGAAGGCTGCCTGTTGTAGGACAAGACGCTTTGAACTTCTCACAGGTGCCAAGAAAGAGAGACTGAGGCTTTTATTAGCTTGTTTAGATGTAGCACAGAAAGAGAAGTTGGGCTTGAGAGCTTTTAGCAGTCAAACATCAAAAATAGAATCAGACTCTTTATTGTACCACCCAAAATGAGGCCTTCTTGTCTTTCCAAGAAAGCACCACCTTTCCTGAGAGAGAAATGGATTCCCCATGACCTGCAGTTTCATCTAAAACACCACCCTAGTCTCGAACCACAGGGCAGAGCAGATGCACCACCCACCACCGAAAAAAAAAAAGAAAGGACAACTGTTTTTCAGAAAATTACGAATAAGGGATGTAGATAACTAATTCCGTTTCAAGTTAATAATGAACAGAAAACCATAAACCTTAATACTGTCTTCCTTTTGAATTACTTTAACCTCACAGTAATTATATGAAGTAGCAAGGTCAGATCGCTGTTACTGGACTCTGCAGCCATCACTGAAACTCTCAGTTGTACACAGAAGTGAACTGGGCTGTGACATAGGTGATATAAGACAATGAGAAGCTTAAAAACAATTTACATTTTAACTTTATAATGTACTATGTGATGTGTCTTTTATTACTCCTGGTGATAAAATTGTTTGGTATTCCTGAAGCATGTATCAACTGACAGAGAGAAGCTTGGAACTAGGTAAGGAAAAGAAAGATAATGAGCATTTAATTGAGAATATAGAGTCTGCCAGTTCACTGTGGGTTGGCCAGATGTATTTCTTAGGCCGAATGCCCAAGTACCTGACGTGATCCATCTAATAAGTTTGCCATCTTAGTGCTGAGACTAGTAGAAGGGTTTTCCAACTCTGCAAAACCTGTGATTTTTCTTTTATAACTTTTGACCTATTGTCACTGCGTTTTGAATAATGTTATCTGAAAGTAAACAGCATTTATCACAGAAAAAATAACCCTGCTACTTATTCATAAAAGATGTATTTTCATGTTTCCTCATTCGTTGCTCTATTTTAGTAAAGATTTAACAAGATTGGCACATAGTTATTGTGAAATACAGCAAGGTGATATAAATTAGAAATGTATCAGAAAAAAAGGAAAAACCAGGATCGGGCATTACATATAACCTGGTGTGTGGTCATTAAAGAATGGGGCTGGAGGTCCTGCAGATGTCTGAAAACTTGACTTTAAACTTCCTAGTAGTCAATGGGGGAGGTAAACCTGAACGAAATATGTGTGTGGATGTGACCACAAATGGTGCTTTTAATTGGCATAATTAGTATTACCAAAATGAGTTTATGTAACTTAAATAAGATGCAAAGAAACATCATCATTTGGTTACTTTTTTGTAGATTTGTCGTACACAAGTTATGGTTTTCATGAGACTAAAATGATAAAACTAGCTTATGGATGCCATTTTCTTTTCCATTTGAATCCCTAGCTTTCTCCATCCCAGGTCAAAATCTAATGACCCACTACCCACTGTGAATCTTGTCATTCAGATAAATGTTTCTTTTCATTTGTTATAGCTAATGAATGGTCTGTTGGCTCTTTTATGCCGTCATTAGTCGTGTGTTGAGGACTTTCCTTCTTGCAGAAACGCCACAACATAATGTATTGTGGAGAAAGGTCTTTAGAGGCCATCCCACAAAATATAACCACCGTTCATCCCTGAACTGTAGGTGTGGAAGTTAAAGGGGATCTTTGAGTCACATGATTAAGCAGACTGTAGTTCAGCTGGTTTAACAAACACTGATGGAGTGCCAGGCCCAAACACGGAGATGAGGATATCATGTTCCATGTCCCCACGAGCTTGGAGTCTAAAGAAGCAGGTCGTCTCACTGAGTGCAGTGTTTCTAAGAGGAAGCTTGCTCTAATGAGAACTTTGGCTTTTTTCCGTAGGTTGGTACAATAGGCTTTTCATCAGCTTTGTGCTAAGGAGGCACGTTTTCTTCTTCGTGCTGCAAACCTATTTCCCAGCCATGTTGATGGTGATGCTTTCATGGGTTTCGTTTTGGATTGACCGAAGAGCTGTTCCTGCAAGAGTTTCCCTGGGTAAATCTTTCCCCATCTTTATAAAATGTTCACATGGAAGAAGGTTCAAGGGAGGTAAATAAAATGGGTGATACGTGGAGAGGAAAAGAGATGGTGGTTTAGTAGGGTTAGTCAGAGATGAACATCTACGTTGCAGTATTTATCTTGACACCTTCAAGAGCAAATTGTAATTGAGTTATTTCCTTGGGAACCCAGGTTTTAAGTATGAAGGCTTTGCTGACCTGCAGCTGGATGATAGTAAAGAAAGAGGGTGAAATTATGAAGCAGAAACAGCCTCACTTTTAAATCTTGACTCTTCTTTTTTAAGAAAATCTCCCCATGCTTTATGTAAGTCCATTTAGCGTTTCATGACAAACCCTTACATCACAGAAAGGAAGACATTCAAAGTAATTCACACTATGCTGTCAGTGTATTAATAATAAATTACAAGAACATGGAGGGGATGCTTGAGTTTGAAAATATGAATACTAATTAGAAATTAAGACTTAACCAAAAGGCCAAACTCAGAAACAACCACAGAGGAATTTCAGGTGCGGCAGCACATTAGTTGGCAAGAGATTTTAGCTGGAGAGACGTTGCCAGCCTCATTCAGTCGCTACACAGGGGTGATTATCTACACCATCTAGCACGCTGCATGCCTCTGTCACACACGCTGATTTATGGGAACCATTTCAGACCCACTTAGCAGTTATTGGGATCTTAGAAAGCAGAAGGTGCCAAGCTAAGAACTTAGATGACATGTCACTTAATAAGAACCCAAGAGAGAATTCCACTTGCCTCTTTTGCTGGTCAGGGCAGAACCCCTCATTTTATCTGATGTTGTTCTTTCATTTGTAGTGCTCTATCTAGAGAGAAGATTGTTATTATTATAATAATTGTTACAATTATTGTAATTATCACACAATTCATTCCAGAAAGGGTGGTTTGTAAGTTAATGTTCACAAATTATATGCATGCTTCAAAAGATCATTTGAAAGACATAAATTATTAATATTAACAATTTGCTCACCTCCTTTCCCTATTAAAAGATTCAATTTACAAGCATTTGAGACTTGAATATCTTCAAGGAAAAAAATACCATCTGAAGAAGTAATAATTATTTGGACTGTTTCTTCACACCAGAGCGTGTGCCTGACCTCAGTGCTGCACTGTGGCAGCGTAGACCCAAATACGAGACCTAGGCCACATTTCCAGCCCTCGAAACACAAAAGAGAAAAGTACTAAGTCTGTAAAGGTTTATGAACGTGATTTTCAATCAGATTTCTGAAGTTGACTGCTCTGCTCTTACACTGTGAAAATGACAGCAATAAGAGCTGCTTCCATGGAAGGCTGGAGTGACTTGAGAACAGTAAAACACTTAAGACACCCTTGAAATTATCTGCTTCTTGCAACCACATCTGATCCCGTAGGGTTAGGAAATTACTATGCAGATTTATGTAAAAATGCATGCAAATCAGAAGTGTCCCTCTCCCACTTTAAAAAAAATTATTTTAATAAGAGAACAGCACTGTTCCTGTAAAACTGTTACCCTCTCAGGCTTTTGCTTCCTTCCACCCTCACATTTTTTTCAGAGATACTTTGCTCTCTGCTTCCCTCGCTCTTTGCAAATGCTGTGCTACCCAGTTCTCTGGAAGGTCCCTGTGACTGTGTCCATCTGACCTTTTCTTATTTGTTCCCTTCCTTCACCTTCTCTGCAGCATTCCACATTATTAGGCTCCTCTGCACATCTGGGACCAACTTTAGTGGTCAAGAATTTCAGCCTCATCTTCCTCATCTGCAAAATGAAATTATTAATACTACCTGTTAAAGGTCATTATGAGAATTAAATGGGAGAATTAATTAATTTAATCATGTTAACTGCCTAGCTTGATGCCTGGAAGAAACTAACCACATACACAATGCATTAGTTTTCAATACTCTCCACTAGTCTGGTTTTCTCCTCCTTTTCTCTTTCCTGCCTTTTCTTCCACTCCTTAAGTGTGAGTAACTCCCTCCCAAGGGTCTGCTCACTTTGACTCTTCTCTAACGGAAGAAACTTTTTTATTCCAACTTCTGTCCCTACCTGGGTACTTTGAGTTCTATGCTGCACTTCACCTGCAGCTACTACAAGCATTCAGCCTGTTTAGAATCGAGTCTTACCTTGGGAACCCAGACTTCAGGGATGGAGGATGTCCCACCTGACCTGTAACTGGATGATAGTAAGGAAAGAGGGTGAAGGTAGGAAGCATAAATAGCCTCACGTTTAAATCTTACCTTTTCCCTTTCTAGGTACTCTCCCATGCATTACCCAAGTCCATTTAGCTTTTCCTGACAAACCCTTACATCACAGAAAAAAAGAACCTTCAAACAAATTCACACTATACTGTTCATTTCTTCATAGTAACTTACGTTGATGGGTTAGCAGGAAAGCCCCTTATTCTCTTCACCTGTTCTCCTTCCTCATTCTCTTCAGGGCCTCCCGGTTCGTCTGGCCTTTCATATCTGAAACCTCAATTTCCTTTTTCATCTTTAGCAGTGATTCTCACACTGGCCTCAGGACCCACTTACACTCTTAAAAGCTAATGAGGACCCTAGAGAGCTTTTGTTGCTGTGGGTCATGTCCATCATTAGTAGCCATATTCAATGTTAAAATAGAATTTGAAAACATGTTAATTTACTTAAATCTAGGAATAATCAACTCATTGTAAGTTAACATGATAACATATTGTATGAAGCATAATTATTTTTTCTAAAACGAAAAGTTTAGTGAGAAGAGTGCATTTTAAAACATTTTTGCAAATCTTTAATGTCTGCCTTTATAGAGGGCAGTATGGATTTTCATCTCTGTTTCTTCATTTATGCTATTGCAATAGGTTTTGGTTGAAATATAGGGAGAAATCTGACCTCATCAGATACATAGTTTGAAAAAGGAGTAGTATCTTAATAGTCTTTCCGGATAATTGCAGATAGCTTCCCTTCACATGACACCAAAACTAGGCAAGTCATAGTTTCTTAAAAGTTTAGCTGCAGTGTGCTATCTGAAACGATGTCAACAAATATTTTCTACTCTGTTAGATTAGAATCCATTGGTCTGCCTTATACTTTGAATAGATTTTTCCCTGATGCATTGGTCGTTTGGAAAATATTGGTTCACTGAGTTATTCAGATCTTCAAAATGTTTACATAATTCATTATACTGGTTTGGATCATAATCTCAAAAGACACAATACCAAATGCCATAATCCTGAATGTTGAAATCCTGAAAGATCAAAATCCCTCAAGTCTAAATCCCTAAAGTCTAAAATCTCAAAAATCACAGTCACAGGATAATTGCACCATGTTAGGCCAGTCAGTATCTTTATGCAGTTGCCTATAACTTTCCGCTGCTTCATACATGAAAATTTCTTTTTAGTTTTTGGTCTCTTTTTCTTTTTTCTTTTTTTTTTTGTTTTTTGTTTTACTGTTTTTAATTGTCAGAATTATATTTCTTATAATTTTCTATGCTATGTATTTTATCTTTGCATTATTTCTAGTAGTGGAGATATAAAGTTAGACTATTAGGGAGTTCAAATTTGTATTATGCCTTTTTGCAAATTTAGCTCATAAAGTGCATTATCACATTAGCTTTGTAAGTACTGTGCATGTATGTAAAAATGTTGGAACTTTCTCAATAAATGAAGACATGTCATTTTTGTACATCTGCATTTGTGAAAGATAAAATTTCATGAGATCTCAGCTCTCTGGGTGACTGCATATGTGGTGACCATCATGGATTTTGATCAATCCTCGGAGACTTAGGTTGTCCATCACGGTGCTTCAGACGGCCACAGTTACAAAGCCGGGTGCCCACAATGACCCGCCGCAGTGATAGGCGGGTTTTGTGTTTTTATGTTTCCGTTTTGACCTGTTTCTGTATCAGTATGATTCATCTGCTCATAACGGCTGTCCCTCTGCGGCTGCAGTCAGTATACCTGAGTGTTTATGCTTACAGAAATACGTTTTTTATTGCCTATTTTACTGTGTAAAGTGGCTTATGAAGTGTTATGTCATTTTTTATGTTTCTCGAATAAATTACCTTTTTAAAATATAAATATGTTTTACATTTTTCAAAATTATTTTTAGAACCATATTTTCAGGGTTTTGATCTTTGAATTGTGATTTTTAGTATTTTAGACTTTAGAGATTTTTACCTTTGGGATTATGGAATCTGGAATTGTGTCCTTTGGTCCTGTGATTGGTTCCTCCGCCCCACCTGTTTTCTTCTGTCAAAACCCTTCCATCTCTACATGGCCGAAAGCCTTTAGTGATGACTCCAACCACACATGGTCTCTCTCATCTGAAAACACGGCTCTTCTCTTCATATATCCCCTAAGTAGCTTACTTCCTCTCTTTCATGTTTTGCTGGGGGGCAGGAGTGGCTTGTCTTTGGACTTCTGTTAGGATGTGAGCTCCTTAAGGACAAGGACCACTATTCCCATTTTTGTTGTTCCTTCAGTGAGTAGCGCAGTGTCCCCTGCACGTACTTCATGTTCCATACAGTAGTTGTTAAGTTGCCGGTGTGTAGTCCAGCATAGTTTTAGTTGCTAACTGGAAACAATAAAGGATGACTCATTCGCTGGTGAAGACCCTCCCACATTTGCCATGTTTCGGGTAAAGAACAGTAGAGGTTGCTTAGCATTTAGAAGTCTGCACTGCGATTAGGCAATTCTTGGCCGGGCGCAGTGGCTTACACCTGTAATCCCAGCACTTTGGGAGGCTGAGGAGAGCGGATCATGAGGTCGGGAGATCAAGACCATCCATGAAGCTTAATACTGTGAAACCCCATCTCTACTAAAACTACAAAAACTTAGCCGGGTGTGGTGGCACACGCCTGTGGTCCAGCTACTAGGGAGTCTGAGGCAGGAGAATCGCTTGAACCCAAGAAGTGGAGGTTGCAGTGAGCCAGGATTGTGTCACTGCACTCCAGCCTGTACAACAGAGTGAGACTCCATCTCAAAAAAAAAAAAAATTAGCTGGGCGTGGTGGTGTGTGCCTGTAATCCCAGCTGCTAAAGAGGCCGAGGCAGGAGAATCGCTGGAATTAAAGGTTGACAGATGAAATATCTGTCAGAGATTGCAGTGGGCCATGGCTGTGCCACTGCACTCCAGCCTGGTGACAGAGTGAGACTTCTCAATAAAGAAAAGTATGCCGTGTGATTAGGCAGTTCTCATAAGAGAGAACAGCTACCGTAACTTGGAATGCGTGATGGGTCAAAATACTATTATGACTGTCCATTAAATTTGGAGAGAATGTGAGACAATTATGAAGTTGTTCAAAGATATTTAAACATTATACTTTCTCCTCTCATTTTCACTTCCTCGTCCTTTTCTTGCCTCCATCATTCTTGCTTGATCCCTATGCATGAGCTATTCCATTGTCTGTAGAATGCATTAAGTAATGGGCTCCCTTACTGTTAAACCAGATATGGCAGAGGAAGCTTTCAGGCCTGTCGTTACTCTCAAAGAAAAATCATCTCCTAACAGAGGATATGCCGTGTATGATTGGAAAAGGGAATACGTAAGGAACTGGGTAAGAGCAGCTCATTTAAGCATCACAGGGATACCAGCATTTCCAGTGACCTTATTTGTACTCTTATCCCACCTTCAGGGGAAAATGGTTATCAGTTCCCGTCACAGAGTAACGTGGGACGGTCAGGGCAGCTTCATTTCCTTCATATCATGTAACATTTTCTTTCCACCTAGGCCTGTATGGAAAATATTTTTACTCACTTGAAGGTGAATATAACACCCCCCCTTCAAAAGAAGTACCTGCCACTCAGTGATTGAGGGGTGAACTCCGTGTCATAGTGACGCCCGTCTGCCCCACTGCTATCACCACCATGCATGGCTAAAAAGAGCCAGTGAAACGGAATGATGAGTAATTCTCCCCAGACTGTGTTCTTAAGACCCCATGCATGTCTTTAAAAGTTAATATGGTGAAGCTGCAGAGCTCGGAGGAGCTGAGTCGAAGGGTCAGACTAAGTAATTTCTCATAACACTTTCCTATGTGTAGCAACATCAGTGGGGGGGGAGATAATCTTCTAATCCAAACACATGAGCTTCCTTCGACTAAATGGTTGCTTCATATAATGCAAAACTCCTCTATTGGGATGTTAACGTTAATGGGTTTGGAAGAACGACTATGTGTCAAGATTGATGTATCTTTGAGGGGCGGCTCAAGACAAAGTAAGTGTATTTAATGTAGCTGTAATACTCCTGACTTCAAGTTCTATTGCTTTAGGAATTTATATCTCAGTTTTCTCATTATTCACTCCCCTACCCAACAATCACTCCTCTCCACTCTAATCCTTTTTTTTTATTGCTCATCTTAAAGAAGGAAAATCCAGAATGCTGGTTTTAAAATAAATAAAGCTGTAATAAATTAGTTGGACTAAGTACCCTTTTAAAGAAAATGATTAATGGTTTATTGCTTTCTGGCAAATATAGATAGTGCAGTTCCTTTTTATTTGCCCGGTACTTACCAATTTCAAATACATGGCGAGACCAAACAAGCGTGTGTGTTTGTTCTAAACCCTTATTTTGTCCACTAAGCTCCTTATTACTGAACATTGAGGAAAACATTCAGTTCTATCTTTTATATCTTAGAAAACCAGTAAGAGAAGACATTAAAAATTTTTCAAACAAATGAGGTTGGCACTAAGTGGGAATATTAGTTCATGATTCCGTCACTTCCTGCCAGTAAAATCTTGAAGACAGTAAGGCATTGCCTCTTGGCATAATTCTGCACTCTGAACAGAATTTGCATTCTGCTCTGACATCAAGGTAATTCGTTCGCCACTCTCAGCTTCTGTTTCTTTTCTGCAATGTGTGTCTAATTATTTACCTAGATGTGTGATGGGTAAACATTTGATAGAAGCAAGCAGGTTTTATTTAATAATCTTGGCTTCTGCTATACCTGTAATGTTGCTTAATAAAATTCCATGCTTCGTGTTCATTCCTTGCTTCATGTTTTTTTTTTTTTTTTTTTTTTAATTTTTATTGCATTATAGGTTTTGGGGTACATGTGCAGAACTTGCAAGATAGTTGCATAGGTACACACATGGCAGTGTGTTTTGCTGCCTTCCTCCCCCTCACCCACACTTGGTATTCATCCCCAGGCTATCCCCGCAGCCCCCCCCCCCTTGCTTCATGTTTATGTAGCACGTATGTTTTAGAGCCAGAGAATGCAGACATCACTCTCTGATATGCTGATCGTACCATCGTTGGGGGGACCTGGGACTCGATGAGGTCGTGGCCTGTGTTCAATGTTAAGAGCTGGAATAGCATTTAGGTTTCTTATTCTGACGTTCAAATCAGTGTGAAGGTGAGAGCCCAGGTCCTCCTATGGTGCTGTCAAATTGCCAAGTTGTGTCGATCTTGGTCCTACAAACTAAAAACTGTTTGAAACAGAATGACTCTGTAGAATTGTTACTGTGTTTGGTGTGGGGCTCGCTCTGATGAGAGCTTCCCAGAATCGTTACAGAAAGGATAGAATGTGTTGGTGAAAGCAGTCCACATGCTGTGCCTGTACATTTAGGAGTAAATCACACTGCTCTTCCTGCTGTTTGGGACTCTGTCTGTTGACATTAAAATGTCCTCACAACTTATAAAAATCATTAAGGATTCCATTTGCACCTCCCTGGTGGGAAATTAAGAAATAAAACCATGCCAGCCAGTGTACATTTCAGATATTTACAACAGTATGCTTTCTCTCCAGGCAGCACTCTTGCAATATCCCTCTGAGAAATAAATGTAGACATGGAATGGCCCTCCTCATCGCCAGCATTTTATTAAGAAAATCTCAGTCACTTATTCCTCCATTTCCCCCCAGAACCTTGATCTTCTTAGCTCTGATGATCAGGCCAGAGAAGGGAAGGGGGAAGGCAGCAGAAAGAGAGAAGTAGGGAAGAGAAGAAAAGGGAAGTGGGGAGGGGCAGGGAGGAGAAAGGAGGGGGACAGGGAAGGGACTGCAAGGGAAAAGGTGACTGGAATTCAGCAGTTGCTCAGTAAATGTTTACAGTGAACTGAACCCCCCGGCACACTTAGAATCAGTGGAACTGTTGTTTCATTAACAAAGGACAAAGAGAATAACAATGACTTTTAAAGTATTCTCTGTGAAAGGATATTATGGAGAATAGCAATGCTGAATGCTCCTAGAGATCGCTTGAGAAGAAATAAGCTCCCCGGAAGCATGAAATATTAAAAGTAGACAAAAAGACAGGCTATAAACTGTAACAATTGTGAAGGAATGCGAGAGGTTAGAGGAAATGATTTTAGAATTTTTTTTAATTGAATACATGTTTACCTTTCTGGGATGCTTAGAAGAGGCCCATCTGAGGATAGAAAATAGAAATGTCAGAGTCTGGTCTCTGAAGTCTTTAAATGGAGTGAAAAAAATCCTTCTGTACAATAGGGTGAGAGCAAGAAAAAGCGACAGAAAAAAAATCCAGTGAGAATGTCTTGTTGGCTTGAGATAGATACTTGGTCAGCATACACATACCTTCCCTCCTCTTGGGTCCCCAGATGGATATTGTTCTAGAAAATGCACCCCTGGTGTAATTCAGCACCAGACCCTGGAAGTGACTAAGCTTGTCACTGTTCTCAAATGGCAGGAATCACCACAGTGCTGACTATGTCCACGATCATCACGGCCGTGGGCGCCTCCATGCCCCAGGTGTCCTACCTCAAGGCTGTGGACGTGTACCTCTGGGTCAGCTCCCTCTTCGTGTTCCTGTCAGTCATTGAGTGCGCAGCTGTGAACTACCTCACTACAGCGGAGGAGCGGAAGCAATTCAAGAAGACAGGGAAGGTACAGCCTCGCTTTGACGATCAGATTCCTTGGGGAACGTAGAAAAGACTACCCCCCCCTTTTTTTGAGGGGGCAGACCCATGGCTGGGCTCAGCTTTATTATTTTTTTCTTTTTTTAATTTTTTATTGCATTTTAGGTTTTGGGGTACATGTGAAGAACATGCAAGGTTGTTGCACAGGTTCACACGTGGCAGCGTGATTTGCTGCCTTCCCCCCTTCACCTGTATCTGGCATTTCTCCCCATGCTATCCCTCCCCAACTCCTCACCCCTCGCTGTCCCTCCCCTATTCCCCCCAACAGACCCCAGTGTGTGATGCGCCCCTCCCTGTGTCCATGTGTTCTGATTGTCCAACACCCGCCTATGAGTGAGAACATGCGGTGTTTGATTTTCTGTTCTTGTGTCAGTTTGCTGAGAATGATGGTCTCCAGGTTCATCCATGTCCCTACAAAGGACACGAACTCATCGTTTTTGATGGCTGCATAGTATTCCATGGTGTGTGTGTGCCAGAAAAGACTACCCTTATCTGTCGCCCTCTCTTGACAGTGTTGTAAGCCTTTGTTTTCAGTGCATAAGGTAAGTGAGGGACAAGAGGCAAGTGTCCAGTGTGATGACAGTTCAGCCCCGAACCTCACTCTCTGCTCTGTGCTGGCTGCTTTTCTCATCCTCACTCACCCTCACCAGGAGTCAGTGTGTGTGAAGAATTTCTCAATATGCTCCTTTCACCCAGCTGTACCCTGTGAGTAGAAGGGGTTGACATACAGACCACATTCTTTCGGGTGGATGATGGTGACAATAATAACAGCTAACATGCAGTGGGTTTATCAGATGTTGGCACCATGTCAACAACCCTACATGCTATGTCAGTTAACTCTCATAGCAACAACGCTACATATTGTCAGTTAACTCTCATAGCAACAACCCTACATGCTATGTCAGTTAACTCTCATAGCAACAACGCTACGTTATGTCAGTTAACTCTCATAGCAACAACGCTACATATTGTCAGTTAACTCTCATAGCAACAACCCTACATGCTATGTCAGTTAACTCTCATAGCAACAACGCTACATACTATGTCAGTTAACTCTCATAGCAACAACCCTACATATTGTCAGTTAACTCTCATAGCAACAACCCTACATGCTATGTCAGTTAACTCTCATAGCAACAATGCTACATACTATGTCAGTTAACTCTCATAGCAACAACGCTACATATTGTCAGTTAACTCTCATAGCAACAACGCTACATACTATTTCAGTTAACTCTCATAGCAACAACCCTACATACTATGTCAGTTAACTCTCATAGCAACCCCGGAAGGTCAGTAGTTTACTGCCCTTGTTTCACAGAGGTGAAGTAAACACAGCCAGGTTGTAACTTGGCCAAGGTCACATAGCTGAAGAGGAATCAGGCTTTGCTCCTGGGTCTCCTTGACTTCAAAGGCTGTGTGTGCCCTCAACCAATAAATGATATTCTCTCCACCGAGAGCCAGCATTTATTTTCTCTTCTTCTCACTTGGGAGAGTGGTAGAGCATAAAGGGAGGTTCTTCCCCCACAGTATCCTAGAAATGAGGTGGTGTCTGGACTCTAAATGTTATCCACGTTTTTTGTGACATTGTTTAATAAATGTAGATAGATTGCTCTCTACCTGCTTCATTTCATGGAGAATTTGGGCACCAGTTTCTTGCTCTTACAAGAACTTACATAAGATATTGTACTTCAGAAACTTAAGTGATGAGTCATTTCTAGTGTACTCTTAAGAGAATAAACACACACATGCACATATACATATGTGCATATGGCATATATGTATGCATATACATCCTATACAGAGTATCTATACACATACACCCCTAATTCAATGAAATGTATTCACGTTGCTTTAAGATTATTTAACATGAGCATTTATATACACCAAACATTATTAATATTTTGTATACTTCTGAGAGCATCTCATACTTTCAGAGTATTTTGTTTGTTTTGTTTTTTGAGACAGTCTCACTCTGTCACCCAGGCTGCAGTGCAGTGGGACGATCTTGGCTCACTGCAACCTCCGCCTCCCGGTTTCAAGTGATTCCCTGCCTCAGCCTCCTGAGTAGCTGCAATTACAGGCGTGCACCACCAGCGCAGCTAATTTTTGTATTTTTAGTAGACACTGGGTTTTATCATGTTGGTCAGGCTGGTCTCAAACTCCTTACCTTGTGATCTGCCTACCTCAGACTGCCAAAGTGCTGGGATTACAGGCGTGAGCCACCGCACCCGGCCCAGAGTGTTTTGATATCCTCTTCTCACCCCAAACTTTCATGTCAGTCCCCAGTGTAGATCTTGCAGAGACTATCATCTCTATTTTATAAGTGAAGAAGCAGAGTTCTAGTGAAATGAACTGATTTGCTGACGGATTCTCAGCCAACAGAACTGCAATTGCAATTCAGATCTGGAATGCTCACTTCATCCTTGGATTTTGCATCCTTTGAGTCAAATAAGAGCTGATTTTGTTTTCTGGCGGATGCTTTCATTTCTTTGCTGGCAGCATGTGACTGTGTTTGCCTGTCACGTGCACACCCACAGTGAGTGCTCCGCAGGTGTAAGGAAACCAGGAGCACTTGGAGCAGTATGCGCCAGTGGTGTGGGCATCACCTGGGTCCTCGATAAACTCTAATTCAGGAGGTCTGGGGTGGGACCTGAGATCTGAATTTCTAATAAGCTCCAGGTGATGCTGCTGCTGCTGATCTGTTTCCCACACTGAATAGCAATGGTTTGGATAATCTGTGAAGTGAAAGGTGACAGGAAGAATGTGCAAGGAGGGAAAGAATTTTCTTCATGTTTTATTTTGTTTTTATACAAGGAGTGGCTAACACAAGAAATAGGCACTGAAGTACTTCTGGCTCGCCTCCATCATCCTTTGGCTCAAAATATCTACAACTCCCTGCCCCCATCTGTCACACAACATGTGTTCACACTGCCTGACTCTTTTCTGCTTGTCGAATTGTACACAATCTTTTTGTGCCACTCTGCAAAGTTTCTTTTCAGGTAATAAGCAGCCTCCATTTAAAAAATTATTTTTTAATTTTTAATTGTAAAATTACGATAACTTAGATTTTATAGTCTAAACTGTTTTTAAGTGTGTAGTTCAGTAGTGTTAAGTATATTCACACTGTGGTGCAACAAATCTCCAGAGCTCTTTCATCTTGCAAAACTGAAAGCTCTACTCATTAGGCAGCAACTCCGCATATTCTGCTCCCCCAGGCTCTGGAAACCACCGTTCTAATCATCCTCAGTTATCTCAAAGAAATGCAGTTATCTCAAAAGAATGTGCTATTTGCCATTCATATCTTTGTGGGACAAAATGAAGAAATGAATGAAGTCAGAAGTGATAGCAGGCTAGGCACGGTGGCTCACGCCTGTAATCCCAGCACTTTGGGAGGCTGAGGCAGGCGGATCACTTGAGGTCACGAGTTCCAGACCAACCTGGCCAACATGGTGAAACCCCGTCTCTACTAAAAATACAAAAATTAGCCGGGCGTGTGGTGGCACCTGTAGTCCCAGCCACTCGGGAGGCTGAGGCGGGCGGATCGCTTGAACCTCAGAGTCTCAGGTTGCGGTGAGCCAGGATCACACCACTGGACTCCAGCCTGCACAACAGAGTTAGACTCTGTTTCCAAAAAAAAAAGACATGATGGTAAACCAATCCCACCACATCCCACCACCCAGCACTATCCACCTCTACCACCATCCACCACCACCACCACCCACCACCATCTATTATTCACCACCCACCACCCACCTTCTACCCATAACCACCATCCACCAACACCATTTACCACCTATCATTTACCAACCGCCACCCACCTTCTACCCATAACCACCACCCACCACCACTCACCACCCATCGCTTACCACCCACCACCACCATGTGCCCCAACCACCATCCACTAACATCACCAACCACCACTACGTCCTATTACCCACCACCATCACCCACCATCCACCAATACCATCACCACCAGCATCCACCACCACTCACCAGCCACCACTACCATATACCCTCATCCCCTTCTACCACCTACCACCACCACCAACCATGACCACTACCAACTACCACCCCCACCAACACCGACCACCACCACCATCCCCACTCACCACCACTACCACCTCTCACCATCCACCATCAACATTCACCACCTACCACCCACCACTCATCATCATCCATCACTATCCACCACCACCACTTACTGCCACCCACCATGACCAACGTCCACCACTACCAAACAGCACCATCACCAGACACCAATACCCACCGCCCCATACCACTGCCACTCACCACCATGACCACCACCAGCCAGCACCACCCAGCATCTATCACCCTTCACCACCACCACGACCATTCACCACCTCCATCACCACCACCACCATTCACCACCTCCATCAACACCACGACCATTCACCACCTCCATCACCACCACCATCCATCTCACATTATTACCATCTACCGTCACACACCACTACGACCCAGTACCATCATGTTCATGTACACATTCCAACCACCTCCCTCCCCGAGATACTCAGACGGGAAGAACAGCAGGTCTATGGAGAACGTATCCCTAATGTTGATCATTGCTCAGAAAGAGGAAAAATAGTGACTTTCTTTCTTGGCCGGGTGCGGTAGCTCATACCTATAATCTCAGCACTTTCAGAAGCCAAGGCAGAAGGATTGCTTAAGCTCAGGAGTTCAAGACCAGCCTCAGCAACATAACAGGACCTCGTCTCTACTAAAAATAAAATAAAATACTGTCTCTGCAGATGTACCTGTTATGTGCCCATCTGCAGGGGACGATAAGACTTTACTCTCCAGGTGCCAAGGTTTGGCTTTCATGTTGTCCATTGCCCGAGCATGGCAGGCCACCCCAAGCCCCTCCGGGCTGGAACTGGTGTCAGGAGAGCCTTGGATGAATCATATGCCCTGGTTGCCCCACTCCTCTGAGCGCTTCTTTCTGATCAAGCTCTGCTTAAAGTTCAATAAAAGAGCATGAATGGTTTAAAAAATCATCTCAGTGTAGCGGTGTGTGCCTGTAGTCCCAGCTACTCAGGAGGCGAAGGCGGGAATGATCACTGGAGCCTGGGAGGTGAAGGCTGCAGGGAGCTAGAATCACACCACTGTACTCCAGCAGGGAGCCAGAATCACACCACTGTACTCCCGCAGGGAGCCAGAATCACACCACTGTACTCCAGCGGGGAGCCAGAATCACACCACTGTACTCCAGCGGGGAGCCAGAATCACACCACTGTACTCCAGCGGGGAGCCAGAATCACACCACTGTACTCCAGCGGGGAGCCAGAATCACACCACTGTACTCCAGCGGGGAGCCAGAATCACACCACTGTACTCCAGCGGGGAGCCAGAATCACACCACTGTACTCCAGCGGGGAGCCAGAATCACACCACTGTACTCCAGCGGGGAGCCAGAATCACACCACTGTACTCCAGCGGGGAGCCAGAATCACACCACTGTACTCCAGCGGGGAGCCAGAATCACCACTGTACTCCAGCGGGGAGCCAGAATCACCACTGTACTCCAGCGGGGAGCCAGAATCACACCACTGTGCTCCAGCGGGGAGCCAGAATCACACCACTGTGCTCCAGCGGGGAGCCAGAATCACACCACTGTGCTCCAGCGGGGAGCCAGAATCACACCACTGTGCTCCAGCGGGGAGCCAGAATCACACCACTGTACTCCAGCGGGGAGCTAGAATCAATCACACCGCTGTACTCCAGTGGGGAGCTAGAATCACCACTGTACTCCAGCGGGGAGCTAGAATCACACCACTGTACTCCAGCGGGGAGCTAGAATCACCACTGTACTCCAGCGGGGAGCTAGAATCACCACTGTACTCCAGCGGGGAGCTAGAATCACACCACTGTGCTCCAGCGGGGAGCTAGAATCAATCACACCGCTGTACTCCAGTGGGGAGCTAGAATCACCACTGTACTCCAGCCTGGATGACAGAGTGAGACCTGTCTCAATAAATTAAAACAAGAAACACATTTTAATTTACAACTTAAGAAAATAAAAAGGGACAACGTAACTCAAGTGTGGGTCTTTGATTATTCACTGCACAAAATAGTCTTCATGTCTTCTGAATTCAGTAAAATAGTAGGTTTTAAAATCCCTATGAACCAAATACATGTTTTGGCAGAATTTATTTTGCAGCCTCCAGTTTGAACCGTGAATAATCTCATCCAGTCGTAGTCTCTGTTCATTTTTGAACTTCCTCGTAAATCAAGCAGTGATTTTGTGTTCTCCAAGAGCAGTCAGTAACAGCTGCTTTGTAGACACTGCTCCAAAGTAGTGGGAACTGCTGTCTTCCTCAGAGTAAAACCTTAAAGAAAATTTTAGTTTTGATTCAGTCAGGCACTGGAGCCAGAAAGCATTGATAATTTGCTCCTTCAGAAAAATAAACCAATATTATGCTATTTAATTGGGCTGTGTTAGGATCATTTATAGGTGCTCTTAGGCAAAAATGGGAAGGCCTGGCTAATTTGCATTTGAATGGAGAAGGTAAAACCTTTCTCTATCCCATCCCCAGTTTAAGCATAAATGAATCACCAGATGACAGGGTTTCGGTTCTGAGCCAAAAAATATATCTCCTGACCGAGAATACTGCTATATTTTCTATAACGAAGAAAAATACATTGAAAAACAAATTGCTGTTTTGATAAATCATATTTAACTTTATTAACATTATTTATTGTAATTCCTATTTGTAGAACCATATTCAGGACCTACTTTAAAAAAGGTTTTTTTGGCAGATTTCTAGGATGTACAATATTGATGCAGTTCAAGCCATGGCCTTCGATGGCTGTTATCATGACACTAAAATTGACATGGACCAGACTTCCCTCTCTCTAAACTCAGAAGACTTCGTGAGAAGAAAATCGCTATGCAGCCCCAGCACCGATTCATCTCAGATAAAGAGAAGAAAATCCCTAGGAGGACATGTTGGTAGAATCCTTCTGGAAAACAACCATGTCATTGACACCTATTCTAGGATTTTATTCCCCATTGTGTATATTTTATTTAATTTGTTTTACTGGGGTATATATGTATGAAGGGGAATTTCAGATGTATACCACTTTAAAGCCAGACAATGTTTAAAAACAAAACTCTTGAATATGAGTTGGACAATCCTAGATACAAGTGGGAAAGAGGCAGTCACGTCTCCTGCCCTAAAGAAAATTTGAAATCTGACTGATTTACTAATTATTTCCTAGGAAATAATTTAGGTCCTAGGAAAGTCTGACTCCATAAATGAGAGTCACAGGCATGTGTACTGCAAGGAAAAGATTTCCATTGGGAAGGGCTTTGTAACTACTTCATCTTTCTTAATGAAGTGTTCTTTATTTAACTAGGGAAGAAAGCTGGACTGTAACAATAATTCAAGGATATTTTGTTTCTTGGAGTGCCAGTCAAGTGCCAGGTTACCTACCAGAGCTCAACCGTCCTAGGCAAGAACATCCGCATCGAAGTGGTATCATTCACACTCACACAGCGGAGAACCCTCCGAAGGATCTCCAATCTCCTTCTCCCATCTCCAGTCAAGTCTTGAATCTTAGTTAAATGTTGTTTCAGGCCGAGCATGGTGGTTCACGCCTGTAATCCCAGCACTTTGGGAGGCCCAGGCAGGCAGATCACTTGAGGTGAGGAGTTCAAGACCAGCCGGGCCAATACGGTCAAACCCCCTCTCGACTAAAAATACAGAAATTAGCAGGTATGGTGGCAGGTGACTGTAGTCTGTGGTATGGGGAGGCTGAGGCAGGAGAATTGCTTAAACCCGGGAGGCAGAGGTTGTAGTGAACCGAGATCGCACCACTGTGCTCCAGTCTGGAGGACAGAGCAAGAGTTCATCTCTAAGTTAAATAAGTAAATAAATAAATATTGTCGGGCCGGGCGCGGTGGCTCACGCCTGTAATCCCAGCACTTTGGGAGGCCGAGGCGGGTGGATCACGGGGTCAAGAGATCGAGACCATCCTGGTCAACATGGTGAAACCCCGTCTTTACTAAAAATACAAAAAATTAGCTGGGCATGGTGGCGCGTGCCTGTAATCCCAGCTACTCAGGAGGCTGAGGCAGGAGAATTGCCTGAACCCAGGAGGCGGAGGTTGCGGTGAGCCGAGATCGCGCCATTGCACTCCAGCCTGGGTAACAAGAGCGAAACTCCGTCTCAAAAAATAATAATAAATAAATAAATAAATATTGTCTCCTATATTTTTGAGCATAAGTGGAGGGGGGAACCTAAATTTCCACTCATTCTTCCCATTCTAATGTTAATACATCAGTCATCAATAATAACGTCTTGTGTTTTATAGATGATATATTGTTTTCACAGCTTTTTAGAGGTATTTAATTAATCGCTTTGTCAACAAATGTTTATTGACCACCTACGTGTGCCAGGTACTTTACTAAGTGTTATGCACTGAAAAATGAATATGAAATAGCATTCCTGGCTTCTCTGAGTGCACAGCCAGTAGGAGCAGTAAGCTGGAGCTTTAAAACATGTAACAAATGTTAACATAGATGTATGTACGTTGTCTTGGGTGAGTTCTGAAAGCGGGATACCAAAGAGAGAAAAAGAATATCTACAAACGGACGTGGACTCTCCGTTTATAAACAACTGGAGATGCTTCCAGATACCATATTGAGTGAAAACAATTGAATGAAAGTTATTTATCCATAGTAATCTTTAATAACTTTGGTTTATGAAGTAAACCAGGTCAAGTGGGTATTAAATAAATGTTTGTTAAGTAGAAAAATCTATGATCAGTGTTCATTTTGCAGACTGGCAGTGTGCATGCTTTTGTTTTGAGTATTTTCTGAACAAGATTCAATTTAAAGAAAAGCCCTTGGCAGGAAATATGAAATACTCCCATACCTATTTTGATTGCTGGGATTGAATTGAGAGAAATAAATTAAATGGTGTATTACCTTTAGTGTATCCTTTTATTTCACCATAAAGTAAATCAAAATGATTTGAATTATTTTTTTGCCAGGTGGAGAGACAAAAACTTTCTGCTTTTTAAACCAATAACATTGGTTTTGGTTCTCTGTTGTGAATCACAGAGGGTTCTAGAAAAGTATCTTCCTCCTGGGTGCAAAATATTAAAAGGAAAATTACTTTTCTATTATGACTTCCCTCACAGGCAGGCTAATTCTGGGATTCTTCATTCTATTTTCTTAATACAACTTTTCCAATTCTTTTGAAACTTCCCAAGGATTATATTTTTATAGGATACTATCCAAAATTGAGCTAATATAAGGTATTAAACCCCTTTTTCATTTCATTGTAGATAGACCATAAATACGCTTTTAAAAACTATTAATGAATGGTTTTTAAGCTTGATTTAATAGTATTTTGGTAGGATTATGTTTTCAGAAGACAGCACAGATTAACATCCTAGATGGCCAAAAATTTGTAGCTATTATTTAGCCGAGCACTACAGTTGTATTGCATTCCTGATTTTGACAATACCAGATGTTTTAAAGAGGGACAGATATACAGATGAACAGAACAAATCTATACTGTTCTCCTCACTCAGTACTGAGGTTCTCCGGGCGTTTGTGTTTTTTCATATACTTTGAAGTGTAACATTCAATATGTCGAATGCTTCCCCTGGGCGTATTCATCTCCCTGTTTAAATCAAACACATCACTGAATACATTTGGCGATCTAGCCTCGAAGAATGGGTCTCTATCACACCACACACTCAGCATTCCTCTGGAGGAGCATGGAAGCATGCTTTTTAGCCAATCAAATATAACTTTTGTTAATAGCTAGCAATACAGGCATTGCATTCTTCAGTAATGTATGTCTAACACTGAGCAAGAAAATATATTTACTGCTCAAGGGAATTATCAGAGCATTTGGAATGAGCTCCTAGGAGTTTTGCCAGTTTTCTTCTCTTGAGATTCTTGGCTTATGAGGACTGTGAAGAGAGGGCTGTTCCCATTAGCTTCATTTCTCCTAGGGAGCAACAAGATTTCTGTTGGGTTCTTACTCCAGGAAGAATGAAACCATGCTTTACCTGAAGAATGTGAAAGTGAAGACAGCGTATAATAGTTTCCTCATTTTGATTTTCACTTCATTTACTCATCACAATCCTGAACAGACTGTGCATGACTGTTCACTGAGGGATAAGCCTGGATAAAATGCAAGGATTTCCGAAAATAAGCTGCTTTCTAAGATTAAGAAGCAGCCAGCTAGCTCTGTAAACTGCCTAAATATAGAAATGGGCTATTTTATAGAAACTACTTTGGAAATCCCATGAAATAATATATTTTAACTTAGTTTTATTGTTTCTGTTCTGGTTAGAAAATAAAGCTTCATTATTAAAAAAAATTTAAAAACCAACTGGCAGAAAAAATCATCTACTTAGAATTAAAAAGTTAACATTTTAAGGTATATTCTTAGAGGATTTCTATACATGACTGACATTTTTTCAAATGGAGCCCTTTTGTAAACACTTGTATTTATTATTTTAAGCACTTATCTCAAGCACTGTCTGCTGGCGATATCGTAATAAAAGATGGACATGGCTCTTCCCCTTATTGAACTTACATTGTGTTGGGGAAAGTGTCCATTTGTAGCCAGATTTTCTTCTCTGCATTATAAACAACTTCCCGTGTCTCTTTCCCTGAAAACCGATTTCTGTATGCTGCAGAGCTGTCCACTGAAGGGTGTACCGTAGTTCATGTAACACGTCTCCTCCTGTAGGACATTGTTGTTATTTCCTATTGTGTGATATTACAAGTAGGCTGCAACTAGCAATGTAAAGAACATTTAGAAGTAAAATTATTTTAGATACGAATGAAATGTCTAGCCATATTCAAATTTCTTCACTTATTTCTTTTTGAAAAATCCCCGTTTGCAACTAGAACCTGCCATGTCAGACTTACTCACAGGCCTGCCTAGAAGCTCTGAGTTAGAGATTACTGCAATTGAAGAACCTTTTAAATTTTTAGTTCATTTTTCCCCATGAAGCAGAGCCTTCTTTATATATCTGCTGGCATTCCCTTTTCAGAATGGAAGTTTCTGCATTGTCTAAAGTAATTACGGGAAAGCAGTCCTATGCATTGAAAACCTGCTTCTTCCCATGCCTGCTGTCACTACAAGCCTTTGCCATCTTTCTAAGTAAGAGAGTAAGTGAGATTGCAAATACTTGTATACGATTTGCTACAAAATCATAACTTGTGATTACATTGTCTTAATCCTTGCAGGTGGGTTAATCTTCAGGAGTAAGCTCTGTTGTTCCTATTGTGCCACTTATAAGCCTGTTCAAACCACACACACACTCACACAAACACAACCCTGCACATACAATTTTTTTAACATGGAGATGAATGAGAGAAAGGATTACATCTATTGATATCTATTTCTGTAATCTTTATTAAGATCAAAATTTTAATGAGCTTAAACAACACCCTCAAAGAAGGAAAAGAAAGAAGTGGCATGAAAACTGCTATTTCAACTGCAATTCTGTACTGGCGCTGCCGTTTCTTGGCAAGGCCTGAGGCAAAGCAGTCAGTGTTATATTCCAACTACCTCATTTATGGAACGGAGCCCACCTAATCTTTCTCTGTAAACACTGCCTTAAAACACCATCACACTACAGTGTCTTGCTTTTCCAACTGCAAATTTTTATTTCCTAGATTGTTTAACAAAGAACTTAACCACATTTTTCTTCTCTTTTAAAGAAACCGTGAAAAACGAAATGCGCTGGACATTTAAAAAGATGATTTTTTTCAGTTTATTGCAATAGAAAAGGCATTTAATAATGAGAAACACCTCAGTGAGAAGGAGGGAGGTCAAGGGCTTCAAAGAGCCAGGTATGCCAGTGAGTCACATTCACTGAGGAGGGGTAGAGGTGGGTCTGGTCCTGGAGTCTGTGAGAGCAGAGTGTTCATTTCTCAGAAGACAAACTGTGGCGGGGATTTCCAGACCTTTGCTACTTTCCAGGAACACATGGGCTCAGATGAAGTTCAGCATTATCAGAACCACATTGTCAGCTGTTCCTCCCTTTCAACCCCCACTGAATCGTAACACTGTTTTTGCTGATGGGGCCAAGTGTAGAAAAGAGATTTCACAAAGCCACTGAGAAAAAAATCAATAGTTTTCTTTTCAATATATTGATACTTAATTTGTCATAGGAAAGACTATTATCAGTTGAATTATTTGAAGGATTTGATATTACTTTTTTTTTGAGACGGAGTTTCGCTCTTGTTACCCAGGCTGGAGTGCAATGGCGCGATCTCGGCTCACCGCAACCTCCGCCTCCTGGGTTCAGGCAATTCTCCCGCCTCAGCCTCCTGAGTAGCTGGGATTACAGGCACGTGCCACCATGCCCAGGTAATTTTTTTGTATTTTTAGTAGAGATGGGGTTTCACCATGTTGACCAGGATGGTCTTGAACTCTCGACCTCAGGTGATCCACCCGCCTTGGCCTCCAAAGTGCTTGGATTACAGGCATGAGCCGCCATGCCTGGCCACTGCAAGAGTGTTTCAAAGGCTTTCCACAAAACTGTGCTGAGTTGACCGCTCCTTACCTTAGACAATCAAAAACAGGTGAAATTATAATGTCATTAGCAGCTCTTTTGAAACACATTTTGTATTATGAAATAAGCCTTTCTGAAGTTTGAGGTACAAGCCAGTGTCCTTTAAAAGTAACATATATGTTCCAATCTTCCAAAACTAGCTAATTCAACAAGGCGTCCTAAGTAAGGAAGAAAGTACTTAACATTGACATAATTTCTTTTACTTCATCAGCGATCATTAAGGCAGGTGTTTCAATATTTTGCACTTCAAAGAACTGTTATAAACCGAAACCCACACATCAAATAACTTTTTGGAGCAATCACACCACCCAAGGTAACTTAAAATATATTCTTAAAATTAGATTGTATCTTGGGCAAGGTCATATCTAAATTAAATCGTGAATCAATGGGAAAGTGGCCTTGGGACCAGCTAAATTGCTTTTAAATAAATATGCAGCTCAGGTAGACAAAAGAGAATGAGAAGGTTTTGTGAAAATGAACTTTAATAACTGAATATGATTTATAAAGATAATATGAATTGGGAGTAGGTAAGAAAAATACGGCAAAAGAAAGACAAGGACAGAAGTTTAAAATGTGGCTGCTCTGCAACGTGGTCCTGAAAGTCCCTCAGTGTCTGTCTTGGGGGAGATTTGAATTTGAAAATAGAATAAACTACATTGGATTATTTGGGATACCATCCTGGTCTATATTAATGTCATCAGATGATTATTGCTTATTTGTATCAAAGATATGCCTCTATGCAATAAGAGCAATTAACTGCATGCTGGTCACCAAGTAATCCATGCAACATGCCATCCTAAAATAATCGGCCCATTTCAGATTGTTCAGGTTATTTGAATTACTTAATTCCATCATGTTATTATCCTTTACCCCTTTGATGTGATGGCCGTACTGGTGCCACTGCTGGTGAGTTCTGCTTCGATCATGTGGGCTGTACGTTTATTATACTGCCGAACCGTGTTTTATAGGAAATAACCTGAACTTGGAGTAGTACAGACAGAAAGTTTTCTTTTCACCAACTGCTGTCAAACGTACTCTATTGAGTATTCTTTCTCTGCCTTTTGCTGACAACACAGACAAATCCCACAGCTTTTGGGATACATGAGTTATTTATAAAGACTTGTCTGATTTTAATCTGTTTTCCCTCCAGCCCCAACTAGTTCAGACCTTAACCCGGGACTGAGTACAATCGCTCTTGAATACACACTTCTCCCCACCCTTCCTCATCCCACCGGGTTTGGACTAGGGACGACGGGGAGAATTAGGGAAATAACTGGAAGAAGCCTCTTTACTTAACGGGATGTACTTCAGCTCTCTTGGTTTGCTGCTGTTCTGGGTGGCAGGCAGGGCTGAGTATTCAATTCGCCAGGGGCCTCACCCTTGGGGTTTAATGCTTTGGAGTCAACATCTTGAAATTCATAATAATCTAATCTTTGCACTTGTTTTGGGAATGAAGTCTGAAGGAAGAAGGGAGGAAATGGCACATACCTGGCTGTGGCACATGCAGTTCTGCCTCCGCCCCGCCTGTGGGATGGTTCTGGACCTCTCTTTCTCACCCCCATCTCCTGCCAGGCCCAATGCCCTGCTGCTCACTGCCCCAGGCAAAGGCCTAGACAGATGCAGAGAATGTTGGGATGGGGTGCACCTTCCACAGCATTTGTGGCTGGTCATGGTGGCAGCCAATTCTGCCATGGGCTCTGAGCACTACAGTGTGTCTAGAGGGCATCCAGGCTAGAGCAAGGCCCTTGCCCACTCCCTATCCAGGTAATTACCGTGTCCCGGCTGGTAGGTTGCCCTCTCTTGGTGTTCCCCCATCTGCTGAGAGTTGAGAAGATTGATGACCGCATCCCTGGCCAGGCACAGCAGTATTGGCCCAGTGGCTAGCAGGAGGGAGATCTCAGCAGCCTGTGGCCATGTGCTCCCGAGCACACATGGACACTGTAAACTAAAAATAAAATGTTAAGCCCCTTACTGACTGAAAGAAACCCCTGTGGGGAAAGGGACCCCAGAAAATTCTTTAAATTGAGTTCATGGCCATGATGGAAATGAAGGTCAGAAAAGCCTCATTATATGCCCCTCCCTTTTATGGTTTTGACACAACTAACGCACAAGTATGGCAAAATAGAGAACTTAAGACAGATGGAACAGACCCCGTGGGAATAAAGCGTCCAATTACAAACAGGACCTAAGGCCATGCCAGGCAAGGGTTAAGTTACTCACCCCTGCACTTAGAGAAAAATCAACTGCGTTCTAACTGCCACAAGGCTTTTATTTTTCTCTAGCAGCTAAACAAGCACTAGTCTTGAAGTAAGCAATATTAAAACAATTGTAGCTTAGCACTTCAGTAACTTTCTCCTAAGAAGACCACCGACCACAGACTGGTTCTGGTAGGTTTACGGAGGATGTGTACTTGCCAGACTTTGCATCCTAAAAACACCTTTTGACATATAGAGCCTAATTGTAGTATATTTAAATGTTAAGTCTCCACCTCAGAATGAACATGGATCATATGCTATTAAATACATGCATATTTGTTCCATATGCAAATGTCAGAGCCACCTTCATGAATATTCATGAATTTCCCCATAATGAGCAGTCTGTTTGGCCAGCTGGTTCAGCATTAAGGTCCCACCTCCTCCCCTGCCCCTTTGAAAGTGCCTATCTCTGGTCTCGGCTAGAGGTATTCTTCCCAGCCCGAGGGATGGGCGCCTTACAGGGAATTATGAGAAATAAACTCTTCTTTCCTTTATTTAGCAGCACCCAATGGCCCTGCAGGTGCCCATGAATGTCTGCGCTCACCTCCCTGCTCCAGGGTAGAGCACAGCATTTAGTAGCAAATAGAAGATCATCACCCTGATAGTGAAGAAGGAGAGACAAAAGGGAATGGTTTTCTCTCTCAGTACCTTTCAGGGCACTCTTTCGAAAAGGGGCTCTACATTTTCATTTTGCAATGGGACCCACAAATTATGTAGCAAGCCCTGGTGACAGCTATTCAAATGCTGAAGCTTTCAAGGAATGCAGGGTGCGAAATAAAGTAGCAAATGTCTGCTTCTGGCCGGCCACATTGCCCTTGCTGTGTAGAAGCGATGTCTGCTTGTTCTGCTTGTCGGCCTACCTTCGGAAACCCCTGACTCAGTGGCAGGCGCAGCCCCGGAAGAATGCCTTGAAGATGCTAAGCAGGACAGAGCAGCTTCCCACATCTCGCCGGAATCACTGCGTTTTTAGAAAAGGCAAGTTCAGTGATCCAGCTCTTGCCTCTTCTTGTAAGATAACATCCGGCAGGATTAATGATGGTGCCTCGGTGATCTATAACCAGATGTACTCTGGCACCCAAACTCTGATGAGATTTTGCTCGAATGTAACTTCTGAACACGCACAGAACCTCCGCCACCTAACGTGTAGGTTACGGGTGGAAACACTGCTTTGGAGCAGTCTAACAGAAGCTCTGAAAGGCTCTCCCTAGTTGCAATCGTCAGTAAGACTCGGAATGAAATTAATTTTAATTCTTTGAAAGTCTAGCTTTTTCTTTAGTTGACAAGGAGAAGGTTGACTTGGAGGTATTGGGTTTCTTGACATTAACCTTCAGATCTCTGACACACTGCCTGAGACCCCGTGTCTCTTTTCCTGTCTGGGCCAATGGACCCGAGTGCCTCCCGGCCCACTAGGCCACTGTTTGTCCCTTTTCCACACCAACCACTCAGCCCAGAGGATGCTTAGTGCTCCTGGATGTGATCATCTGTGTGAGAGCAGGCCGCCCTCACACTGCCTTTTTGCCTGAGTCCTATGATGAGGCCTCCAGCCAACTCCTTCTTTAGGATGCTCCGGGTGAGAAGCAGCCTCCACATTCCCAGGGCCATATCTCCAGACTTGCAAGAACTTTCCAACCCCAGTAGGATCTTCTCTGACAGCAGGCCCAGAGCAGACCAGCAGATTCCACAGCTCAGCAAGTATCGAGTCAGATACCCTCCTACGGAGAACCCAGGCCTCCCTGCCTGGGCTCTGGAGTCCCTCTCACTTGACTCGGGGGAGGGAGGGACATGCTACAGAAATTCCAGCTAGCCTGAAAATCTATGATTCCCGAAACTCCCTACTTCAACAAACGTCCCCTAACTCCTTCTCCTTGTATAGCCTGAATGTGTGATGGTCACAGGACTGTCTCGAGCCTTTTCAGTAAGCCCTACAGGTCAATGCCTAACATCTCCTCTTGAGAATATGTTTAAATGTGCTGTTTAACTGCAGTACAGTGTGAGATAAAGAGCTGGCGTAGAAGGTACTCCCAGGAGGAATTCAGTAATGTCCAGATAAATTTGGGCTGCTTCAACTAGGGGTGGAAGCACAATCGGCATTTGAGGGGTGGAGGCTATGGATGCTGTGATCCGTGTTGCAATGCACGGGACAGCCTCCCACCAAAGAATCACAGACCAGAATGTTGATATGACCAAGGCTAAGAAGCCCTGCTCTAATGCCAGGCGGCACCCATTAAAATCTTGGTTCTATCTCCATTACTGTGACCTCTGGCTAATAACTTAGTTTCCTAGGGCCTCAGTTTCATCGCATGTAAATTTGGATAGTTTTAGCATCCTCCTTTTAGATTTTTGTGTGTATTAACAAGTTTGTGTACTCTGTTTTCAAAAAGGGCCTGAGAAACGAAAAGTGGTGTTGAACAAATAAAAATAATACTGTCTCCAGTTTTGGAGATTCAGCTGAAATTTCAAGTCAAAATCCCACAGACGCCATTTCACTAAAAGTTATGCCTCTAGGTTTTGTTTTTTGAGACGGAGTCTTGCTCTGTCACCAGGCTGGAGTGCAGTGGTGCAATCTTGGCTCACTGTAACTGCCGCCTCCTGGGTTCAAGCAATTTTTCCGCCTCAGCCTCCCGAGTAGCTGGGACCACAGGCATGTGCCACCACGCCGGGCGATTTTTTTTGTATTTTTAGTAGAGACGGGGTTTGACCATGTTGCCCAGGATGGTTTCGATCTTGACCTCGAGATCCGCCCGCCTCGGCCTCCCAAAGTGCTGGGATTACATGCGTGAGCCACCGCGCCCGGCCGCCTCTAGGTTTATAAATAATATTTGTAATTTTCTTTTTCAGCTATTTTCCTTTTCTATATTCAGAAAGTTTATATGAGACATATTTTTCTCTTTCTTGAAAGTTAAAACAATTCATCAGCAGACCCATCAGTACCTGACTAGCACCACCTCAGTCGGTCATTTTTAGGTCATTATGATAAAATTTTAAAGGAAAATAAGTAAACTAATGTTGCATCGTGATGCTGGGGGCTCCCCATCCATATATACACTCTGTTAGTTCCCTAGGAAACATTTTAAATAGGAGCTTGTTTACCTTTTAGCAAACCAAGCCGAAGAGTGTGAGCGGAAAGCACCTCTGCAGGAGTATATATTTTTATAAAAATATGGGCAAGTCTACTTCAAGATTTATGATAACGTGTTAAGAAAACATCTCTGTAAGGGAGTCAGTGGAAAATCCTGCGGCATATTTTTTCACCTGCAAGTGCTGGGTTGTTAAGAAACGATGATTTTCACCTGCAGAATCATTTAATTTAGGGAACGTCATGCAGCCTAACACCAACCTTCCTGTAGGCACAGGCTGTCCAATAAATTGGACTCTAAGCAAGAAAAGAAATGGGGATCTAACGCAATTCAATTTCGTGAACACTGAGTAACTGCTCTGTGAAGAACTCTGACTTATCAGAATGAAAGAAGGCATATTTCCTGCTCCCAAGGAGTTTAAACCATAGTTACATAAATATGCAAATATAATTCCAAACACTCCTGATATGCTTGTTATCAAGTTAAATATATTGAGTTCTATGAGCTGTATCATAACGAATACAGTCTTAAAAAGACCAGCTGGGTGCAGTGGCTCACGCCTGTAATCCCAGAACTTTGGAAAGCCGAGGCTGGCAGATCTCGAGGTCAGTCAGGAGATCAAGACCACTCTGGATAGCATGGTGAAACCCAATCTGTACTAAAAATACAAAGATTAGGCAGGCTTGGTGGCAGGTGCCTGCAGTACCAGTTACTCAGGAGGCTGAGGAAGGAGAATTGCTTGAACCTGGGAGGCGAAGGTTGTGATGAGCGAGATCGTGCCACTGCACTCCAGCCTGGGCAACAGAGCAAGACTCTGTCTCAAAAAACAAACAAACAAACAAAAAAACCCAAGACCAAAACAGAAGACTTCAGCCTGGGTCATTCTTAAACAAATCTGACTTTTCTGAAGGTACTAAGAGACCAAGATTATCCCATGGTGACATGACATCAATCTGAAGGTGCCCTTCTTAATGAGTTGTGTAAATTAAGTGAAGTATGTATGCATCAAAGGCATTTAATTCATTCTATGGAATCATGTTCAAGATATCATACCGGATTTAACAATAATGCCTCTCACACGGAATAGCATTCTACAGTTCTGAAACCCTTTTGCTTATTCCGTCTCACCTGAAGCTCACAGCTTCTTTGAGTTAGATGGAATTAATCACTTTTGGAGAAACATAAACAGAGGTCCAAAGACTATTACTTGGTAGGCAGCATGGTGGCTGTGGTCTGAAGGTCGGTCCCCACCCTGGATCCATATACTGAAACAGAATCACCAGTGATTAGGAGGTGGGGCCTTTGGGAGGACATCAGATCATGACGGCAAAGCCTTATAAATGGGATTATAAAGAGGTCCCCCAGAATTGCCTTGCTGCTTCTACCACGTGAGGATGCTGTGAACCAGAAAGCAAGCCTCCAAAACTGCAAGAAATCCATTTTTGTTGCTTATAAGCCACCCAGTCTAGGGTATTTTCTTACGGAAGCCCAAGCAAAAACAATGGGCTGTCAAATGACTGTGTAAGTTTGAGCAAGTTACTTAACCTTGATATGTCTGTTTCCTTATATTAAAAAGTTAGGTCAATATAGTGGTATAAATATTAAAGTCATATACAAGAAAGACATTATTTAGCTCTCTACTGGACCAAAGTGAATACAAGCACACGCGGGGCAGTACTCACGTAGTTTAAAGCAACGTGTGTTTCCCGGAGTGGTACAACACGGTAGCATTATAAAATAAAGCTTTAAAGCAAAAACATAAATATTCATCATTTTATAAGTTCTTCAATGTTCATAGACAGAATGATAAATTCAATCAGACTGATTTTTTTCTTCTAATGCCCTTTGAAAATTGGACCACAAACCCTTAAACTTGTGCTAATAGGTTTAAGGTGCCAACAGGTGCTAACAGGCAATCCAGTTCTTCGGGAGGGTGAAGCAGGAGGATGCCTGAGCCCGGGAGGTGGAGGCTGCAGTGAGCCGAGATCGCACCACTGCACTTCGGCCTGGGCGACACTCACAGACCAAAAATTTTGAGGAAAAAAGAAAGGCCGTTGATTTCCTTCCATATGCGTGAACTCGGAACACGGCCGGGTAATCAGCCCCCAGGGCTCCCACCACGTGCGGGCTGGCGTGGGGCGGCGGGCAGGGGCGGGAGCGCCGCCCGGAGCGTGCCCGCGCCGCCCCGCCCCCAGCCGCCGCGTGCCCGCGCCGCCCCGCCCCCAGACGCCCCGCCCTCTGCCCCCAGACGCCCCGCCCTCCCCGGCCCCCGCCGCCGCGCGCCCGCGCAGCCCCGCCCCCAGACGCCGCGCGCCCGCGCAGCCCCGCCCCCCAGCCGCCCCGCCCTCTGCCCCCAGCCGCTCCGCCCTCCGCCCCCAGACGCCCCGCCCTCCGCCCCCAGCTGCCGCGCGCCGCGCCTTGGGCTCGCGGCCGCGCGCAACAGGCCGGTCGGGGTGAGTGAGGCGCTCTCGCTGGCAGCGCGGCGCCGGGACGGGCCGGGTCGTTCGGGATTCCGCGGGGCGCGCGCCGCTGCTTTAGGCACCAGGGCTCGGGTGCGGGTCTGGGGGACCTGCGGGGCCGGCCGGAAGCCTCGGAGGCCGGCGCTGTGGTTGCGGGCCGCGGACGCGCGCCCAGGCGCCCCCCCTCCCCGGAGACCTGGGCGGGTGGGTGCGGCCGGGTCGGGGTGGGGTCGCACGCGCGCTCTGCTAATGGTCCCGAGTCCGGGGACGAGCGCACGCAGTCTGGAGGCTCAGCGGGGACGGTGGTGCCGGCCTCCGCCCGGTGGCGACGGAACCGCCTGTGCGAGCGCGGCTTCCACGTGGGCCGCGCCGCGGGGCGTGAGATCGGGCCTGACAGACACGCGTTACAGCTGGGAAACCCGACGTTCAGGTGTGTGGAAGGAAAGGCAGCCGCGCCACATCCTGTGCCCCCAGCTCATTTACCAGCGAGTAATTCCAGTGATTGGCCCGCAGCCGGGTTGTCCAACAGGTTACCGAGAGCAGGTTACTCACTGTTTTCAGGAAGGACAGACGGGGGAAGAGGACCTGATCTCACCACTGCGTGGCTGTGAGTTTGGTGCCTCGCGTTTCGTTTCACTGGGCTCGTCTTTGAGCGGAGGTGCCCGATTTACCAGCTGCTTCCGCTGGTACCGGTTTTTGCTTTGTAACCTCATGGTCACCAAAAGTACAGTCCGTTTTCTCTCTCAAATAAAACTGAAAAGATCACAGCTGATCACCCCTTTATGTCAATAGGAGAAGCAGTTTTCCCTCTCGGGATTAGCATATCTCTGAGCCAAAAAGAAATGTAGGTCAGCCTAGGCAACGTTGTTCCAAGCAGTATATAATTTGACAGCCGTGTGTGTTTAACTGAGCTGCGTTTGACTCTTGTCCTCCATTCGTGGGCCTGTCATTCATCTAGAGAGCGTATTATGTTAATGCAGCTTTCTGGGCCCCAACCATCAGAAGCGGCAATCCAGTGGGCTTGATAAGGGACCCAGAAATTTGCATGCTAGCAATCTTGCTGCTAACCCTAACTACATTCTGTAAAACACTGCCCAGGGATGTAGACGCTCATACTTCCCTCCCTGCCTCAGGAATAACCACTGATGTCTAAAGTGCCTTTTAGCTCTTTCGATACTGTTGAATCCTGAAGTGACAGGTGCCATCAGAAAAGCAATCCCCCCTGCACAAGCCGTCTGTTTTCTCCGTAACTGTTTTGTGTAAGGCCTTTGTGATTTGTCTCCAAAATCGTATGCAGACAAAAGATGCAGACGTGAAAAATTCAGCGCACACTTCTTGAGGCCCTCCTGCGTCCCACACCTTGCTCGGTTCCGGGGACATACAAGTTCCTTCTTCCTTACGTCTTCATCTCCTCAAATATTATAGAAAAGGAGCTTAGGATACCTTAAAAATATAGTGACTATCTGTTGCCTGTAGTGTGTTTGTCAACACTGACTTTTCTTACAGGGTTTATCTGTGGGTAGTCACCAATGTATGAACCACAGATCTTTTAATCTTTTTACATTTTAATGCTTATAGTCAACTCAAATGGAAAACAGTTGCTTTTCAAAAACTTTTCTGTGACTTTGTAGAAATATTTACCTTTATTGGGGTGGTTTCTGAGATTTATGGGCAAGCTTATGTTGGCTCTACTATTCCAGACAAAGCATTGTCTTCTTTAATTAACATATTATTGGATTCTAAGATATGTGGTTTACTTTTTGCTGTTTCCGAAATTGTGATAAGTACCTTAAGACTTTTATATGGTTAATGTAGTAGGATGCTTCATCTGTTCTCCCCTCTGCTCTAGGAAGCTGTTAAAAGCAATGCTTGTCTTACAGTGTGAGTGGCGTGAGAATCAGAGAAATAGTGTAGTTGCCCAGAAATCTCTAAGCTAGGCTCCAATTAACTGGGCCTCAGATCATTTCAACATGAACATGAGAAACAAATGATGTAACTTTTGGCAGTATGGGTAGTGAAATTTATATTCTAACGAAAGCAATTGTTATGCAGTATGGAGGTTTATTTTGTTAGTGATCGTAGATGGGAAAGATTCTTCAACTGATTATATTTTGGCTTAAGTGCTTTGCTTTCTTTGTTTAGCCACATTTTCTGGTGAATGTGCTTATACTGCATTCATATATTATGCTGAAAGAAAACAAGCGTTTGGTTTTCATCTTCCTGCTGCTTAAATTTTCAACTGACCAATTGTGAGAGATAAGAAATGTTTGGATGAATATAAAATTACTCTATAGGGTGCCTTCATTAATACAAACCTAGTAAACCAATCTAAGTTTTTAAAAATTAAACGTGAGCAATGTGTTGTGATCCCCAAGACCATCCATAGTTCAGCAATTTGCTAGGAGGACTCTGCTGATTTATTACAGGGAAAGGACAGCAAGCACAGTCAGCAAAGGGAAGAGGCCCATGGGTGAAGCTCTGGGGAGACCAAGTGCAAGGCTCCCCGTCTTCCAGCGGTTGCACCGGCTGTGCTCAGTTGCTCCAGCCACTAGTTGTGTTGACATTTGTGAAATGTTGCCAACCAGGGAAGCTTGTTACAGGCTCAGTGCCCAGGGCTTTTACTGGGGGCTGGTCACTTAGGCCACCTCTGCCTGGCACATTCTGGCGTTTCCAGACTCCCGGAAGGAAAGCAGGTATTGGTATAAACTGTAATGATTGTACATTTTAGGTATGAGGAGTCACTCCTATCAGTTAATGGTGGTGGAAACTCCCGAGATCTTAAGTTCTCAGACGTTGGCAGCTGCACTTTCAGAGGATAGCAGTGAGGCCTCTGGGACCTCCTCTGCATATGCAGTACTCTCTCCCGGATCCATTTCCTGTCTGTTTGTATTTCTACAGATAGGAAACATCACGTCAGAGTTCCATGTACTAGCAATGCTGTGTCTCCACGAAGGCTTAATTCTTTCATGGAGAATTCAAGCTGGTCTGTTTCACTTAAAGGAAAAACTTTCAGAAAATGTGTCTTAGCATACCACCTATCCTAAACACTGGAGTTTATTTTTTTTCCAAGTGTAAAGCTTTATCCCTCTCCTGTGGATTTTAGTATCCATTTGTATTAGTTTTCCACCAGGTCCTGTGTTTCCTTATCAAAAGCACTTGGTCTTTTGAAGGAACTGAGCTGTTGAGAGAGGTTGGTATCTTGACATTTCCTTTCTTTGTTTAGTTTACATCTGTGTTTCATTCTAAAGTTCTTTTGTAAGGTGCAACACATCACACAGTATGTAACACATCGTTCAGGAAGTTACTTCCCAGGCCAGAACATTGATTCCACTTAGTCTGCAGCGTAGACATGACAGTGTCATGGTCATTCAGCTTCGTCTGAGCTGAAATACTGCAACAGCAGAGAACGGTATTTTTGCAATTCTGATAACTCACCAAGGTAGGAAACTAAACCACTTATAAATAACAAGTCTCTGAGAAATTTTGGTTTGTATAAGTACAGTAGTTCTTAACCTTTTCCGGGGGTAAGGACTCCTTTAAGAATCTGTGGAAGGAATGGAGATCCTTCCCAGGGGGAAATGACTGAGACAGTATTTTGCAGTCTCGGGAAGTTTATATAATTTGAATTACAGTTCTTCTTTATAAGTATCAATAGTTGTGCGTTGGAGGCAGTTCTGAGGGGGCTTTGCAAGGCTTGACCATGTGGCTTCTGCCACTCAGCAGTGTCAGCAGCAGAAGCATCACCTGGGAGTGTGTTAGAAATGCAGAATCTCGGCGGGGCGCAGTGGCTCACGCCTGTAATCCCAGCACTTTGGGAGGCCGAGGCGGGTGGATCACAGGTCAGGAGATTGAGACCATCCTGGCCAACATGGTGAAACCCCGTCTCTACTAAAAATACAAAAAGTTAGCTGGGCATGGTGGCGCGTGCCTGTAATCCCAGCTACTCGGGAGGCTGAGGCAGGAGAATTGCTTGAACCCAGGAGGCGGAGGTTACCGTGAGCTGAGGTCGCGCCATTGCACTCCAGCCTGAGCGACAGTGCGAAACTCCGTCTCTCAGCTCCGCCCTGAAGCTAGTGAATCATAACCTGAATCATAATCATTGAGATGCTCAGGTGTTCTGTGAGCATCTTGAAGAAGTGCTGTGTTAGGGTTGACACTGGTATTTAATATCTTATTTCAGTTAAAAATTTAGTTTTTTCAAGACTTAGTAACTACTTTTAGCCTTCACTTTGCAGCCTTTAGGGTTTTTGTGTGTTTCTTTAAATGAAGGGAGTTTCTGATGAAAGTGGCAGTTTTCAGGAATAAGCTGAGAGCTGGAAGTGAGGAGGTTCAGGTGGTCAGTAAAGAAGCCGGAGAAGGCAGTGGCCTGCTCCAGCCACCTGGCGACGCTGCGGGTCCAGGGATCCTTGGCTGACCTGCCAGCAGGTGGGGTGGTGCTGTGGGGAGGAGCACCTGGCAGTGGGCGGCCGTTAGATGTTCTCTCGTCAATTGTTTGTAACTCAGAGTACATCTAATTAGGTGTGGGCCCTGATGCTGATGGGAGCCAAATCCAAGATATTTGACTTCGCTGTGTCAATGGCCGCAGGCTAAACCTATGACTAGGAACTGCTGAGACAGCTGAATAGTTTTGTCTAAGATAGTTATACCGCCTAATAAATAATGAATACCATGACTTAGTGCTTGTGTAAAAGGAAAACACATTTTTCTTTAGATGAATAGGTCATCTGAATGGTGGTTGAGGCTGAATCATATCCTAGAAGAAATGGCATTGGCTTAAGGCTGTCTCCTGTCCTGGGGGAAGTAGCTTTGACCTATGAAGAGACCTGTGAATGAATGGTCATTCAGCTGTGTGTGGGCGACCCACTACCACCAGTGCTGGCCTTGTACCCTAACCATGTCTGTTTTGTTCTTTTGATAGGTTTGCATTTCCTTACGGCTTTATGTTGAAGACGGAACGATGCCAAAGAAAGCAAAGGCTGCAGGGAGTAGGAAGGAAGAGGGGCCAGTTCCCTGTAAGCAGATGAAGGTCGAAGCAGCTGGGGGGCCTTCAGCTTTAAACTTTGACAGTCCCAGTAGTCTCTTTGAAAGTTTAATCTCACCCATCAAGACAGAGACTTTTTTCAAGGAATTCTGGGAGCAGAAGCCCCTTCTCATTCAGAGAGATGACCCTGCATTGGCCACATACTGTGGGTCCCTGTTCAAGCTAACAGATCTGAAGAGTCTGTGCAGCCAGGGGATGTACTATGGAAGAGACCTGAATGTGTGCCGCTGTGTCAGTGGGAAGAAGAAGGTTTTAAATAAAGATGGCAAAGCACACTTTCTTCAGCTGAGAAAAGATTTTGATCAGAAAAGGGCAACGATTCAGTTTCACCAACCTCAGAGATTTAAGGTAACCAGTTTCCCCATTGCAGAATCCTCATACAATTTAAAGTACTAGCGTTTGGCCGCAGATGAACTCAAGGGTGAATATGTAGTTTGATGATGGTTAGGCTCCTGCCAGTTTGAGGAGTAGGAGCACCTCTTTGATGTAAAACATTCTAACTAGGGTAAGATTATGTTTTGGTTAAACTGTTAGAAACTGCAACAACTCAGGGTTGAGGTTCTTGGGTATCATCGAGCCGTAAAAACAATTATATTGCAAGTTTCTAAAGTTATTAAAGCGGCATCACAACTGCAGGAGTATGTTCTGTGAGCCAGCTTATGTTTTTCTGGATGATGGACATTTCTATTTGGTTTGTCACATCACTATAATTTAAGGCTTGGTAGCATCAAGGTGACAATTTTCCCCAAAGTTACCTCCCTTTACTGCCTACATCTAAACAGAGCCTTCAGGGCCATGACCAGATCACAGACTAGATACAAGTTCAATAAAGAGACTTCACCCTTAATTACGCCCAAATGGATGGCTTTACGGTGCAGGGTACTGGAACTGCTCCTGGTAAGGCTTCGTTGATGGAGGAAATCTTAGCTTTGTGAATGCAGAGGACGGACAAATATTTAATTTTTTTTTTTTCGATATCGGGGATTGACATTTGGGAAATAATTTGCCTTTTCTCTGCTTGGTTTCTATATTTATGCAATGCAGATTTAGTATGATCTAATCTGTTTTCCTCAAGGTTTGAGATCTTTACCTTATCTCATGACAGATGGCCCAGAACAGGTGAGGGCTATACTGAATTTTAGATAAATTTGTGTTTCCATTCAGAAACCCCCTTCTGTGATCCTTCTTTAAATCAAAATGGCAACACGGGAGGAGAAAAAGTGGGCTTTATGCAGTTCTTTATTGAGAGGAATGGATTCTGGCTTTATTGATGGCTTCTGGGGCTCTGTCATCAGTTACCCAAAGTGTTTCCAGTGATTTAACTTGAGGTGGCTTGTTATATCCTACTGGGCTTCATCTGGTGAATGCCCTTCCCTTTCCTTTGTGTCTAAAAGGTTTTGAACCTATTCATAATCTGTATGAAGTGTAAGTTCTCAGGTTTTTCCCGACAAGTCCTGGTTCCAATTATTCCATCTCAAGCAATCAAACAAAGTTGAAATGTCCCTGAAATGCTTACCTTTTGGCCTAGGCACTCAAAAAGAATTTACAAACCATTTGTCAGACCAAGTTAGGATTTGAATTCAGAAAATATGGACACCATCGATAAAATGCTTCTCTCTGAATTAGTCCTGGACTAGAAGTAGCACTTTTAAGAGTGGCTTTTAGAAACCTGAGAGCTCTAAATATAAATGAATTCAGGGAATTTGATTACGTGTGCTTTGGTTGTAGACCAGCAGAGAGATGGTATTTGGCGTACGTGTGGTGTCCACTGTGGCTGCCATTTCTCTACTTTAGGATCATCACCCCCAGGGCTCCTCTCTGCCCATCCACTTAAGCCCTGCACATTCCTCGTCTGGGATTCCAGTGTCAGGGAACCTGTTTCTTTTTACCTTGTTGACTAGGCTCTGGCTGCGTTTATTAAAGCAGGAAGGATTCAACCCTCAGGCTAGACTAGGATGTGCCCTTTTTTAAAACAAATCTCTACCACGTTACTGGAGAGACCTGTAAGCCACAGGAGCTCAACCTCCTACACTAGAGTCTGAGTTCTAAATACTGTATTACGAGGAGGTTTGGTGTCGTGTGTTTCTCTAATAGCATCAGAATAGAGAAAGTTAGAGGCAGTTTATCCCTGGCCAGGTTGAGAGACTGTTGGGGTGAATGCAGCGCTTTTTCACTGGGTCTCAGACTGTGCGCAGCTTGTTAGTGTAGTTAGTTTAAAAATGAGTAAGGAGGTAACCAGGGAGGCATAATAAGTTGTTTTCATGTGCTTTGGGTAATCTATATATCAACAGTTCTGGCGACATAAATTATCACAATTATTTGCATTTGGCTTAGAAGAGTAGAGTTTACCAAATAATTGTATATATTTTAACTTTTGAACTTTCTAATCGGCAATTGAAATTGGGCAGTTTTTGTGGACCCTGTTTTCTTTCTTTTTTTTTTTGAGACCAATAGAGTCTTCCTCTGTGGCTCAGGCTGCAATGCGGTGGCACGATCTTGGCTCACTGCAACCTCCTGGGTTCAAGCAGTTCTCCTGCCTCAGCCTCCTAAGTAACTGGGACTACAGGCACACGCTACCATGCCTGGCTAATTTTTGTAATTTTCTAGTAGAGGCGGGGTATCACCATATTGGCCAGGCTGGTCTTGAACTCCTGACTTTGTGATCTGCTCGCCTCAGCCTCCTAAAGTGCTAGGGCCAGCAGTAGATCCATTTTCTATGTGAAAAAAGTGGAGTTTACAGATGTGACCTTTCCACAGCTCTTCCAAGCTGATAAGGGTTTCTGACTCCAAATGTAAGCCTTTTTCCTACTGTACTTTGAAAGATGTAAAAGCTGAAATTTAGTAGGGATTTTTGTATATTTGCTTCTGCCTTTCATTAGGCATATACATGGGCTTCCGTGTTAACCATGGCCTTGAGTTTTGATTCCGAGGGGTAGGTCAATGGAGAGAGGTGGTCGAGGCGGTCACAGCCAACCTGGAGAGAGACTTCCGCCTTCTCCCTTTCATTGTTCGAGGTCCTCGTTGGCCCCTCCAGATACTGAGTCACGTGGTAAAGAAGGAGACAGGTTTCAGCCTTGTCTGTGCTTGAGTCAATGTTAGTAAAGCAGTATTGCTTGTATACTGCTTTGCAATTTAAATAGGGTTTGTGATAAGTGGTTTTATGCTGTTCGCCACAGTGTTTGAGTGGGAGTGGTAATATCTTACCTTAAAAACAAACAACTGAGGTCACCTTGCTTGTAGTTATAACTTGATCCGAGGTGGTTTCACTCCAGATCGCTCTCTAGTAGGCCACAGCTGGCAGATCCGAAGCTAAACGTTCAGGTAAAATAAAAAATTGTGCCATTGGTAGCATTTTCAATAACCTTTAAGAAGAAAAGAGACATATTCGTTAGTTACAGACAGTTGGGTTGGAAACCCCAAAATCATTTACGCAGCCCCGAAAGACCTCTCATACCGTGAGAGAGAGAGGCCCTGCTTTTCCAGTGGTTCCAGTTACTGTGTAGAAATAATTACAGAACCAGCTCCTGCTGGCCTTTCCCTGAAAAAAATTAGGCCCCTTTGGAGCTCTGTTAACTCTCTGGAACTATTCAGATAACATTAAATTATTTTTTCTGTGTTAAGTAGAAGCTCTGAATCTGAAAACAGAGAAGCCCAGTGATCTGTAGGAAGATGTCCTTGGCTAAGTCCATGGCTCACGCTTGTAATCCCAGCACTCTGTGAGGACAAAGCAGAAGGATCACTTGAATCCAAGAGTTTGAGACCTGCCTGGGAAGCAAAGTGAGACCCCCATCTCTATAAGAAAAGAAAAAAAGAGCCAGGCATGGTGACATGCACCTGCAGTCCCAGCGACTTGGGAGGCTGAGGTGGGAGAATCATTTAAGCTTGGGAGGTGAAGGCTGCAGTGAGCTGTGATTGTGATCACGCCTGGCTGACAGAGCAAGACCTTGTCTTAAAAAGTATTTCTTCATGTTGACCCGGCTCTTCCCAGCTCTTTCTTACTTGATATTTTTAATACAGTGGATTCTTTTTCACTCCTGTGGTAGAAGGGACTCCCAAGGGTGGTCATTGGTTTGCTCAGGCAATATTTAAGTATGTTGTAGTATAGTATGTGTGTCAGGCACTATACCTTCACATGTTTAAAACTCCAGTCTCTCTGGTGTCCGTTGTAATTTTTCTTTTCTTAAATTATCTGAAAAGTGTGGACTCTGGAGCCATGCTGCATGGATTTGAATCCTGCCTCCATCTTTTACTGGCTGCATGTTGGCATGCGTCAGATTCCTCATCTCTAAACTGAAGATAATGATAGTTCCCTCTCTTGGAGGCGGGTTACTGTGAGGGCTGCATAATTCATACGTGTAGAGCACTTGGAGACGGTGCCGGCACACAGAAGTGCTAGTATCTGCCTGGCCTAGTTGCCCCCTCCCCTGTGTATCTGCCTGGCCTAGTTGCCCCCTCCTCTGTGTATCTGCCTGGCCTAGTTGCCCCCTCCCCTGTGTATCTGCCTGGCCTAGTTGCCCCCTCCCCTGTGTATCTGCCTGGCCTAGTTGCCCCCTCCCCTGTGTATCTGCCTGGCCTAGTTGCCCCCTCCCCTGTGTATCTGCCTGGCCTAGTTGCCCCCTCCCCCGTCTCATCGGCCTTGGGAGACTCAGACTTCCTTCTCTCTCATGGGAACATATGGCCCATTGCGAGGCCCCTCAGTCTGATGTCTGCTCTACAGAGTTGACTAGTGGAGAGAGGGAGCATTAATCAGCCTGTTATTCCTTCTCTGTCTGTAACTTGTTCCTGTGTTATCATTTGTGTTCCCATTGCTTTAAATACTCACTTTGTGTAGGCAATTCCCAAGTGTAAGTCTTCAGTCCTTCGTTTCTGCCAGAACTTCTGACTGACTTAAAGACATTTCCACTGCGGGACGGTCTCAGCATCGCAAACTTAACATTCCTAATATGAAAAGTTTTTGTCCTGAAAACTTGTTTTTTTTTTAGCAAGTCGTTCATATCTCAGTAAGTGGAAAGGGGAACTGATTGCCCAAGTCAAAAACCCAGGAGTATTTTTTCACTCCTGTCCTTTACACTGAGTCCGTCAGCAAGTCCTGTCTGTGCCACTGCAGAGTGCGTCCCACTCTTCTTCTCTCCACGCCTTTTCTGCCGCCCCAGTCACCTCTCAGCAGAGCTGCTGCCTGAGAAGCTTCCTCACTAGTATCTCTGACCTCCAGCTTCTACAGTGCATTCTTCATACAGTAGCCAGTGTGAGCTTTCAAAAATGTAAATTGGATTGTATCCTTCCCTGCTTACAATCCTCCCAGTTGCCTGCCTCGTCCGTCTCCCCTTTATCTGCTTACATCTGTTATACGGTGTTTCTGCACTGGAATGGAAGGTTTCTGAGGCCACGGGTATTGGCTCTCTCATTGCTGAATTCCCAGTATCTGGCCTGTAATACTTGTGCAGTCAGACTTCCGAAGTCATGAGAACATGCTCTAATTTCTAATACATTTTCACTTCCCCCTTTCTGTTTTCCTTTTCTCTGAAGGATGAGCTTTGGAGGATCCAGGAGAAGCTGGAGTGTTTCTTTGGCTCCTTCGTTGGCTCGAATGTGTACATAACTCCTGCAGGATCTCAGGGCCTCCCACCCCATTATGATGATGTTGAGGTAAGAGAGGGAGAAAATTGCCCTGTACGGGGAAGAACGAGTTGCTTGGCCTGGTTTCGGGTAGTTGTCAGGGTGAGTTCACATTATTCTCTAAGGCTCTTAGATCTGTCTTTGCTCTTTCTGTACAGTGTCTGGAGATACTGATTTCATCTCAATCAGATTTCATCTAAATGAAATCAGTATCTCCAGACACTGTACAGAGGTAAACCCAAAGTAAATCCCGCTAAACTGGTTTCCCACTTCATCTCAGAGGGAGAGATTGTTTCCACCCTTAACTAACTTAAACAGCCATACATTCCTTTGAAACAAGCATTTATTGAATTTATCTACAGAAAAGTGTGATTGGCTTTTCCTTTAATTTAACAAAGTATGGTCTTAATAAGGTGAGGTCACAAGTGATCCTTACATCTGCTTTCATTGTGTTCTTTTTCAGTAGCTGCCAAAATTATGTATATATTTTCCATTTGTGAAAATCTTGGGGCAGCTTGAATGAGGGTCCTGGTTTCACTTAAGCATTGGCATCTTGACAAGTACTGATTTCAGTCTGATGCGGCTTCCAAAAACATTTAACTCTGGCTTTTGACTAAGTTTATTTTTCTACTAATATAAGGTGTAAACAGTTGTTAGTAAAAAGTCCACTTTTTCTGCTTTGGTAGCAATTTGACATCAATACATTTTTCCAAAATGTTAGTTTTAATGTTTTTTAATAGAATATTAAAATATCTTTGACTGAATAAAGAATAAAAAACTTGAAGTTTTCCTACCTGCCCAGGCCCTTTCAACATTCAGGAGTTAGACATTCAGTAATACCTGAAGCTTGGCTTTTCCATCGGAGATTCTGGGCTTCCAGCCGTCTGACAGAAGATTTAAAGGAAGGAGATGGTGGGATATAAAGAACTCAGCAAGGCCCTAAGAAAGTGAAAAGAATGAATATCCAGTGTCAGGATTTGTGATTCCCTGTTTTTAAAAATAAAATCCGGTAGTGGCAACTTTCATTTAAGTGTTGAATGACATGCATTTCTCATTTTTCATTTTTATTTTTTATCGGAAACTTGTGCAGTTGACCCTTGAGCAGTGTGGGGGTTAGCGGTGCCAACACCTTGTCCAGTCAGAAATCCGCTTGTAGCTTTTGACTCCCCCGAACTTAACTACTAGTAGGCGACTGTTGGCCAGACACCTTACCGATAGCATAACCTGGTTCACACCTGTTGTGTGTATTATGTGTGTAATATACTTCATTCCTCAATAAAGTAATCCGGAGAAAAGTCATTAAGAAAATTAGAGAAAATACATACTGTACTGTGTCAATACTGTAAGTTTCCATCATTGGTTTCAAGGTACGTCCATCTGAAACCGTGGGCAGCCACAGCTGCGGGCCGCAATCTGCAGTACACATCAAGCAATGCAACTTTTTCTTCCAATGTTACGACCTTTTTCTGCTTCTCGGGAGGACTTGCAGTAGCAGTAGTGGTGCTTCATGTGGGTCCCTTGGTGTCATTCACGGTTTAAGGTGTTAACATGATGAAAAATACACAAGAACTGTGAGCGATCACTTTTTACTGTGATACACAGTGCGCTGGAGAGAGGAGCCGCTCGTGTGGAGAAAATCAGCATCACACTTGCGTTCATGGCAATAGCGATAGGAGGCAAAGTTACTACAGTAGTGCAGTGTGTACTCACGTTAACGTTAGCTCCCCGTATCACGTCTGTAGTGCAGTGTGTACTCACGTTAACGTTAGCTCCCCGTATCACGTCTGTAGTGCAGTGTGTACTCACGTTAACGTTAGCTCCCCGTTATCACGTCTGTAGGGCAGTGTGTACTCACGTTAACGTTAGCTCCCCGTATCACGTCTGTAGGGCAGTGTGTACTCACGTTAACTTTATGTAGCTATCCCGTATGGCGTCTTTAGGTTTGTTTACATTTCTTGACTGCAAATGGAAGTATTTGGGTAAGTTTTGATAAATTTTAACCTTTTATAATGTGTATCTTTTATGGTAGTAGATGATAGACTAGTATCTACATATGTTTCTATATTTGATGCATTTATACCACTCTTAATTCTTTTGATATGTTTCTTTTTCTTTTCAAATTGTTGCAAATCTCCCGCAAATTTTCCAGTGTATTTATTTTAAAAAATCGGAACATAAGTGGCCTGCACAGTTCATCCCCAGGTTCTTAGGCCAGTGCTTGTGCCTGCAGTCACTTTGGGAGACCGAGGTGAGAGGATTGCTTAAAGCCAGGAGTTCAAGATCAGCCTGGGCAACAAAGTGAAACCCCATTTCTAGAAAAAAGATAAAGAAATTAACTGGGTGCTTCCCAGCTATGCAGGCAGCTAGGGCAAGAGGATTTTTGGAGCCCAGGAGTTTGAGAGGCTGCAGAGAGCTGTAATTGTGACACTGCATTCCAGCCTGGGCAGCAGAGTGAGACTGTCTCTAAAAAAGAAAAAAAAACCTGTATTGTTCAAGGTTCACCTGTAATATCCGTCTAAGCCCTTAGAGGGCTACTATTCCAGAAGCACCTTGTGAGTTGCCGTGAAGCTCTCTGATGCTGCTGGGCCTTGTGGATCTCCAGGTCTTCATCCTGCAGCTGGAGGGAGAGAAACGCTGGCGCCTCTACCACCCCACCGTCCCCCTGGCACGAGAGTACGGCGTGGAGGCCGAGGAAAGGATCGGCAGGCCGGTGCACGAGTTCACACTGAAGGTATGTGGTGGCCATTGTGGGCACCTCATGTGGGAGCCACTGTGGTTTCCTCTGTTGCTAAGACGAGTTCAGGCTGAAGGTGTGGAGTTCGTGTGATGGTCCCCACGGGAACGTGTCCCTGGGTCTCCGGGCAGGGTGGCTCTCATTGCCATCAGCCAGCGCATGCAATTTCTGAAGGTGTCTTGGTTGCACTTGGAGAAGTGAGCTAAGGAAGTATTAAGTTTGCTTCCCGAATAACCTGTCCTCAGGTGCAGTTCAAATTACAGGAAGAAAGAGAATTCAGTGAAGCACTGACTCCAGAGGAAAAAAGGAAACGCTGGCCTTGGGCAGCTTCTCCACATCTAAGACAATGCCCAGCACGGGGCTGGAAGTTGCTTAGCAGAGCATAGCTTTGGTTTCCTTCGTTTTTTAGTTGTTAGAATTCCAGTGTGACTCATTTTTACTCTGGTTACATGGCAGGCTCTGTACCTGCTGCATGCAGTTACCAGAACAGCAGTAACCAGGAAAGCTCTGGAGGATCCTGGATCATGTGCGGGTTCCTTGACGTCTTCCTGCTGAGCAAGTCTGTCTTTGAGCCGTGAACCTCGATGGGAACGTAGCCAGTCCCCAGCAGGAGAGGTTGTTGAGGAAAAGAACCTTAGAGGGATAGGAGTAGTTTCATAATTCAATTTTATACTCTTTCTTAAAACATGTAACTTAATTTCTTTTAGCAGTAAAACAATAGTCATTTTAAACCATTCCAAAGAATCTCCCAGCCCGACACATTTGCATAAACCTCTTGTTTTTCTTGTGTCTCCAAGTTGTAATTAGTCTGTTTCTAATTCAACGCTTTGTGTGTTTTTTAATTTTAAAATCCTTGCCTGCTTCCCAGTAACCAAGGGAAGCAAACTCACTTTTTGGGGTGGGCGACTGTATTATAGGAGACTTAAATAAACAACAGTAAAGGTAACCGCACTGGTTTTTGTACTTTTAGTCAGTGGTCATGAAGCCATGGCCCATGGGCCAGAAAATCTGGCCTGCTGCCTGTTTTTGTAAATGGTTTATTGGAACACAGCCACACCTATTCTTTAATGTACGGTGTTGACGCTACACCAGCTGAGTGGACTGGTTGCCACGGAGATCACGTGGCCCACAAACCAAAATATGTGTTGTTTTTACATTTGGCTCTTCAGAGTCTGCCAGCTTCTGCTTTTGTTGCACCACATTTACAGAGATTCATGGCTGGTTATCTTTAAAGACTAAGCCATTTACGGTCTTAGAGGTCAGGGGTGAGTTTCTCAGGCTGATGAGCTGGCTTCTTGCTGTGCCTGAGAAGGTCAGGCTTCACAGTGGCCTTTAAGTGCAGAGGGTGTGGACTCTTGCCCATTAAACACTCAGTGAACACACAGTTGATAAGAGACGCTCTGAGCCTCCTGGAAGGAGAAAGACCACGTTGTACAGGGTTGTCCAAGTGTGTGTGTGCGCATGTGAGCTTGTACCCAGCAGGCCTCTTCAGCGAAATCTGGTGTCAGTGCCCAAAGATGAAACAGACTTCGTGGCTGTGGCGGAGGGCGGGGGGGTGGGCATGGGAGAGTGACAGTGGGGGTCCTGGAACCCTTACCTTACACCAGTGCAGCCTGTGCAGGTCATCTGCAGACCCAGGCCCTCAGGATGAGATCACCCCTGTGATGGAAACTCCACTCAGTGGCTCAGAGATCTGACAGATCTGAGCTAGAATTCAGCTGCTCTCTGTCTTTGCTCAAGTCCCAGTTTCCTCTTTATTAAAATGGAGATCATGATATTTACCTTGTAGGCTATGAGGGTTGAAACATAATATTTTGGTGCCTCCTTTACAATAAAATTCTTTAGAGGAAATATCTGTATGTCTGTCTTCGTTTTGCCATTGCTGCTTGTCAAATGACCACAAAGTCAGTGGTTTAAAACAACATAAACTCAGAATCTTACGCCTCTGGAGGTCAGGAGTCCAAAGGGTCTCAGTAGGGTGGCTGTACTGCGTTCTTTCAGGAGGCTGTAGGGGAGAATGTTTACTTGGCTCTTCTTTGCCCCAGGATGGTGGGGCAAATGCGTATGAAATGAATGAAACACAGTCATGTGCCACTGGACATTTTAGTCAACAACAGACTGTAGATGTGACAGTTCTCCCACAAGGTTGTAATGAAACCGAAAAATTCCTATCACGTAGCGTTACCGTGGCCACTGTAAAACGTTGTAGTGTTCCTGTTACTCACTGTTTGTGCTGATAATTACTCTTACTCACTGTTCGTGGTGGTGCGGGTGTAAACAAACCTACTTCTCTGCTAGTCGCATAAAAATGTACAGAGGGGCCCTGGGCTTTCCCATTCATTCACCGTCACTGACGAACTCACCGAGTGAATTCCAGCCCTAGGTGGATGTTCCACGTTCTGTCGTTTATACTGTGTTTTCACTGTCCTTGCTGGGGTGTATGTAAGTACATAAACACCATGTTGTTACAGTTGTCTGTTCAGGCAGTCACGTGCTGTTTGGGTTTGGAGCCTGGGAGCAATGGGTTATACCGTGTAATGTAGGGAGCAGGCCATCCACCTATGTACGTACAGTTTGACGTTTGCACAGTGACAAAACACTTCCCATTGTTAAGTGACGTGTGACTGTATGTGTGGGCGTGTCACTCGGGCTGGCACAGACACACTCAGTAATGATAGTGAAGCATTCACTTGTACTGTCAGTTTGCTGGCATTCAGGGGAAATGTGCATCCAGGATAGCTCTTAGGAATATATATCATGATATGTTCTTGCTCTGAGGAGAATCTTAAACGCTTTTTTAAAGTCAGTGTTTCTGGAGCTCTTTTGCCAGGGCTCATGGTCTTAAACGTTGCAGTAGACTGCTGCTTGTGGTTGCAGAGAGATGAGCTATACCCTCAAGATTCCCTCTCTTCTCTGTGGGTAGCTGCCGTATGGAAGGTTTTGGCTTGAGTGGCATTACGAAGAACGTAGCTCCGGGCAGGAGTAATTTAGGGAGAATGTTTTAGTTCACTCACTTGGAATAGGGTAGAGGAGATTCAGCTGCCCGAGAAAATGATGGATCTTTCATTACATCTGATTTTTCAGTTCAAATAAGGATTGTACAGTTTTTCACCCATTCATCCCAACATTCATTGAGCCTGTGCTGCGTGCTAGGTGCTTTGCTAGGGTAGGTTCTGGGGAAGGCAAGATGGGTAAGATACAGACCCTCCCTAGAAGTACTTGGAAATTACCAGGAGGTGGGGGACTGGCAGGTAAAATGACACCGTCCAGTCACATGCCCATCATTGCCCTAAGAGTTTTGGAAGCAGCATCTCTAATCCTCAGAATACTCCTGTGAGGTTTGGGGCTATTACCCATTTTACATATAAAGAAACTGAGGCTTTGGGCAGGTAAGTAAGTTGCCAGATCAGCAGCCAGTAAGTGGCAGTGTCTATGGGACTCTAAGTTAAAGCTCCTACTCTTAACCACTGAGGCACGCAAGAGGGAGGAGGCAGGCTTCCCAGACACAGGATGTCACCTTCCGTGATCCCTGCGTCAGGGTGGGGTCGTCTCAGGTGAGTCTGGGCTCAGCTGGAGAATGAAAGGAAAGTGACTTCAGGCACTGAGCCCCTCGTGGATTGTGGTTCACAGTGACAGGCTCACGGACACGATGCCTGAGCCCAGCATACAGTTTCTAGAATGGAGAACCGAGACGCACAGTCCACATGTATCTCCTTGGAGTAAAGAGGACTGACAAGGGATACTTCTTACTAACTTCTCTCCCTTTCCTGTCCCTTCCTTTAGCCAGGCGATTTGCTGTACTTCCCCAGAGGAACCATTCATCAGGCGGACACTCCTGTGGGGCTGGCCCACTCGACTCACGTGACCATCAGCACCTACCAGAACAAGTAAACTCTGCTTCCCGGCTGCGCGTGCGAGGGCAGCTCTGGGTCCTGGCCCACAGCAGCCACGTTCGGGAGGCACAGGAGGGACTCGGCCCTACTTCCCATGCAAACCCCAGGGTTTCTGTGTCCTTTGCTGACTTCCACATTCCTTTGATGTCCCATGTGTGTGACTGGCCCCTGCAGACTTGCTTCTGGGGACATCATGAACCTGACTCTATGTGGGACGTGAGGCATTGACCAAATAGAGAGTCCTATAGTTTGCAAACAAAGAGTCTAGCTGTGGGTGTGTCAGTGCGTCAGTGATGCCAGGCTGCGGTCGGACTCCCTCGTTTAAATATGATAAAATATATATGACATAAAACGCCGTTTTTAAACATTTTAAAGCATACATAGTTTGACATGAATTACAGTCACACTCTTGTGCAACCATCACCACTGTCCATTTCCAACATTTTCATTCCAGCAGAAACTCTACCCATTGAAATCTCTTGGTCTCTTTTAAGGGTTTCTCTTTTTACAGTCCACAAAATTAAAGTAGGCCAGGCAGTGTGGAACAGCGGGACTGAAATGCATGTGCTGACAGCACTTCACGTTTCATTTCGGCCAGCACGTCCTCACTGGGTGGCAGTGCTTCCCAAAAGCAGCAGCCTTGCTGGTCCAAATCACACTTAAAAACACTAGTCACGTCAGGCGTGATGGCTCACGTGTGTCATCCTAGCATTTTGGGAGGCCAAGGTGGGTGGATTGCTTGAGGTCAGAAGTTTCAGACCAGCCTGGCCAACGTGGTGAACCCTCATCTCTACTAAAAAAATACAAAAATCAGCCAGAAGTGGTGGTGTGCGTCGGTAAGCACTCGGAAGTTTGAGGCAAAGAATCGTTTGAACATAGGAGGTGGAGGTTGCACTGAGCCAAGATCAGGCCACTGCACTCCAGCCTCAGTGACAGAGTGAGACACTGTCTCAGTAAAAAACAATACTAGTCATGAACTCTTGCGTTAGGCAGATATGTATTAGACGTGTTTGTTGCTGGGAATTCAAGGATTGAATTGAAGGGGCTTTGAGAGAGCTTATACTTTGGAAGTGGTTGTGGGAGAAGAGACCGTGTGATACGTTCTATGGTAGGTTTGCAGAGAAGACTCTGAAGCAGAAAGGAATGTATTCAGCTAAGTAGGAGCAGTAGAGAAGGCTCAGAAATGACTTCACACCAATGCTGAGTGAGTCTTGATAAAGGATGAGTAAGTAGGGGTGGGTCAGCAGATCCGAGGAGGAGAGGACATTCTAGGTCCAAGGGACAGCAAGTGCCCTCCTACCCTCAAGGCCAGAACTTGCAGAATAAGTTAGTAAGCACATCTCTGTTTCTTCATCGGACTTTTCAGTGTGAATTTCACCTCTATGTTTAAAAGACTTACTGGAGGAACTAGCCGAGGTCTGGCCCGAGTTTGGTGCTATCTTTGCCCACAAGTTAAAGACCCAGGCTTGTATTAGGCTTCTATTAATGCCCTCATCACTGTGGCTACGTAGATTCCTTGCATCTTAAGGGACAGACCGTCACCAAAGCCAGCACAAGGAGAGCAAGGTCACTGGAGGGCGTGAGTCCTAGAAACTGGAATTTCCAGGCTACAGAGAGGCTGGAATCAGAAGTCCGTTCTGGACCAGACAGCTTGGCCCTGTGAACGTCGTGCATCTGCCGGGGTCCCGTCGTGAACATTTCATTCTCTTACTGCCGCCAACCGGTTTTCTAGTGACGGCTGTTTCGCTCCCTCCTCCTCCTCCTCCTCTAGCTTCTGTTTACCGTTAGCTGAGCCGTCACCAGTGACTGCTCCCACCTCCCTCTGACTTGCCGACCCTATTAGATTTTGCTTCCACTGAGGACCTGACTCACTGTCTGTTTCCCAATCCCAAGAGTGAAGGACTGGCTGGCTGCCCCTGGGGCCTATCCATTTCTTCTCCATTCAGCTGGGGCTGGGAAGAGCTTTCTAAATATAGAAGTTCCCTGCCTAGGGCTGTGGGTTATCACCATGATCAGTGTGTCTAGGCTGGATTTTGACCCTGGGTTGGTCAGTGACACTGGAGCTAGAATGGGAGGATATGACTTGAGGATCATTGCCCCCCAGAAATGGTCCTGTGCTTTGGGGCTAGTGCTCCTTCAGGTACCATAGAAAGGGGAAGATTCGGGGCCTCTCCTAAAACCTATCAAGGCAGCATCACTGGAGTGTTCAGGGCCTGCTGTGTGTTGTGGATTTGATTGTTTTACCGAAGTGAACCCTTGGGGATATTCCTAAATTTTGGGAAGTCCCAGTATCTATTCTGACTCTTAGAAGAGCACTTTTTTTTTTTTTTGAGACAGAGTTTCGCTCTGTCACCCAGGCTGGAATGCAGTGCCACGATTTCAGTTCACTGCAACCTCCGCCTCCCAGGTTTAAGCAGTTCTTCGGTTCAGCCTCCTGAGTAGCTGGAATTATAGGCACGTGCCACCACACCTGGCTAATTTTTATATTTTTAGTAGACACAGGTTTCACCATCTTGGCCAGGCTGGTCTTGAACTCCTGACCTCGTGATCTACGCCTTGGCCTCCCAAAGTGCTGGGATTACGGGTGTGAGCCACCGTGCCTAGCCCGAAGAGCACCATTTAACTTCTACTCAACTCCTCCATGAGCTGTTGCTGTGTGACTTCCACACACATAACGCTGCAGAGGAAGCACATATGTTATGCTGCTGAGAGATCATGTGCCCTCCAGGCTGAGACTCAGTAAAAGATGCAGGGTTGGATTAAGTCACGAAGCAGCGAGGCCACCAGGTAGTAGATGTCTTGGGAAAAGTGTCTCTCGTGGCTTTTGTCCTCCTTTGCAACTTTTCTGGGGGGAAGCGTAACAGTGTTAATTTTGCTTACTGAGTGAGAAGTAGAAGTCATTCTGTGAATTTCCATTTTCCACTAGCCGGCAAACTGGTGTTTGCTCCCTCCTGTTCCTGAAATCTGCTGGTTACACAGGAAAATTTTAAATAGCTAGGAAATGTTTAAAGAGAGCATCCCCACAGAGAGTGTTTCTTCTACCGGCACACACTTAGGAGTGAGCCAATTCCAGATACCCCAGAGAGAGCAACGGTAATTGAACAGGGATGCTTGTCCCTAGACGTTATTTTTAGTCACTGGCTTCTATCCCCTGGTATAACCATTGCTGGAAATAATTTTTTTGGAATTATTGATGGTAGATATTCAGGAGTAGCATCCCTTCTTGTGACAAGGAAAATGTAACATACAAGCGTTCAAATAATTACACAGTCCAGAGATCTTGCTGTTACCCAAAATGTCTGTTGCATTTATTGCATATAAAACTTGGTTTTAGGTCCTATAATGACTGTGTAAATTTCCTACAAATCTCCCCTCATAGACACTGTTGTTAAAAATTGGGTCCGTTGAACTTCCTGTTTTACGAAGTCTATTATTTTTCTGAGAACTTTTACGAGAAATCGGTATTGAAGCCTAGCTTCCTGCTTTGCAAGTGAGTGTCTGGAATGGGGAGGGAGGAAGCAGGGTCTTAGACTTCCATGCTGAGTAATGTCCAATTAATGGAACTCAAAATGCCTGGACAGGGAAGCTGAAATCCAGTCTGTAGCTCTTGGCTTGATTAGTAATGAGTATTTTATGTGTGTTCCGTGTGCTCACCGTTTGGCCTTTTTTCCCTCTTGGTGCACATCCTAGTTCATGGGGAGACTTCCTTTTGGATACCATCTCAGGGCTTGTGTTGGACACCGCAGAGGAGGACGTGGAGTTACGGGCCGGCATCCCCCGGCAGCTGCTCCTGGTAAGGAGTAAAGACAGGTGGGAACCGAGGGTGGTAGATGCAGCCCAGGCCAGCTGAAGTCCTGCCGTAAGGACCCCAGGAGACGTGTTCCCACGTGAGCCGGGCTTGTCTCCTGCACTGCACTGCCGAGCCGTGTGACTTGGAGAATGAATGGAGTCCCGTGTGACCCGAAGAGCTGTGATGCTGTATTTCAGTGGCAGTAGCAGGCAGTACAGCCAGAACTGTAGATGGAGCACACGTAAGGTCACTAGTTAAGACAGACGCGCCGCACTGGATCCTGGCCTCGGCGTATGTGTTGGCTCTCCTGTTCTTTCATGACATTGTGAAACGGGGATGCTGTCTGATTAGTTCTGAGGTGAGTGGGTCAGTGCTGAGTCGAGCAAAGGCTGCTTTCTCTGTCAAGCATTCATCTTAGGGCAGTGACTTGTTTCCCAAAAGGCAGAGCTCAGCTGAACCGAATTTCCAAGGATCTCTATTTCTAGGCAGAATTCTGGAAATTTTTTGCAAACAATAGGCAGCTTAGAATGAACAGTGTTTATAAGGAAATGACGAGATACTCTTAGGGGCTCAGGTTGCCCCTTCCCCTTTGGAGTGACATGGATTAATCTCTATGCCAGGTGGTGGGCAGTTTTGCAGTCTTGTGGGGACTGAGGTGGGCAGCGAGTTCTGCTGGCATCTGGGCCAGGACTCACTTCTGTGTTTCCAGCAGGTGGAGTCCACGGCTGTTGCAACAAGACGATTAAGTGGCTTCCTGAGGATGCTTGCAGACCGGCTGGAGGGCACCAAAGAACTGCTCTCCTCAGACATGAAGAAGGACTTTATAATGCACAGACTGCCCCCTTACTCTGCGGGAGGTGGAGCAGAGCTGTCAACACCAGGTGGGGCCCGCTGCTTTCTTACGGGTGGTCAGAGGCTAACGTGGGATGTTTGAGGTTTTCCCAGGTAGGCTCGTCTTCGAACAGATGGAAAGTGTGAAGTGCTTTAGGGTTACTGTGAACCTATCCATCCTTAGTGTATATGGCTGGGTGAGATGTGCTGCCCTCAATCTTTAGCACCCTGTCTCTTAGAAGTCATTTGCAGAGAACTTGTATTCCAGCATGATGGGAAATAAGAGCCCTTTTTGGGTGAGAAATGCCTGTTTGTAGCTACTGTGGTATTCATAGTCTTCAGGAAGTTTTAAAAATGTGAACATCAAAGTAACCTTGCTGGAATTAAGTCAGGGACGGGTGTTTGTGTTGCTTGAAGGAATACCTGAGGCTGGGTAATTTACATAGAAGTTTACTTAGTTCATCATTCTGCAGGCTGTACAAGAAGCATGGCACTGGCATCTGCGTTTGGAGAAAACCTCAGGCTACTCACAGTTGAGGGGGAAGGGGAGCCGGCATTTCCCCAACACGTGGTGAGAGAGGAGGCAAGAGCAAGGAGAATGCCAGGCTGTTTTTTAACCCCAGCCCTCGTGGGAACTAGTAGAGCAAGAATTCACTCAGTGACCCCGACCCCAGGGAACTTACCTCTTCATGAGGGGTCTGCTTCCTGCAATGTGACCCAAACCCTCCCCTTAGGCTGAACCCCCACACTGGGGATCAAATGCGAACATGAGATTTGGACAAACATCCCAATCACAGCGTGGGTAAAATGGTTACCATCAGCCAGTGAGATTCAAGAAACGGCCAAGATCATCACCGACCTTCTTCAAGTCCCAGGTGCCTAAATGATGACAAATTAGGTTTAGGCTGCAAATGTTAAAACATACTCTGATGACTTCCAGATGGATATGTCCATGTCCTGTAGCAAAGATCACCAAGAATGTACTCCTGAATTCAGACACAAGTTGGATGTATTGACTTGTTGCAGTGGGAAGACCACACACCACTGGGGACCGCAGCGCATCTCAGTCAAGTGCTAGAGACGTTTACAGGACTTAGTGGGAGTTAGGTGGTTTTGGAGGCGGTTCAAGGAAGCTGGGCTTTGCTCTGGATGGATGTCCGGAAATGGGAGGGATTCTGTGATGAAGTCTCCTAAATGCAGGAGCAGGGTCTGAGGCTGTTATCAGTGGTAAAGCAGAAGCAGCCGTCCATTAGCCAGACTAGGGTGCTTGGTCAGTGTTGTGGTTTGGACTATGCTCTCGCCTTGCCTGAGTTCAGACGTGAGTATGTATGGGGCGGTGCCGTTCGGTCTTGACCTATCACGGTCACGGTGATTTCTGCGGCTCGCGCGTGTTTACCAGGACCTGGCTGTGACTGCCAGACCGGCGTTTTGGCTGCTGTTGGTTCTCAGGGTTGAGTGAAAGGAATATTTCTTTTCTTTTTTTCTTTTTTTTTGAGACAGTCTTGTTCCGTCGCCAGGCGCCAGGATGGACTGCAGTGGCGCGATCTCGGCTCACCGCAACCTCCGCCTCCTGGGTTCAGGCAATTCTCCCGCCTCAGCCTCCCGAGTAGCTGGGATTACAGGCACGCGCCACCATGCCCAGCTAATTTTTTGTATTTTTAGTAGAGACGGGGTTTCACCAAGTTGGCCAGGTTGGTCTCGATCTCTTGACCTCATGATCCACCCGCCTCGGCCTCCCAAAGTGCTGGGATTACAGGTGTGAGCCACCACGCCCGGCTGAAAGGAATATTTCTTACTAATTTTTATAAAATTCTTTATTATGACAAGTGAGAACCACTGAGATAGATAATCTGTAAGGTCCCTTCCAACCTGATTGTATGTTCACTTTTATTATAGTCTTTGGAGGAAGCTGAGAATTTGTTTTTGATGCATCTGTTCAAAATAGTAAAGTTTTAAAGTACGTTGTTACATCTTTAGCAGAACAGGCTGCTCGAACACCAGCTTACAGCCCAGACGACGTCAGGGTTTTCCTGATCTTGGCTATTATATCCAATAAAGTGACTCTTTCCCCACGCAGGTGACCCTGTAAAGCTAGTCTGTTTTTAGTGGCTGCTGTTCCACTAAGTTAAATCCAATTTGGAAAAAATTTTTTTTTAGCTCTGTGGATTTTATTAGATGGCTTTTGTAGGATACCATGCTTGACCCACATAGAGTGAATAATTTACCAGGGTCGCACACCTGGCTGTTGGTGGAGCAGGTCGCACACCTGGCTGTTGGTGGAGGTCACACACCTAGTTATTGGTGGAGTAGAGCAATCTTGGTCTCAGGTAGTCCTTCCAGAGCCACATGTTGAGCAAGAAGCTTGTCGAGGATGGAAACTGGAGTGAGCGTTCTGTGCAGAAGGCAGCACAGTCTTACGGGCTGTGTTAGCTACTGTGCTTCGATGGTATTACTGTTACTTACAAACTTAGGTTATGATTTACTTGATCTACGTCTGTCTTCGCTGTAAGAGTGAGCTCCATGCCGGCGTGAACTATACTGTCAGTACAGTGTTGAGTGAGCAAATTCTTCAGCTGGAGAGAACGCCATGTCTGGATTTAGCTGTAATTTGTTGGTAAAATTGCTCCCTGTGTGACTGTGTCTGTAAGCAAGTTTGAACCTGCCTGTTTCCTTTCTGAAGGCCGCTCTCTCTCTGGGTTCTAGGTGGAAAGTTACCGAGGCTGGACAGTGTCGTGAGACTGCAGTTCAAAGACCACATTGTCCTCACAGTTCTCGCAGATCAGGATCAATCTGTGAGTATCCTAGAGGGCGGAGGTTGCCTTTCTTTTCAGGGTATTTTCATCAGTGGCCTCCGGTTATCAAACTAACCGCTGGTCTCTGCCCTTCTCATTTTAGGCACTCAGCTGCATTCAGTTTAATGCCTTTTCTTCAGGTCAGATGATGACCAGATCTCACAGTTCCAGTTCCCTATTTTCCTGCCCTCATCCCCACAGAATCTTCCTTCCTTCCCTTTATGTGGTGATTAATGTCTGGTCTTTGCTTCCCATCCTGCTTCAGGCCTTACTGTTCTTGCCCGGACAGCCACAGACTCACTCCTGAGTTTCCCAGCCTCAGTCCTCCGCATTGTGCCTATCTGTCTTTCTATGTGGTTTTGTGGATACTGCATGCCCTTAAACGCTGTCCTGTAATTATGGAGAACAGTCTATGTTCTGTAACTTTGCTACCTAGCCCGGCGATTCCCCAAACTGGCTAACTGATCATAGAGTCAATTGGAAAGCTTTTTAAAATGAAAAATTCCTGGACTTCATCTGGTCTTGGAGCCTTTGCATCTGTTTTCATAGAGCTCCGCACACAGTCCTAGGGACCTTGGAGCAATCGCACACCGTACAGCTTCACCCCATCCCCTCATCAGCTGTCTGAGGAGGTACCCCATGAATGACCGGGGGGTGAGGGGGCACTCAGCTTTTCCCTATAACCCGATTGTTCCAGCCATCAGGGCCAGACTTGGAATTTACACACACACATCCCTCGAAAGTACACATTCCTACATTCCTTTTTCTTTTAAGTGATTCTGATAACCAGTTTGAGACAGTACACCAGGCTAAGATTCTTTTGCCCTTATCTAAGAGGTGACCAAGAATGACTAAAGGCTCTGGAAGAGACGATACACTGCGCTGTGTAAGAGGGGAGTGAAGGGAGGCGGGGACCATCTGGGAGGGAAGGGTCCTGTGGTTGAAATGGAGCTTTTGTAGATCACACAGCTGGTATTTCTTCATGATGTTCATAAACTGTCAGTTTATACCTAGGAATGTCAGATGTTTTTGATTGAAGAAGGTATGATTAAAAAGAAACTGAGCATTTCATTGGTAAGCTGATACATAAATCATTGCTTTTTCATTAAATCCTGAAGATGCTCTTCCAGGTAGCACTGCAGCTGTTTTAACAACTTAGAATGCCCATTAATTGCCACATACAAATAGTAACCTGTGGTGACTAGTGAAGTGTAGACGTTGTCTGGATCACACGCCCACCACGTTTTGCCAAAAGGATTCTCTCCGGTATTCAGTACATCTCGAGCACCAAGGCTTTTAAGACTTTCCTTGGTGTTGACCTGAGGAAGACCTTCCTGGTACTGACAGTGATGGCCTAATGCATTTCTTGCCCCAAAGGATGAAGCTCAAGACAAGATGGTTTACATCTATCATTCCTTAAAGAATAGGAGAGAGACACACATGATGGGAAACGACGGGGAAACAGAGGTTTGTTCCAACTGAAAACAAATGTCTTTCCTGGGATTTGGGTGGTTGCTGGGAAGAATGGACTATTTTTGATTTCTAGGTCATATGCTTTTTATGGCTGCAGTGTGGACTCACATTTTGCACGACTCAAAGAGCCCTAGCGTGGGAATGATTAAGTCAGACACGTCTGTGATACGTGGACACCAGTTTTAAAACATACTAGCTGGGCCCCGTAGCCTTATAGGAATGGTATAATGTAAGGCATTTCAAATGACTGATACCACTTACAACGTAAATTAGGATGCCTTTAATTATAGAGGTTGGCATCTTTTATGTTATCAAATGGTAGCGTATCTAAAATACTCATGAAAGGGTCTCAAAAGTCACGATGCATTGAGAATAAATTCACAGGAAAATGCCACTTCAGTGACATAAAGTCGTGTACATATGTTTTGACTAATTTATCCTTTTCCAGCCTCATGGACTTCGCTTTCCTTTGTCACATTTGGATGCACTGAAGCAAATTTGGAACAGTTCAGCTGTTTCTGTCAAGGACCTGAAACTTACTACAGATGAGGAAAAGGAAAACCTGGTATTATCCCTCTGGACAGAATGTTTGATCCAGGAAGTTTAGTGCTTTTGCAGAATCAAATGCCGACTATTTTATATGCACATATTAAAAGCAAAGACCTGAGCCGAGGCGAAGATGAATTCAAGTTTCCTCACCCACCTCTCTCCTCACACAAGGCCTCCCTGTTACAGGTGGCCACGATGTAGTAACAAAGAGGGGCGCAGGAAAGAACAGCCAGTCTCAGAAAATGACAAAACTGCATCGACACGTTTGTTTAATCCAGTGTGGCAGAAAAGGCACAATTCCAATATATATCATTTAGAATTGAATGTCGTTAACCTGGCTTTGTTCTTGGAAGAAACAACTTTAAAAAGCTTTGGCTCTAGAAACAATTTAAACAATTAACACAATGAGGAAAAGGTTTAAAAATTTTTTTTTACAGTGAAAATATACATACCTTTGTGTATAGACAAGCCCCCACCCATTAAAGTTATCCTGTAACATAAAGTTTATTAAACTGCCCCACAGACGAGAGGCACTTAACACCTGTGGACAAAAGGGAGTTACAGAGGCTGCTTACAAGGTGGAGAAAAGCCTGGGCCTGAAGGAGGAAAAAACTCAACATTGACATGGAAAGACTTAGTCTATAAAAAATAAAATAGTGGGTCTTTGAGTGAGTTTAAAATAGTCAGTTATTTTACATTCTAAAGTGCGTATAGGTTGATATTTAAAAAAATATCATTGGAGAATTTAATCTTTTTTTAAAAATAAAAATAGAGCATTTTTCTGCTTTCTGGGGAAAGTTGGGGATAAAAGGAAAAGTTGTCAATGGAAGTTTCAATCCAGTTCAACAGCGAAAACTGCTTGTGGATTGTGCAGTAAAAGGTGGAAATGACTACTGGGAGCTGAGTCAAAGGCAATTTCCTACCTTACTGGCATAAAAGTTTTTTAAAATCGGAGTGAAGAAACTGAGGTTTCTATTATTTAGTAGATAAATCAACTCCACATTTACTTGAAAAGATGGTAAGGTCAAGGTTCAAATGCTACTTCGTTTTAATTTGGACATTTGAAATTTCTCTTGAGGCCAAAAAAAAAAAAAAAAGATGCTTCTCCTTAACTCTAGGATCAAGTGTCAGCGTAGAGACAGGCAGCCACTGTCGTCGTCTTGTCCCCTAAAGGACGTCTTGGTTAATACGGGAGAGTGCAATGCGGCCTTAGGTATTTGTACTTTTTTAGTTGGAAGGATTGAGGAAATAATGGCTGCAGAAATACTTTACTACTTGTGCCTTATTGCTGACGAGGCTGAGGTCCCTGCCTGGGCCTAGTGAACAAGCTGTGCTAGTTATAAAGCCAGTGTAGAAACCTTAACGTTTACGTAGGAAGGCTTAGTACATCTTCAGATGTTGCTAGAAAATTACTCATCTGTTTGCAAAAGTCTGACTCAACCTATAGGAATCCGTCTCCGTGTGCTTTGTACTTACACAAGCATCTAGGTAGGTTATTAGTAAATAAGACGGGATAACAGCATCACCAGTGTCCAGTACATCAGGAGGAGGATTCACGTTTGGTGGACAGGAGAGAAATACACACTTAGGGAACTTGCTCACCACAGCTGGAGATGATGAATAGGAACCTTTCCCAGACATCACCGTATTTTCTTCATAGGAACACTGGGTAAGGCAAGAATGTTTTGAACTTTTCTACGGTTAAGCGCGACAGTCTCAGATGTTGGAGGAAAAGTTCATTCTGCTCAGTGATCCAGGAGTGTGAAGACAGTAGCTTCCTTTCCACATCCACAAGATAGTGACAGATGCGAGTCTCCTCCTCCTCTGCTCTTTCTAGGGACGTTGATTCTCTCACAATATTTCAACGTCCCATTTCTGTGTTTCTTCTCCCTCCAGGGGCTGATTTACAATTACATGAGTCTTGTCACAATAGTTTCCTCCTAAAACAGAAATTCCAAAAGAAAAGATTATTTGTTCAGGCCGGTGCTTAGCAATTTCACAATTTTCACAAGCTTCTGTTCCGCTCACCGTTCAGTGGATTAATGTGCCATTTACAAAGAAGTCTGAAATGGGAAGCTGCGTTTCAACAGGCTTAGTCATTCACCTCAAACTGGACCTTACTGTGACTCAGATTGAAATACTAAATACATGATTGTATAAGTGGTACCTGAACAATGCAGTTCTTCAGAACAGAGCGCTCTGAGAGCGCTGGCTGAGCGTCAGGGACTGTGTTTTTGTTTCTGTACCAACAAAACTGTGACTAACCCAATTAAAGCAACAGCCATGAATAATATTGGCCCTGACCTTGCTGGATTCAAAAACAAGGTTAATTGATACCTACCATAAATTCTAGCTGAGGGTCTTTAAGGACCATAGCAATTCCTGGCAGAAAACTAAGAAACAGTTGACACTCATTTTATGGTTTACGGTGCTTCAAATTTAGAACTGTCTGAGTTCAGGTAGCGAATGCAAGGTTTACAGCTGTACTAATGAACAGAAACCCTCGGCTTTGTTGTCTGGGTTTTTCTGCTGGTTGTTTGTAAAACTGTGTATCTTGACTTTTTTCAAGCATAATTTTAAATGACTTAACATTTCTCTCATAAGGATGTCCTCTACCCAGAATGAGGACATCTGGAACTGAAGCTAATACCCAGGGACACAGAACTGGGTGTCATCAAAGGCCCACCTTTAACATCAAGGACAAGTTGGTCACTGAGATAAGAGCTGATAGTTCCATTTTTATTCAGTCTCCACTTCTGCCTGAATTGCCCGTGTTCGGTCCATAGAGCTACTTTAGCTCCAGGTGTATCTCGGCCACCAATCACATCAAGACATGTATCACTGGCCTAAAAGGGTTAAGAAATGATTAACTGGCAGTACTACGTTTGCTAAAGATGAATTTCATCCCTTTTCCTTCTAGGTAAACAAATCATAGACATGAAGTGTGTGTGTCTTACCTAAAAACAATACTAAATAGTATAATTTCAGTAAGCCCTTTTGAATGTCTACTTTATGGCTGTGGGTAGGAGACGGTACAGAAATAAACCTACTGAAATAGAGGTACTTGTTTTTAACAGGATGTCTACATCTGACAACAGATGTTGCAGAAAGATTTGCTGGATTGGAATTAAATGTTAAGTCCGTTTGCTTAAAATGTATTATGTTGAGCTTGGTTTTCTTATGAAAACATTGGATGATGGGCTAAAGATATCCGGACAATAATTACTTTTAAATGCTTCTCATTTTTGAAGCATGAGAAACAGTAAGTAATCCATTGGTGAGACAATAAAACACAGACTTAATGTTTTCAAACTAGGGTTCTATTTCCAATGCATTAAACATAATGGAGGGGTCACAGAAAAGAACCTACTTTTCCAATAACAGCTTTCTTCCACCGCTACTTCATTGTATATTTTGAGTTTCCAAATATTTGGAATCACAGAGACAGCTGATTGTATCTGGGCCATCAACTAAGGAACATCTTACAAAAGCACACTGTCCAATCTTAGATCTGCTGACTTACACCACTGCTTGTAAAAAATCACTTAGTTATATCCAGAGTATGTGATAACCTTTGTGTTTACCTAAAAATTCAAACTGGATTCTCTAGATCAAAAAATTAAGTCAATTTTATTTGAATATTTTAGTAACATGTATGGCAGTATTTTTATAATCAACACCTGTTCCTATGAAGTTGCATTGTTATATCATGCTAGTTTGACAAAATTCTAGTTTTCAAAAGAAACTGAACGGAAAGCGGTTTACCGTATCAGTGGGGTTGCTCACCTTGGATTTAAAGATACCTCGGCAGTAGTGCCAGATCTGAGTATTCTTTCCACTATAGGGAGAAATGCACACAGATGTTGCCCTGGCATCTGCTAGATTTCCAGTGACTGTCAGATATTCATCCATGGCACGGTTCTTTATTCTGATGTACACTGCAGGCTATGACAGGAGTGAAACAGCCATTGAGAAATACACTTTTGAATCTGGAAATGAATCTTTAGAGGAGGAAAGCTGTGAGGGAAGCTGAGAAATAACTACCTCAGTTATTATCCGTTTCACTCTCACTCCCTTTCGTAAACATGCATACATTCATATGGTAAATTCTTAGGCCACGGACCGCAAAGCTTAAGTTGTACAATCTCTCTTACATTTTTTGAAAAGTGCCCTTTTGAATGACATAAAAGTTTCTTTCATTAGAATCCCATGTGGCGAGGAGTGGGGCAGTAAAGAATTCGGGACAATAACTAGTGTGTCCCAGCTGTGCTGAGGGAGGTAGGGGAGTGAGAACAAGGGTAAGGTATTAGCTACAAGGGGTTTTATAGCAACTTCAGAAAGACAATCAGACATACTGTGAAGCCTAAATGCTGGAAGCTGGCTCTAGGAGGTCCTGAAAACCCCAGATAGCGGAGGGCCCTAGTTGCTGTGGCTGTGATTACTGTTTACATAAGACCTTTATAGTGCTTCAAAAGTAGAGACCACATGTGTTTAATGACTATACTCAGGTATTCAAAATTGGGTAACAAAAGACTTCCTCTCCTTGGCCTGGAAGCTTTAAGATACACTTAAAAAGCTTTAAAATATTAAACCTGGGACCTGCCTCTAAGAAGAGCTAGTATTTATTGTACACATAGTATGTGTAAGCAGCATGCTAAATGTGTTCTGTGTCATTACGTTATTTGTCAGCATAACCACAAAAACCTTTTAAGAAAGTACAATTATGACCCTAGTTTTGCAAATAAGGTGAACCCAGATGTAAAGAAGCCAGATTCCTTTTAATCAGGATGCTCTCAGACCTATGTTGAAATGCAGTAGTTGCTCTTAGGCACAGGGAATAAAAGACAATTCCAAAGGTGGAGGTGTAGGACAATAAAGGGCAGGGCACAACGATTTCAGCCCTATGACTAGGCCTCCAGCCTTAATCTAATACAAGGCAGGACACCCAACATCCCCACCTTTGGTCATCTCATTGCCATCCCAATTAGAACCCTGGCTGAGTAACAACAAATGGTCTCTTCAGAGAGCACTTTCATGCCAAAAAACCTAAGTGCTGGGTAAATGCAGCAGCATCATGTGGTAAGAGCACCTATGAACAGGCTCCTGTTTCTGAAACTTCTGATAGCTCAACATGAGGCCAACAGAATGCTGGTAAGTAAGGCTTCCTAGGGAAATACACATTCTCAGCACTTATAAGCCATCAGAAGAACAAATTATCTGGCCATTTAAAGTAGGTGAACAAGACCTCCACTTGGCAAAATGTTTGAAATGTTTCAAGTATCTACTTCCAACATTGACAGTGCAGCAGTACCGTATGTAAATGTCTGTAACTCAGCCTGATCTCCCACTGCAGTTATTAATTCTTGAGACTTCAGTATATTTTTATTACATTTTCATTACCTTGTACATGTAAGAAAACAGGCATGACCTTCACAGATGACAGTGTTCCAATTACTTTAGGACCAAACATCACAGTTTTAATCAATTAACTCAAGCAAGGTACTAATTAGCCTTATTACACATTTGTAGTCTGACTCCTCTGTAATTATACTTAAAAACACTGATACTCATTAGTACCTTAGTGACTTCCTAACTCCCAGCCTCAAAGAGGATCACATTTTAATTAGTCCTGAATTTCTAAACAAGAATATGAACTAAAGCAGTACCAATAATCTTACCACAAATTTAAATGTGACCCACAAACTACTGTTTTAGGAACTCAGAATTCCTTTGTTGCATTTCAAAACTGTGACCTAAATAAACAGGAAAAGTCTATTAAAATATCGTTTTGAAATTAAATGGTTAATCAGAATAGGAATCAGGTAGTTCCTAAAGCACAATGAAAGAAAACGGCATACTATTCTGGTTTTAAAAAAAACAAAACACAACTTCCTTATAAAAGTAGAGGTGGCTTTTTTTTAATTGTACTTTAGGTTCTGGGGTACATGTGCAGATCATGTCGGACTGTTGCATAGGTACATACATGGCAATGTGGTTTGATGCCTCCATCTCCCACATCACCTACATCTGGCATTTCTCCCTGTCTTATCCCTCCCCAACTTCCCCACCCGCTCAGTGTCCCTCCCTTGGTCCCCCGCAACAGACCCCAGTGTGTGATGCTCCCCTTCCAGTGTCCATGTTTTCTCATTCAACATCCACCTATGAGTGAAAACATACGGTGTTTGATTTTCTGTTCTTATGTCAGTTTGCTGAGAATGATGGTTTCCAGATTCATCCCTACAAAGGACACAGACTCATCATTTTTTATGGCTGCATAGTATTCCATGGTGTATATTTGCCACATATTCCTTGTCCAGTCTATCCTCAATGGTCATTTGGGTTGGTTCTAGGTCTTTGCTATTGTAAACAGTGCCACTTATGAACATTCATGTGCATGTGTCTTTATACTAGAATTATTTATAATCCTTTGGGCATACACCCAGTAATGGTGTAGAATAGAAATGGAATAGACCTAGAAATAGAAATGTAATTTCTATTTCTAGGTCTTTAAGGAAGTGCCACACCATCTTCCACAATGGTTGAAATAATTTACACTCCCACCAACAGTGTAAGTGTTCTTATTTCTCCACATCCTCTTCAGCATCTGTTGTCTCCAGATTTTTTAATGATCGCCATTCTAAATGGCGTGAGGTGGTATCTTAATGTGGTTTTGATTTGCATTTCTCTAATAATCAGTGATGATGAGCATTTTTTCATATGTTTGTTGGCCTCATATATGTCTTCTTTTGAAAAGTGTCTTTTCATATCCTTTGCCCACTTTTGGATGGGTTTGTTTTTTTCTTGTAAATCTGTTTAGTTCTTTGTAGATTCTGGATTAGCCCTTGGTCAGATGGGTAGATTGCAAAAATATTTTTTCCATTCTGTTGGTTGCCAGTTTGCTCTAATGGTTGTTTCTTTGGCTGTACAGAAGCTCTGGAGTTTAATTAGGTCCCATTTGTCTATTTTAGCTTTTGTTGTCAATGCTTTTGGTGTTTTAGTCATGAAGTCCTTGCCTACTCCTATGTCCTGAACGGTTTTGCCTAGGTTTTCTTCTGGGGTTTTTATGGCATTAGGTCTTATGTTTAATTCTTTAATCCATCTGGAGTTAATTTTAGTTTAAGGTGTCAGGAAGGTGTCCAGTTTCTGCTTTCTGCACATGGCTAGCCAGTTTTCCCAACACCATTTATTAAATAGGGAATCCTTTCCCCATTGCTTTTGTCAGGTTTGCCAAAGATTGGATGGTTGTAGATGTGTGGTGTTGCCTCCAGGGCCTCTGTTTCGTTCCATTGGTCTGTATCTGTTTTGGTACCAGTACCATGTTGTTTTGATTACTGTAGCCTTGTAGTATAGTTTGAAATTAGGTAGCGTGATGCCTCTGGCTTTGTTCTTTTTACTTAGGATTGTCTTGGCTATGTGGGCTCTCTTTTGGTTCCATATGAAGTTTAAGGTGGTTTTTTCCAGTTCTGTGAAGAAAGTCATTGGTAGCTTGATGGGGATAGCGCTGCATCTATCGATTACTTTGGGCAGTCTGGCCATTTTCATGATATCGATTCTTCCTAACCATGAGCATGGAATGTTTCTCCATCTGTTTGTGCCTCTCTTATTTCATTGAGCAGTGGTTTCTAGTTCTCCTTGAAGAGGTCCTTTACATCCTTTGTTAGTTGTATTCCTAGGTATTTTATTCTCTTTGTAGCATTTGTAAATGGCAGTTTGCTCATGATTTGGCTCTCTGTTAGTATTGGTTTATAGAAATGCTTGTTGATTTCTGCACATTGATTTTGTATCCTGAGACTTTGCTGAAGTTGCTCATCAGTTTAAGGAGATTTTCGGCTGAGATGAGTCTTCTAAATATACGGTCATGTCATCTGCATATAGAGACAATTTGACTTCCTCTTTTCCTAACTGAATACCTTTATTATTTTTTCCTGCCTAATTGCTCTGGCTAGAACTTCCAATACTATATTGAATAGGAGTGGTAAGAGAGGGCATCCTTGTCTAGTGCCGGATTTCAAAGGAAATGCTTTGAGTGTTTGCCCATTCTGTATGATATTAGCTGTAGGTTTGTCGTAAATAGCTTTTATTGTTTTGAGATACGTTCCTTTTATACCTAGTTTATGGAGAGTTTTTAGCATAAAGGGCTCTTGAATTATGTCAAAGGCCTTCTCTGCATCTATGAAGATAATCATGGGGTTTTTGTTTTTGGTTCTGTTTATGTGGTGGATTACGTTAATAGACTTGCGTATGATGAACCAGCCTTGTATCCCCGGAATGAAGCCCACTTGATTGTGATGGATAAGCTTTTTGATGTGCTGTTGCAGTTGCTTTCCCAGTATTTTATTGAAGATTTTTGCATCTATGTTCATCATGGATATTGGCCTAAAGTTTTCTTTTCTTGTTGAGTCTCTGCTGGGTTTTGGTATCAGGGTGATGTTGGTCTCATAAAACGATTTGGGAAGAATTCCCTCTTTTTGGATTGTTTGGAATAGTTTCAGAAGGAATGGTACCAGCTCCTCTTTGTACGTCTGGTAGAATTCGGCTGTGTATCTGTCTGGACCTGGGCTTTTTTTGGCTGGTCATCTATTAATTGCTGCCTCAACTTCAGCCCTTGTTACTGGTCTGTCCAAGGTTTCAACTTCTTCCTGGTTTAGGCCTGGGAGGGTGCAAGTGTCCAGGAATTTATCCATTTCTTCCAGGCTTACTGGTTTATGTCTATAGAGTTGTTTGTAGTATTCTCTGATTGTGGTTTGTATTTCTGTGGAATCAGTGGTGATTTCCCCTTTATCATTTTTTTATTGCATCTATTTGATTCTTCTCCCTTTTCTTTTTTATTAATCTGGCTAGTGATCTATTTTGTTGATCTTTTCAAAAATCCAGCTCCTGGATTTATTGATTTTTTGAAGGGTTTTTTGTGTCTCTATCTCCTTCAGTTCTGCTCTAATCATAGTTATTTCTTGTCTTCTGCTAGGTTTTGAGTTTTTTGATCTTGCTCCTCTAGCTCTTTCAATTTTGATGATAGGGTGTCAATTTTAGATCTTTCCTTGCTTCTCATGTGAGCATTTATTGTTATAAATACCCCTCTAGACACTGCTTTATATGTGTCCCAGAGATTCTGGTATGTTGTGTCTTCATTCTCATTGGTTTCAAAGAACATCTTTATCTCCACCCTCATTTCATTGTTTATCCAGTCGACATTCAGGAGCCAGTTGTTCAGTTTCCATGAAGCTGTGCGGTTCTGAGTTAGTCTTAATTCTGAGTTTTAATTTGATTGCCCTGTGGTCTGAGAGACTGTTTGTTATGATTTCTGTTCATAAAGCAAGTTCTTAACGACCTACAGAGAGACTTAGACTCCCACACAATAATATTGGGAGACTTTAACACTCCACTGTTAATATTAGACAGATCAACGAGACAGAAAATTAACAAGGATATCCAGAACTCAAACTCAGATCTGGACCAAGCAGACCTAATAGACACCTGCAGAAATCTCCACCTGAAATCCACAGGATATACATTCTTCTCAGCACTGCATGGCACCTACTCTAAAATTGACACATAATTGGAAGTAAAGCACTCCTCAGCAAATGCAAACAAGGTGGCTGTTTTACCCTTTACCACAGAACCTTGAACAATAGGCAGGGACATCCTTCTTCCCTAACAAGCAACCACCATTTAAAAATGAGGAACATAGTTTCAGTGTTGAACTTGGCTACTAAAGTCTCTAACAACAGAGGGTCTCATTATTATGTAGTTAGTAAAAGCTACACTGAATTCCTACCTCTACTTTGCTTTTTCCAATGGCTTTTCAGTGGGCTTACTCCCCATCCCACATGTCAGGGGTAGGGAATAAGCAAGATGTAAGTAAAGGTCATGAGATCCTGGACCACACACTCTGCCAGGAAAGGCACTAATGTTTCAGAATCCTTCAAATGAACATCTCTGATTCTTTCAAGGGACATGTGAATTTAAAATTAAAAAAAAACTTTCAAAATGAGTGTATTACCACAGTAATATGAGCCAGTGCCCTATCAGACTGTTTATATACATTATCTTACTCAACTGTCACAGCAGTGAGATGTAAGCAGTGTGATCCCTGCTTCAGCAGTGAGAAAGCTGAGGTGCCAAGAATGAAGTGACTCACCAAGTTGCACTGCTTACAAATGGCAGAGCCAGGATTTGAACCACAGAACTCACAAGTGGTGGGATGAGCATTGTGTGCACATGTGCATGTGAAGAGGGCTAGAGAAGACCACTTAGGTTAATATTTTATTGCGACCATTTATTTTACATATAAGTAAGGGTTAAAGAAGTGTTGGTCAGAGCATCGGCACCAGCATTTGGATCCACTGGGCTGCATTCAGCTCAGCACCTGAAACAGGTGGTAGTAAGTGCTGATGTCAGCCTGACGGAAAGCAGAGCGTGGCCGCTTAAGAACACAGATTTTAAAGCACAATAGATTTGGGTTCAAATTCTGGTTCCGACACTTGGATGACTTTTGTCAATGTACTTTTATTGACAGGTAGGATTCATTATCCCCATTTTCTAGTTGGAATCGTATTCTCTCAGAGCCTTATTCTTCCAACTAGAAAATGGGAAAAATAATTCCTGCCTCAAAGGACTGTTGTCGGAATCAAGCAGGAAAGTGTTCTAAAGAGGTTAACGAAGGTACGAATGGCGCATCCATGGGCTGTCACCGACAGTCTCCGTAGGCTTCCACCGTCCATGAAACGTCCCCACTACTACACATGTCCATGCTTCCCTTCTCTGAACCAGGGACGGCCTGTGGCTTTTGGATAATTATGCATTGTTTTGCATTTCAAGTTACTGTTTTGAGTTGGACGTGTTTTGCCCAACAAAAATGTAAGCTCTAATAATATCGGCAGAAATCACATCTATCTTTATATTTTCCATTATACTTTGCATAATACCATTGATCCATCCACTAATATATTCACTTCCATTAAACAAATAGTTCCTGAGCACCTACCATATTCCAGACATTGTTTCAGGCACTAGGGGTGGAGCAATGAGCAAAACACTCACAGCCCTTGGCTTCACAGGGTTTTCTCTGGACTGGGAAAGACCCTGACCCAGCCATAATGCTATGGTTATAAACTGCACACAGTGTTTTTGTAGAAAAAGAACCCCAGGTCTTTTAAGATCTAATTTAGACTGGGAGAGAAGGTGGGGGAGGCATTCTCAAAGACCTGACACTTAAGTAGAATTTACAGGGATGGGTAGTCAAAAGAATGAGGAAGAACTCTACACAGAGGCGCGGCCCATGTTCAGAGTCTTAGTGGGAAAGCAGCTCTGTACCTTGACGCATGTGACACAGCATGTGAGAGATGAGGCTGAAGAAGCAAGGATGGGTGGAGGGCACATTGTGTGCCAGGTGCGGTGGGAAGCTTTTGAATGGAAGACTGACAAGCAGTACGTGTGCAATAAATACTATTTTAATTAAACTGCCAGGATCCATCCTGAGTATTATAGAAGTAGGAAGGGGAATATCGTTAAACTAGTATAGTATCAAAGTTCATTCCTGTTACTGAGCTTTGCCACAGAACTGACAATATCTTAGTTTTCCACGAAAAGGGAACATGGTCAATGAGGCTTTGGACTGAAAACTGAAACCCAATGTTGAGTTTAGATACAATCTTACAAATTGGTCAAAATGTACAAGATATCCCCATCCTAATTCACTCCCCCTACCATGTATATGGAAAGCTAAATTAAATGGTCATTATTTCACATGCTGTGGTTTATGATGTTTCTACCACAAAGGCAAGCTATTTGGAGTCTTACGGTTTTCTCCTTACCTGCTTCATAGGACGGAGGGAACCAATTGTTTTCCATCTGCTGAATGCTGTCCAGTTTGGGATCTCATTAGGCCTTAGTAGGATTTGTCTTCCCAAAAAATTGGATCCTTCGTAAGCTATCCATCTATGAGAACAAGAAAGAAAAAAGCAGTGTACTTCAAAACAAAAAAGCAATATCTCATCAAAACTATCTACACTTTGCCTTATAGGGTTCATAAACTTGTAGGTTTGCAGATTTTTTAATCTGTACATTTTTTCCTAATGAAAATCAGGGAGGTGTAGAAAGCCCAGTGGCCTAGACTCGGAATATGTAGATTCCAATTACAATGCTGGTTTCTTCTTCCAAAATGAATGCAAGGTTTCCTCCATCTCTGAAAGTCTATTTTCCTCTGAAAACAGTTTTGTCACAGCATTTTAACATTCAAAGGCAGACCGTAACCTCCTGTTAACCAGCAGAAAAACGCTCTTCTGCCCCTATAGTCATTACCGCATGTCCTCCAGGGGCTCCAGGTGTGGCTCCAGTGAACTCTCCAGACACCTTCTTCCACTCCTCCCTCCACAGCTTCCCTGATGCCACCAAGGACTACTTAGAATTGTCAGCAGAAGTTCCCTATCACACTCTTACTTCAAGGCCCAGCTCTTTGAAAATCCTCCCCCAAACCCTTGCCTTCGACTCTGGCTGCATTTAAGTGTGTAAAAGTACGCTGGAGGCGTGTCTGGAGCCTCAAGACTTATTTAAGGGACGCGGTCAAGCGACTGCTTTAAGGATTGGCTGCGGCTGCTCCTGTACTAGCAGAGCAACTTCAGTAGTTAGACACAGACAGGTGACCACAAACTGAAAAGACTGTCCGGCCCTTGACAGAGACAGTTCGCTGAGCACCACTTTAGGTGACTGCTAAGCTTGATGACTGATGCTCCGAAGTCACTAAGAGGACCTGAAGTTCTCAACAGGACTGGCTCAGGGTCAGTGGACACAGTGCTTTAAGCAAGTGTGTGCAGGATGAGGGATGAGGGGCTGCCTTGCTTTGTTTTGATAAAGCACCTGAATTGCGGCAGAGGTTGTCCTGGCTTGCACCAAGGGAGGCATAACCTTGTGGATGAGGCAGAGTCTGCCAGTCAGATGGACCAGAGCTCAGGAACAGTGCTGCCTGGGGTTAGCACAAGCTACACAGGGTTGCTTGTGCTGCTATGGCAGCAACTTCAGGCCTCGATTTCACAGACAAAAACTTCTAAACCTGACCAAGTGCAACATTCCTTAGGGACTAGTACTTCAGGTACTGCAGGAAAAGATACCAACTTGTGCATAAGTCATGGAAGAGCTGAGGAAAGCTTGATGTGTTACAACTATGAAAGCTTGGGTAGAGATGACTGACTCAACCTGACCACCACTAAGAAAAGTTCTCCTTGCTCCCCACAACTGGGATCAGAGTTGGCCAAATTATGGAGAGATGAACGATGAATGGCCCATTCTTGACCCCATTCTTGCCTACACAAATCTTAACAAACCAGACAGTGCAGAGGCAGGTCAGCATGACCATGGACAGGCTTAGCCGCCTCTCCAGCCGCAGACTCTTTAAACAGGCAGGGAAGTTTCAGTTCTAAAATCTAGGCAAGATTTTAGGGAATGTACCTAATTATTTATTGATTTAAATGAACTCCACAGCTGGAAAACTGTGTGGGATGGTACATTTAAGCATGGCTGGCATCGTTGCAGTTCAGAGATGTGGCATAGCATGGGGATTAAAATAAACCAAACCCAACTTGTCACCAAGCGAAGTGAGCTGTACAGTAAGTAGTGTCCTGTAACCTAGGGAAATCCTTAGGCAGCCTCCGGGTTCTCTTAAAGAGAATTTGGAATAGTAAGAGTAGGTGGCTAATAAGCCAAAGAGAAGAACTAAGAGAGTCAAGATAAAATGGCACCAGTATTCCAGAAAAAAATAAGTTTTCAGAAGTGAGTCAAGTATCAGTTTCACTCAGAAGTGTAAAGGAAAGAAATGTATTAAACTGTTGTGAAAGATCTGTATCACAGGGATGTGAAATTCAGTTCCATTGGATTTAGTTAATTGGTAAATAATATATTGGAATCTTATGCTTAGAATAAATCAATTTGTTTGAATAAACATCAAACCATTTAAAATGCTTTGTAGAAGAAAATTTAAGCTATTATACATGTGTGTAATATAAAAGCCATTTATTGTAATGGTTTAATTTTCAACTCCACTTACATTACTGGCTTTTTCCTTCTTTATTCCCAGATACTTAAACAAGCAGAGCTGATTATCAGAGAATTTCAAAGCCACAGAAAGACTTTTAAAGCCATTATTGTATTAACCATCACGAGTTATGTGTGTGGTTTTACTTGATGTTTGGTACCGGAACCTAACAGAGCAGGAGGAGGGGTTACTTCATATGTGAGACTCTTCGAAATGGCTTTAGAGGCAGATTTTCCAGGAAGCAAACAGAGCTTCGACTTCAAGGCTTCTCACCATTTCTGTCCTAAATATTCACATTCAGACCTAATAACTGTATCACAATTTTAATTTTTTTTCTAAAGGCAGCTTTCTAATTTGTAAAAGCACAGACCCGTGGATCTATCCTGACTGACTGGTAACCTAAATGAAAAACAATCCTGGTAGGCAGGCTCAGTCAACCGGTGTGGACCCTGGAGGACTGCTCTAGAACACACAGTTATTAAATCAAAAAACACCACCGCACTGTGTCCTGCCTAAGTAGGGAACTGTCTTAACCGAAGTCGACGAGATACTGAAATTCCTTCTGAAAAGCATGTCGTCGGATTGGCCCAGTCTGTGACGTGCTCTGCCATCTGTGGTGCCCTTCGCTCTTCGTCAGGACCACCTGAACGCTGCTACATAGTGGACTTGCTCTGCAGCTGTGCGACTCTGTCTTAAACCAGTGACTGGACCCGACCAAGCCTCGGTCCCATACTTACAGCCCACTTCTGACCCACACAGACTGGGTGTAGAAGTGCAGGTCCTTGTTCAGAACAGAGGTCACAGCCTCTTCTAGATGTAGCTCTCTTCCCTCACAATGTTCCAGAGCAAACAGGCTGATGGAGGGTTCTTCGAAAACCTATTAGCACAGGAAAAAAGATCGTCATACAGAGAGGCCATATTTCAGTGACATCCCAGTCTAAACACTGCGTACCCTGGACCCACCGCATCTCAATGCATGGAGTTTACTGCTCTACTCTAAGGTCGCTATAGCCAAGACTTCACTGGAGAGGTTTGATTCTATTAATAATTTTTACTCACTTGTTTGTAAATTAAAATTCAAGTTATCAGAGAAGCAATCAATCTCGGACATAATAAAAAGAGACCCATGATTCCAAATCACATATTAAGGTCTTGTGGTACTGAAATATGAAACGTAATTAGTCCTGCCAATGCTTCTGGCTGGCAACAGAATAAATATGGAATGGAATAGCACCCTTGTTCTAGGAGGTCACAGGAGCGGTCACTGGGAATGCAAGACTTTGTGGTGGTAAGCTCTCATAATACTCCTAGGAGGAAGCATAAAGGCATTTTTAATGTAAAACAATAGCTGAAATGCACAAGAATGGTGATTTCTGAGTTAAAAGTATTTCTTCAACGCATCACGAGAGAATAGACTCAATATTGTTCTTTTTCATTCATTACAAGACACCACGTTAAGGCACTTTGGGGCGATGACAAAACAAGGCACCATCTATTCTTGTGTCTGGGGCATTACTAACGAGTAGCTAAATCAGAACTGCACGGACACTGAAATGTAATCCAGCACCGAAAAAGATACGCTGTGTGACAGTCCTCAGTAGAAAGCCGGATTATTTTTAGCAGGAGGGAGCAGGAATCAAGGAAGCTTCACGGACGTGGTGGCTTTGAGGGCGGTCTCAAAGGATGCAGTGGATCTGGAAGGAGATGATGAACAAAGTGGCAAGCACTCCGTGCAGAGCACGGCAACAGGAACCCGAGGGACGTGCCGGGGGAACACGGGACACAGCCGCAAGCGCTCCCACGGTTTGCTGTGGTGAGTTCTGCCTGCTCCTCCTCCCACACTATGGGGCAGAGACAGACCTACCCCCACTGGAGAGTCCCTGAAGGCTTCTGAACTAAGGACCAAGAGTGGGCTGAAGCAACTGCCACTCGGTACGTAAGAAGAAAAGCACTAGCACAGGGCAGTGGAGTCAAAGAACGGTAAATGAACAGGCAGAAGCCGCAGGCCCTCAGTGACCCTCACAAGTGACCTGCTTATACTTGCATAAGAGAAGAATGACTTATCAAAGAGATTTTCGCTGCAGCGGTGTTTAGAACAGTGAAGGATGGGGAATGATTTAAACGCCCATCAAGAGAGGACGGGTTATATAAATTACGGTACATGCACAGAAGAATCTTATACAGCTACAAAAAAGAATGAAGAGCTCTGTGAAAGATCACCAAAATATGTTCTTTAGAAATACACACAAAGGATAGTATAAAAAACATATTTCATACACTATCATGTGCAGAAAAGGAAAATTTCTGTGCATATAACATATATATGGACATTTTTCTGAAAAATACAAAATAAAACTGGCAACCATGTCTACCTGCTGGGAAGATCAAGGGCACAAGGGGAGCAGAGTTTCTTCACCAAGTGCCTTTTTGGTATATTTTGACTTTTGAACCATGGGAATATTTATTTTAAATTGGTATTATTAAGTTGGTAATTATTACACGTTTGCATCATGTATATGTATTTTTAATGGCCTTCAGGAAATCTGTCTGGCAACAACATGCGTGAAGAATAGAAAGAACAGAAGTAACGGCACCAGTACTGGCAGAATATTTGAGGTCAAAGAAAAATAGTTCCAGACCTAAAACGGGTCAGAGGGAAGGTCAGGAGTACGGGATGGCCAGGAAAACTGCTAGTATCACAGTGATGAAACAGACGTGCTAGCTAAGGCCAACAAACGGCATCAGTGAGGAAAAATGTGAAAAGTCACGGTTTGGGACATGCTGGTATAATCTGTCGTATATAACGAATTAAGGAAAAAAAGCATGCCTACACGTCTTAATGTTGAGATGGAGGCAGGATAATCTTAACAGAGATGTCCGACACACACTGGACCTTTTGATCTGGAGTTCAGGGAAAAGACCAGATTTCGAGATGTTGAATGTGGGAATTCTTAGAATCTGGGTAACACTAGAGCGGTGGGTAACCAAATGAAAATGTAAGGAAACCAGAACTGCACTGACTTAACAGCGGGCGATGATGAAAGATGGGAGGCGGAAGTGACTGAACAAATGAATCAGGAGAACCCTTTATCCTAGAGGTGAAGGAGGAAAAGGATTATAAGGAAGACCTCCCCCAAGGCATCAAATTCTTTCCATGCTGAGAAAAAGGTGAGTGAGGTAGGGCTGTTTGGGGTTGACAGTCAGAAGGCTGCTGGAAACCCTTATGAGCGCTGTTTCGGCTCCATGTCAGAAATTAAGTTAAAATCTGGGTTATCAGGGCTGCAGAGTAAGTGGTGAGAAACTGTACAGGCTACAATAGGTATACAGACTATTTACTAGAAAACTCTGGTGAAGAGCAGGAGGGAAACGGTAGTGGTCCATGACCCTGCTTTGTGGAATACAGAGAAGCTGAATAATACAAGGCAGAAACGACGTTCCAGCGAAGGAGGGACAGGTACAATCGATCGCTTCCCATCAGTTTATGAGGAAAAAGATCACTTTGGAAAGGATGAACTCCTGCTCTGAAATAAAAGGAAAGTTAGAAAAAGGATGACAAGAAATTTCCATTTAAAATCGGGAAACGTGGCGGAAACGTTGTGTATCTGCACTCTCCGAAATGGCCACTAGCCACATGTGACCTGTGTGACCAAGGGACTGAATTAATTTAATTTAAATAACCACAGGTGGCTAGTGCTATGGTGTTGGATACTACAGATTTAGGGGTTAGAGGACACTGGCAAACAACGTAACCATTGCTGTGTAGTAAGACCATAAGCTAAGATGGAAAGGCTACCTAGGAGCATTGATTTTCCCTCAGTAGACACCACTGACTGCACCAGGAATAAAAACTCATCTCTAATCACTGACTTACTAAGGTGGCCACAGGCAAGGTTAGCCTCCTCTTCTGCTATCTGCAAAACAAAGTGGAAGCATCTCAACAGTTTATAAAATAAACTGAAAGCAAGCCGACAAAAAAACCCACAGCCCCAACTATCCGGTGGATCGTTTTCAACATCTTCACCCTCAAGATTTTTAGAAAGCATTCCACGTTAAGTTTTAACACACATTTCCTTGTTGAGTTGCTCATTAGTGAGGAAGAGCAGATGGAAAGGAGCCTGGCCAGGTCTCCCAGTCAACAATCAGCAGAGAAAAGCTTGCTGGGGTAAGAGTAACAGACATGGACCTCAAGGGCATTTACTGCTCACATGATGTTAACTGTTTTATACCCCAGAGGAAGAAAGTATTTAAAAGCCTTTTATGAGAGTGTAATTTAAATGCTAAGCATTATTCTAAGAAAAATAGACCTGTGTACATTTTTCCTCTTCCTTTTGTAGAACGCCTACAAAGATATTTTTCAAAGAGCTGGCATTGTCACTGAAACTCCCTTAAATTCAATCCCTCGATTCTAGCAATTCTGCCTCTAGAAATGTATCTCAAGGAAAGATGAAAAGCTTGATGGACAGAACAAAAAAAATGTGTAAACCTCTATGTTTTTAAAAATAATGATTCAGGTATATTGAGGAAAAATCTTGTGTAAGATGACAGGCAATATTTTAAACATTTTAAGTTTATATAAATTAGTAAGGGTGCTCTAAGAGACCTGTTGGACAAATGGGCAAAGAAGGTAAGCCAACAGCATTAACCAAAGAAGAGATACGACTAGTAAATCAATGTGGAAAAATATCCCACCTCTCTATTAACAGCAACAAAAGGACATTACTATGTGGTCCAATTATCAAATTTTACATTTGAGAACATCTATTGTTTTGAAGCTTTGATTTTTTTTCTACTTTAAATTAATTAATTTATAAATATATTTGAATTATAAATGTATTTAAAGGTTAGGAAGATTAGGAAGGTCAACACAGTGCTAATCGGACAGGATGATGGGGGGTGGTTAATAACCTTTTGAAAAAAAGGGTGCTGAGGAACTATTAATTATCTCAAAATCATATTTTTCTGATACATTTCCCTAAGATGAGAATAGGAAGAGAGATAAACTATTGAAAAGTCTTTAAAACTGAAGATGACATAGTAATTCGAACTTTGCAAACATAAAAAAACCCCAAATTTGATTACATTTGATTACAGCTCTACAAATGTCTTGGCCTTGGACCATGTTAACTTAGAAGCTGGCCAACCATTTGTGGCTAAAGGCTCTTCTTAGATGTCAGCGGTTAACAAGACATTCCTGCTGGATTAAGTCTAAATCATGCAAAGAGGAAATAGTTTCTAAAAAAAAGAAGTGGTTGTGAAAGAAAAAGAATAGTTGACTAAATTGTATAAATGAAAATTTCAATAAGAAAAAAGACAAAACTCGTTGTTCCTCTTCATCCCATCAACTAAAGTAATAATTTAAGTGAAAAAAACAGTAGAAATTAACATATATAGCACTTTATTTGTGCTGGGAATTACTGATCTAAGTTATATATCTATTTCTCTATCTATCCATAGATATATATGCTCAATACCAATTCATTGTTCTTTAATCCAAAAAGTTTTAAAATCAAAAATTTTTTCCTAGTCAACAAAACTCAACCTGAATAAACTGAAGTCTATTTATAATACATATATATATATATATATATATATATATATATATTTTTTTTTTGAGACGGAGTTTTGCTATTTACCCAGCCTGGAGTGCAATGGCGCGATCTCGGCTCACTGCAACCTCCGCCTCCTGGGTTCAGGCAATTCTCCTGCCTCAGACTCCTGAGTAGCTGGGATTACAGGCACGCGCCACCATACCCAGCTAATTTTTTGTATTTTTAGTAGAGACGGGGTTTCACCATGTTGACCAGGATGGTCTTGATCTCTTGACCTCGTGATCCACCCGCCTCGGCCTCCCGAAGTGCTGGGATTACATATTACCCAATTTGGGCAGCTGTGCATAACTTTCACTATAGGAACAGAAATATGCTTCATTAGGGTATAGCCCTGAATCCTGCTGGGCGTTTCCTTATGGGCCATGGATGAATCATATTACTGATTAAAATTTGAAAAACTTTAAATCCCAAAATACACTGTTTAGGGAAAACACTGGAGAACTGTTTTCTCATCTATTTTCTGTTCTGGAGTATATGTGCAGGGTTGTTACATGGATAAATTGCATGTCATAGGGGTTTCATGCATAGATTATTTTATCACCCAGGTAACGAGCATAGGACAATAGGTAGTATTTCGATCCTCACCCTCCCTCCCACCCTCTCTGCTCAAGCAAGCCCTGGTGTTGATTTTTCCCTTCATAGTGTCCATGTGTATTTAATGTTTATCTTCTGCTTATAAGCGAAAACATGCCATATTTGGTTTTCTGTTCTTGTGATAATAAGCTTTAGATAATGGCCCCCAGCTGCACCCACGTTGCTGCAAAGAACATGGTATCTGCTTTTTCATGGCTGCATCGTATTCCATGGTGGCTATGTACCACATTTTCTTTATCCAATCCAACACTGATGGACATTTAGGATGATTTCATGTCTTTGCTATTGTGAATAGTGCTGCCCTGAATATATATGTGCATGTGTCTTTATGACAGAATGATTTATATTCCTTTGAGTATATACCCAGTAATGGAATTTCTGGGTCAAATGGTAGTTCTAAGTTCTTTGAGAAGTCTCCAAACTGCTTTCCACAATGGATGAACTAATGCATGTTCCCAAAACAGTGTAAACATTCCATTTTCTCCACAATCTCACTAGCATCTGCTATTTGTTGACTTTTAGTAACAGCCATTTGGACTTGTATGAGGTAGTATCTCACTGTGGATCTGATTTGCATCCCTCTACTGATTAGGGATGTTGAGCGTTTTTTCATGCTTGTTGGTCATACGTATATCTTCTTTTCAGAATTGTCTGCTCCTGTCCTTTGCCCACTGTTTAATGGGGTTGTTTTTTTGCTTGTTGCGTTATTCCTTATTAGACTTTTGTGGAATGCATGGTTTGGGAGTATCTTCTCCCATTCTGTAGCTTGTTTACTTTGTTGATAGTTTCTTTTGCTGTGCAGAAGCACTTTAATTAGGTCCCATTTGTCAATTTTTGCTTTTGTTGTAATTGCTTTTGGAGGTCTCTTCATAAAAATCTTTGCCAGGGCCTAAGTCCAGAATGGTATTTCCTAGGTTTTCTTCTAGAGTTTTAACACTTTTAAGTTTTACATTTGAGTCTTTAATCCATCTTGTTTTTTGCATACCGTGAAAGCAAGGGGTTCAGTTTCAATATTATGCGTAACAACTAGCCAATTATTCCAGTACCATTTACTGATAGGGAGTCCTTTCTCCATTATTTGTTCTTGTCAATTCTGTCAAGGATCAAATTTTTGTAGATGTGAGTCTTTATTTCTGAGTTATCTAGCCTTTTCCATTGGCCTGTGTGTCTGTTTTTGTACAAGTACCATGCTGTTTTGGTTACTGGAGCCTTGTAATATAGTTTGAAGTTGGGTGGCATGATGCCTCCAGCTTTGTTCTTTTTACTTAGGATTGCAATTTGGGCTTTTTGGTTCCATGTGAATTTTAGAATAATTTTTCCAAATTCTGTCAAAAAATGTTGGTACTTTGACAGGAACAGTAGTGAATCTATAAATATCATTGGGCAGTATGGCCATTTTAATGACATTGATTCTTCCTTGATTCTTCTTCCTACCCATGAGCAAGGAGTGTTTCCCTTTGTGTTGTCTCTGAGTTCTTTCAGCTGTGTTCTGTAATTTTCACTGTAGAGATATTTCACCCCCTGGTGAATGGAATTGCTTTCTTGATTTGGCTCTCAGCTTGAACATTACTGGTATATAGAAATGCTACTTATTTTTCTACATTGATTTTGTATCCTGAAGCATTACTGAAGTTAATTATCAAATCTAGGATCCTTTGGGCACCGACTATGGGGTTCTGTAAGTACAGAGTCATATCATTTGTGAAGAAAGATAGCTTGACTCCCTCTTTTCCTATTTGGATGCTTTTTACTTCTTTCTCTTGTGTGCTTGTTCTTGCTAGGACTTCCAGTACTGTGATGAATAGCAGAGGTAAAAGTGGGCATCCTTCTCATGTTCCAGTTTTCAAGGGAATGCTCCCAGCTTTTCCTCATTCAGTATGATGCCGGCAATGGGCTTGTCACAATGTCTCTTATTATTTTGAGATATGTTCTTTCAATGCCTAGTTTTTTGAGTGTTTTTATCATGAAAAGATGTTGAATTTTATTGAAGGCCTTTTCTGAATCTATTGAGATAATCATGTGTTTTTTGTTTTTAGTTCTGTTTATGTGATGAATCACATTTGTTGATTTGTACCTATTGAACCAGCCTTGCATCCCAGGAATAAAGTCTACTTGACTGTGGTGGATTAACTTTTTGATGTCCTGCTAGATTCAGTTTGCTAGTACTTTGTTGAGGATTTTTGCTTCTTTGCTCATCAGGCATATGGGCCTAAAGTGTGTTTCCATCAGGTTTTGGTATCAGAATGACGCTGGCCTCACAGAATGAGTTAGGGAGGAATCCATCCTCCTTGATTTTTTCAGTAGTTTCAGTAGGTTGGCACCAGCCCTTCTTTATACATCTGGAGAATTCAGCTCTGTATCTGGTTGGTAAGTTTTTGACTGCTGATTAAATTTAGGTCCTTGTTATTGGTCTGTTTAGGGTTTTAATTTATTTGTGGTTCAATCTTGAGAGATTGTATGTTTCCAGATATATATATATCTTCTATGTTTTTTAGTTTGTATGTATAGAGGTACTCATAATAGTCTGTGAGGGTTTTTTTGGTATTTCTGTGGGGTCAACAGTGATGTCCCCCTTGTAATTTCTGAAAGTGTTTATTTTGACCTTCTCTCTCTTTTTCTTTATTAGTCTAGCTAGCAATCTATCAATTTTATTATTTCACGAAACTTAACTTCTGGGTTTGCTGATCTTTTTCATGGTTTTTTGCATCTCAATTTCATTCTGTTCAGCTCTGATTTGAATTATATCTTATCGCCTGCTAGCTCTGGGGTTGGTTTGCTGTAATTTTTTTCTAGTTTTTCTAAGTGTCATGTTACTTTGAGATCCTTCCAACTTTTTGATATGGGCGTTTAGCCCTATAAACTTTCCTCTTAACACTGCTGTAATTGTGTCCCAGAGATTCTGACATGTCATACTCTCGTTTCCATTAGCTTCGAAAAATTTCTTGATTTCTGCCTTAATTTCATTATTTACATAAAAGTCATTCAGAAGCAGATTGTTTAATGTCCATGAAATTATATTGTTTTGAGAGACTTTTATTGATTTCAATTTTTATTGTACTATGGCCCAAAAGTGTGTTTGGTATGATTTTGATGGATTTTGTTAAGAATAGGTTTATGGCTGAGCTTATGGTTGATTTTAGAGAATGTACCATGTGCACATGAGAATAATGTAGGTTGTTGGGTGTAGTGTTCTGTAGATGTCTATTTGGTCAAGTGTTGAGGAGTTTAGGTCCCAAACATCTTTGTGGGTTTTCTGCCTTGATGATCTGACTAACACTGTCGGTAGGGTGTTGAAGTCTGCCATTATTATCATGTGATGAAGTCTCTTTGGAGGTCTCTGAGAATTTGTTTTATGAATTTAGGTGTTCCTGTATTGGATGCATATATATGTAGGACAATTAAGTCTTGTTGAACTGAACCCTTTATCATTATGTAATACCCTCCTTGTTCTTTTTGATCATAGTTGGTTTAAAGTCTGATTTGTCTGAATTAAGAGGAGCAACTCCTGCTCTCTTTTGTTTTCCATTTGCTTGATAGATTTTTCTCCATCTTTTTACTTTGAGCCTATGGGTATCACTGCATGAGATGAGTCTCTTGAAATAGCATACAGTCGGATCCTCTTTATCCAACTTGCCACCCTGGGACTTTTAAGTGGGGCAGTTCGCCTGTTTACATTCGAGGTAATACTGGTATGTGCAGATTTGATCCTACCATTGTGTTGTTAACTGGTTGTTATGCAGACTTGATTGTGTAGTTGCTTTATAGTGTCAGTGGCCTATATGTACTTAAGTGTATTTTTGTCACCATACTGTGTCCAGGTTTGTCAGTCAACAAAGGCCGAAACCATCTGGAGCACGGCAAGCCTTAGGGGATGGTAACGCTCCAATGCAGCTGTTCGCATGCCAAACCCTCTAGGCTCTGCGCAGGCTGGAGTCCTGGCCCTGCCAACTCTTCAAGCAGTTCTCGCAGACAGCTCAACTTCGGTGCCGGTTGTGGCGTCTCCTGCAGCTAGCATTCCGGAGGTCCAGGGCAAGAGTGGGTCACTTCACACCTATTTAACTCACTCTTTCCTCAGGAGCCCCTTGGGGGCAAGGAACAAGTAATGGTGCTTGGCAACCTTGTACAGGGTTCCCAGCTCCACCCTTTTTGTGAGTCCAGGGTCTACGTATTGGTCTTTCATTTCCATGTTCAGCACTTCCTTAAGGACCTCTTGCAGGGCAGGTCTGGTGGTAATAAATTCCCTTACCATTCACTTGTCAGAAAAAAGGGTTTTATTTTTCCTTCACTTATGAAGCTTCCTTTGGCTAGATATGAAACTCCTAGTTGGAATTTCTTTTCTTTAAAGGTGCTGAATATAGGCCCCCAACCTCTTTACGGCTTACAGGTTTTCTGCTGAAAGGGTCGACTGTTACCCTGATGAGGTTCCCTTTATAGGTCACCTGCACCTTTCTCTCAAGCCATCTTTAATATTTTTTCTTTTGCACTGATCTTGGAGAATCTGATGACTATGGGTATTGGGGATGGTTGTTTTCTATGGCATCTCTCAGCGATTCTCTCAATTTCTTATATTTGAATGTCAACCTCTCTAGTGTGGCTGGAGATATTTCCATGGACAGTGTCCTCAAATACGCGTTCCAAGTTGCTTGCTCTCTCTCCCTCTTTCAGGGATGAGAGTTGTAGCTTTGGTCACTTAATATAACCCCATATTTCTCAGAGGTTTTGTTCATTCTTTTTTCCTTATTTTTATCTGAATGGGCTGATTCAAAGAACTGGTCCTCAAGCTCTGAGAGTCTCTCTTCAGCTTGGTCTATTCTGCTATCAACACTTCTGATAATTACGAAGTTCTTGTAGTGAGTTTTTCAGCTATACCAGATCAGTTTGGTTCTTTCTTAAATGGCTATTTCATCTTTCGGCTTTTGTATAGTTTTACCCAATTCCTTGGATTTGGTTTCTACTTTCTCCTAAATCTTGATGATCTTCATTGTCATCCAGATTCTGAATTCTATGTCTGATATTTCAGCCATTTCAATCTGCTTAAGAACCATTGCTGGGGAGCTGGTGCAGCCATTTGGATATAAGAAGACACTCTGGCTTGTAGAATTGCCAGAGTTCTTTTGCTGATTCTTTCTCATTTGTGTGGGCTGGTATTCCTTTTTATTTGAAATCGCTGTCATTTGGATGGGATTTTTTGCATTATATTCTCTGATGCCCTTGATGATTTGACTGTAGTATGATCTAAGGGTTCAGCTGACTGGTTTAATTTCTGGTTGATTTCAGAGGACCAAGGCTCAGCTCAGCACTCCTGGGTTGTGTGCTGTGTGCTCTAATCCTGGCAAATAGGACTATGGGCTTTGTTCTCTTGCCCTCAAGGTTAAGTACCTCTTGAGCTAGTGGGGCTGAGGTGTTCCTGGTCCACCGGCAACCACACACCAGAGCAGGGTGCTGGTAAAAGTGCTTCACTGGGGCAATGACATCAGCGTGTTCTAACAGAGCAGTGTGAGAAGGCTGCAGGCAGGTGTGCAATGCGGAGGCTGCAGGTGGGCATGTGCTGGTGGGGGCTCTTCTGCAGAAGCTCTCTAATGGTTAGGCTGGGTCTGCTGGGGAAGGAACTATGGCAGTGGCTTCTGGGAAGCATCGTGGTTGGGCTCTGAGGCTGTGCTGCAAGCAGGTGTGGCTAGGCAGGGACCCTTGGAGAGGCTGGCAAATGGGAGACCCATCCCACTGGCAAGACAGTCCTGTTGTGTCCAGGTCTCACAGTCAACAAAGGCCAAAACCATCTGGAGCACGGCAAGCCTTAGGGGATGGTAACGCTCCACTGCAGCTGTTCGCATGCCAAACCCTCTAGGCTCTGCACAGGCTGGAGTCCTGGCCCTGCCAACTCTTCAAGCAGTTCTCGCAGCCAGCTCAACTTCAGTGCAGGTTGCGTCTCCTGCAGCTAGCATTCTGAAGGTCCAGGGCAAGAGTGGGTCACTTCACACCTATTTAACTCACTTCTTCCTCAGGAGCCACACAAGTAACGGTGCTTGACAAACCTGTACAGGGGTCGCAGCTCCCTCCTCTGTGAGTCCAGGGCCTACATCTTCTCCCTGTCCACTCTCAAGGGCTTATTTCCAAAGATCTGCTCAGTGAGTGTTGGTCTTTTTATTTTGGGGCTACACAGTAAGTGTAGCCAGCTGTGGGATACATATTTTGTACAGGCATGCAAATGTAAATAATCATATCATGAAAAATGGGGTATCCAAGCCCTAAGCCTTTATCTTTTATGTTACAAACAATCCAATTGCAATCTTAGTTATTTTTAAATGTGCAATTAAGTTATTATTGATTATAATCACCCTGTTTTGTGATCAATCACCCTATTGTGTGATCGAATAGTATATCTTATTCATTCTATCTTTTTGTAACCATTAACCATATTCCCCTCACCCCCTCTACACTTCCCAGCCTCTGGTAACCATCCGTCTACTCCCCATGTTGATGAGTTCAATTGTTTTGATTTTTAAATCCCACAAATAAGTGAGAACCTGCAAAATTTATCTTTCTGTGCCTCACTTATTTCACTTAACATAATGATCTCCAGTTCTATAAATGACAGGACCTCATTCTTTTTTATGACTGAATAGTACTCCATTGTGTACATGTAATACATTTTATTTTTATCACATCCACAGATGAATCTGTGGATGAATAAAGAAAATGTGTGGATAAACACAAGATGAACAAATGTTCCATAGATGTCGACAACACAAGATGAACAGATAGTCCACAGATGAAAAAAGAAAATGTGTTACATGTACAGTTGGATGCTTCCCAATCATAGCTATAGTGAACACTGCTGCAGCAAACCTGGGAGTGTAGATACCTCTTTGATACAGTTTTCCTTTGAGTATATACCAGCAGTGGGATTGCTGGATCATATGGTAGCTCAATTTTCAGTTTTTTGACGAACCTCCCAACTGTTCTCCATAGTTACTGTATTTATTTACATTCCCACCAACAGTATAAAAGGGTTCCCTTTTCTTCACTTCATCACCATTTGTTACTGCCTTTTGGATACAAGCCATTTTAAGTGAAATTAGATGATACCTCATTGTAGTTTTTTTTCCTCCAAGACAGAGTGGTGCTCTGTCGCCCAGGCTGAAGTGCAGTAGTGCAATCTTGGCTCACTGCAACCTCCGCCTCCCAGGTTCAAGTGATTCTCCTGCCTCAGCCTCCCAAGTAGCTGGGATTACGGGCATGCACCGCCACACCCAGCTAATTTTTGTATTTTTAGTAGAGATGGGGTTTCACTATTTTGGCCAGGCTGGTCTCGAACTCTTGACCTCATGATTTGTCTGCCTCAGCCTCCCAAAGTGCTTAGATTACAGGTGTGAGTCATCATGCCTGGCCCCACCTCACTGCAGTTTTGATCTGCATTTCTCTGATGATCAGTGATGTTGAGAACTTCTTCATATGCCTGTTTGTCATTTGTGTGTCTTCTTTTGAAAACTGCCGATTCAAATCTTTTGCCCATTTTTTGATCAGATTGTCAGATTCTTTCCAGTTGTTTGAGCTCCTTACATACTTCGGTTATTAACATCTTGTCAGATGGGTAGTTTTAAATATTTTCTCCCATTCTGTGGGTTGTCTCTTCACTTTGTTGACTGTTTTCCTTTGCTGTGCAGAAACTTTTAACTTGATGTGATCCCATTTGTCCATTTTTCCTTCGGCTGCCTGTGCTTGTGGGGTATTGTCCAAGTTTCTGCCCAGATTAATGTCCTGGAGATCTTCTCCAGTGTTTTCCTGTAGTAGTTTCATAGTTGGAGGTTTTAGATTTCAGTCTTCAATCCATTTTGATTTGACTTTTTGTAAATGGTAAGAGATAGGGCCTAGTTTCATTCCTCTGTGTATGGACATCTAGTTTTCCCACATGCGGTTCTTCTTGATGGCCTAGACTCTCAGTAGATGGAGCTGTCACTAGCTACATCTAGTCGGCCATCTTAGCCCTTTTGTGCTTTGTTCTTAACTCATTTAGTGCTTATAATTTACCTTCCATGTGGGTACTATTATTATCCCTGCTTCAGAGATGAAGAAGAGAGGCACAGTTGACATTTGAATCCAAGATGGCAGGGATCGTGTTCTTAACCCCAAAGCTGTTGTTCTAAATACCATTATCGTATAATGTAGAACATCTCTGCTTGGCAGGTGTGATATTAGACGGGACACCTGACTTCATCTTGCTTGGCTATCATCTATGAGCCATTCTTACCTATTCCACTGCTAAACAAATGTGTCCACCATCTTGCTTGGCTATCATCTATGAGCCATTCTTACCTATTCCACTGCTAAACAAATGTGTCCACCATCTTGCTTGGCTATCATCTATGAGCCATTCTTACCTATTCCACTGCTAAACAAATGTGTCCACCATCTTGCTTGGCTATCATCTATGAGCCATTCTTACCTATTCCACTGCTAAACAAATGTGTCCACCATCTTGCTTGGCTATCATCTATGAGCCATTCTTACCTATTCCACTGCTAAACAAATGTGTCCACCATCTTGCTTGGCTATCATCTATGAGCCATTCTTACCTATTCCACTGTTAAACAAATGTGTCCACATCTAACTTTGAAGTGCTGAGACCTTGGTACAAGTACTCTGCTAGGACTACATTTATATCAACATATCCTCAAAATAACTGGATAAAAATTAAGAAATCTATATCATACTATTTTTTTTCACATTAAAAAAACTAAACAGACTTGCACTTTGGCACTGTATAGTTCTTTGGGGTTCAAGTCATCATTTGTACTGAAAAAGTGTTGACAGCTTCAAGGTTACATTAATTGGTTAGGCCCTAAATATAACATATACTTTTACTTTAGAAATATTTTGCAATCAGCCACTGAGAACAGCCCTATTTGTACAGCCCAAAAACATCAATAGACCCCAATCTTTGCCAAATGAACCAATGCTAAAAAAACTAAGTGGAATTAGACTGAATTAAAGAAAATTAACCATCATGCATGCCTCAAACAGCCTTCAATCCCAAGGAAATACCAAAGAGTATGCTGACAAAAATATATTTGAAATGATAAAAATTTAATTGAAGGTTCACAGATGTCCAGTAAGACTCTGATCCAGAATTTTAGACTTGCCCTACTTAAAACAAAATCATATAAATACTCCAGCCTTTCGAGACTCAGTGTTGAGTAACAAACATTAACTATTGTGTCTGAGCTATTATAGTCTTGCTGAGAGTGTATCATGGGCTAAATAAAGGCTTCACATGTACCAGTTCATTTAACTCTGATGTCTTATTAAATGAGAATGTTGAAGCTTAGAGTGGTGAGAAACATGTCCCCATGGGGCTGGGAGCAGTCACTCATGGCTGTAATCCCAGCACCTTGGGAGGCCAAGGAGGGCAGATCACAAGGTCAGGAGATCGAGACCATCCTGGCTAATATGATGAAATCCCGTCCCTACTAAAAATACAAAAAACTACCTGGGCATGGTGGCACACACCTATAATGCCAGCTACTCAGGAGGCTGAGGCACAGAATCGCTTGAACCTGGGAGGCAGAGGCTGCAGTGAGCAGAGATTGCGCCACTGCACTCCAGCCTGGTGACAGAGCAAGACTCCGTCTCATAAAAAAAAGAAAAGAAACACACCCAGGGTCACTCAGTTAATAGTTATTAATGGTAGAGTCAGGACTTGAACCAAGAAGGTCTCTAAGACACTCAAACCAAACTCTTTACCAGTAAACTATGATCCTTCTCAGAGCCTCTCTGATTTGGCTTAGAAAGTCAGTTTCAATATGGATTTATGTTTCTTACTCGTCTTTGTTTCCTTCTTTTTTAAAAAAATTGATGCATTTCAAAAAGTAAATAACACAGACGACCATGCACTTAAAACCCACACGTAGTACATTTTAAAACATAACAAATAAAGATGAATTTAAACTCCCAACTCCCCAAGGTGACCTCCTCAAGCTGTAAATGTTTTCAGCTTATATTTTTATATTTCTATTAATGGTTACACATCTTTTGTTTTGAAAATTTACAGAAAATGTATTCTGTAGCATCTTCAGTAAACTGCTTTTCTTGCCTACTGTGTTTGAAACTTGACTCTTCATACACGTAGCTCTCCAAATCATTGTAACTACTGTATTTCATTCCTTTATAGGAATGTGTGGTTATTTGTTTCATCCATCAGAGCTGCAACAGGAGCCCTTATTCCCCCACCACTGTAATGAACAACACTTCTTTCACTAGCTATGTATGAATAATCTTACTTCCCTGCAACTAAGCCAAACCTTCGTATTTTCAGATTTTAAAATCTCTGCAGCTGGGGTAAGCTAATGTTACCTCCTCATTGTTGTAAATTGTATTTCCTTGATCACTAGGGAGGGTTAACATCCTTTGGATGTTAAGGACCTTGGGATGGGGACATCCTTTGGATGTCCTGAGCCATTTTTCTGTCTTCTAAAAACTGCCTATTTACATCCTCTGTTGGTTTTTGAAATGGATTTTTCTGAATTGGTTTGAAAGAGCTCTTCTAATTATTTTGTTCATTTACTTGTTTGTAGAAACAGACCAGCCATGTCCAGGCTCATCTGGAATACCTGGTCTCAAACAATCCTTCCATGTCAGCTCCCAAAGCACTGGAATTACAGGTGTGAGCCACCACAGCCAGCTAAGAGCCATTCTTATATTCGTACACTAAACTACTGCAGGTTATACAGAATGCAATTCTTATATTTGTACACTAAACCACTGCAGGTTATACAGAATGCAAATATATTCTGTGGCTTGCTGTGGCAGTCTGAATAATTAATGCCTCTCCCCACGCCACCCAAATGTTCACATCCTAATTCTTAGAAACTGTGAATATGCTACCTGACATGGTAAAGAGGCACTTTACAGATATGATTAAGAATTAAGGACCTTGAGATGGGGACAATCATCTGGATTGCTCAGGTAAGCCCCAGGTAACCACCAGGGTCCCCGTAAGAGGAAGGCAGGAGGGTCAGAGATAGCAGATAAACAGCGAAGATTGGAGTGAGGCACACTCAAGATGAAAGAAGCTCACGAGTTAAGGAATGCTGGTGGCCTCTAGAAGCTAGAAAAGGTAAGGAAATGGGTTCTTCCTTACAGCTTCCCAGATGGAATGACTGCCAACACCTTAATATTACTGCAGTATGACCAATTTCAGACTTCTGGCCTGTGGAAGTGTAAGACTGTGAATATCTATCATCTTAAGCTACTAACTTCATAGAAATTTGTTGCATCAGCAATAGGAAACTGATAGATCTGGCTTTCACGTTTTACTTATTCATTTGTGCTTTTTCTATTTGAAGAAAGCTATCCTACTCCAGTATCATCAGGGTAGATTCCTATATTTTCTTCTAAGTTGTAAAGTTTGCTTTTCACATTTAGTTGTTATTAATCCATCTGGAACTTATTTTTGTGTTTGGAGGAAAGCAGGATTCTAACTGTTTTTCCATGGAATGGGTCAACTCTCTCAACATTATTTATTTCACAGTTCCTCACAGCTCCACGGAAATGCTGTTGTCTTCCGAATTCGATTATTATATAGGTCAGTTTCCACGCTGCCCTATTCCACTATCCCATTTGTCTCTCCTTGTACCGACTCCCACTCATTATTACTGCTATATAAACCAATACATAATTGGTACGATAAGTGACCCTACATGTTGTTCTTAAAAATTATCGTGGCAATTTTGGACCCATTATCTTTTTCAAGTTAATCTTAGGATAAGCTTGTCATGTTTTACTCCCCATCTCCACCCCCAAAGGGACAGAACACTATTAAGTGTTTTGCCTGAAACAACATCAATTTGGGGAAGACCATATCTTCACAACATTGAGCCTTTTTACCTATAAAAGACTGTATCTCTCTAAAGTTTACTTCCTTTAACAGGTTTTATAATATTCCTAGGAAAAAACTTATTGCCTTGTGTTAGATTTATTTCTAAGTGCCCTTAATTGCTATAGTTTAATTGCTATTTATCTTCTGCCCTGCAACTTTTAGCCCTAACAATTTATCATTTGTACCATAGATGCTCTTGCCAGTCTTGTTTCTTCCTTTTTAAATCTTATTTTTTAGATTAAATTTTTTTATTAGCTAGAACTTTAGAATACTGAATAGCAGTGGTGACAGGGAAACCTTTGCCTTCTGCCTGAATTTAAAGAGAGTTGTTTCAAATATCTCATTGGGAATTGTGATGTTTACTGTAAGTTTTCGTTGGCTTTCATTTTCAAAATGTGCATAATAGTTGACACCATTAACTATCTATTGGTTCAGCTAAAAAGTTTAATAGTAACCAAATTCTTCTGCACTTTATAAACTCATTCCACCCTTTCATTCTGAGGCTGGATTTATAGTCTCTCTCTATTTGTAGCTGTGCCTCTTATTCAGTATCCTTCCACAGAATGAATCATTGTCTTGCCAATTCTTATTCTACCTCTTAAGATCATTGATGCCATCACAGTCTTAATTTCATCTAAGTTTTTCTACAGCCTCTTGTTATAATGTGTCTTTGGTTTTGCCTGCTTGGAGCTGCCAGGGCTGGATTATTATTTCAAAGCAGCCAAACTTCCATTCCAAGGCCCCAGTGGAGAAATCAGAGAAGCAACCAGCTAACACTGCTCCCATGGAAAGGCAATAAAACAGGTTGCCCACACACCCCTGGTGCAGTGCTTAATGTTTTATGCAGTAGTCTGAAAGCTGCAGTTACGTCCATCTTAGATCAATCAACAGTTGCTCGTGTATCTTGCTCCTGTCTATACAAGCCGTTATTCTTTTAATACCCAGTCTGACTTTAAAGCATTTCATTAATAGCTAGCAGCTGTAAATTACTTTTTTTTAAACTTAGGTTCCCTGCCATCCCCCAAATTCTAAAGCTACTAATACGACACTGTGAATAGATAAGACACAAACCTATAGTAAGACCAAAGTAGAACCCCTCTTAGGGAGGAGCTGAAGTCGAAGAACGAACTTGACACAAATACTGCCTGTGTATTTCAGGCATGAATGAGTTTATTTAGTCCACTTATTACATAATGGACTCCTGATATTTTTGTAGCATTGTGCTAAGTAGAGGGGACGTAAGGCTGACGGAATTCAGAGCTACATTAACTATAAATCATGCCCTCAATACTAAGTGTGATGAAAAGGAGAAAGTGAAAAGCGTCTTAAGATGCAGAGAAAGAATATTCAGGACAGACAAAAGTCACTTGAAGAAATGAGGATCACTGAAGGCTTCCTAGAATTGAGGTCCTTTAAATTAGATACCAAAGAATTTAGAAAGAAGAGAGAAAAACTTCATTCTATGTTTCCATATAAAATAGAGAAAGTTTAAGGGAGACACAGGGAGTCGGGAGGGAAAGCTTGTAAACAGGATCTGCGAGCGATAATATTGGAAAGGCAGGACCTGATGTCAGGTCTGTGCCTCAAGGGAAGGTTACGTGCTCCAAGCTGCAAAGGAGAAAACTGAAAAAGGAAGAAATTACTCATGTACCCATCACAATAGTTTCAGAAGGAATAAGGCACTGAACTTAGTCATGGCAGTGGAAAGGGGAAAAGAGGAAAAGCTTAAGACATCTAATGGGGCTGGCTGTGATGGCTGACGCCTGTAAGCCCAACACTTTGGGAGGCTGAGGCCGGCGGATCACTTGAGCCCAAAAGTTTGAGACCGGCCTGGGCAACACAGTGAAACCCCATCTCAACCAAAAAAACAGAAAAACTGGCCAGCATGGTGATGAACACCTGCAGTCCCGGCGCTACTTCGGAGGCTGAGATGAGAGAAAGAATTCAGCCACCTTAAATATTTTTCTTTGATTAAAGCAAAATAAAATACCTTTAAACTTTCTTGTACAAAATTACTAATCAGATGTGTTTTACATTGACAGAACTCTACACTAATGCTCCAAGCATCATCTTAGGTCTTTTTATCACCTCACTGCTTTTTCACACCCTGTACGATTATTTCTAAATACAGAAAACTGTAGTTTCAGTCACCACACAACAGGTCAGCTTCGTTAGTGATATTCAATCTCTTTCATCTTAAAAGGTCTTCTTGTAATCACTGCTAAGCAATCAAACTATTACCAAACCAAGGCTGCTGAAAACCTTAAAGACAAGTCAATAGAAACCCATCCCACTATGGTTTAAGATAGATATTTAGGCATATTATTAGACACGTAATGTTTCCAGATACATATCTCTGTGAAGATCCTATGAAAACCCTGGGTTTTAGTTCACTTTCCTAATTCTAGGCCACTTAATTGGTTACTATTTTTATTAAATGATTATACAGAGCTATCTTAGTATGATTAAATCTCCCTGTATTAAATTACTCGATGATTTTAGAATTCTAAATGAATTCTGAAAGAGAACTGGGGACCATATTCTAAGGCAGACTTTTCTACTTGTCTACCATAGACTGACAGCCACCAAACCACCTCCAGACTGTCACTAAAAAGTCATCTCAAGTTTTTTAAAGGAAGTTGGCTCTGTTACAGTGGCAGGCAGAAATTATTAAAATTGCATCTCCTCTCATTTTCTCCAAAATCTAGTAAGAGGTTATACATCTCTGGTAGATTGTATTACTGTTTGAATACACGTTGTAAACTTCATCCCTGCCCAGGAGAGTCTATTCCCCTGCCCTACTTATGTCAGGCTTGTTCTCATGACTTGCTTTTGGAAACAGAATGTGAGTGGACACAATGATGTGTGCATGAACAAAATGAATCTGAGCAGAAGCTTCAACTGTGACTCTGTGATTGTGACCTTGCTCCCTCTTTCCCACTGCCGTGAAAATAGTCCCTAATGGGAGGTGCCCCTGTTAGCCTGGTCCCAATGCAAAGCATATAAAAAAGTGTATCTAAAGCCAACTCACAAGCCTCAAGTGGAGGCCAAACAACTGTCTTGCCATTTCTGAGACAAAATATGAAAATGCAATGAACATTTGTTTTAGACCATTAAATTCTGGAGACTGTTGTGAAAGCTAATACATGATCTTATTCCCCCTGACTTTGTGAATCCTAAAGCTGATACATTCTTTTTCATATCCAATTAGAAATATGACCAGGATACTTACTTGAAACAGAACTGGAGGCTGTCCATGATCTGAAAATACCTGTTCTAACAGTTTCTTTACAGAAAAATTAACTGAGATACGGATAAATTCAGAGATCTGCCTGTGGTGATATTAGTTAGAAGCAGAACGACGAACTATGCTCCCAGCTCCACGCACTGAAATGACGGCAACACCGCACATTATGTGTCACTGGCCCTCTAGAATGCAACCTTCACCTGTACCAACAGAATTTAGCCTGCAGCAGCAAAGTGTCATTTTCAAAATATACTGATATTCTATAAAGATGAAGTCTTAAGACTCCTCAGTATTATACTATTTTGACACTTAAGCACCAAGCTGTAGCATGTCTGGGAATACCGACTCCAGGCAACATCCTTAGAATTCTGAAGTTTTACTAACAAAAGCAAAAGCAAAAGCAAAGGATTAGCTCATACTTACATAATGTCAACTTAATTGCACAGAAACATTTCCTATAATGAATCCAGAATTACACTGGATTGTGGCACAGACATTAGGAAATCCACACAAAAAAATGCATATCAATTTCTAAGTAAGAATATAGCAGGGAGAATCACAGAAACAATCAGAATGAATCAGAGAAGCAGAATAGGTAGGGGACCTAGCCCGGTCCAGGGAAAGGAAACAGAATCTGGAGGATGTGAGCAACTGGGACCTAGAGAGTGAGAGAACTCTCTTTTGAGAGGAACGTTAGCCTACAGGCTAATCTCAAGACTTCTACCTTATTTTACACAAATCTTATGCTCAACAAATAACCTCCTGATGACTAATTCAGTTTCTCTTGTTCTTCCAGAGAGGGGGAAAACATGCCAAGGACAGAATTCTCGAGCATCAGCCACTAGAATCCACTTATTACAAAATACTAAATTGAGCCTCTGGTTTACATATCAATCTTCCTACATCTGATCAACTGAAAGCTTTGGGACCTCTGCTGAGGTGTCTTCATGGTCAATCTGCAGATCTTTGTAGGATATCCAAACTCCTGCATACTCCTCCCATTTCAACAGCAAACCTGCTGTCATAACACAGCTTTGCAAAAGATGTTTAGAATATTTTCAATATATTGTGAATAGGCCTTGAGATAACTAACATGCTACCCGTACATAAACTGAGTGTACCCTAAACCACTCTTCAAGTGAGAAGTCCTTCCCAACAGGCTCTTCGCTTCTGTTGCCTGGAGTCCACAGGACCAAAACCGAAGACCCAACTGCACAGCACGACTTATGTGAAAACATTTCTTTCTGTTTATTTCCACTCCCCAATTTTTCACTTTACACTTCATGAATCCACAGGAATTATGCCTCTTCACAGAAAAATAGTAACACTCATTAATTCTGACCCTGTTTCTAAAATGCCCTCCCTAGAAATTTTGTTAGTTTAGTTCACTGAATTAAGAGTTGTCCAAACCCTTTCAAGATGGTGCTTTCAAATTTAGGCCTCTATCTTTTGCTTTTATAGTTAACACCAAATAAATATCAGTCTACTGATTTGGCCACTGAAAATGGTTTAAAAAAATTACTTTGCAGTAAACATGGACCACCTTCCAATGTCTTTTCCAGCATTATCAAAGCCTGCAGAGACTTGCCAGACCACATTTTCTTTTTTTTTAACCAGTTTTCCTCCAACCCACAAGAAGTATTAGCAGCCACTTATTCTTTGCAAGTTGGTATCTCAGAGCCATTGAGAGAGACCAGGAACACTATTTATATTCTTGTTCTTGGCGTTCTTAGCCAAGACTCTATAATTAGGCTGATACCAAGAATACTCTATCCAGGAATGCCTTGTGAAATAGGACTACACTGCTTCGGGTGAGATCAAAGATCCTGGGTACGGCTGTTATCCCTGGAGTCAGCTCTGACGGGAAGGCCTGGGTCATTACTACTATTATGTCGAGTTTCCAATCAGCTCTGTGTAGAACTCGAGCTTTGACCAAACATGTCCCCGTAACTGTCAAAACTAGATTATCTTAAAAGTACCCAGATCCTCACTAGTTCCTCTGCACAGATCCTATGGACCAGGGGCCCAGAGTTGATGTCCTGCAGTTGTGATCTTTTTCTCACATTTTAAATTCCAACTAAATGTGGTGAAAAGGAAAACCTACTTACTCTATAAATATGGGCCTCAAGGAGACCCAGATCATTCTGCTCACACCACACAGAAAAGCCCTGGTTCCACAAAACAAGGTTTGAAATCACTGTCTGTGGTGGCCCATGTCTTAAAGTAACACAGTTAACCTTGGAGCAGACAAACTGTCACGTGACCTAGAATAACAAAGTGGTCATTTCGATATTTAAGCAGCTGTCACAGTAACAACCATGTTAGCTAAGAGCTAACATTTAAATGAGAACTCACCGTATGCTGTGCACTTTATAAGCATAATCTCACTTAATATCCCAGTGGCCTTGTAAGTACTGTTATTTTATTTTTATTTTCATTTTTACAGATGAGAAAACCAAGTAACTGCCAATGTCACTCAAATTGATTAAAGTGTCAAACTGGAAGTTAAGTCGAAGCCTATATTGTTTTAGTCCTTGAGTTTTACATGCCTGTTTTTTTAAAAAGTAGAATATCAATATTACATTTTGGTTGGATTTCATGAGTGAACCTCAATTTTACAAATGACAGATGAATTATTCATATTTTTGAGATGGAGTTTCACTCTTGTTGGCCAGGCTGGAGTGCAACGGCACAATCTCAGCTCACCGCAAACCTCCGCCTCCTGGGTTCAAGCAATTCTCCTGCCTCAGACTCCAACTTCATATTATCATCTGTGGTAATTAAACTGGACAAGAAAAGGAGTCTCAGAAGTATACATTTTGCAAAGTACTTACATAGTCAATGGGCTTGAGAGATTTGACTGTAGATGCTGGGCAGCCGCAGGAAGTAAGGTCAGCATAGAGGCCTTCTTCTAACACACAGTGATTAACAAACATGTCTTCTTGGTAATAGAGGAGCCAGCTAAAAGCCAACCAGTTGACACTCAGTCAAATTGCATTCACTTGGCAGTTTAGGCTCATTATCACACGTGGGAACTGGGGTAGGGGCTGGGCACAGCAGGTAGCACAGAGCAGCACCACACCAGCTTTAAAAACAAAAACACCAGCTACCACTATCATTCCCTGACTGCTTATGATGTGCCAGGCACGAGATGAGGCACTTTACATTTACTATTTCATGGTGTCCTTAATACTCTAAGAGTTCGGAATGTCCTCATTTTATAGGCAACATAGGTAAGGATTAGGAAGGAAAGGTGATTTTCCCACGGTTCCTCAGACTACTCAATGATAGAGAGGAAGTCTGAAATAAGACGATGCCTGCTTTAAGCTAAAGACATTCTTTTTATTTAGTGCTTTCAATATAGCGCTCTGGGATTAGATTATGGTGATTATTAAGTGCCGGAACAGATTATAAGTTCTTTTTGGGAAAAAGTAAAAAATTTTGTATTCAGTTTAGATGAGAATAGAAGACAGGTCTTTTAAAATCACACAAGAGTATATAAAACCTGTCACCTACAAATCTGACAACTAATGGAAAAATTTAAAAAGAAATAAACCTCTTAGAATCTTCAATAGTGAGTTATCTTCAGTACAGCATTCATCAAAAGATTGCTTAACACATACCCTTTTGAAAAGAAGGAGCCTAAGGGAAAAATTCAGTGGCTGCTACTAATTTAGTCTTGCTGTGGTTAAGTTCTAGCCCTGTATTTTAAGATCGCCAGACCACTCTTGTTAGACCAGTTCAACTTTGGATCACCGTAGAAATGCTGTGTGACATTATAATTTACTGTCATGTCTTCTACTGTAATAAGCATTTTAAAGCCAACATTTATCAAAGGTTTCTCATGTGCCAGGCATGAAGCTAGCGCATTGTTTTATTTAGCCCTTATACGACTCCTTAGGTGGGCGCTATCATTACCCACCCTTTACAGGTTCAGAGAGGTGACCATTTTGCCTAAAATTACAGAGCTAGAAAATGGTGGCACTGGGCTCAAAACCAGGTCTCTCACACATTCCAGCTGCTCACACAGTTCCCATAGTTCTTGTTTCTTTTATTATCCTGCTGCTGTATATTTCCTACACGAAAAGATATGTGTGACTAGTTTGTCCTAGAACTCAGTGTCAAGAAAAAGACATTTTCCTCCAGAAAATCTTCAGTGCTTCTCATTAACAGATGATGATCCTAAATCTTGTAAGATATTTTCTTTTGTCTTAGTGTAGAAGAAACTCAGAACCAAATAATGGTAACAAAACTATTTCAGGTCGTTGGTATGTATATTTCTTATTAGGGTTGCAGATTTCTACTTTACGTGTTTAATGTTGTAAAACTCTCATTTCCTTTTCAGAGTTAAGTACATAAACACAAACAAATACAAGGAGGCTCAAGGCAGAAGAGCTACAGGAAACAGCAGAAGGAAAGGACTGCTTGATTAGGGTTAATCCAGAAGACTAACAGAAAGAATGGACTGTACTGAACCTTGAAGGATGTATCTGAAGTATTATCAGGCAGGTGTCACAAACGTACGTGACTTCAGGAGACCACAGAGGTCATGCAGATGAGCAGTGTAACGGGTGGACAAAACTTGGGAATGGTGGGGACTATGGTAGGCTACAAAGCACATATGCAATCTAGTCAATTACTGACTAAGGCAAAAGCTTTCCCCAAGTCTTAAAATCATCTGATTTTTAAAGAAAAGGTGGAAAACAGCTTCTTCTGAAAAATATCCTAAACATAAGTACATTAATACAAATTTTTTTAACTTGGCGTACAGGCCAAGCAAACGACACCTGCTGGCTAGATTTACCAGAGACCTCCAGCCTTTGGTATGAAGCAGCCGTCAGCAAACTGCTGCATGTGGACCAAATCTGCCCCACTGCTGGTTTTCAAACAGCCCATAAGCGAAGACTGGTTTTCACATTTTCAAAGGGCTTAAAAATTTAAAAGAAGACTATTTCATGGCATGGAAATTTACATGTAATTAAAATGTCAATGTCCATAAATAATGGTTCACTGGAACGCAGCTGATGGCCCCTCTTGTGCTCTATCTACCAGCAGTGTTGAGAGTAGCTGGGACAGAGCCTGTGGAACTCACAAAGTAAAAAATATTCACCATGTGATTCTTAATCAAAGTTTGCTGACCCCTGGGATACAAGGTAAGGCTTTGGAAAGTGAATATTAGGGAGAGGAGAAGAGGATAGGACAGAGATCAGGCAAGGGGGCTAGTTGATGCCAAGGTCTGGAAAAGAAAAGAGTCTGAACTTGATTGGACCGGTACTATAAAATGGTGGGAATTAAAGCATTAGTAAAAATATTAAACCAGATTTTGGGACAAATAATTGGACTATGATTTGTTTGGGGTAAACACTAGAAATAAGATGACACTGAAATACAGGGTAATTAACATACTGAAGTTTTTCCAAGTAAAAAATAGAAGGCCCAGGTCTCTCATGTATCAAGGGAGAACGGAGGAAAACTGACAAACCCCAGATATTTTAAAGGAAGAAAAGACAGACTTTGATAGGTATTAGGAAGATGTTTGATACACTGAGATGCCACAAACTATACAGTTAAAAATAGTTAAAATGGTAAATTTTGTTATCGATATTTTAGCACAATAAAAAAATTTGTAGAATATATTTTAGCTGTGGGACTCACATGCAGTTTCATATACACATAAAAATATATAGTATATTGTTGCAACTGGAAGAATATTAGATTCAGAGATAAGAAGAAAAAAACCCAAAGCAATCAAAGGTCTGAAATTTGGTATATGATCTTGGAAAACTCTAACTCTGAACCTGGTTTCTGCATCTGTGAAATGGGGATAATGAATACTTTGTTAAAAGGTCAAAAAAATTAGGATTAATATGTCTTACTTGGATAAAAACACAAGTATTTTTATAGCATTCTACTATGCTAGACAGTAAATATACAAAATAAACATTCAAAATATTTAGAAAATAATATAAGATCACAGTGACAGACAAAGTCAAAATGCTCCCTAAGTTGGTTAATCAGCATGCTGTGTTTTGGTATTCTATCACAGCTCAAAATACAAATTAAGCAAAATTAATATAGACCCGTTAGCAGGTAACCAATATCTGTTGAAGAGAAATTTTAAAGATTCACTGTGCATGCAAAAAATAAATCTATATAAATTTAAACAATTAGTTATCAAATTACAGCAGAAAACACTTAGTAAGGATACTTACCAACCTCGAAGAACTTTAAAAGAACATGGCATGAGTGAAGTCAAATCAGCAGTTTCTTCTGTAAAATCTAAACATTCACCTTGGAACCCTGGTTTACCGAATGCTTTGAGCTACAAGAACAACAACACGACAGTTAAATTTTAAAAATGGTCGTAGACGATCACAAGCAAATAAAAAACCCTTAATTTCATGAATTTATAAAATGCAGCAAATAATAAACTAATTTTTAGTCTATTATCAATGAATTCATGTTAAGGATGATGATATGCTCCTTAAACCTGCTTTCTCACAGGTTTCTAGAAATGGAATGTCACTGTTTATCATTTTTCTTGCCTTTCTTCCACCAAATTGTGGGTACAGAGGCCTAGAAAACAATTCTACCTATAAGAGTACATCGGAGTCCTTCTTACACTAAAATGTGGTCCTTTATTCTCTCAAACAACCATTCATTATGCCCTATGTTGAGACTAGATGTGTAAAACAAGAAGCAGTGTAGTGCCAAACATGAAAGAGGCTGAGATTAGTGTGAGGCTACGTGGTGCGCTGCTTCTCTCCCAGGCTCTTCCTGATCCCCAGTCAATATGAGGAGAAGAGAGCACGAGCGCATGCCCATGAGAGAGCAGGGGCAGATGGCGGAGGAGATAATAATGACGGGATCAGTGGAAGATTTACGGTGAAGAAAGAGAGATAACTGTGTCGTGTATTTCAGCTACAGCCTTTGCTTTTCTGATAACAATACCTGAAACGTACAGCTTACAGTTACGTACAATCACATTTCTACTTTAGTCCTTTCTGTCGAAAAAATCTCAACTGTAATTCCCTTTAGACCAGATATATAATAATCTGTAATTCCAGTAGCCTTGAATGTACAATAGGAATGAAAAAAATTAAAAGCCCTGCGAAAATTTCATAATACTCTGGAGACGTGGAACAACATGGCCCACAGGTCCACCTGCACGAGGGCACAGAAGGCATCATAACAAACCATCTGCAGCATCATCCTTCCTTCTGCTCACGCTGTCATCAAGGAGACAGCCTTTCTGAGCAGCCAATGTTCACCTCCCTCGTCTCCAAGGGCCTTTTCCTAGAAGAATTGTTTTTGGCTATCTCATTATGCTCTGACCTTACTTGCTCTGTTATCAAAGCTCAGTCAAAATCAGGGTGGTGAGAAAACTAATTCCCCCTGACCATCTGTGGCTTGCATAACACCACTTCCTATTAGGAAACACAATGTATTTGGAGCATTAAAACACCAAGGGACTTCTGGCCTTAAGGAGATGTGATCCAGCAAGTTTCTGTTGTAGAGGATAGCAAGGAAAGAAGTCCAAACCAAGACATACTTATGCCTCATGTTTGATCTATTATCATTAAAGGTGTATAAAATGTGAAGCTAGGCCGGGCGTGGCGGCTCACGCCTGTAATCCCAGCACTTTGGGAGGCCGAGGCGGGTGGATCACGAGGTCAAGAGATCAAGACCATCCTGGTCAACATGGTGAAACCCCGTCTCTACTAAAAATACAAAAAATTAGCTGGGCATGGTGGCACGTGCCTGTATTCCCAGCTACTCAGGAGGCTGAGGCAGGAGAATTGCCTGAACCCAGGAGGCGGAGGTTGCGGTGAGCCGAGATCGCACCATTGCACTCCAGCCTGGGTAACAGGAGCGAAACTCCATCTCAAAAAAAAAAAAAAAAAATGTGAAGCTAAAAAGCAAATCACTCTCAACCTCCGAAAACAGAGAACTTTCTCCTGCATGGAAACACTATGTTACTAAAAGTCAGAAAAGCCATATGAGAAGAGACACATGTTGTCTGGTTCACTACTTGCATTCCCAGTTTAATTAACTGTATACTGCTGAGTTGAAGTTCAACACTTTCACAATGAAGCCATGAAATGTCTAATCCTGGACTACTGATAATGCCAGTTAAGCATATTTCAGATGGTATATACAGTAGCTGCCTCCATTATTTGTCTCAGTCTTCATACCCAGAAAATTTATTTAAAATTTATATATACATGCAGAAATAATGTTATCAAGTATCTCTTGATGGGTTAAAATAGTCTTTGTCCAAATTTTAAAACCTGGCTTAAATGCTTATCTGAGTTTACTAAATGAGATATAGTGTCTGATTCACCCAGAATTAGACCAACTCTACAAAAACATGCATTTTGATCAGCTTATCAATCCTCAAAATAGAACAATTCTCTTAATAATGTCCTGAGGAGCATCCATACAGAAACCAACTGTGAGCTTACGGATTATAATAATTAACTTGTAGTTTCTACACTTGGTGCAATTAAGTGACAGACACTTGGAGAAATTAAGTCCTAGGAAAAACAGCTGGATAAACGATCATGTTAGCTTCCTCTACAGATCCATGGAGAACAAGTATACAAAATAACTCTTAATTCTAAGGACATAGTCAGACAAACGAGAGGTGAGTTTTTTCCAAACGATACCCATCCTCTGTACCATGCAGGTATGGCTCAGTACTACCAGCTCCCCAGCTGGTAGATGTGATCCAGCAAGTGTGTATGCATGGAAGCAAATTTACAGTGTCCCTCTGCTTTGCTTCTGTTAGAACTACCATTTGAGCGAAATTATCTCCACTCTATTAGGAAGATTTTATGGAAATGCTTTTTGCTATGTAATTTTCATTTATACTATATGCTAATAATATGTGGTAACAGATCTTTAATATGACAAACTATTACAGAGTGCAATGAACTGACAAAACACTGAAGCTGTGCTGACTTACTCTACAATATCAGCATTATTTTTAATGTAATTTTACTTACTCCAATACTAAAGTAATTTCTATGAGAAATTTTCATCCCTGTATAAGTAAGACCTTCTCTAGCCCTTTGGGCCTCCCTAATACAAATATGTGGATTATTAAGGAAAAGTCTTGTTTCCATTCTTCTATTACATCACATCTTTCTCATACTGTAGTGTTACAGATTTCTCATATCAGTTATATATTCTACAAATGATTTCATTTCCATTATTAATCATAAAGGCTTTCTTTACTGAAATAATTCTTCCTAAGTAGTTGTGACGTGGCTCCTACAAAAATGATCTAGTTAAAAGTGCCACAAAGAAGTAAACTGCTGGTGAATCTTACTTTTCCTAACCGCCATACACAAAAACAGTAGCAACAATTATTACAGATCCTGTGATCACTTTAAAATTCAGTGAGGCTAAAATATCCAATATAAAAAAATATGCAGTTGCTTTTCTTGTTGAAAATCATGCATAAAATGGAACAGGGGCTCAATATTTAAGTAAATCCAAATTTTTAATTAAATCTGGAAATGGACTTTAAAAAGATTCTGGAAACAAAAGGTACTTGGCTGAGTCAAAGGGGAGAACTGGTTAGATTTCTCGAGAATGATGCCTAACTAAAACTTCCTCTGAAAACGAAATTCACTGTTATAAGATTTAACCTAGTACTAGATTTCAGATAGTCAGGACTTGTAATAAGAGAGATGATGACAGTATGAAGATAATATATATTCTCTTTGGTTTCTGTTTTGTTTGGGGGGAAAACAAAAAAATAAAATGTCACTTGCTAATGGGGAAGAACTCTATAGCGATCCTGTATATCTTGAGTTGCTAATTAGACGTAGTGGCCAACCTTCGGCCTTTGGAGAAAAACTGTATTCTCAATAAAAGGTGTTGTTCTCTGCATGTTCTCACTCATAAGAGGGAGCTGAACACTGAGAACACATGGGCACAGAGAGGGGAACAGCACACAGCTGGGCCTGCTGGGCAGTGGGGAATGAGAGGAGGGAACTTACAGGACAGGTCAACAGGTGCAGCAAACCACCATGGCACACATGTACCTATGTAACACACCTGCACGTTCTGCACATGTATCCCGCTTATTTTTTTAGAAGAAATAAAGACAAAAAAATTAAAACAAAACTTTGGTAATCTTAAAACAAAAAATAAAATTAAGAGCTGGTGTTCCACCAGTATCTCAGATAAGCCATATCTCATCATAATATATTTCCAGAACAGTCAGCAACAGCATTTTTATCACCATACATTCACAATGTATATAATCCCTATACACATACACTTTCTGGCTTTTCCCCTCTTAGGTTGCTTAAGGTTCCCCTTAAAATTACCAGCATAAAAAAATTCCCTCTCTGACTTGAGCTCTGAAATGAAACCCTCCTCACTCCTCAGAGAGGGAAAAATCAGAACCCCATTTGAGCACAGCATCTGTATTGCCAATCTGACTGTTTTAACTACTGCCTCTTGAAGAGAAAATACTTTCTAGTTATTCAAAGGAACCAGTGTGTCAGCCAAGATTCATTTGTTTAAATAAGTATAAACAAAAAAAAAGTCTGAAAATTTGTTCCACTGTAAATAACAAGAGCTTTGAGAGTAGGTAAACAAAGAAGGCTTTGTTCAATGTGTTACCAAATATACAGCTATCATATACCTGTCAGAAATGCTTATTTCACAAGGCAATAACTGAGCCATACCCAGAAAAATGAAGTGGAGCTGATTTCACTGGGCGTTTTCTGTTGCTTCCTCTCAAGTTAGACTGGAAATACTATAAAGAAAATCCTCCCAGCAATCTGCCCCAAACAAGGAAGTCCATTAAAAAAGAACAAGGAGGTAGGAGCAGAAGAAACAAAGATTTTTAAAAATGGTACTTTTTATCTGTACTTAGAAATCAAAATGTGCAGCTTGAAGTAACTTTTCTTTCATATATCTATCCATGTTATTTTCATTCATGTGAAAAAATACTTTAAAAATCCACAGCTGGGAGTTTCCAAAACTTCAAAATAAAGATCTGGCAGGAAGCGTCTCTAAATACAACTCAATTATATTCACAAAGGAAATGATCCGAGTAGGCAGGAGCTAATCAGAAAATAATGAAACCTGAAAGCACTGTGAATGTAAACATGGTTAAACTAAGCTGGTCTGAAACAAACACTGATGTGAATATGAAAAATACGCACATTCAGAGAAGAACACTCAGCATTATGTAAAGGCAGCAAATGCTAAATATTTAAGAGTAATTACTATATTTGACTTCCTGACAACAATTTTTCTGAATTTGTGATTTAAAATAAAACAAAGGAAGCAATGCCTCTCACCCACTCTTCTACTATAGTTGTACTGCTCACATCAGGGTTATGTCTTTCTCTGATTTAAAAGCCTGAAAATGTGGTTTTGTCAAGTGCAGTCCACACTAGAAATGTCTCTTTTGCTACTTCTAGTTGTGTGCATGGCACTTACTTAAATTATGAATCTCAGATTTATTGTCTATAACTGGGAGTAATACTGACCTCATGGACTTATTAGCATTGTTAAATAGGCACAATTTCTAGCCCTCAATAGAAAATGAACAAATATTAGGCTCCAAAGTATTGCCCAGTCCCCTTCAAACCATTAATAGAGAAGAAATGAATATAGGGCTTCAAGTTCACTAGCTCAGGAACATTTGAGGTCGGTATTAGAAATACATGTACATAATAAGCATGCTAAGACAGTGACGTCCATGGTAAGTTTGCTCCTCCAGAGATAAATATAATATCTGAAGAAAGAACGGGCAATGGGAAACAAAGAGTGGCAGAAGTTCAAAAAGTGGTCAGAGGTACAGCTCTGTCAGGAGAAAACAAAAGAAAGTACGACACCCAGTCTACACCAACACTGACAAGAGATGTGAACCCTTCTGCTCATAGGTACCAAGTACTATATACCCTCCTCTGCCAGAGAGACAAAAAGTCATCTGCAGGAAAGAGAAAGATTTGATAGAAAGGGTATAAATGCTTTTAGTAAACAATTTAACAATTATAAGAATAATTTTAAACATACCAAATGTGGAGGTTCATTTATCCCAAGTGGTTCCTGAAAAACATTAAAGCATTTTCAAAATTGTAATCACATAATCTTAGTTGTCTTTTTGAAAGTTCTGAAAATATCCTTTGAAAAAAAATTGATTTTCTTTTTCGTTGTTTTTTTTTTTTTCTTTTCTTTTCTTTTTTGAGACAAGGTATTCATTCATCCATTGTCCAGGCTGAAGTGCAGTAACACACTTTCAGCTCACTGCACCCTAGATCTCCAGGGCTCAAGCGATCCTCCCAGCTCAGCCTCCCAAGTAGCTGGGACCACAGTCATGTGCCAAAACGCCCAGTTAATTTTTACTTATTTTTTGTAGAGACGAGGTCTCACTGTGTTGTTCAGGCTTGTCTCGAACTCCTCGGCTGTAGCGATCCTTGACCTTGGCCTCCCAAAACGCTGGGATTGCACACCTGTGCCATTGCACCCAGCTTGAAAAAATATTTTGATGGTTTGATCTGTTTATGAGACTCTGAACTGGCTATTGCTCTCAAATAACCTACTGAATTCTCTTATAATGATTTTAGCATTTATAACTCATTCATTTTGAGTAATATTGTAGCTGGAAGACAAATATGGCCCAGTGCCCATTACAAAGGAGTGTGAATTTCTGAACATTGTCTCCTGGGAACTCTTATTGTTCTGCAGCATTTGTTATTATCCAAACTGACCACACTCTTCTGCAACTTCATGACTTTGCATATAAGGAGATTATTCCTTGTTTGTGGAATGCCCTTTCTGTCTAGAAAAATTGCTTTTATCTCTGAAGCTATCACTCAATTCACCAAAACATCCTCTTCTGTGGCAAGGTCTTCTATTCCCCAGGCACTGAGTGTTCCCTTTCCCTGCTCCCCTGCACTGCCTACACACTTCATTTTCTCACTAATCATACTATCATTAATTGTCCATACATCTATCTCCCCTAGGAGACAGAAAATCAACAGGACAGTCTTACTCAATCTTTATCACCAGTGATTAGCATAGTGTCCAACACATCAGAGATGCAAAATAAATGCTGTTGAGTGAATGAACTGATCAAATCACAGAGCCTTCTCATTCATGTGTTAGTAGCTACTAGCTCTCTATGGACTCTATCGAAATTCAAAGTAATACTGCATTTTCTTTCTATAAACATACATGATGTAATTCAACAACTCCACTTTTAGAAACTGTTTTCCACATATTCAGTTGCATACTATTACATAACACAGCACTGGCTGTATTCATATTTCACTCACCAGTTGGATGGGTCGTATCGACATGATAATGTTATTTGATCCTCCCCAGTCAAAAAAGCATTTGTATTTCCCTTTTTCTAAAATGTATTGTTCTCCACAGAAGAACTTTTGCTGGTAGGCAACCCATCTAGCAGGGAAAAAAGAAAAAAAAAAAGAAGTGATATACAATCAAGCAAACAAAAATTTTAAAGAATTTTTTCTTTAAAACCAAAGAATCTCTCAAGGTTCTTAATTTAGGGGGTGACTTACACTCCACTTTTAACATGAATGGATCTTGTTTTCCTGCCAAAGCCAATTTCTTCCAAATCAGATATTTCCTGATTTGTAATGTCAATAAACTTCCCACTTTCTAGGTCAGATTCAAACAGTGTGACAGAAGATTCTATAAAATTCTAAAAGGAGAAAGAGAAAAGTTTAGGAAAACATACACATTCTGTTTTATGGACTGCTATTATCTTAGCAAAATATCACATACTCATGGGGTAATTTTCACAGAAGTAACTCCAAGAAGAATTTTAAATGGCCCTGGAATTATTTTACAGCTATTACTCCCATGTAGTTTAAAGGAAAAAAATCAGTCTGAATTTACTTTTGTTGGGAAGACTCTACATTTTTATACAAAGTAGTCGTGAGTAGATTTCTGGGGCTTACAGGCTATCATACACAACACTAACTGCAAAGGAAACAAGTCTCACTTGTGCCTAAGGATCAAAAACTACAGGAAACAGAAGTAAATAAATAGTGTACTGTGGCAATGTGTGACAGGATCTTATGAGCTTAAATATAATAGGAAAAATATAATTTGCTTAACAAAAAATGCTCATTAAAAAATCAAATAAGAAATTTAAAAAAACGTATAGTGAGTCAACACATTTAAAACAAAGATATCTTAGAAAATGACTCAAATAGATAAATTGTCAAAAGACAAAGACAATTTATGAGAAAGAAAATAATATGCAAATGTTTAATTTCATGAGTAAATTAAAGAAATTCAAACTAAAACAATTAGATACAACTTTCATTTCTTAAAGATCTAAGAGTCCAGTTATGTCAAACTATATTGCTGGTGGAAACAAGAATTAAACATCTATTTTATAAAAATGACTTAAAAAACAGACTAAAAGAAGCTCTTTCTGCTCTCTGACCCTGAAATCCCTTTTTGAATTAAGAAAAGTCTCCTAAGGGAATTAAATGATGAGCAATTTATATGCAAAAATGCACTATTTACAATAGTGAAGTTTGTAAACAATGTAAATGTCCAAAAGACGGTTTAATAAACCTTTTACTTCATCTGTCACTTGGTGGAATATTAAATATAATTAAGAGTTTTTAACAAACTAACAGAACAAAGTCCAGGGTAAGTCCTATAAGGTTATTAGATTACTACCACTGCTGATTTTCCACACAATTAAGTAACTGCCAAAGTCACCTAGATTTAAGTGTAGCTGTTCTGCTTAAGAATAAGGAACAATGATGGAACGACCTTAAAAACTGTATTCTATTTTACATTTTAAAGCACTTGGATAAGTTGGTAGTTAGTAAAATCTCGGGTACAGTACTTCCGACTATTTTTTTTATATTATACTTTAAATTCTGGGGTATATGTGCAGAATGTGCAGGTTACATAGGCATACACGTTCTACGGTGGTTTGCTGGATCCATAACCCCATCACCTACATTAGGCATTTCTCCTAATGCTGTCCTCCACTATTCCCCCACCCTCTGCTATGCCTCCCCTACCCACCCACTCCCCGAGAGGCTCCAGTGTGTGATGCTCCCCTCCCTGTGTCCATGTGTTCTCATTGTTCAACACCCACTTATGAGTGAGAACATGCAGTGTTTGGTTTTCTGTTCTTCTGTCAGTTTGCTGAGAATGATGGTTTCCAGCTTTGCAGGGACATGAATAAAGCTAGTACTACCTACTATTAAGAGAACACTACTGAGCAATTGCTTCAGATCCAAAGATAAGTCATAAGGTCAGTAATTTGATTACTTTTAAATTCCATAAAATCCCAAAGCCAAGTTCCTGCATTACAATCTCCAGAGGGCAACGTGATATGAGACACTGGTGGAGATCTCATGTATCCATTAATTTAGGAGAAAAAATGGTCTCTGCTGCCTATCAACCTGACATCAAAGGTCTGAAAAGAGGCCTCAAGTCTGAAAATCACAACAAAAGCAAATATAAAGTTAATCTAGAACTGAGGAAAAACATGCACACCAAGAAAGTGTTATTGAGGACATCGAGGATAAAAATTCCTTAATCCCTGGGCCCTAAATACTGTTACATTCCTTTTGGTCCTCTCCTAAAAAAAAATCAACTCCAGTGTATTTGGATGACTCAGTTGGAATTAGGAACACGTTTCTGGCTGTCCTCTCCAACGCAATCACATTATCCCTGAGGAACATGTCTAGTATTTGACCTTAGACCCAGGGTGTTCCATACACTGGAGCCAGGACATTTGAAAACTGCCTTATGCAGCTCTTCTTTCTGTGCTCGGGAGTAGTTTATATTACTTCAGTGGTATCTTAAATGCAGTGCTTCACTCTTCCCCAGGCTGGAGACAGCTGAGCCTCTGCATGGGGTAACAATGTCTCACATCAACTCTATGTATTATCTCATAGAAGGCTGTCACAACTACAAGAACATTAAGAACTCCTTTCCAATTAAAATGCTATGTCTGGGGAATACACAATTTTTAAGTATAATTTGATAAGCAAGTTTCTGAAGCATTTTCACAATATGTACATATTTTATGTTGTCTAAATACATGTAATTTTTTTAGTATATTTCATCTGAAAATATTTTAGTGAACTTAAACATAAATGAGAAAGTGTCTGAAAGTCATGCATTATTATATTATATATATATATATATATATATATATATATATATATATGTCTGTAATGTGACCCTATATTTATAGCTACAAATGAAATGCTAATAAGTCTTTGACTGAATGAAATCCAGTTTTCTATTGTTAAGATAATTTTTAAGTCTAAGCATTTTGGAACAATAAAAAATGGTAATATGACATGGGCTCTAGAGTAAGAGGGACTTGCCCTCAAATCACAGGTCTACACTTGGGCACAGTACCTAACCTCATCGATCATCAGTTTCTGTATCTCCACGATAGGAATCTTAAGTCTCCAATTTATAGTCTCTGTGAAGATTAGTACAAATCTGCATATAAAGCCATTAGTAAGTACTTGATAAATGTTAAGATTATTATGAGGATTATAATAACATCTTTAGCTGTGAGGTAACAACTCATAGTTTAATTTTTTTTTTAAATCTAATTTAAGGAGAACAGAAGAGAAGATATTCCTTGAAGGGTATTTTTACTTATATATTAAAAAAAGAACCTGTCATTTTTGTACAGGCCCAAAACTTTTGTTTCCAATATTAATTAACATGTTGATTTCTGGTGTTTTTTCTATTATATAGTATAGCCTCTGTCTATATCAAATATCTCCTAATTATTTAGCTATGTGGTTGCAGTATTTATAACTTTTCACATTTTCTACTACTGGAAGATTTCAACCAGTGACCTGGGGTTTTGGTCTTTTGTTATACTCGTTTTACTTAAAGTCATCTTTAGAAGACACCGTCAAATTCAGTGCTGAACCTTTCTAGCATCAGCAATACTCCCACCCAACTCTTTCCTAAATAAGTTGGGAGAAAATTTTAAATTATTCAATACTGGGTGGACGGTGCTTTGAATCACGACCCATGATTTCCTCAGTGTGTGTGGTCACAGTGACCTCCAGTGTAAAGACGGCTCTGTCTTGCTAGCCTTTTAGATATCAAGTAGGACACGGCTAAGTAAAGAAAATCCACGGTCTTTGTGTGTTACAGCGGTGGACAAAATACGTCACAAATTATTTATCTGTAGCTCAAGAAACACCAGTGCCCAGTCTTCAGTAGACTGTTCTATTTTTTTTCAGGTAGAATTAGTTGATTTCCAACTCATCTGGTACAGTCACCAGAAAGATCTTTCTAAGCCATTAATGTAATCATGCTTACTAGGACTAAAATCCATCAACAGTTCACGGTCAACTCAAGAAAAAAAAATGTGAACTCCTCAATATGGCCCTTCATTATCTGGCTTTAGACTGTCCACATTTCCCTACACATATCAAAATTTTGCTTCCATGAGGGTTTCTCAACCTCAGCACTGTTAATATTTGGGACCCTGTAATTCTTTGTTGTTGGGGGTTGTCCTTCACATCGTAGGAGTTTGGGAGCAACCACTGCCTCCACCATCTAGATGTCAGTAGCTCCCCTGCTCCACCCCTGCTCCACCCCTGCTCCACCGCTGCTCCACCCCTGCTGCACCCCTGCTGCACCCCTGCTCCACCCCTGCTGCACCCCTGCTGCACCCCTGCTCCACCCCTGCTGCACCCCTGCTCCACCCCTGCTGCATCCCTGCTGCACCCCTGCTCCACCCCTGCTGCACCCCTGCTGCACCCCTGCTCCACCCCTGCTGCACCCCTGCTCCACCCCTGCTGCACCCCTGCTCCACCCCTGCTCCACCGCTGCTCCACCCCTGCTCCACCGCTGCTCCACCCCTGCTCCACCGCTGCTCCACCCCTGCTCCACCCCTGCTCCACCGCTGCTCCACCGCTGCTCCACCCCTGCTGCACCCCTGCTCCACCGCTGCTCCACCCCTGCTCCACCCCTGCTGCACCCCTGCTCCACCGCTGCTCCACCCCTGCTCCACCCCTGCTCCACCGCTGCTCCACCCCTGCTCCACCCCTGCTCCAGACAGGACCATCCAAACTGTCTCCGGACACTGCCAAAGACCCCTGAGCGGTAAACTCACCCCCAGCTGAGAATCAACAGCTTACAGCCTTGACTTTACACATTAATGTGTCAATCTCTTGCTAAACGGGCGCCTACCTTTTTCCTTCACTCTGTTCTAGAACTTCTTCACTCGCTTAACTCTTTTGAGCTTGAAATTTCAGCCAGCTGACATCTTTTCCAAGTGACCTGCTGCAGACTCTGAGTACTTGGTACTTAATACAATCATATCCAAACATTTACATACGTGCTATCTTCCTCACCAGACTGCCTGCTCTGTGAATGTGGGGGCTGAGTCTGCCACTCCTAGCATCTAACAAAGAAGGTACTCAGAAAATGATTACGGAAACAACGGATGAAATGTTAAAAAAAATCCGTAATAATCATGGCAGTTAAGAAAAATAGGCAAGTTGGAGAGGCAGTTCAGGTTAATGCTCTTGGTGTTACAAATATTTTATAATCTCATGTTTTATCTGGAGTCATGTTCAATTTTTGTGAAAAGATTTTTTTTTATTGCATTTTAGGTTTTGGGGTACATGTGCAGAACGTGCAAGATAGGCGCATAGGTACACACATGGCAGTGTGTTTTGCTGCCTTCCTCCCCTTCACCCACATTTGGCATTTCTCCCCAGCTATCCCTCCTCTATTCCCCCCAATAGACCCCAGTGTGTAGTACTCCCTTCCCTGTTTAAAAGGTAGAAAATTAAGGATAAGGAAGTTAACTCACAGCTTGCAAGTACCGGAAAGACAAGATAGGGCCATTTAATGCACCACAAGCATTACTGTCTTCGAAGTCTCCTTCTTCAAGCAGAAACTGCTGGCCTTTAAAATGTTCTTTTTCATAAGCAACCCACCTAGAAAGAGGGGATACCAAAACGACCCATTAATAAAACTCCAGTCAAGAAAGCAAAACAGAGACAATCAAGATAAAGCTCACAGTGGTTCATCTCCATTTTCTAAAAGCAACACATTTGTTTCGTTTTCATTTACAAAGAGAGACAAATGGTGTGTGCTTCATAGATCAATTTTTATAATTTGGAGACTTTTCCCAACAAAAGGTTAATTATAGAACTGCAACAGAGCCATGCTTTTTAAATGTCTGTGGTGTGACTTACACTTCAGAGAACAGTGTGCCACGTAAATATAACACGAAGTACAGCCAATGAGAAAGGATACTAATTTACATAGAGATCCAAAGGTAATCATTTTTATTTTACTAATTAAGCCATTCTGGAAGGACAGAATGACTTTTACATGAAACATTTATTCAGGGTTTAAATCATGAGAATCTGTCACCAGGCTTCAGTTCAAAAACAAAATACAAGATGGTTTAGCAAAGAGGAACCAGGAAATTCGACTGAGCTGCTATTAGCCCCAGGCCCTACATGTACACAAGGACTTCTGTAAATACTTACAGGTGGGAAATGTTGGTCCCACACTTTCTTGACTTCTAATCTAACACTATCAGTACAAGATACTGACAAATACCATTAGTTATTAAGCTCCTCCATGAAACTTACCTTTTAATAAAGTAATCCACCGTGTCTAATGCAGTGTGGGCATACATGGCTCATAAAACAAGTTGGCTTCAAACCTGCCTTTAGCCACACAGTGTAGCTAGGCTAAGATGCCCTCCCATGGTGCTGATTCCAAGGATGACTATTTCTGAGCTCCAGGCTTGGGAACTTTGGAATTCAGGGGTTTGACAAAATAAAGCCTAGGAGGGCTGCCTACGACTGCTTTTTCTTTCTTCACTCCTACTGTGGTTATGAAGATATAGAAATATTCCAAATAATTGTTTTCATAGGGCATAAATAACAGCCATTAATGTTACTCCCTCTACCGTTTCTGTAAATACAGGTACGACAGTGGGGCAGAGGGTCCACGTGAATTGGAATAAACCTATAAACCTATTTATACATCTCAGCATATCTGTAATATATAAATCAACTAACATCATTTTATTCTTAAACTATTATATAAAAATAAATTCCACAAAACAACTTGGAAATTCTAAGCTTTCTTTTACATAAGTGTGGCTACTCAGAACATGCTTTCATTTATATCTGAATGGGAAAAGAAATAAAAGGTATAAAAGAGCTTAAAGGATAGATTAGGATTTAAGAATTTATTATATGACAGTCCAATAATCATGCATTCAGTTTTTCTTAATAGACTAAGTTTGGATTCAGATTCAGTTTATATATCCATCTGATATATTTAAAGGTGGGCATCATCTAAGAAACCTTAAGAAGCATTAGCTCTACCTTCCCCAGATGCCTCAAGATGGAACAAGGATGGGGTCCATGCTACCTACAGATACAGCGGAACAACAAAACCAAAAAATGATAGAAGTTGTGAAAAAATAATCAGCTATTCCTCTTTCTCCTGCAGTTTTCAGATAAAAATGAAAGTGCGTATCCTGCATTACAAGTCATGTTTGCTGAGGAGTTTTACAAAATAGCTAAAAAAAAAAAACCTTAAAGAATAGCAATGCACATCACACAGTTTTAGCAGATAATTTTCTATGCAGCAGAAAATTAGTTTTAGCCTAAGTCAGTCTAGTTAACAGGAAAAACATTTAGATCTCAAGCAAAAATATGTTATAGCAGGGTTAAGAAGAAACATGTGTGTTCACAAACCAGACAGTACTGCAAACAAACAATAAAAATGTGTTTATCCAAACCATATTTGTTCTTCAAGACCCAAAGTTTTTAAATTGAAAGACAAGGAAGTAAGTGATTAATAATATGTCAGACCAGGCCGGACACAGTGGCTCAGCCTGTAGTCCTGGCACTTTGGGAGGCCAAGGTGGGAGGAACACAAGGTCAAGAGATTGAGTCCATCCTGGCCAACATGGTGAAACCCTTTCCCTACTAAAAATTACAAAAAAATTAGCTGGGCATGGTGGCATTGCCTGTAGTCCCAGATACTCAGGAGGCTGAGGCAGGGGAACCACTTGAACCCAGGAGGTGGAGGTTGCTGTGAGCTGAGATTGCACCACTGCAATCCAGCCCGGCATCAGAGCAAGACTCCATCCCAAAAATAATAACATGTCAGATTAATAATTGATATAAGCCATATATCCAGCATATATAATCTCTTTCATTTTTATTTTGACTGGTATGGCTATCATTTAATTTATTGCCTGAAATTGCAAAGTCTAGATCTCTGAGTATGGACCCTTGAGTGGTCTTAGAGAAGTCACTTAACTTCTGTGAATAAAATATCTTAGTAGCATCTTTTACTAGAGTAGCTATTAACAAAATTATATGATGTTACTGCAAATATCAAGAGATACTGATACTTAAACTACCGTTCCAAAATAACCAGTGTATCCACAGGGAGTCAACAATGTTTCTAGAAGGATCACCGCTTTGGGTTGACAATGATAAATAACGACAGTTTCTTCTTTATGGTTTCACCTACAAGGATGTGAATTATAAAGGTACATCCAAGGCCCATCACAGATTTGGGGAGTTTCTGGCCCAGTAACTGCTAAGACTGGGATGGTAGCAAAGATGGTTACACTTGGGTTTGTATCCAGGGGTTCCTACAGAGCTTCCTCAAAAGCAGTTCAGGGCCTGGAGGCAATGTCAAAAACACTCGGCTTTGGAAACACACAACCCAGATCCTTTTTTAACAAGGGAAGGCTCACTGCCAAGGTTCTTGGTACATAAGTCAACTATGATCAGCAGGAAAGTAGATAAAAACTGGGGCTCTCATTCGTGTTCATAACCTGTGAAAACCTAATTTTATTTTGCAATTCTTACCATCCATACTGTGTTCCAAAATACAAAGTGCTGAAGTTTTAGAAACTATTTTCTACATTTAATATATCTCAAAATCTTTAATACAAACAAGAGTCCACAGAAAACTATAAGTAACTAATTTTTTCTACTTTCCATATTACAGAAGGAATGTATGTTTTAGATTAAAAACAGATTGTCTTTGCTTAGCACACTTTTGTGCTGACCTTCAAAAATAGACTACTAGTGCAAATATTAAAAATATGATACTCACACTCCACCAATGACACGAATTGATCCGATTCTGTGAAAATCTCCATCATTTTTCAAAAAATTAGGAACAGAATCTATATGTTCACTAAACTCTTTTGCCTGTCCATGGAAGTGAGGTTTTTCATAAATAATAACCTGAAAATTATTTAACATGTTTATATTTTAGTACAGATGTATATACTTAAGTTGACACCAAAGACAACAAAATGTACAGGAACTACTATCTATTTTTTTTATTGATACGAGGAAATTTCGAAAAGTTCATGGAAAAGGTGTATTATAAAAACTATGCATGGATTGCAAACCTTCACGCACCAAAATCAACTCCTACTAACATGTTATAACACATCTGCACAGGACCTAGTTTGAGTTACTAAGAATAAAACATGGGTTTGAAAAAAGCCCCTATAAGAGCAATACAAATTCTACTAAAATTGAAGCAAGAATAAAGAAATTTATGGTGAAGCTTGGGTAGAAGAATAATGAAATCACTGATGATGTATAAAAAGTCTCTGGAGACAATACCTCAAGGAAATCAGAAATTTACACAGAGATAACTCATTTAAGAAGGGACGAGATGATGTCGAAGATGAAGCATGAATCAGCAGACCAACCATGTCAATTTGAGAGGAAAACATTCATCTTGTTTGCACCCTAATTGAAAGGACTGATGGTTAACAGCAGCAAGAGCCAACACCACATATATCTCAACTGGTTCAGCCTGCACAATTTCAACGGAAAATTAAAGTGGAGCAAACTTTCCACTCCACAGGTACCAAGACCATTATGCTCCAATCAGCTGCAAATAAGAGCAGAGCTTTCAAATGAAAATTTAAACAAGTGGATAAAGATCCTGAAGCACTTCTTCAAAGAATTGTAACAAGAGATGAAACATGGCTTTACCAGTATGCTCCTGAAAACACAGCACAACCAAAGCAATGGCTACCAAAAGGGGGAAGTGGTCCAGTCAAAGCGAAAGCAGACCAATGGCAAAAGTTGCAGCAACAGTCTCTTGGGATGCTCAAGGCACCCTGCTTGTTGGTTTTCTGGATGGCCAAAGAACACAATCTGCTTATTATGAAAGTGTTTTTAAAAAATCAAAGCTTTAGCGGAAAATAACCCAGGGAAACTTCACCAGAGTGTCATTCTGTACCACAGCAATGCTCCTGTTCATTTCTCTCCTCAAACAAGGGTAATTTCGCAAGAGTTCCCATTCAAAATCATTAGGCATCCACCTTACACTCCTGAACTGCCTCCTGCTGGCTTTCATCCCCTAATCTTAACAAAAACTCTAAAGCAAACCCATTTTCCTTCAGTTAATAAGGTAAAAAAGACTGTGTTGACATAGTTAATTCTCAAGACCCTCAGTTCTTTACGGATGGACTAAACAGCTGGTATTATTGCTTACGAAAGTGTCTTGATGATGATAAAGCTTATGATGAAAAATAGGTCTATATTTATTTTTATATTTTAATTCCATTTAATTCCAATTTTTCCATGAACTTCCCCTCATATACATTTACAGTATAGCTGAATGTCAAATATTCACAAGGAATATGTGAGACTTTATCACCATAAAGGTAAAATATCTTATTTAATAAGTTTCTCTCATAATAATATACTTCTGTGTGATTACATTATTTTGGTCACCCAATACTAGGACCATCTTACAGGTAAACTGCCTTATAAATGATTCTTGAATTATCTTTATAAGTATATCCGTGTGTTTGGAATTTAATATAGACCTTCCTTCCACTTAGTTAATTTCCTCTAAAGAACTCTCTTGACATTCTAGGGCCTAACAATAAATTATCTATTGAATTTTCAGAGTAGAGACTGTTTCTTACAACATAACTGCTTCTATAGTCTACTACTCATTGCAAATTCTGGAATTAAAATATAAAACTTCCTAAAAAATAAAAAATTATTGAAATATGTTATTTCTAGAGATTGGATATTTGATTTAAACCGAGGGGATGCAATACATATTGTCAGAAACTAATTTCTGGCATTTAATTTACTTCAAATTTGGATTGGAATATTATTTCTCTATTTTGCTGTTTTTTTTAACTCCTCAAATACCAGCTGCATTAAGTATGTGAAAGCGATAACAGCATTTATCTATCCACATTCTCTCACTTGGTCCTATCTGTGAGTAATAGAATAATTTGTGCACAAATGCCAACTCAATATTTTGGCAAATAAGACCCCATGCTTAAAAACACTAAACCAAAAAGATTATAGCTTCCTTACGACTAAAAACTGATGCTATCAGGGAAACAGTATATAGTACTGGTCCTGCACTTGTCCATATGTTAGGTTTGCACAGGGTACTGTACTTGAAATGACCAAGTTTTATTTGGGTTTAATACATGTTACATATGCTGACCACATTAAACTCAGTAAGAAATAAAAATTCTTTGGTGAGTAAGCCACAGATTAGTATCAAACAACTTGTAAACTGTGATTAACCATCCATTCATATACACCTAGAACCAGTCAAACTGCAAATGTCCAAGGAAGACCCAGCCTGTCAGCACTGAAGTTCTGATTCACCAGACTAAGAAACTGAGAGAGAAGGCATTCAGATAGCATCACAGCTAATTCCGTATCTTTTATGGCTTGCAACCTTGACTGCAAATAGAACCACCCAGGACTCTTTGGAAATTGTTGACCACAGCCCAAACTAATATAGTATCTCTGGGAGTGCAGCTCAGGCTTAGGGCTTTTTAAAAATTCCAATATACATAATTCCACCATACAAAGTATGTTAGATACGCTCAGATACAGAAGTTTTAAAAGACTCCATCTATGTGGTTTAGAGAATGGAAGTCAGTTCCATAAATTAGAAAGCCCAGAAATGGGAGAGTTGAAGGAGTTATGTCTTGTTTTAGAGAAGAGGAAGACAAATGAATCCCCTTCCACATTTGCCTCTGCAGGTGCTGTAACCTAATTACAAGGAGGCCTGCTTGCATCTATCACTGTGCTGGTTCTCCTTCTCTCTCTCTCCACGTTTTGTAATTGTTTCCTCCTTTCCTTCCCCAAATGTGCTTGATGCTGGCGCCACTGCCACAGCATCACCACTCTTCCCCTTGAATACTTGTACTTACCAAGTGCCATCTATCTGATGAGAGCTACCTACACCTCCTTTCGATCAGCACTGATCACTTTCCTGAGCATCACTCCCAAATGCCTGCTAGATATGTCCACTTGAATAACTACCAGCTGCTATCTCAAGTCCCCTCCCCTTAACCAAAGTCAACCCTATCACCTTTCCACCCTGTAGCAGACATCTAGTGAGTCTGACTGACTTGTTGGTACAGACCTCCATCTTTGCAGACTGATCCCACTCTTCATTCACAGCCATAGGGTGGGCCCTCAGCAAACATTTTGTGCATTCACTTCCCACCACCCCAAAATCCATTAGCTACGTATTATCCACATGTGGAGGTACTTTTTCTTCCAATAATTCAAAATACTTCAATGTTAATACTGAAACTCTTCAGCATTCTACAAAAATCAGTTCAGGACGTACCTTTAAGTTCAGGACGTACCTTTAAGTTCATGGGCATTTCCACTTTCAGGCCACCCTAATGACAAGACAGTTTAACATTAGACACATAGATATTTAAGATCTTTGACTGTAATATCTGAAAGTGATATATGTAGGCTGTATAAAAATATCATCAGAGAAGATTACACACCACTCAAATTTAAATTGTGGTAAATTTTAAATTTTAAATACAGAACTCTACAGCAGTCAAAGCCCAGTTATACTGTTCCTCGTCAATGTAGATGGGGCAAGAAATCTTAAGGAGATACTTTCCAGATTACAACTACTATGAGGAAGGAAACTGAGCTTTTTAGTCCTTGAGTACACTTGACCAATTAAGATTTAATCACACTTCAGAGTGTCCCACAAAGAAGACTGGTGTTGCTAGTAAACCCAGAAATCTCCTTCAGCAGAGTAGATTTCTTAGCCAGCTAATCCAAAGGTTTTCCCTACAGTTATTTGGGGTTCCTAAATTAGAACACTGAGCTCACCACGCTAACCCTTCCAAGTTCTCCCAACTCTTTTTATCATATGCACATGCCCTGTCTTTGTGATCTCAAGGTTGTAAGGCATAAAAAGTAACTATTTCCTTACAAAAACCCTCATTTTGCAGTTTTTTTGGTTTCGAGTCCTACTCTACATTGTGATATTTCTTAAAATGTTTTAGTTTGTCCCAGTGGCCATGTTTATAAAGGGCATGGACTAATCAAAAATGGTTTATCTCATAGCCAATGTTTAACCAAACAGTTTGCCACTCAAATAAATGTTTGCAACAAAAAAGAAATATTGTAAATACTGAAGGCACTACAGTATAATAAGAGCTTGCCAGTTCAGTAGTACACATATTCACTTCTTGAAACTGAGATGCATGAGCAACCATCATGGTGATTTTTGATTCATGGGTGCTTGAGAAAAGGAATAGAATACTTCTTTTTAAATTTGCTTACCATCTGAAGCGGATGTAATGATTTCATTTCTGCTGTAGAAATCTCAAAGAGCCCATGGTCTTCTTCCAGAACTGTAGCTTGCCCCTTAAAATTAATATCTGGGTAGGCAAGCCAACTATATAAAAAATAGATAGTTAAAGTATAATAGCACTGCTTTAGTCTGGTTCTGTAAGTAAAAAGGGCTACAAAAAAAAAAAACTCTCCATCACAGAATTACACTAGTTAAAATACACTCAAAGTGAGAGCCAGACATTATATAACGATAACAGTTACCATGTTATTAAGTATGTACATTTACATATTATCTATCCTATAAGTCTAATATGTTTTCCAATCATTAGGCATTACTTTTCTTATAATTTTCCAATACCTAAAACATGTGGCACCTTTAATTCAAGTGGAAAATAATTAGAGAATCTAAACCAATTTCACTATATTTCAGTTTTTAAAAACTGGAACAATCAGAGGTAGGGATTCCACAAGATTTTATATTTTGACCCAAATTTTTAGAATCAATATCAGTTCTACTGGCTGCCTAAGGAAGAGCATTTGCAATAAGAGTCCCAAAAGACCCATCTTCCAGCTAAGCTTGATAATTACAGACATTTCTCATGGATAGGACCAATTACCAGCCTACCCAAGAGTTCTTTTTTTTATCATTTTTGAGGTGGAGTTTCACGTTTGTTGCCTAGGCTGGGGTGCAAATGGTGTGATAATTGGCTCACTACAACCTCTACCTCCCTGGTTCAAGAGATTTTCTTGCCTCAGCCTCCCAAGTAGCTGGGATTACAGGCGTGCACCACCATGCCCAACTTGTTATTATTGTATTTTTTTAGTAGAGATAGGGTTTCTCCATGTTGGTCAGGCTGGTCTCGAACTCCCAACCTCAGGTGATCTGCCTGTCTCGGCCTCCCAAAGTTCTGGAATTACAGGCGTGAGCCACTGTGCCCGACCGGCCTGCCAAGAGTTCTAATTCACATGTAGGGGAGACAAAAAAGTTGTCCTACAGTGACCCCAAAATTGTATACCAACCAACATCAGAGTAAACAAAAAGAGTGAGAGAGCAGAGGGCTCCATGTTGAGCCAGATATCCACAGGCTTTGGAGTTGAGTCAATCTGGGAATGAACTAAGACTGAACTTAGGCCCATGGTCCTACAGATACCTCTGGAACTAGAGAGGCCTGGTATCAAATCCATGCTTACCAGCTACTAACCTGGGACAAATCACTCATCTGTGAGAGTAACATCATCTGCCTTGCAGGAAAGAGGCATCATAAACAATAAAAAGCCATATGTGCTTGATACCACAGAGGCATTCAGTGACTATCAGAATGGAGATACTCTAGAAATAGTTCAGGCTCCAGAATGTTAGGCCAGGGACACGCTTTTATTTCTCAATCACAGGATTTGTTGGATGGAAAGACAACGGATCCATATACCAAGAAGTATATCTCAGAATTCTACACCTGCTACTGTGAGTCACATATCAAAGCTCTAATCAGATTCAAAGAAATAATCTTTAACCCCTGCACTAGTCTTTCTTGGGTAGCTGAGAGTATAAGCAACATTCACTAGAAACTTTAGAAATATGTGTATCTACTGAAATATGAAACACAAAGTTAACTCTGGTAGCCCCCAGGCACTATAATAAAGAGGAACTGATACGCACACTCCTGACTTCACAGTGAAGGACACAGATCTGGACATAATCAGTTCTTCCAAACTGGGGACTGCTCTCTGTACGTAGATAGGATGACAGGCTGGGTCCGACTGCGGGCAAAGCTCGATCTCTGGAATGCTGCAGTCCTGGAAAAAGATAATTTGGCTTTGAATCATAGACGGACACACAGTCTAGTGTTCTGAATGCCCTGGACATACAGTTACATTATTCTCATCATGGAGCTCAATTTCTTCACAAAGAAAACAAAGGAAATATTGTTTTTCTCACACTTTTTTTTTTTAAAAAAATAAGTTCTTCTAAAAAGTTATGCTGATAACATGAAAATTATAAATTTTATGGAAAAATTATTGTCCCAATTTTTCTGCTTTGGTTTTTGAATATTTGTTCTATTAAGCAATGCTTAGAGTTACCAAACTATCTGAGGTCAGAGTTCAGAGTTACCAAACTATCTGAGTTCAGAGTTCAGAGTTACCAAACTATCTGAGTTCAGAGTTCAGAGTTACCAAACTATCTGAGTTCAGAGTTCAGAGTTACCAAACTATCTGAGTGCCAAGTATCTGTAAGCCTTCAAAGACATAAGGAAGGAACAGAGTTAAATAAAAGGTGATCTCATGGGGGATATAAAAAAAATCAGTAGAGAGGCACTACCCTCTTCAGTGTTTACCTAGTTTACATTGACAAAAGAAATAGTAATTAGAGGTGAGGGTACAGGAAATCTGTTTTCCTCCCTGTAGGACTCCATTTCCTATTGTAAGTAGGTTTGAAGAAGAAAAGCATTATGAAATTGACCCTCTACTCCATCAGTCTTAAAAAATTACACACCCATTGTCTGTGAGATCTTCCTTTAAAATTCCCCTTGTGCAGATCTCTTCTTACATATGTCCACTGTCGCAGCCCTTGGTTAGACCCAAACTTTGATGAGAGGCCTACTTACAACCACCAGTCAAACACTACCAACTACTCTTTAGACAGCTCAGCTTGTTAGAATATCACTTTTCTCAGACCCAAGCACCTCGAATTCATGTTTCTGTTTGTCTTTCTCTAACAGGGCACCAAACTAGTGATCCACACTGACTTCCTACAGCAGTGCAGTCATACTGGTCTCCATGCATCCCCACTTCAACTCCGGCCTCCGGAAACTTTGCAGATGTTTCCCCATCTTAACTAAAGAGAGAATTCTTTGTATTTTACTTTCAAAAATCTCTCCTAATAGTCAAGTTCTAACTCAAAAAAAAAGATCTCATCCTTTCTTAGGGAATCAAAATTACAATTATTTTTTCCCTTCTCTGAAATCACAGATACACTTCTATCTGAACACACTATCTCAATACTCATGACTGTTTAAGGATACAACTCGCTACAACTCAAGTTTTAGTAATCATCCCCTGTGACACGTGAGATTCGAATGCATATGCTTTAATAAAATAGGTAAATGTAACAACGGAGGTAGCATCTATAAAAGACTGAACAATTCTATTTAAGTTTTGCAATTCTGAAAGTGTAATACTCTGATTTTTCAACCTTTCCCCAAGCTGAATTATTAATCATTCTTATTAATATACAAAAACAAGTGAGTTCATACATCTCGTTTACAGAAAATTGGTTCTAAAATGCAAAATACTAAAGAAGCATAATCTAAAATATCCTTTAAAGTATGAAAGTATGCTTTGTGCTAAAGTTTCATTTCAAAAATAAGCAGAAATGTCTAGAACAGTCACCTGTCAATCCTTAAGGCTCTTTTGTATGCTATTAATAATAGAGTTCTAGTAACATTATTTCAAATACTGCCATATTAATGTTCCCCCAGGGATCTGAGTTACAGTAACAAAATACATAACTAACTGTCTCACACAAACAAGTTTCCTCTGCATTGTGTGGTACAAACAATGTTTGGGTGGTGTACTCTTAAAAGGGAAAAGCTCAGAAGCATTCAAGTCTACAACCACACAGATGGAAACAGCATACTAGCAACAGTTTAGTGATCACTAAACAAATGAAAATAAACAAAAATGAGAGGACATGTGTTCTCAGCTATCTTTACTAAAAACCTAATTTTTGCTCTAGTTGACTGAAAAAGATTTCACTGTTAAGTTCTATCTTGACAGTGGCTATTCACAGAAATATCATGCTCTGCAAAACGTAAGTATAACTCTTGATGGACAAAGAAAGTCAAATACCAGCAACTGAAGGGCACTTCATAGTCATGTGGCAACAATAAACAATTTAAGTTTACATGGCTTCCTTGCTTCCTTTTGTAGTCCTGCTACACTTTCCAATATAGTAATGAAATTTACAAACTTATACTACTATGGCAATTAGTAAGAATCAACACAGTTTTATAGTTACAGTTAACAAACAGTAAGAAAATCTATTTGTCTCTACCTTACATAAGATACCTCAGTCCTGGATCTAACAACACACCTTGCCATAAGAAAAATGTCATATCCTTAAAAAAAATCTTAAATACACAGCAAACATAGTAATTTGCAGTATTCATTTATTCTAATTTTATAAAAGAAAGCATTTGAATCAAGATGCACCACACTACTGCCTTCACCCCCAATTATTTTCCCTGGAGACAACCCTTGACTGGATTCTACAGTTACTATAACTAAAGGAATCTGCTATGTCTGTTTACAGCAGAGTGAAGACTTTCCACAAGGTATAGTTGGCACAGGATGGGCAGAAGTGAATCAACCACCATGGAAGGGAGGCAGCAACAACAACACTGGAAAAAGGAAGCAGTTTGATGGCTAATTATTACTTTGTAAAGTATTTAAAACAATGCTTATGCCTCTTCCATTCAATGCTCAATCGTTTTATTTTCCTTCCTCACTAAAGGTTGTTAACTGTTGACACATGGGCACTAACACTACAACTAAGAAGAATGATTCTGAGAACAAACACTGGAAAGGGGAAAAGTACAAGCCCGACTTGCTCTTTCTTATAATATATTCTAAGCAAATGGTGGACGTGCAAATATCCATTCAGATATCTATGCTCACCAGATTGAATCTGTTTGATTTTATTGTTTGATTTTAGGGGGCATTGAGAGAGGTGGCTGTTTGCCATATATTACTCGTTTTTTTCCCACTAGGCCTTGGCATGATGCCTGATTCCGTAAAGAAGGCACAAAACCACAAGTTATATAAATCTTAGCAGAGTCCAGTTGCGAACTAACTAGTCATTTGTTCTTTTCAATTTTCCAGTGAGTTAATCAAATTGTTATTTGCTGAACTGAACTGACTGCAGTTAAATCTTTTAATAAAAGTGGACAGTCCTCGCTCCACTTCAGCCATCTTCTCCTCCTTGCAGAACCCTAGGCCACCAAAGCTCACCTCTGCATCTGACAAGCCACCGAAGCTCACCTCTGCATCTGACAAAACTGGCTCTGCCAGGAACTCCCTCGTATCTCCCAAAGCTCACCTCTGCATCTGACAAAGCTGGCTCTGCCAGGAACTCCCTCATATCTCCCAGACTGCTTAACTCCTGTTTGTCCTTGCAAGATTCGAATCAGGTGTCACCTCCTCCAGGTGATACACCTCTTCCCAAAGGTGAGTTCCTTCTTCTCCTATGTGTCCTAACACAGGACACATGTCCCAGAGAGCCCTGGAGAACACTTCTCACATCATATAATCATGTGACTCAGCTGCTCTCCCCCGTCTTTAAGCAACCTGAAGGAATCATCTCACTTGTATTTCTATTTCCTGTGCACACCACAATACTGGCTCAAAAGCAGACACAAATATTTGTTAAATATAGGTTTGTTTACAGTTTTGCAGACAGTATTGATGAATATAAAATACAGGCAGACACTTATGAAAACCTGAGTTTTTCTATAGGCTGTATTTAATATCTTTGAATGCTATAAGCCACTATCAAGAGTTTAATAATAATCCAAATCATGATGGTTTATTCTCAATGTATTCTTTCATGTATATAAATTAAATCTCCATAACTTGAAAACTAAGAGTAACTGTACTGTATCACATATTCTGTTACTGCTAAAACACATGTGAGGAGAATTCTGTCCTTATCTGAGATGTTCTTCTCACTAATTAACCTGTATACTACCACAGAACTTCTTACAAAATAGTTTATAATATTGGAAGACCTTTCTCATCTTAGTATTAATATTTGCTAAACAGAAAAATAAAAAACAGTACCATCCCTCCTATTCTAATCCTCCCTTGTCTTATTTCCTCTAACACACACACATGCATGCACACACACACCTATACTAAGCAGTTGCAATCTACACTCGAAAAAGATGTATCTGGAAATAATGGCTCTAAGATTCCTGAATAGCATACTCCTACTTAGCAACAGTGTATACTTATTAGGAGTATTCTATAATACTATGCTATTATTACTATTACTGAAACAGAGTCTTCTCTGTCACCCAGGCTGGAGTCCAGTGGCATAATCTTGGCTCACTGCAACCTCTACATCCCTGGTGAGCGATTCTTCTGCCTCAGCCTCTGGAGTAGCTGGGATTACATACCCTGCTAATTTTCGTATTTTTAGTAGAAACAGGTTTCACCATGTTGGCCAGGCTGGTCTCAAACTCCTGACCTCAAGTGTTGTACCCACCTCAACCTCCCAAAGTGCTAGGATTACAGGTGTGAGCCACAGTGCCTGGCCAATACTATACTATTACATACTACTATGGTAAGAGTATTACAGTAGGAGTAGTATTATACTATTATAGTAAGGTATTATAGTAGGAATATACTATTCCTGTTAGCATATTTTAATAGCAATAGTATACGCCTATTAAAATATATATATGGTGCATTAGGCAACATTTTATAGATATCAGATATATATATATACTTTCTCTTTTTTTTGAGACCGAGTCTCATTCTGTTGCCCAGGCTGGAGGCTGGAGTGCAGTGGCGTGATCTTAGCTCACTGCAACCTCTACCTTCTGGGTTCAAGCAATTCTCCTGCCTCGGCCTCCTGAGTAGCTGGGATTACAGGCATGCACCACCACACCCAGCTAATTTTTGTATTTTTACTAGAGACAGGGTTTCACGATGTTGGCCAGGATGGTCGTGGGCTCCAGACCTTAGGTTCTGGGATTACAGGCATGAGCAACCACACCTGGCCCATGTAACATTTTATAAACTAGATTACCTCTGGTTAATATTTTTAATTACCATTCACTCTACGTGCATAAATTCAAAAGATTATCAATATGATAATGATAACTGAACAAAAATTAGCAATCATTTGTAAACATTGCCAGGCCATAGCATAGCTTTATTATATGACAAATAAAAATAGATAAAAAATAGGAGAAAAATCTACAGTTGTTACCTTTAAGACTCGTTTGATAGAACCCAGTACAAAGTTTCTTTGTGGATGCCTTCTGTTCTGAAGAATCCAGTCACGATTTAACACTTTTTCCCCTTCTTCTAGTACACATTTCTGACCTCGGAAATGTGGTTTCTCATATAAAATCCAGCTAAACAAAGAGCAATGCAATGATAAGTTATATTTAATTTTCTAAGAAATAAGGCATAAAATAAATGATACTTGGTAAGTCACAAACCATTTTACCTACTTACATTTTTTTAAGCTGGGATATCTTCCATTATTAACATATAACCCTATTTTTTGAAACAATGATATATGCTAATTTAAGTATGGGTGAACAGTAAACAAAAAATAAGAGTTTGTATACCTTGGAAATAAGAATATTTTCTGAATATAGTACCACAATATATTTCTATGTCTCTATTTATGTAAGCATGTTCTTTATAGATGTGGTCTATACAAAACTATACAGCTGTATTAAAAACAATAGTGCAACAATTCCAAATTACACTCCTAATTCTCCTGTTCCTGAATAACACAGGACACATGTCCCATTTTGTTATATGAAGACAAGATTACACCATATGGTTTACTACATGAATACTGACCTGGGTGGCATAAACACTGGATAAATTCTAGCTCCAGCATGTCCATGGGACATGGTCCTTAATAAATAAATGAGGTTGCCCCTCATTTTCAGACCATACAAAGATTCCTTCACTTCTTGACCAAGGCAGCAATACAAGCAACTTTAACTATGTGGGCTTCACATTCCTCAGCATCCCACAAATTCTCAACTCATTTTCAAAGCTATTCAAACTTGCCAAATCTATCCTGCTAATAATGCAGTTACAGAATGGCATTGATTGTATAGACTAGGTCTTGCAACTTACTGCTGGCTTAAGCACTAAAAAAAGATTGTATTTTATGCCATAGTAAATAAAGAGAACAATTAAGTTATAACAGAATAATAATAGTTTTAAAACATTCAGTTAAAAAGTAGAGGAAGGAGAATATGACTTTAATAAAAAATAGAAAAGAAAAGCATGAAGAGGAATGAGACATATTTAATTTCAGAAAACATGCTATCAAATTTTAAGAGACTTCTTACCAGCCCCTTACAACTTTTATCAGAACTCCATTTGGAAAAGACCATGATGTGGCATCGGGAATATTACAGTAGACTTCTTGTTTATATTTACTTTTGTGCAGGTCATAGATAACCATCTGCAACACAGTAAATAGCAGTAAGAAGTTACAGTAATTAATTTTTAGAAACTATTTTAAATTCTAAAATGTCCTACAACATAGAAACAAATATCTTAAATATAGAAAAGCAAGTGTTACTTTAGATGTTAAATCCTTGAAAAAAATCATTTTCTAAGTCACTTAAAATTATTTATATCAGGCCGGGCGCGGTGGCTCACGCCTGTAATCCCAGCACTTTGGGAGGCCAAGGTGGGCAGATCACAAGGTCAGGTGACAGAGAGCATTCTGGCTAACACCGTGAAACCCCATCCTACTAAAAATATAAAAAATTAGCCGGGTGTGGTGGGGCGCACCTGTAGTCCCAGCCACTTGGGGGGCTGAGGCAGGAGAATTGCTTTGAACCTGGGAGGCAGAGGTTGCAGTGAGCTGAGATTGTACCACCGCACTGAAGCCTGGGCGACAGAGCAAGACTCCATCTCAAAAAAAGACAAGTATTTATATTAAATTCCTCAAGCCTAAAAGTTACCTAATCTTTATCTTAGTTTGAGAAAATTATGCTTACCTTCCCAGGTCTTGGGTTACATCTCAGAGTTTCTTTGTCAACATTCTGAAATAATAGAAGTGGAAAAGTAAGCTTTTAGAAACATCGGTGAAAAGATGAATAATTCATTTTCTTAACAGTCACGTATGCAATTTATCACATATTTAGTTAGTGACCATTATGAGTGAAGTGCTTCTCTAGACACAAGGGATATAAATACAAATATATAGGAAATTAACATGTTGTCTCTGCCCTCAAGAAGTACATAGCTTAGAATGGGTAAACAGATAATCACATACATACAACTCTTCTAAGCAGGGGGACTAAGTTAAATCCACAGGTAAAATACAAGGAAAACACTGGGTTATGGAAATGGCACCAGCATGGAGGTGAGGGCACAGAGAGGTTTGAAGGAAGTGGTAGTAAGAGATCTTGAAAAACAACATCTTGGTGAGGGAAAATGTGACAGGTTGCGATGGGATAGTGAAGAAAGAAATTCTAACAGAATCATACTGGGGGAAAGTGTATTAGAAGGAAACAGAGTGTGGGGAGACAAGGTTGGTCAAAACAGAATTTGGGGGCCTTATAAAGCAGAGTTAAATCATTTTCCACTTGATTTGGTGGGCAATGGAGAACCATGAAAGAAACATTTCTTCAAATCCCATCCTTCCTTTTAAAATGACTTTGCTTTGCAAGGTTTGGTTGGCCTTCAAGTGTTACTGTTTGCCATGAAGTCTGTTTAAGGTTAAATCACAGGCCTTGGACATCCTGTATCTTTACCTTGAAAGTACCGTGATGTTGGAAATGCCAGAAAGGAAAGTCCCATATATTTAATAAATATTCTACATTGAACATTTAAATATTTCTAAATCAAAGAAAAATGTAATTGAATTTTAAAACATTTTGAATTTCAGCTATAATGTTTTCAGTTCTTTTTGTTTGATTGAGGTTGCTCACTGCCCTGCCTTGCGTGAACAACAATGCGAGTTGTTGTAGTGAGAGGCTGCTGTCAAATACTTAAAAATTTTACTCAACAAAAAGATTTTTCATGAGACTAATATGCTAAATGCAAAGTGACAATTTTCCCACAGTACCTTGAGAAATTTATGATGTCACCTAATTTAGTTAGAAAAATATTAATGAAAGACTTCAAAATAACCTTTCTCCAGTATTACACTTTTTAAATTCTGACCAAGCAATTTTGTTTTCTAAATAGTCCAGCTAAAATACATGAGTTATGATGTATTTCAACCAAATAAATCTGATACTTTTATGAAACAAACTTTATACAACCTCAAAACACTGATTTTCTTAATAAGCCTTTAGATAACTTCATGATCCAAAGCTTTAATAATTATTATTAATATAATAAACAAAGTAACTTACTTCTATGAATGGGCTCAATCTGCCTGGATTGTCTTGAACACGGAAATGCTTTGACACTGGCTCTTGAAAAATCCCACCAAATCTGGCTCCTTTTTCTGAGGAAGTCTGCAGATACTGATGATAAGCACTCTTTAAAGAAGAATGTAGTTTAGAAGTAAGGTCAGATTTCTGAAGAAATGAGGTCTTTTCTGGCCACAGACCAACTTGCAGACTGGAGGTAGTAGGGTCATTTGGCATCACATATGTATTTTTAGAAATATGAATGGCTTCCTGGTCATCAGGGTAAAATGTGATGGAAGGATCTGGCAACTGGAAGGTAACATGCTCTCTCCTTCCCGCCCTCAAATCTCCTTTATCCAACGCTGCTGCTTCCTCCTCTTCCTCCTCCTCAGCTGCCTCTCTGTCATCTTCGTCAAAATTCATCTTTAAACGCTCTGACACTGACTGGAGAAGGGATAACACAGACGAGGACTGGTTTTCACTCTCTCTCGATTTCCTGGGGCCATGGTGACCAGGTGAAACCTCACTGGAGAGAATGTCCTCCTGTGAACTGTCATCCTCATAGATGGGAGACAAAGCTAAAGGATAAATTTTGTACCTTTTGGCCTCCACTGATAAGAACATTTCTGAATTATCACTATCAAATGTCTCACCTAATTTAGTACCTTTTTCAACGTGATGCACAAGGTCAGTTCTACTCTCAGACCTTTCGCATGCCAGAACAGCGACGCTGTCGGGGGATGTATCAGGAAACAAGACGGGCTGTGTCCGCCTCGCTTCTGTGGAAGCATACGTGTCCTCCTCTTGAAGGGGCTCTTCGTATAATATAGTAAAGGAAGAATTTTCTTGCTCATCTTGAGAAACAAAAGCTAAATTATATTTTTCACCACTATAATCTGGCTCTCTCCTCTTGTCATATATTCCAGTAAGAGACATTCTTTTGTCTAGCCTTCCTATGGGATCCCCAGGCTGAAAATCTGGCATTGGTGGAGCTGGGTAGCCCTCATAATCCTTACTTAATGTAGGTGATTCATACCCCCTGAAATGTGAAGCAAATCTACTTCCATGTGCTATCAAGCCTTCTATTTCAGTAGGCTCTTCCTTCGTGTCTCCAACGCTCCCTTCTGCATACTCTGGTGGTGTTTTACTTTCAAATGCAGGAGGCATGGCCTCCACTTGTGTCATGGTCAATCCCAGTCCTGTTCCATGTATTTTCTCAATGTCTACCACTGTGGGTAACACTTCATGTTTCTCAGTATTCTCACCACCATCTTCTGGGGATGTTTTTTCTATTTCTGTCACAGAGGGTAGGGACACAGTTGCTCCAATAGTTTCCTTAACATCTCTCTTGCATGCTTTTTCCATTTCTAAGGGGACAGGTGTTACCTTGTGTGCTTCCTTCACTTTTAACACACATGGTACCATTTCAGTGTTCTTAACGACCTTTTCAGCAGTCTTTGCATACGTAGCTTCCGTTTCCAATATAGGTCTCTCAGTGTTACTGGTAATCCCTTTGGCATTTTTTGGGTAAGTATTTGCTACTTCTAATGCAATGGGCATTTCTAACCCCATAGGCATCACTTCAGCCTTTGCAATATCCCCTTCAGCATCCTTCTGGCAAGCACTTTCTACTGCTAACGTAACGGTTATCACTTCAGCCTTTTTACTGATCCCTTCACCATCTTTTTGGCAGACATTTTCCACTTCAGACATGGACACCACCCCAGTCTTGTCAGTATCCCCTTCAGCATGCGTTTGGTAAATATTTTCCATGTCTATTGTAACAGGTGTCACCTCAGTCTTTACAATATCACCTTCAGCATCCTTTTGGTGGATATTTTTCACTTCCGGCCTAATAGGTATCACCTCAATTTTGCCAACATCTCCTTCAGTATCCTTCATCTTATAAGCTTTCTCCATTCCTAAAATGACAGGTGATCCCTCAGGTTTTTCAATACACCTCTCTGCATCCATTTGGTATACTTCTCCCATTTTAAAAACGTTAGCTTTTGGCTCAGTTTTCGTGACATTCAATTCAGCACCCATTTTATGTGTTCTTCCCATTTCTAACATAGGAGGGACTGCCTCGTATTTCACGATATTCAGTTCAGCATCCTTTCTGTTTGTTTTCCCTGTTTCTAACACGGAAGGTATAAGCTCAATTTTCCCCATATTTATTTCATTATCCTTCTTGTGTATTTTCCCTGCTTCTGACGTTGCAAGGGGTGTGCTTTTACTGTGTCCTGGCAAGTTTTTTTCAGATATACATACAAAGCTATCAGACAAACTGCTTTTAGATGTACTAGGTGCGTGGATGTCGTCATTCACAAGTGGAGGCCATTTGAAATTTAATACAAGAGATCTTCCATCCTCTGTCACAGCTTCATTATTATCCACATACTCTCTTTCCATTGTCTCATCATAGTCCTCGCTGCAAAATAAATGTGTTTTTACCCCATCATCTGGCCGTTCGTGTGACATGGCTTCAGCTAGTAAAACCGTATCTGATTCCTGCAAATTTATACTATCAGGCAGTCCAGCTACATTTCCAGAAAATGGGGATTTTTGGTAGAGAACAATTTCTCTCCCCTTAACTGACTCTGTGCCACTAGCTAAGTTACTTATGGAGAAGAATTTACTTAATACTTTATTTTCACTAATTTGTGTGCTTTGATTTACTGGCTGCTCTGATACCAAGAACTCTCTAACTACATCATGTGGCTTAACACTACCACTGTTCAGAATCTGTGAAGTATTAGCCTGAAGTTCAGAATCCCAAGTATCCTCAGTATCTTCAAAAGTATCATTTCTCAATTTTTCTTGAGCTACATAAATAATCTCATTAACCAATTCCCTAGCTTTATCTTCTAACAAACAAGATACATTCATACTATCAGGATCAACAAGAAGACTCTTCTCACCAACTGTCGGTGAAACACAGGGCTTCTCTTCGACTTCCGACTTGTTTTCCACGCCCTGCTCTTCCAAACCCTCTGTCTGTTGGATCTCTGTTAGTGTCACTTCTGATGGGTTTTTCTCAGAGTTGTCTTCTTTCAGGGTATCCAGATTCATTATACCTTCTATGGCTATATGCTCCTGGCAGGTGCTCACTGTGTGTTTAAATATTAGCTCTTCCCTGACAGAATTAAAAATCTCATCAATCAATGTATTGGCCTTTTTGAGTAAACCACTTTCAACACCCGAAAGTTGGTCACGTGCTCTTCTCCTGGCTTCCAAGTGCTCAGTGGAGGCTTCAGAACACTGTTGGTCTGAGCTGTTAACTGCCGCTGCAGGCCCAGCAACTGCTCCAATCTCTGCTTCCGTGGGATTGTCATACTGGGCAGCGGTTAGGAAAGCAGGAGATATGTTCCCAGTATAAATCCCTGAACGTTCCTGAATCGGGGTCACTTCTGCCCAAACTGAGATAGGTGCTTCAAATTCCAAATAAGCAGAGTTAGGGCACAACAGGTTAGTTAAGGAGGTACCTTCGTGTGTGAGATCTTTGGTAACTTGTATAGAATTAAAATTACTTTGTGGCTTATGTGAATTTATTATGCTAACTTCTTCAGGGTAACTAGAGGATGATGACAGACTATCAATACCACCGTTAAAAAAATGAATGTTCTCTTTCTTTCTGTAAGATGAGGATTTCTTTTCTGATCTCAGCACAGAAGGTACATTAAGAAAGCTTGAGTCCTCAGATACAGAAACATTTTTTTCCAAGCTGGTATCAGAATTGAGAAAAGGTGAATTAACTTTTGTGCTGCCAGTTTCTTGGAATTTAGGGGAAATATTAGTTAAGTTGAGTTCTGCCATTTCTGAGTGACCAGAAATCTTTTTAGTCCCACAAATATCCAAAGATTGATGAATCATACAAGTGCTAGCTTCACAATTCTGTGCCACCTGCCTACTGACTTTCTCATCATGAACAGGTGGTAAAATCCCAGATGTGTTACTTTTGAGAAGAGCAGGAGGAGAGCCTAAGGCATCAATCTCTGTTTCTGCTATATTTTCATATTTGGAGACAGCAGGAGAAAGCTCAGCTTGGCATTTCTCTTTAAGGCCAGCATCTAAACACTTCTCTTCAATCTCATTATGACTAACTGATTGAAAACTTTTGTCCTGTTTAACTTCTAGAGATGTTAATTCTGATAAAATAGGGTTTTCTGGCACATGGGTAATTGTCAATAGAAAAGAAGACATTTTATCCTGAGAAATGTCTCTTGAGTCTGCTTGTGAAAGAGATATTTTGGACAAGGATATAGTTTTTCCTCTTCCAGAATGTGACTCAACAAGAACATTGTTCTCATCATCAGTTTCAGCTTTTGATGCAATTTTAGCAATGTTACCAGTTTTGGCTTCCAAGGAAAGAGAATCAGACTTCCCTGTTACGGTCGTATTTGCTTTTGTGTTTGAGGACATTAACTCTTCTCTGTTAGGGTCTTGAGATAAAATGGAACTGCCGTCCTTGGAGCTTCCAGAGTCAGAGCTCAATAGCTCCATCCCAGTTAAGTCAGGGCCACTGGCTTCAGAACTTGGAAGAACCTGGCATTTTTCACTATTAGAAAGAACTTCCTTGGATTCAAAAATTGCAGATGTATATTCAAGGCAAAAGGAAGGAGGAGGACTCTTCCTGCCTGCAGCCTCAACAGGATTTTTCACATTTTCTTCTTTACACTTACTAGGCAGATAGGAAATACCAACAATGTTGACATTCCCAGTTTCAATGGGCACAGGAGAACCCTCATTCATTAAATCAGGAATATCCAACTTGCTCAGTATCTCATTTCCAGAAACAAAGGTAGGAGGTGAAATATTGAAATTTAGATTTTTACAGTCAAGGCTAAGAGATGTTTTAGCATCAGGTGATACTCTGGCTTGCTGAGGACTCTGAGAGTCAAGAGGAGTTTCTGAAATGTGACTTCTATTCAGTTCAAATTTCAACCCAGGTGCATTTTTACTTCCTAAGCATGCTGCAACTGCTGATTCACTGATGTAATTTACAGAGCCAAGGTCTTTCTTATTCATTCTAGTATAAGGAATTGTATCACGTGACCTAAAATCAAGCTTTTTGGCTTCAGTTTCAAGGAACTGGTCAGTATCTTTGGGTAATGACTCAATTTTATCTACTGGAGCTTTTACATGACTTGAAACTATGGGTTCACCAGCTGAGGCACTTTCTGTTTCTCGCCTGATTTCTCTAACAGCCACGTTTCTGTGTGAGTCTTGGGCAGATAATCCCTTTCCTTCATTTACAAGTTCTGTGTCCGTCACAGCACGTCTCTGAAGAGCAGTGGAAGCTTGCTTTGATGAGTTACCCACGGTTTGCTTGTCAGAACACTCACTCTCTGGCAATGGCAGATCTTCATGCCTAACTGATTTACTTGGACTTGGCAAATTTGTACTTTCCTGTTCAGTAGTGTCACTCCCATCAGATTTACTACAAGAGAAATCAGAAATAGCAGGGCCCTGAGGCTCAACAAGCTCTTCTCTTTGCACCAATGTCCTATTGCTCATCACAGAGCTGTTTTCTTTTGTTGTATTTTCTGTTGTAGTTACTCTCTGAAAATCTGGGCTGCAAGGGACTTTGCTACTGTTACTTCCTGTAAACAATGCTGAACATAACAAATTTCTGGTAGTCTGAGAAACTGGTTCACAACTTAAATGGTGCTGTGAGTCAGATCCTCCATCATAGCTGGAGCTCGTCAGAGAAGAAGGGGATGACCTATTTGTCTCAGTACCCCTCCACACATTTTTATTTAAAAGATTATTGGAAGAGGCAACAGTCTGCAGTTCTGGGTTATTTGTCAAAGAACGGTCTGTATTGAGACTTGTTTTGCTACAATCAGAGTCTTCTAATGGGCCTTCAAGTAGATTTCCATTCACAGGTGAGTCTGTACTAGCTGATGACAACACGGGCAGGATCCGCGCCTCAATCTCACTTCCAGGGTCAATGTGTGTGTTTGCACTAGAGTCAGAACTTCCATTTTCTCTGTCCAAGGTATTCACAGTCGCCAAGCCCATCTGTTCTGTTAAATATTTCCTAAGGTGTCTTGGGCCTCGATAGGTTGCATATGTTACTGAAGGTTTCTCTGGTTTACCATCGATTTGTCTGTAAAAAGAGAGCACGAAGACTATCAAGAATTATAATAATACTTCAACTGCGGTAAAAGTACATCTTTTAAACACTACTTCACTTAATATGTAACAATTTGGGGAGTGAATCCTAGAATACTTTAAACTTATCTTTATTAAAAATAATAAAAATTAAAGCAGTATCTAGAGGAAAATATATAGCAATAAGTGCCCACATGAGAAGAGTGGAGAGATCCAAAATTGACACCCTATTGTCAAAATTGAAAGAGCTAGAGGAGCAAGATCAAAAAATCTCAAAACCTAGCAGAAGACAAGAAATAACTAAGATCAGAGCAGAACGGAAGGAGATAGAGACAAGAAAACCCCTTCAAAAAATCAATAAATCTAAGAGCTGGTTTTTCGAAAAGATCAACAAAATAGACCACTAGCCAGACTGATAAAAAAGAAAAGAGAGAACAACCAAATAGAAGCAATAAAAAACGATAAAGGGGAAATCACCACAGATTCCACAGAAATTCAAACCATCATCAGAGAATACTACAAACAACTCTATGCACATAAACTAGTAAATCAGGAAGAAATGGATAAATTCCTGGACGCCTATGTTCTCCCAAGCCTATACCAGGAGGAAGCCGAAACTATGAATAGACCAATAACAAGGTCTGAAGTCGAGGTAGCAATTAAGAGCCTACCACACAAAAAAAGCCCAGGTCCAGATGGGTTCACAGCCAAATTCTACCAGACACACAAAGAGGATCTGGTACCATTCCTTCTGAAACTATTCCAAATAATCCAAAAAGAGGGAACCCTTCCCAAATCATTTTATGAGACCAACATCATCCTGATACCAAAACCTGGCAGAGACTCAACAAGAAAAGAAAACTTCAGGCCAATATCCATGATGAACACAGATGCAAAAATCTTCAATAAAATATTGGCAAATCAATTGCAACAGCACATTAAAAATCTTATCCATCATGATCAAGTAGGATTCATCCCAGGGATGCAAGGCTGGTTCAACATACACAAGTCTATAAACGTAATTCACCACATAAACAGAAGCAAAAACAAAAACCACATGATTATCTCAACTGACGCAGAGAAGGCCTTTGACAAAATTCAACAGCCCTTTATGCTAAAAACCCTCAATAAACTCAGTGTTGATGGAACGTATCTCAAAATGATAAAAGCTATTTACGACAAACCAACAGCCAATATCATACTGAATGGGCAAAAACTGGAAGCATTCCCTTTGAAATCTGGCACTAGACAAGGATGCCCTCTCTCACCACTCCTATTCAACATAGTACTGGAAGTTCTGGCCAGAGCAATCAGGCAAGAAAAAGAAATAAAGGGTATTCAAATAGGAAAGGAGGAAGCCAAACTGTCTCTATTTGCAGATGACATGATAGTATACCTAGAAGACCTAATCGCCTCAGCCCAAAAACTCCTGAAACTGATAAGCAACTTCAGCAAAGTCTCAGGATATAAAATCAATGTGCAAAAATCACAAGCATTCCTATACATCAATAACAGACTTAAAGAGAGCCAAATTAAGAACGAACTGCCATTCACAATTGCTACAAAGAGAATAAAATACCTAGATATACAACTTACAAGGAACGTAAGGGACCTCTTCAAGGAAAACTACAAACCACTGCTCAACGAAATAAGAGAGGACACAAACAGATGGAGAAACATTCCATGTTCATGGTTGGGAAGAATCAATATCAGGAAAATGGCTATACTGCCCAAAGTAATTTACACAATCAATGCTATCCCCATCAAACTACCAATGACCTTCGTCACAGAACTGGAAAAAACCACCTTGAACTTCATATGGAACCAAAAGAGAGCCCGCATAGCCAAGTCAATTCTAAGCAAAAAGAACACAGCGGGAGGCATCACACTACCAGACTTCAAACAATACTACAAGGCTACAGTAATCAAAACAGCATGGTACTGGTACAAAAACAGAGATATAGACCAATGGAACAGAATAGAGGCATCGGAGGCAACACAGCATATCTACAACCATACAATCTTTGATAAACCTGACAAAAACAACCAATGGGGAAAGGATTCCCTGTTTAATAAATGGTGTTGGGAAAACTGGCTAGCCATGTGCAGAAAGCAGAAACTGGACCCCTTCCTGACACCTTACACTAAAATTAACTCCAGATGGATTAAAGACTTAAACATAAGACCCGGCACCATAAAAACCCTAGAAGAAAATCTAGGCAAAACCATTCAGGACATAGGAGTAGGCAAGGACTTCATGACCAAAACACCAAAAGCATTGACAACAAAAGCCAAAATAGACAAATGGGACCTAATCAAACTCCGCAGCTTCTGCACGGCAAAAGAAACAGTCATTAGAGTGAATTGGCAACCAACAGAATGGGAAAAAAATCTTTGCAGTTTACCCATCTGACAAAGGGCTGATATCCAGAATTTACAAAGAAGTCAAACAGATTTACAGGAAAAAAACAAACAAGCCCATTCAAAAATGGGCAAAGGATATGAACAGACACTTTACAAAAGAAGACATACATGAGGCCATCAAACACATGAAAAAATGCTCATCATCACTGCTCATTAGAGAGATGCAAATCAAAACCACATTGAGATACCATCTCATGCCGGTTAGAATGGCGATCATTAAAAAATCTGGAGACAACAGATGCTGGAGAGGATATGGAGAAATAGGAACACTTTAACACTGCTGGTGGGAGTGTAAATTAGTTCAACCATTGTGGAAGACAGTGTGGCGATTCCTCAAGGACTTAGAAATAGAAATTCCATTTGACCCAGCAATCCCATTACTGGGTATATATCCAAAGGACTATCAATCGTTCTACTATAAGGACACATGCACACGAATGTTCATTGCAGTACTGTTTACAATAGCAAAGACCTGGAACCAACCCAAATGCCCATCGATGATAGACTGGTCTGGGAAATGTGGCACATATACACCATGGAATATTATGCAGCAATCAAAAATGATGAGTTCGTGTCCTTTGTAGGGACATGGATGAATCTGGAGAACATCATTCTCAGCAAACTGACACAGAACAGAAAATGAAATGTCGCATATTCTCACTTATAGGCGGGTGATGAACGAGAACATATGGACACAGGGAAGGGAGTACTACACACTGGGGTCTATTGGGGGGAATAGGGGAGGGACAGTGGTGGCGGGGAACTGGGGAGGGATAGCATGGGGAGAAATGCCAAATGTGGGTGAAGGGGCGGAGGCAGCAAAACACACTGCCATGTGTGTACCTACGCAACTATCTTGCATGTTCTGCACATGTACCCCAAAAGCTAAAATGCAATAAAAAAAAATAATAAAAATTTAACAAGCAGCACCTGAATGTCAATGCAGCATGACGAATGTCTCAGCTCCTTAGAATTGCTCCTTCTTACCTGATTACATACATACCTCTGACTGTGGTTAAAAGAATATGGGCTGATGCTTCCAAGCCTTGGGTTCCAGTTCTGATCTCAAAGCAGTATCTGACTCTAAGTAACCAGATTGACTTTGGGCCTCTTATTACTACAAGTTTAGGGATACATCACTGTTTTCTCCACAACATGAAAGCATCATAATGACCTTCTATTCCTTTACTCTTAGAGGTGAATTTGAACAGCAATGTTTAGCATGTAAGTTAGAAACATTTTAAAGAAAAACAGATGGCAAGATATCTAGACCATAGTAAGCAGGTATTATGTAACTGTTAACTCAATAAATGACAAAACTGCATTAAAATTATCTGTGTTCAGTTCTTCAAATATTCAATTAGTGTAGTGAGTATTAAACTGCTTGAACAAATGCAAAAATCAAAATAGATGTCTAGAGTAAGTACAGAGAACCAACCAACCCCAGTATAAAGATCCTGATCCTCTCAGCACCCAGTTTCCTTTGGAGAATCTACCTCTGGGAGTTCTCACACTGTGCCATGCCATCTTGTAGCCAATTAAGCCAATTACACACACTGTTCTCTGCCCTTAATGCCAGAATCAGTAGGAAACTCTAAGGTCCTCTAAGACTCAGCACACAGATCACGTCCACTACAAACCTTCCCCTCTACTACTAAGATGGACAGTTAGTCTTTGATCTGTGGGTACACAGAGCACATTTGCCACATTAAACATAAAGATCTGTGCCCTTATTTATCTTCTCCACTAGAAGGTCCTGTGTCTTAATCATCTTTCTAAGTGCCCCACACAAGACTTGGCAAATTGTATATGCTTAATACCTTCTTGTGAATTAATGAATAAGTAAAGCAATGATGCTTAGTGCTAAGAAATCTATTTCAAACTAATGTCTTAATTCTTACATGTGATAATCAAAATGTTTTAAATTTTGAACTCTAATTACCTTTCAGTTTCCTGACTATAAAATTATGGCATGCACTTGTATGTTCATTGCAGCACTATCCACAATAGAAAACTATGAAACCAACCTAGCTGCACCAATGGTAGACTGCATAAAGAAAATGTGGTACACAGACGCCGTCAAGTACTACGGAGCCACAGAAAAGAAGAAAATCATGTCCTTTGCAGCAAAATGAATGCAGGTGGAGGCCATGACCCTAAGTGAATTAATGCAGAAACGCCAAATCCCACATGTTCTCACATGTAACTGGAAGATAAACGCTGAGTACAAATGGACCCAAAGAGGGAACAATAAACACTGGGGCCTACTTGAGTGGTGAGGGTAGGAAGAGGGTGAGGACTGAAATACTACCTGTCAGGTACTACGTCCATTACCTGGGTGATGAAATAATCTGCACACCACAGCCTCACAACAAGCGAGCTGCCCGTGTAACGAACCTGCAGTCGTAACCCTGACTCTAACAGTTGAAATTATTCTTTTTAAGTAAGGTAGAAAAACCTGGTATGTGTTCTACTTGATTTTTTCTGATTAGACATATGATTAACCAAAATATTACTAAGAAATACATAGAAATAATTTAAAAATTCAGTTATCAGTATTCCAATAGCTAAAAAGTACATTTTATTGACAACTTTAAAGCATTTACATTAAGAATTCTAGATTTGTCTAATTGATAAAAGAGGAAGTGTATCTCTTTTGACATGTGAAAACTTCACCAACTCTGTCTCTTAAATATTTCCTGACTTTTAGCTGCAATATTTCATCCTATGTATCTCCTGGATCCTTAAAATACTGACACACACTGTTGTAAAAAACTATGTTAGTTATATTCATTTTTCACTGTCCATTACAGAACACTAAAGCAGATGCATAAAGAAAAGTTTTATCTTGCAAAAAATGGGTCTTAGTGGCTGCATGAATTTCAGGCTACATCAAGTACTGTTACGAAACAACGTCAAAACTTGAATGAGACGGCATTATTTAACATTTGGGTCTTTCCTCATTGTTATTTTTTTAAAAATCTAATCCTCATGAAGACACAGCCCAATGTATTATTTTTCTTAATCTCTCTATGTAAGCCTCTTACGCGGAACCAAGTATGACATAAATAATAAAAATGTGATGGCAACTTCTATGTGTAAGAAAAGTAAGTACAAAATTGTGTTCTTACATATGAATCTTCCTTTTGTTATATGGAATATGGAAAAAAAGTTTTGTACCATTTTCTGTTTCATAATGTAGTGAAACTTCATACCAATTTAAATGACATATCATGTTTTACTCAAAGTAAGCTCTATGATAACAGAATTATTAAACACTTAATTTGTAACTACCAACAAAATCCCAAAAGTTAAATGAATGAATAGTGAATATATAAATAAAACAATGAAATTAAAAAGTTGGATAAGGCAACCAGTCCCTGAAAATATGTCAGAAGAAAAAAATAGGTAAATTAATGCTATTAGTAAAATACCATATCAAAAAACATAGGTTACTCAGAAAATACAAAAGCCTTTCAGAACAACATATGAAGATACAGAAGCCTGAATTAATGACAGGTTTTTTTCTCTCAAAGTTTTAACATTTCAATACCTAAAACCTACTGTTAACAGACTGCAATTTTTCTTTTTGCAAAAGATCACAAAAATAATTCTGAAGAAATCAATATCAAGAAATGTTCATGGTCAATGGAAATAAGAGATAAGGATCAGAAATTTATTCTAATGTAGTAAACTTAGGTCCTCTTACAACCAACTCTGTCTTAGCCAAATGTCAAAGCGTTTTATCCTGCTTCAATGCAACTTTTGATCTAAAAGGACTTCTAATAGACCACAGAAAAGTCCAGTAAACTTCAACTGACTATAGTAACACCTTTTGGTGTTGGGGTCTTTTGCAGGGTAGGTGGTGGGAATCACTGTTTCATGTTTCTTAGGGCTTGCTGAGTACTTTCAACAAAGTTGATTAAGTTAATTTATATTACTTTACATGTTTAAATTTCTAACTAACATGCAGCACTGGAAGTGGAAATATTATATACTTGTCATTAAAATACACATTCTTTAGACTAAACAACTATCTTACATTTAAAGAATGGAAATCATGTAATTCACCACATAAACAGAAGCAAAAACAAAAACCACATGATTATCTCAATTGACGCAGAGAAGGCATTTGACAAAATTCAACAGCCCTTTATGCTAAAAACCCTCAATAAACTTGGTATTGATGGAACATATCTCAAAGTAATAAAAGCTATTTATGACAAACCAACAGCCAATATCATACTTAATGGGCAAAAACTGGAAGCATTCCCTTTGAAATCCGGCACTAGACAAGGATGCCCTCTCTCACCACTTCTATTCAACATAGTACTGGAAGTTCTAGCCAGAGCAATCAGGCAAGAAAAAGAAATAAAGGGTATTCAAATAGGAAAGGTGGAAGCCAAATTGTCTCTATTTGCAGACGACATGATAGTATACCTAGAAGACCCCATCACCTCAGCCCAAAAGCTCCTGCAACTGATAAGCAACTTCAGCAAAGTCTCAGGATATAAAATCAATGTGCAAAAATCACAAGCATTCCTATACACCAATAACAGACTTAAAGAGAACCAAATTAAGAACGAACTGCCATTCACAATCGCTACAAAGAAAACAAAATACCTAGGAATACAACTCACTAGGAATGTAAGGGACCTCTTTAAGGAAAACTACAAACACCTGCTCAACGAAATAAGAGAGGACACAAACAGATGGAGAAACATTCCATGTTCGTGGTTAGGAAGAATCAATATTGTGAAAATGGCTATACTGCCCAAAGTAATTTACACATTCAATGCTATCCCCATCAAACTACCATTGAATTTCTTCATAGAACTGGAAAAAACCACCATGAATTTCATATGGAACCAAAAAAGAGCCCGCATAGCCAAGTCAATTCTAAGCAAAAAGAACACAGCGGGAGGCATCACGCTACCAGACTTCAAACTATACTACAAGGCTACAGTAATCAAAACAGCATGGTACTGGTACCAAAACAGAGATATAGACCAATGGAACAGAACAGAAACATCGGAGGCAACACAACATATCTACAACCATATCATCTTTGATAAACCAGACAAAAACAGGCAATGGGGAAAGGATTCCCTATTTAATAAATGGTGTTGGGAAAACTGGCTAGCCATGTGCAGAAAGCAGAAACTGGACCCCTTCCTGACACCTTACACTAAAATTAACTCCAGATGGATTAAAGACTTAAATGTAAGACCTGACACCATAAAAACCCTAAAAGAAAATCTAGTCAAAACCGTTCAGGACATAGGAGTAGGCAAGGACTTCATGACCAAAACACCAAAAGCATTGGCAACAAAAGCCAAAATAGACAAATGGGACCTAATCAAACTCCACAGCTTCTGCACGGCAAAAGAAACAGTCACTAGAGTGAATCGACAACCATCAGAACGGGAAAAAATCTTTGCAGTTTACGCATCCGACAAAGGGCTGATATCCAGAATTTACAAAGAACTCAAACAGATTTACAGAAAGAAAACAAACAAGCCCATTCAAAAATGGGCAAAGGATATGAACAGACACTTTACAAAAGAAGACATACATGAGGCCAACAAACATATGAAAAAGTGCTCATCATCATTGGTCATTAGAGAGATGCAAATCAAAACCACATTGAGATATCATCTCACACCAGTTAGAATGGCGATCATTAAAAAATCTGGAGACAGCAAATGCTGGAGAGGATGTGGAGAAATAGGAACACTCTTACACTGTTGGTGGGAGTGTAAATTAGTTCAACCATTGTGGAAGACAGTATGGCGATTCCTCAGGGACCTAGAAATAGAAATTCCATTTGACCCAGCAATCCCATTACTGGGTATCTATCCAAAAGACTGTGAATCGTTCTACTATAAGGACACATGCACACGAATGTTCATTGCAGTACTGTTTACAATAGCAAAGACCTGGAACCAACCCAAATGCCCATCGATGATAGACTGGACTGGGAAAATGTGGCACATATACACCATGGAATATTATGCAGCAATCAGAAATGATGAGTTTGTGTCCTTTGTAGGGACATGGATGAATCTGGAGAACATCATTCTCAGCAAACTGACACAAGAACAGAAAAAGAAATACCGCATATACTCACTCATAGGCAGGTGAGAAAAATGAGAACACATGGACACAGAGAGGCGGTCTACTATACACTGGGGACTGTTGGGGGAAATGGGGGAGGGACAGCGGGGGGGGCTGGGGGGGATAGCCTGGGGATGAATACCAAGTGTGGGTGAGGGGGAGGAAGGCAGCAAAACACACTGCCATGTGTGTACCTATGCAACTATCTTGCACGTTCTGCACATGTACCCCAAAACCTATAATGCAATAAAAATTAAAAAAAAAAAAGAACGGAAATCAAAGTTACAAGTTCAGCTTCATATATTACAGTCAGTCCCTTCAGGTACTAATGAGCTACACTCCTCTGCCTTTTTTTTTTAATTCCCCATTTGTAAAAGGTTAAGTCATGCCACAATTATTTTTTAGATAATTCTTTCATGGAGTGTAATTGAGTCCACACAATTAAATAATAAGAACATAAAATTGTCCTTTAATTTTTAATTTTTCCCAAGTAAACAGAAATGCCAAAAAGCCTATAACTAAAAATAAGCTGAAGATGGAAAACTACAAATTACAAAACTTTTTTCCACATTGTATTTAACAGTGGGAGGATTCATATGCAAGAATAGAACTTTGTACTAGTTTTCTTTCACATGGAAGTTACCATTGCATTTCTATTATGTATTTATATCATTTGTAGTTTCACAAGCTAAACAGAGAAAAGGGAGTATCACTTCATGCATGCTGTAATTACACATAGGCTCCAGAGCTTATGCTGCATACCAAAGGTACACGATCCAAAGAATAGTAAGAAAAAAAGTAAAATATCTCAAAATTTCAAATATTTAAGGAAGTGGGTGTATATGTTGAAAATCTGAAAAGGATTTACAGATTTAAGTCCAATACATAATTACTCACTATGTGAGGGCTTATTAAGCCTCTCAGTAATACTTACGGCTATGCTCTCTATGCTAGATAAATTTTATACACTTGACACTACAAAGGTCAATCAAAGGCTTGTATCATTCTTCAAAGAAAATTCGATAATAGCAGCCTGAAAGTAATAGCTAGACTTACAGCAAAAGTACCTAATTCACTTTTAGGAAAATATGACTAAGCTACTTCTATTTTTATTTTTTTGAGATGGAGTCTTGCTCTGTCACCCAGGCTGGAGTGCAGTGGCACAATCTTGGCTCATTGCAACTTTCACCTCCCAAGTTCAAGTGATTCTCCCGCCTGAGCCTCCTTAGTAGCTGGTATTACAGGTACTCACCACCACACCTGGCTAATTTTTTATGTTTTTGGTAGAGACGGGGTTTCACCATGTTATCCAGTCCGGTTTCAAACACCTGACCTCAAGTGATCTACCTGCCTTGGCCTCCCAAAGTGCTGTGATTATAGGCGTGAACCACCATACCTGGCTGACTAAGCTACCTTTTTTTAGCAGTAAGATTTATTTCCTTTCAAATTACAAGGAATATCTTTCTGTATAATACAAAAAGCTTTTTAGCTTTTCTATGGAAAGAAAAGCTGCAAATCCAGTAAATAAAAAAAAAAATCACAAGAGAGCTTTCAGAGAAGAGTTTATCATTATGCATATGTCCCTGTGAAAAACAGAAATAGAACTTAAAAAAAATGTAACCCAATAATCAAGTAGCTTCCTATGTAAACTACATCAGAAACATGAATTAATAGACAGAAAACAATCTAAAAATGTTGCCAAACAGGTTTCATAAAGGTTTTATGGATATTAAAAATAAAATTTGTACAGTCAGTTATATATAGAAACAATGACAAAACTATTAAGTGAAGATGAAATCACCTACATCGCCTTTTGGTGAGGTTTTTTCTTTTTAATTCATTTTACATAATAGGTACAGGCTGAACATTCCTAATCTGAAAATCTGAAATCCAAAATGCTCCAAAATCCAAAACTTTTTGAGCACCAACATGATATCACAAATGGAAAATTTATCTTTTTTTTTCTTCTTTCCAACTTTTATTTTAGGTTCAAGGAGTACATGTGTGTGTTTGTCAAGTGGAAAAACTGCATGTGACAAGGGTTTCATGTGCAGCTAATTTTGTCACCCAGAAAATCAGCATATTACCCAATGGGTACGTTTTTAATCCTAATCCTCTTCCCATCCTCAAACAGGCCTTGGTGTCTATTGCTCCCTTCTTTGTGTCCACATGTGTTCAATGTTTAGCTCCCACACAGAAGTAAGAACAGGCAGCATTTGGTTTTTCTGTTCCTGCATTAACCCATTTATGCCAAAGTCTGCAATTTTTCCAGTGTGAAAAAATCAGACCTTGGCAATGACCTAGAGTAGTAGGATATAAAGAAATCTCACATGCTTAGTGCTCCAATAATGAAACACTAAGGATAAAGGAGTTAATTTGATTAGACAATGGACTCCCACTCTGCCTATGTTGCTACAAAGCATGTGATTTAATTATTTTTAATGGCTGTGTACTATTCCATGGTGTTTACGGTCCACATTTCCTTTATCTAGTCCACCACTGATGGGCATCTAGGTTGATTTCATGTCTTTGCTATTGTGAATATTGCTGCAATGAACAGACAAATGCATGTGTCTTTATGGTAAAATGATTTATATTCCTTTGGTTATATACCTAATAATGGGATTGCTGGGGCAAATGGTAATCTAAGTTTTCTGAGGAATGTCCACACTGCTTACCACAATGGCTGAATGAATTTACACTCCAACCAGCAGTGTATAAGGATTCCCTTCTCTCCACAACCTTACCAGCATGTTGTTTTTTGATGTTTTCATAATAGCCATTCCAACTGGTGTGAGATAATATCTTACTGTGGTTTTGATTTGCATTTCTCTAATTATTACTGATGTTGAGCATTTTTTTCTTAGGCTGTTTGGCCAAGTGTATGTCTTCTTTTGAGAAGTGTTTGTTTACGTCCTTTTGATAACTGCTAGCCATATGCAGAAGATTGAAACTGGACCCCTACCTTTCTTTCACGATATACAAAAATCAACTCGAGATGGACTAAAGACTTAAATATAAAACCTAAAATTACAAAAACCCTGGAATAAAACCTTGGAACTACCATTCTGGACACTAGCCTTGGCAAAGACTTCATGACAGACTTCAAAGGCAATTGCAACAACAACAAAAAAATTGACAAGTGGTACCTAATTAAACAAAAGAGCTTCTTCACAGCAAAAGAAACTATCAGCAGAGTAAAGAGAACCCACAGAATGTGAGAAAGTATTTGCAAAATGTGCATCTGACTCATATCCAGAATCTACAACTCAAACAAATCAACTAGCATCTTTGCTTTCTGATGGTTCAACGTACACAACTTTGTTTCATGCCCCAAACCATTTAAATTATTGTAGTTTCCTATAATAACTCAGGCTATGTGTATAAGATGTAAATGAAACATAAATGAATTTTGTGTTTAGACTTTGGTTCCATCCTCAAGATATCTCATTACATCTATGCAAATATCCCCCCAAAAAGTCTAAAACCTGAAAAAAAATATATAACACACTTCTGGTCCCAAGCATTTTAGATAACGGATACTCAACTTGTAATAACTTGTCTAAATTCTGAAAACTGTAGTAATGGTAATAAGAAAAATTGTGTTTGATAGTATAGTCTGCTATACAGTACAGGATATTTTATTACCTTGTTTAAGCTATTAACCTTTTATAATACACCTTGATTCACTTTTTTTTTTTAAAGTAGGAACATTCATCCATGAGAAAGGCAATGAAAAAAATTAAGTTAATTCATTCCTCCTTATATTAAAAAACTGAAATGTTTATATGGGACACTGAAATCTCCTAGTAACTGCAAAAGTATAGGCTCTTTTATTTTTTAATTTATATGTAATAATTGCATATACTTATGGCATACAGAATGATATTTTGATACAGGTATACAATGTGTAATGATTAATTCAGAGAAATCAGCATAGCCATCACAAACGTTTTTCATTTGTGTTGTGAACATTCAGAGTCCTCTCTACTAGCTGTTTGATAATATATGATCAATTATTAACTACAGTCATCCTACAGTACTACAGAACATTAGAACTTACTCCTTCTATGTAGATCTAGCTATAATTTTATATCCATTAACCATCCTCGTCCTATAAGCTCTTTATTTTAAATAACATTTTATATTTGAAATATTCTCATGATCATGAATAAAAAACTAAAATATATCATTGCTTTTAATAATTCATATCACAGAGCCAAAATAACTTTAAAATGAAATCCAGATTCTCAAAATTATCATTAATAAATAATTCTCGACATAGATTATCTAAATAACATCTAAAATCAGTTGTAAGTTGTAATCCTACTGTCAAAATGAACTATTGCCAAAATGGTATTCAGCTCTTAAATTATAATTCTTAAGCATGTTGACAGCTGTCAGGAGGAAGTTACTGAAACTGCAATTCCAAGCCTGGTAAACTGTGGGATTTTCAAAGCTAGGCCTGAAGGAAGCTGGCATCACAGTCAAACTGGCAGTCAGGTGGTTTTTTCCTTTCCTCCTAATGAAGGAAAGGAAAAAACATCGGTGAAGGAACACCATTCTTTGTTGAGGCAATTCTGAAGAAGTGCCGTAAGCAATTATTCTATTAATAAGGTGGGCTTTAATAACAAGAAATAAGAGCCAAAGTATCCTCCCCACCCCCTTTTTAAAAAATCAACTAGTACCAAAGAAAAAAATCTGACCAAATTAATCAAAATCAAAGGAAAGGAAAAAGTACAAAATTCCCATTCTACCCAATTCCCATAATAGCCTCAAAATTATCACCATTTTAAATTACTTTAAAATGCTAGATGTCAAATGTGAGCACGCAAAACAGTTATCTAGGGAGGTTGTTAGAATACTGCTGGGCCCCACGCCTGCAGAGATTGTGCCCCAGTGGATCTGATAGATGATGTGCATTTCTAATGAGGTCCCAGGTGAAGCTGCTGCTACGGCTCCAAGGACCACACTTGGAATCCTATTCACATGCTATGGATGCAGCACTACTGAGCCACTTTTCTGCTGCTGGACATTGATTCCCAAACATACGTTCCTATAATGTTTGAATGAACACTGTATATCATCAGAAATGACCCACACACTTAAGGTTCTTGACATATACTGCCAATTTAATTTCTAAAAAATGCTACCCATTTATACTGAACTCCTAAGCGTGTATATGAGTGCCATCTACCCTGCCGGTGAGTTGGCGTCTAAACTGCGTATCAGTTAAAGCATTCTCTTTCATTCTTTTCCTGCATATAATTTTCTCATTTTTCATTTAAATTTATTATTGCTGATGTTATTTGAAATGAATTTGAAAACTGAGAATAAGTTTTAATCTACTGATCTCCTTGATACCTTCCATTGCTATTATGCTTAGAAAGTCATTTCTCACCAAAATAAAAATGTATAAATGTTGCTTTTAATTTTTATGATTTTTAACATTTTTAACTATCTTAATTGACTTTCATACAAAGATGAGGAACACACAACGCCATCACATTCAAGATACCGTGTACATGATGAGAGTCCATTTCTAGACTGTCTACTCTGTTCCATTTAAATGTCTACCAAATATGACATCAGTATGACACTGTTTCAAATACCACAGCTTTATCAGTACATGTACTGCTGGTGGAACAAGCCCCACAACATTATTCTTGATGGACAAATTCTAATCTAGTTTCACAGAGCTGTAAGATGGGTCTATGCTTATATCATAAGCTTGCTATGAGGAATTAACAGAAAGTACCTAAATGAAGACACCTGGAAACTGTAAAGAACTGCATAACTAACTACAAGGAACTACTTATATCTGACCACAGTATTACTGATGGCTTCTTCAAATAATAAATTCTCAAGCAGAGGTAAAAGTAAAATTAATACAAATGAATAGTGTTATGTCACACAAATACCAAATGGACTCAACAATGTTATAAACATTCCATAGGTACAAAATATTCCTTCTAGCTCATTTGAGAGTAAAAGGAAAAACAACTTGGTGTGTGTTTGCTACACAAAGAAGAAAAGGGTGGTAAAGTGCTTCTTCAAGCAAGATTTTAGTTCCCTAGAGCGGTGTAAAGGTTCATAAAGCTGATTTTAGTTCCCTAGAGCGGTGTAAAGGTTCATAAAGCTGATTTCATGAATAGAGTCCATTTAATTGCATTTCTTAAATGCTTTAATTAAATTTTATAGAAAAAAAGATACTGACAATAAGAATACAAACCAGAGGACCGTTTCCCTGCCCCCCCTGCCAAAATGCACATATTAAATATATTGCCTGTCCTGACACAGGAGGAATTCCAGCAACAGAAAACATTACCATTCAGGGAAAAAATAAATATTTTACTAAGACAAATTTAGCAGGCCCTAGATGACCTTTATGATTCTCTGTACCATGACTGATTACCTGTATGGTACAGAGAACCATACAATTTTTTACCCAGTAGGGACATTACAGAATATCTTTCCAATCCCATCAATTAATAGGATTAAAACTAAAGCTCAAAGCTAGGTCCAAAAACTCAATTTTTTGGTTCAATTAAATTTTAAACTTACTTTAGCAAATTAGTGGTTTCTTGTTCACTGTCTTGAGTTGTATCCAAAGAAAAAGCATCTGAGAGCTCGGATGAGTTGGAGTCTTGTTCTTCTGCTGGACGCGTCTGGGATCTCAGGGAGCCACTGAAAATCTCTCTCTCCCTTTTGATCCCTTCTTCATGATGGTCACTGGGATTCTGTAAATTTTTCTCAGTTTTATCATGGTCATCTTTGAAAGAAGACTGCTTAGCTTCTCCTAGAGATGATTTTCCCGAGATATTGAATAAGTTACCAAGAAACTGAAAAAAGCTTTCTTTCGGCTGTCTGTCACTTTCTCCCACTTTGGGATCTTCCTGAACTGGAAAAGTGACTGGCTTCTCAGTGTGGTTCCTTTTTTCCTCACTTTGGAGAATCTTTGAAAACAAAACAGACAATAATAAGCATCGTTATTTAAATAATAAAGCGGACTGAGAACTATTACAGAACACACTGTGTAGACACCAGGGACGCATTTGTGAATAAGACTAACGGCTTCCACCCTCTGGGCAGCTCACCGTCTACTGAAGAACAGTGTAACATGACCTTTAAAAAGCTGTGTGGTAAATGTCATGGGGGAGAGTACTGCACACGTGGGAACCCAGAACAGGAGTAACTCGTGCAAACTAAGGTACAAACTAAGGTAACTGGGGACGCTTCCTAGAGAAGGCGCACTCTGAAGGGCTCAGAAAAAGTGACTGTGATGCTTATGCATCTGTGTGTGTGTTTAGTGAGGTGTCAGCTCCTAAGGGAGTTTAATACGACCAAGGTTAGGGTATGAAAATGACAAGAGTGAGAGGTAAATATGTAGAGAGAAGAGACCACAGTAAACCTTATATGTACTTAAATCCAGCCTTTATTATACAGAGCTAAGGGAGAATATTTCAAATACTTGGACTGTATATAAGAACACCTCAACAGACCTCATCACTTCAGCATTATGTCAACCCATGAAGCTGGCACAATATGTAAAATTATTCAAGAAGATGAGGAAAAGACAGTAACATTGTACTTCAATTCAGAGAAAGAGCCCACTTGTGGGCCTTCAAGGTAAATATTAACATTATGTATCAGGTCCTGATACATAATGTTAATACAAACCATGGATAGCATCGGGCATTCTTGAAGACAAACACTTCCAGAAGTCCATTTTGCCTGCTCATAATGAAGTTACTGGTAAAGCAAACTCATATCAATGCATACTTTGTGTAAGGAAAAACGGAGTTGCTATATCAAAGAGCACGTTGGCCTTCCACTTTGCACTATTTCTAGATTCTAAAAAGCTTTACGCCCATGAGCCAACTCACCCTGCCTTCCAAACATGCTCACTCACATGCTTGTAAAAAGAATGCCCACCCTACAGTATCTGTCACCTGTTATGCTCACTAGCCCTTATAAAAGGAGAGCTCAAGTGTGAGCCGGAAAACAATCAGAACACCAAGGCAAAACCACCTTAGGCACTGTAGGTTCACATGACAATATTTTATGAGAAACTGATCTTCAAGAAGGCAAGATCGTCACAGTTATAATGTCATTTTTTCACCTCATTCCATGTTTTGATCCAAGTGCAAATTAGTATAAAGAAGTATTTAACTAACCACTAAAAAAGATTCAGCACATGAAAGGCTGAGAATATGTTTAGAATATGTTTAACTCAGCAAACTGACTTTAAGCAAACTATCTACATCTACATACATCTACATACATGTTTGTTTGTTTTTTGAGACAGTCTCTCTCTGTCACCCAGGTTGCAGTGCAGTGGTGCAATCTCAGTTCACTGCAACCTCCGCTTCCTGGGTTCAAGTGATTCTTCTGCCTTAGCCTCCTGAGTAGCTGGGATTATAGGCATGCGCCACCACACTTGGCTAATGTTTGTATTTGTAGCAGAGATGGGGTTTCACCATGTTAGTCAGGCGGGTCTCGAACTTCCAACCTCGTGATCCGCCCACCTCAGCCTCCCAAAGTGCTGGGATTACAGGCGTGAGCTGCCATGCCCAGCTCGCAAGCAAACAATATTTTTAAGTTTGTTCCCACCTTCGTGTCAAAGGGGATTTCTAAGTAAGCACACGGCATTTTTCGATGTGTTAGGATTTAATACATCTTGTGAGACTCTACATTTAGAGTATCACCAGCCTTGTAGAGACACTACAGGTCTCACCTCTCACCAGTTTCAACTACAATTTAATTCCACTTGTCTCCACTTCACCTGTCCAACCTTCTGCTCATTCTGAGAGCTGGCACTATAAGTCACCTGTGCCCTCTACTCATATAAGCAGCATAAACGACCTCTCAGTTTGGCAGCAGAAGATACACTAGTTGACATTTTGTAAATGGTCATTTATATGAAAGATACATATTTTTTGTTAATAATTTGATTTGCAATTTTTAGCCACAGTATTTCTCCCTGGGTCAAAAAGAACACTGGAACAGGACAAGAACAGTGTTTAAATCTTTTCCGTAAGTAGTATGAAGTGGCTGATCATCTTATGTAGCCACTTGAAGAAAGCAAACTACGGGCTGCTCACTAAAATACCATAAATACTCTTAAAATGCTTTAGAAATTTGCAAAAGAGTTTTATATAATCTAGGCAATGGTTTAAAAGAAGAAAAATGAATAAGATCACTACTTTCAACTTCATTAAAATGTCAAAACTAATTTTTGTCAAAAAATGTATTTATCTCACTATTATTTTTACTTACTCATTCCTTTCAAAGTGTAAAAGGTTGCTTTCCAAATGAGAAAGATAGATTTTGTGAAATTAATAAAAGATTTTACATTTAACCTTTTTAAAGTTGCATATAATTTTTTAAAAATCATGTTTCTCCTTCCCCTCAACTGTCTGCTTCATTGCTATTCCAGAATCCCTGTAAGTTTACTAAAGAGTATTTTTAGTTCCCTTAAATGTTTTAGTTGATTAATTTTTCCCTCATAATCTTATGAGAAATGTATATTAGTAATTAAAACACCTTCAAAAACAAAAAAGTTTCTGCATTTACAAACAAAACCAGAAGAAAAAACACACTGCTATTCAAAGTAAACACCTGCAATAAATAATGTATTTATAGAATTAAAATTTTAACTTTGATCCAAAGCAGCTATTCTACACCCTCAACCTGGACAAGTTCAGCCTGGCTTCTGGCCCTCATTATGTGGGCCTTATATCCGTCTGCCAACAAGACTGTCTACCATTATAACAAGGAGTGAGCAGAATGAAAGCACTCAGGACTCAAGCAAACACTAACAAAATATTCATTCTAGTTGCTCTCCAAGATTTGGGTATAACGTATATAACATATGAATGCTACTGATGATGGCATGTGAATCTTTGGAATTTTCAATGTTTTTCCTTCATGTTCAATATGTTGTAATGCAGTACCCTTAGTCCAAATGCATTTATCTACTCTCTTTGTTATGTTGGGTCCCAATACAACAAAATACAGAAAAGCATTATGTATACTGATTAATAAGATTTAGCTGCCCTCTTTAAGGAGCTTACAATCTAGGAAAATACTCATCATTATATTAGCATCACTGTGGGGGGCTTACAAGAGATATGTCCACAACGGAAGCCATAATTAACTAGTGGGGATGTAGAGAAATGATCTTGTTTGCACAGAAGATAATGTTTGAGCTTAATTCCGAAGAGTGTTAAGAGCATTCTAGACACAAGCCATGGTGCGCACAAAGACACAGAAGTTTGATATATGTTTACTATGGCACAGATGTGGCTGAAGAAGATTGGAGCACAGAGGATAGTCTGATAAGATACCAGTTAGAAGTGCTGGGTTAGGAATAATATGGTCACAGATAACTGAGTTATCTAAATTGGACAACAATTTGAGTAGGTAAGCAAAAAAAAAAAATGGACATGGAAAATGCAAAGGGAGGTGAGAACTAGGGCTCTGGGTGAAAGGAAAGTAGGGCGGCAAACTGTTTAGTTGTCAAACATGAAATATTTGGTCCCTTGGTACACAAGTTGACATGTCTGATATAAACAGAAATACAATTGAAGAATGCAGTTCAGCAATACACAATGTAAGCAGGAAAAAAAGAGTAATCACCAAAAGATCCCTATGGAAAAAAAGATTAATAGGCAAAAACAGTGAAAAGAAGAAAGCAGTGAAAGACATGGAGGATGTCAAAACCAGACCAGGTCTGTCTCTCTAGAATACCACAGATCTCCAAAGAAATAAAGAACACTTCAAAAGGCCGACGGGAGTAAAGAATGCCAAATGCCACTGTGAGCTCAAGGAAGATGAGGAGTATCTTCCTCATTGGTCTTCAAAAACATCAGCCACACAGCCACCTTGGGAATTTTGCCTTTCCTTTTCTCTCTTCTTAGAATGTCCATCTCCAGATACCTATATGACTCACTCACTCTCACCTCCTTCAGACCTTTACTTGAAAACCATCTCATCAATTAAAATTCTCTCAGCATGATCTAAAATAGCAGACCCCTCCACTGTAAAACTGCCTATCCTCCTTCTGTTTTATTTTTTCTCCTTGTACTTACAGTAAATACACAGACATCACATACCTACAACATTTAATATGTGTTTCTTCCTTTAGGATGTAACATCCACAAAGGCAAAGATTTTTGTCTATTTTATTCACTGCAGAATCTCTACCACCTTGAAACATGCCTGATAATAAGAGGTGCTCAAATGCTTCTTAGTGTAATAAATGAAGAAATTGAAAAGCCCCAAGAATGCAGGAGAAATAGTCCTAACAGTTCAAGAATTCCTCAGTTCAGTCCAAAACTGAGGTGCTAAACAGTGAAGCTAGCAAGGAAACAGGAATAGTCAGAAGTAGACGGGAAACCTTTTCGGAGATTTTATACTAGATTTTGTCAAAGACATTTTAAGTTCCAAGACAGAACTTACTGATCTGTGCATCAGCTACGCTTGTTGGAAAGGCATAAAGGGATGGATGACAGTTTCCAGAAGGAAAGGCAGGAGGTGATATGAAGAGAACAATATAATTTCTAATACTTCTAATAAAGACAAAGCATTCGCATTGGAGAGAAGGATATTTTCTCTACCAAGTAAAGTGGCAAGGAGAGTGGCTAAAGCCTTATAAATTCTGTACGTGAAAAGACAATAAGGTCCAACAAATGGCTCTGACCTCAGTAAAGTGAAAGGAGAGAAAAGTTGAAGGAGAAACGTAAAGGTAAAACTAAGATTTGGGTTCTCAAAATTTAGAGGATTTGTAACAATGTTTCTGGGGAATCCAACCCCAAATGCACAGGTTAAAACTATGTAAACAAAAAAGCAGTTAGGTTCAATGTAACTTCAAAGTATTTATTCATTCAATAAATAATCACAAGACACTAATCTAGGCATTTAGATGCAACAGTGAAATGTACCAAAATCCTTTCTTTTATGGAACCCACATTCTAGTGATGTCTGAACTTTTTTGCAGGTCTAGTTAGCATTATTTTGTCACCTCCTTAAGCAGCCTTTGGCATGTAATGGGTGTTGTGGCAACTGGTATAGCAAACAAGATCAAAGTGTAGACAATGCTGCCCTGCCCCTTGAGCAGTGAAACTGCGAAGCATCACATGTGCACTGCCCCAGCAGGGCCCCAAAACAGGCTGCCAGGAGCCCGACACTACCAGTGACTGTGGCCTCTTCATCAGTAGAGCTGAACGGCACACACACACCACCCAGAAACTGGTAACAGGCCTGCCAGGTGACTACTGTCACTGATGATACTGCCCCCAGCAAAACCAAAGCCATATCACTGCCTCCACAAACCCACAGAGTCTAGGCCACTGAGACACTCACAGATGTTGACGACAGCCAAAAAAAAAAATTATATTGTGACTACTCTACTGTGCCTATCTAGAACCAAAGCCAGACACCCTGCATGATATCTACCAGAAAAAATCTTTCCCTACCAAAGCTACTCCATAAAACTGAAGGAGGCCGGGCGCAGTGGCTCAAGCCTGTGATCCCAGCACTTTGGGAGGCCGAGGCAGGTGGATCACGAGGTCAAGAGATCGAGACCATCCTGGTCGACATGGTGAAACCCCGTCTCCACTAAAAATACAAAAAATTAGCTGGGCATGGTGGTGCGTGCCTGTAATCCCAGCTACTCAGGAGGCTGAGGCAGGAGAATCGCCTGAACCCAGGAGGCGGAGGTTGCGGTGAGCCGAGATCGTGCCATTGCACTCCAGCCTGGGTAACAAGAACGAAACTCCGTCTCAAAAACAAAAAATTGAAGGAGATACTCATTGCACCAGATGAACAATGTAGGGAGACATGAAACATGAAAAAGCAACAAATGTGACACAAAGGAATACAATAATTCTCCAGTGGCAGACAACCAAGAACAGAAAATCTATGAAATGCCTAAAAGAGAATTCACAATAATAATCTTAAGGAAATTCAGCAAGATACAAAAAAAATGCAGATAGACAATTCAATAAAATCAGAAAAATAATTTATAACATCAATGATTAAGTCAACAAGACAGGTATCATAAAAAAAAAACAAATCCTCAAGCTGAAAAATTCAGTGAATAAAATATACAATGGAGAGTATCAATAATAGATTAGATCAAGTAGAAAAAACTTCTGAACTTGATGAAATGCTTTTTTAAATACTCCAATCAGACAATAAAGAAGAAAGGCTTTTTAAAATGATCCAATTAAACAATAAAAAGGAATAAGGAAAGCCCAGGAAGAAAAGAGATGGGAAAGGGCATAGAAACCCTGTTTAATGAAATAATAGCTAAGAAGTTTCTAAGTCTTGGAAGAATATAGACATCTAGATCTAGGAAGCTAAAAGTCCTCAAATAGATTCAACCTCAAAAGGTCCTTCCCAAGGCACATTATAGTCATAAGTCAAAAGTCAACAGAGAATTCTAAAAACAGAGAAAAGTGTCAAGCCACATACAAGCAAATCTCCATCAGAATAACAGCATATATCTCAGCAAAAACCTTATTTGCAACAAAAGAATGGAATAATATATTCAAGTTGCTGAAAGAATAAAAAACTCAACTAAAAACATCCTACCTGGCAAAACCATCCCTCAGAAATAAAGGAAATATAAAGTCCTTTTGGACAAACAAAAACTGAGGAAATTCATCACCACTAGGTAGACTTTTTACTTGGAAGCAAAACAATAACTACCATCATAAAACTATAAAAGCATAAAGCTCACTGATAGAGAAGATACATAAATGAAATAAAGTAATGAAACCTTATCATGATGGAAAACCACAAAGATAAGCAATAAGGAACAATGTATATATACAAAATGATCAGAATATAATTAACAAAATGACAAGAGTAAGTCCTTATCTATCAATAATAACCTTAAATGTAAATGGTTAAATTCCCCAATGAAAAGACATAGTTTATCTGAATGAATAAAAAACCAGGACTCAACTATATACTACCTACAAGAAACTCACTTCACATACAGAGACACATATAGAATGAAAGCAAATGGATGGAAAAAGATATTCCATACAAACGGAAGCCAAAAACAAACTACCAGTCAAAAACTGCAAAAAGAGACAAAGAAGGTCATTACATAATGATAAAGGGATCGATTCAGCAAAAGGATGTAAAACTTGTAAATATATATGCACTCAAGACAGGAACACCCAGACATAAAAAGCAAACAGTATCAGACCCAATGGGATAGACCCCAATATAATAATAGTTGGGAACTTCAAAATCCCACTCTCAACTTTGGACGTATCTAGACTAAAAAAAAAAAAAAAAAACTTAAGGAAATAGCAGATTAAATTTCACTATAGACCAAACAGACTTAACAAACATTTACACAGATAGCTGCAGGATACACAGTTTTCTGACCAGAAATGGAATATTCTTCTGAACACACTTTGAGGTCACAAATTAAGTTTCAACTTTTTTTTTAATGAAAATCATACCAAGTATTTTTTCTGACCACAATGGAATAAAACTAGACATCAATAACAAAAGAAACTTTGGAAACTGTACAAATACATGGAAATTAAACAATATGCTCCTGAATAACTAATGAATCGATAAAAAAGAAGATAATTAAAACATTTGTTTCAACAAATGAAAGCAGAAACACAACATACAAAAACCTATAGGATACAGCAAAAGCAGTGGAAGAGGGAAGTTGATAGCAACAAACATCTACATCAAAAAATTTTTTTATTTCAAATAAACAACCTAACAAAACACCTCAAGAAACTAGCAAAGCAAGAATAAGCCAACCCTCAAATTAGGAGAAATAATCAGAGCAGAAATAAATAGCATTCAGACTAAAGTATAATACAAAAGAGCAATGAAACATAAAGTTGTTTTTTTATAAAAATAAAATTGATAAACCATTAGGCTAAGAAAAAGGAAAAGACCCAAGTAAAATCAGAATTGAAAAAGGAGACATGATGACTGATACCACCATAATATAAAGGATCATCAGGAATTTTATGAATAATGATATGCCAACAAATCAAAAAAACCTAGAGGAAATGAATACATTCCTGGACATATACAATCTAACAAAATTGAAGCAAGAAGAAATAGAAAACCTGAACAGACCAATAATTAGTACCAAGGTTGAATAATAAAGTCTCCCAACAAAGAAAAGCCCAAGACTGTACAGCCTCACTGCTGAATTCTAATAAACTGTTAAAGAGCACCAATTATCCTCAAACTATTTCAGAAAAATGAAGGAGACAGAATTTGTCAAAAATTCATCATGCAAGGCCATCATTATCCTGATACCACAACCAGACATGGACACACACACACACACACACACACACACACGCACACACACACACACACTCTACAGGCCATATCCTAGAATAACAAGATGCAAAAATCTTCAATAAAATACTAGCAAAGCAAATCCAACAGCACATAAAAAAGATTGTGTACCATGATTTAGTGGAAATGATGCAAAGAGAGTTCAACATACACAACTCAATAAACATCATATCGACAGAATAAAGGATAAAAACCTTTTCATCATCTGAGACAGAAAAACATTTGATAAAATTTACAACCCCTTCATGATAAAAATGCTCAACAAATAAGTATATAACGAATGTACCTCAATGAAATAAAAGCCATATATGACAAATCCACTGGCAGCATCATACTAAATGTTGAAAAGTTAACACTTTTCCTCTAAGATCTGGAATAAGACAAGGATGCCATTCTTACTACTTTTATTCAATATAGTACTGGAAGTCCTAGCCAGAGAAATCAAACAAGAGAAAGAAATAAAGGACATCCAAATTGGTAAAGAGGAAGTCAAACTATCACTGTTGGCTGGTACAGTCGTATTTCTAGAGAACCCGAAAGACTCATCCAAAAAGCTCCTACATCTGATATGTGAATTCAGAAAAATTTCAGGATATAAAATCAATGTATACAAATCAGTAGCACTGCTACAACCCAACAATGATCAAGCTGAGAAACAAATCAAGAACTCAGTCCATTTTACAACAGCTGCCACCCCCCCCCCAAAAAAAACACCTTAGGAATATACCTAACAAATGACGTGAAAGATCTCTACAAAGAAAACTACAAAACACTGCTGAAAGAAATCATCGATGATACAAACAAATGGAAACACATCCCATGCTCATGGATGGGTAGAATTAATATCGTGAAAATGTCCATACTGCCAAAAGCAATCTATAGATTCAATGCAATTCCCATCAAAATACCATCATCATTCTTCACAGAACTAGAAAAAACAATCTTAAAATTCACATGGAGCAAAAAAGAGCCTGCATAGCCAAAGCAAGACTAAGCAAAAAAACAAATCTGGAAGCATCATGTTACTTGACTTCAAACTACACTACAAGGCTATAGTTACCAAAACAGCATGGTACTTGTATAAGATAGGCATGGTGACCAAAGAAATAGAATAGAGAACCCAAAAATAAAGCCGAATACTTACAGCCAACTGATCTTCAACAAAGCATACAAAAACAAAGTGGGGAAAGGACATCCTATTCAACAAATTGTGCTGGGATAATTGGCAAGCCACATGTCAAAGAATGAAACTGAATCCTCATCTCTCACCTTATACAAAAATCAACTCAAGATGGATCCAACACTTAAATCTAAGACCAGAAACCATAATAATTCTAGAAGATAACATCCATAAAACTCTTCCAGACATTGGCTTAGGCAAAGAATTCATGACCAAAAAACCCCAAAAGCAAATCCAACAAAAAACAAAGATAAATACATGGGACCTGATTAAACTAAAAAGCTTCTGTACAGCAAAAGAAATAATCAGTAGAGTAAACAGATAACCCACGGAGTGGGAGAAAATCTTCACAAACCATGCATCTGACAAAGGATTAACATCTGGAATCTAGAAGGAATGCAAACAAATCAGCAAGAAAAAACAAATAATCCCATGAAAACATAAGCTAAGGACATGAATAGACAATTCTCAAAAGAAGATATACAAATGGCCAACAAACATATGAAAAAATGCTTAGCATCACTAATTATCAGGGAAATGCTAATCAAAACCACAATTGTGATACTATAATATTTAATTATGGCAAGAATAACTAAAAATTAAAACATCATAGACACTGACATGGATGTGATAAAAGGAGAACACTTTACACTGCTGGTGGGATTGTAAACTAGTACAACCATTATGGAAAACAGTATGGAGATTCCTTAAAGAACTACAAGTAGATCTACCATTTGATCCAGCAATCCCAGAAGTGGGCATCTACCCAAGGAAAAGAAGTCATTATATGAAAAAGACAACAGCACAATTCACAATTGCAAAATTATGGAATCAGCCTAAATGTCCATCAGCCAATGAGTGGATAAAGAAAACGTGTGTGTGTGTGTGTGTGTGTGTGTGTGTGTGTACACACCATGGAATACTACTCAGCCATTAACAGGAATAAAATAATGGCATTTGCAGCAACTTGGGTGGAGTTAGAGGCCATTATTCCAGGTGAAGTAGCTCAGGAATGGAAAACCAAACATCGTATGTTCTCACAACTGAAAGCTAAGCTAGGAGGATGCAAAGACATAAGAATGATAATAACGGACTCTGGGGACTTGGGACGAAGAGTGGGAAGAGAGTAAGGGATAAAAGACTACACAATGGGTGCAGTGTACACTGCTTGGGTGATGGGTAAACCAAAATCTCAGAAATCACCACTAAAGAACTTATCCATAAAACCAAACGCCACCTGTGCTCTCAAAAACTATTAAAATAATTTAGATAAATAAAAATGGGCAATTAATCTGAATAGATATTTATCCAAAATGACAAAGAGTTAACAAGTATATGAAAAATGCTCAACATTGCTAATCGCATTGATAATTAGCTAATTATCATTGCTAATTATCAAGGAAATGCACTTGAAAACCACAACGAGATATCACACCCCAGTTAGAATGGCTATTAACACAAAGACAAAAAATAGCAAATGCTGGTGAGTATGCAGAGAAAAAGGAACTGTTATACACTGTTGGTGGGAATATAAATTGGTACAATCATTATGAAAAACAGTATGGCAGTTGCTCCAAAAACCAAAAATAAAGTACTATAGGATCCAGCAATCCCACTTCTAAATATACATCTAAAGAAAAGGAAATCAGTACTTTAAAGAGATATCTGGACACCCATGTTTACTGCAGCACTATTTACAACAGCCAAGTGTGGAATTAACTTAAGTGTCCAGCAACAGATAAACGGAAGAAAATGTGGTTTATGTACACACAATGAAATACTATTCAGCCATAAAAAAGAAAGAATCTCCATCATTTGCAGCAATGCAGATGAGTCTGGAGGACATTATGCCAAGTGAAATAAGTCAGGAAGAAAAAGAAATACTGCATGGTCTCACATATGGAAGCTAAAAAAGTTGATCTCGTAGAGGTAGAATGGTGCTTACTAGAGGCTGGGAAAGGTAGAGGAGAGGGGGATAAAAAGAGGTTGGTTAATGGATACAAAATTGAAGCTAGATAGAAATAAATTCTAGAGTTCTATAGCACTTTAGGTTAACTATAGTTAACAATTATTTATTGTGTATTTTTAAATAGCTAAAAGAAAAAAAAATGGAGTGTTCCTAGGAAATGATATATGTTTAGGTTATGGACATGATAATTACCCTGATTTGATAATTAAACATCATACGCTTGTATCAAAATATCACTCAGTACAGCATAGATATGTGCAATTATTTCTCAATTTTTATGTGTCAATTTTTTCAAAGCACTTGAGTAGAAAACACAGAATGGTCCAGTAATTCTTCCTTTACTGTCTCTAGCCCCTGGCTTGGTCCTCCTTTCCACCCCAGACTTTGGCTTCATTGTGCAAAACAAAGACACTCTGACTCCCCACCCCACCTGGGTTCCCTGGCACTCTCAATTCAAACGCCCTCCACTTCCACTCCCCACTTCCCTGTCCCTTTGACTAACCCTCGCCTTTGTTTTGACACATAACTGTGCCGCCTCAGACTCTGCATCTCAGGCATTCCCCAGTTTTCACACCTGCTCATCTTTCCAGCTCCTTTACCCAATTGTCCTGGGTATACCCATCACACCAGTTCTCCTGCCTCATCACAGCTTCTGTCCTGATTCTTACTCTGTCCGTTTCAGTTCCCAAAAATGTTCCTATCTTTTCTATCCAGATCTCAAATATGGCCAATTACCTCAAAGCCTCTTTCTTTTGCTCCTTGGTCATGCCTATCAGGAAGACTCCAGATTTCTCTTTTCCAAACAGGTGACTGAGTCTCACTTTAAAAATGTGCAGGGATATGCAGAGCTATACAGATTCAGGATGCAATCATTCATGATTTACAGCTTCAGCACAAAATCCATCTGCAACCCCCCATTTTTCACAGCAGCTATTTCAACCCTTTGTCACATTCTTTTAGCCATCCCCTCAACTATCCCATTCACTCGCTCAGAAAACTATCAGAAAGAGTATGTCAGAAGAACTCAGAAAGTCTTGTTTTTTCAGAGAGACCCTCCCTCACAGTCCTGACTCCACCCTCCCCTACCTACATCACAGCAGCAACAGCAGCAGCAGCATCTAGCCCACTTTCTTCACTGGCCATTGCAATGAAAGGAGGAACGATTCCACCTCCCAAAGCTAATTCCTCCACCAGGGAAGCACCAGTTCATAATCCTTGGTGTCCCTCAGGAACCTCAGTTGCTGATCTGGCCCTTCTGTGAGCTTCTACCATCCAAAAGTATATCTAGGGACAGCCTTCTCTGTCCTCATCACTAACCTCCTTAGAAAGGAGTTACCAACCCTCCCTGTCTTCTTTTCCTTTACTCCCAATCACTTCCTAAGTCCCAACAATCAGGCTGTCTCCCCAATAATGCTAACCGTGACTTTCAGAGACACCATTCTAATGACTAATCAATCCAGTGAACTGTTCTTCTGTCCTGACCTTACATGATGTGTCTGCAGAATGTGAGACTGAATCTCTTCCGGAAAACCACTCCTCCTTTAGATTCCATGGCATCACTCTGAGGTTTCCCTTCTGAATACTCTTTCCATCTCTTTCCCATTCACTTCTTATAGGCACCCCTTATGTAACAAGCTCCTCTAATTTCCAGCCTAGACCAGCTTTTCCTGCATGCTCTTATGAAATCTATTTTCCTCAGATTTGAATATTCAGATGATCCTCGTATTTGTATCTCCAGCTCAGACTCCTAAACTGTCAACCAGACATCTGTCTCCATACCTGGATGCTTTACTGGACCTCAAACTCAAAACACCCCAAACTGAACTTGACCATGCTCTCATTTTTTCCTTCTTCTAGAAGGTATAAAATTTCCACCTGTTAAAGTCAGACAAAACATCAGGACAGCATCACCATGACCTAGCCCCTAGAATAGTGTTATCAGTGGTCTAACTGGAATCCTTGCTTCCATATGTGTTATCCCTCACTCTACTCTCCATAGAAAAGCCACAGCAATCTTCTGGAAGCCAAATATGATCATTCTTAAAGTCCTCCAAGCCAGGCGCGGTGGCTCATGCCTGTAATCTCAGCACTTTGGGAGGCCGAGGTGGGAGGATCACCTGAGGTCAGGAGTTCAAGACCAGCCTGGCCAACATGGCCAAACTCCATCTCTACTAAAAATACAAAAATTAGCCGGGCACGGTGGCAGACACCTGTAATTCCAGTTACTCAGAAGACTGAGGCAGGAGAATCGCTTGAACCCGGGAGGCAGAGGTTGCAGGGAGTCAAGATCTCCCCACTGCACTCCAGCCTTGGGCAATAAGAGCAAGACTACAACTTAAAAAAAAAAAAAATCCTCCAATGGCTGAGTTTTGCCATCAGAATAAAATCCAAGCTCCTTGGCATTGCCCTCAAGGTCTTGGTGGATCTAGCCCCCGTGCCTTACTCTAATTTCATCTCTCACCACTCACAATGCTTGCAATACCTACTGTCTTCAAGCATTGTGACAGTGAGAATAAAAATTGTGAGAATAAAAATTACTATTGATTCTCTTCTCCTTCCTCTCTCCCTTCCTACCTTTCTCTTTCTCACATTATCTTTGCACAGTGCTATTCCCACTGCTGGGACTTATCCCTTGTTCTCTTTGCCAGGAAAATTCCTTCCCCAATTTAAGTTTTTCAGGATGGAAATTACATTTATATTCTTCCAGTGTACAGCTCTAACATCCTATGTCTTCCTTGACACCACAGGATATAGGGAAACAATAATCTTACATACGTTCACTGTGAGTAGGACTATTACCTAAATTATTAACGGTTACTAAAATTTGGCATTCATAAACTAAAACCCACTCCTTATTAAATAATTCTAGTTAATGTTCTACTAAGACATCTAGCCGCCACATATTACTTGGAAAAGTTGCCAAAAGTTTAAATTCCACCACCAATACTTGATATTCCCAATTTTGAGAAAAATACTTTATCAGTTTATTATTGCTACTATCTTAAATTATAGCTTAAATGATGTTTTTTGAGATGAAGTCTCGCTCTGTCACCCAGGCTGCGATGCACTGGTGCAATCTTGGCTCACCACCTCTGCCTCCTGGATTCAAGTGATTCTCCTGCCTTAGCCTCTTACAAGCATGTGCCCACCATGCCTGGCTAATTTTTGTATTTTCAATAGAGACGGGATTTCATCATGTTTGTCAGGCTGGTCTCCATCTCCTGATCTCAAGTGATCCATCAGCCGCAGCCTTCCAAAGTGCTGGGATTACAGGATGATGCCAAAATCTTAAAATCAGTGCCTTTATAATGGATTTCCTTTGTGGTGGACTGTCTGATTAACTCCTTAGTGACTACTGATATATATTCATGTCAATATTTTTCAATAAATGGATTTTACAAGTTATGTTAAGGTGTAAAGAAGAATTGTTTATACTCCTATTGTTAAAGTAATGTTGCTTCAAAGATAACATTAGATCATTATCACATAATTATTCTTTTCACTAGAAATGACAACAGGCCAGGTATGTGGGCAACCACTTTGCCCAAATGTAGCTGGTTATAGTTTAAAACAACAAGCTATCTGCAACTTTTATATCATCGTGCATCAGTGTTAGGATCAGTTCTAGGATGTAATTAGTAAGTTATTACTAAGATTATTTTTCAAGCTAAAATTTTACCTTCTAAAAATGTTCTGGTATAGAATCAGAGTTATATCTGGGGTGTTACTTTCACTGTTTTCAAATCCATATAATTTTTAATAAAGAGATGTAGTTATACGTAGCACACTAAGTGCCCTTAACCACGGGTGACCCAAAACAGTTACCTCTCATGTATCTCAGAGAAAACATATGGGTGCAAATTGCTGATCTAAATAAGAAAAGAATGAGTTATACCATATAAATTGGTATGAGTATGAAGGGCTGTTGATGGGCCTTAGTGCAATGAGAAGGGAGGTAAAATACTAGATTCATTCCCAGGTGTCAAGATTGGGTAGTGTGGTGGTACCTCAAGAAATAGCAGGAAGTTAAAATAAAATTGTTCAACTTTGAGCGTGTCAAACTATAATCAGAGGCATCCGAGAGGAGAGGTCCATCAAGAGCTGGCTTTACCACCCTGGAGCTCAGAAGATATGCTGGGATAAAGGAACATACACGAGCTAGCCAGTCATTGGCTAAGATGCAGGCAGAAATCAAATCAACCAGGGCAGGTATATAAAGTGAAAAGAGAAAGGAACAAGAAAAGGAACGAGAAGAAAGCCATTCCCTCCTGTTATGATACAAGTATTTCGGCAAAAGCACTGGGCAGAATAATAAATGCTTTAGATTCCCTAAGAGCTTTCTGGGGCCCACTCTCGTGTTCCAGAATCCATATTTGACACCTATAAGGCAAACTTTCTCACAAAAATCTAGAGTACATACATGATCCTTCATACTCAGTTTCCATATTGGTAAGATATTCCATGATACCACAATGTAGGACCATTCCAGTTACGGATGGTACCTTACAACACAGTCAATTTAATAACTATAAGATGTCAAGTCTCCAAACTACCATCAGCCACAATGACAGGCTGAAGCCTGGCAGTCCAACTGGTCATGTGGACAGCATGGTAACACACAGTGCATTTTCCATCTTGCGTACTCCAATAGCACTCACTTTTTTTTTAGAAGCAATCAAGAGGCAAGATTTTGACTTCCAGCTAAAGTTGAATACGGTATGCCTTCTTGTATATACCTTATTCTCAAACATTCTACAGAATCAATATTTCAAGTATCTGCTTTCCATACTATTCACCCAGAATAAATCACCATTTTCAATCAAAGAGTTACAGTATTTCTAATTTTTAGCCAGACTTTGTATGGCAAGAATTTTACTGAGTACCTACTTTGTGTCAGGCATTGCACAGTACTCAACATGTTATTGCAGTTCATTCCGAAACACCTCTATGAAATAAGGACCCGCCCTACTACAGATCAATAAACCAGGGTTCAGAGACATTAAATACATTTCCCAAAGTTTCCAAGCCACCGCCTGGAAGATCTGGGATTTAAGTCCAGGCATATCTGGTTACAAAGACTGTGTTCTTTACATCATTACATATGCAATTTCAAAACTATGCCAAGGAGGTGCCAGGAATGGCAGAGGCAGAGAATAGGGGCTGACTGTGAAGCTCCAGGCAAATCATTCCCACCATCAACAGGAAGACATTGCTGTAATCTATTTATATATGGGGTTGCAAGTACAATTACTGTTGGGGTAGGGGAGCTCTTTGTCTGAAAAAGAGATGTATAAAAATCTGTGTGTTAAACTAACATGATATTGCTGCAACTGTCTGCACTGCTGAGGAAAGAAGACAGCAAGTGCCAGGAGCAATGGTGTCTGCCTGTCTGCAGCCCCAGCTACTCGGGAGACGTCTGCAGCCCCAGGAGCAATGGTGTCTGCCTGTCTGCAGCCCCAGCTACTCGGGAGATGTCTGCAGCCCCAGGAGCAATGGTGTCTGCCTGTCTGCAGTCCCAGCTACTCGGGAGACGTCTGCAGCCCCAGGAGCAATGGTGTCTGCCTGTCTGCAGCCCCAGCTACTCGGGAGACAGGGTGAGCAAATTGCTTGAGCCCAGGAGTTTGAGGCCAGCTGGACATAGCAAGAACTGTCTGTTAAAAGAGAAACAGGCAAGGCACGGTGGCTGATGCCTGTAATCCTAGTACTTTGGGAGGCCAAGGCGGGTGGATCATGAGGTCAAGAGATCAAGACCATCCTGACTAACACAGTGGAACTCTGTCTCTACTTAAAATATAAAAATTTAGCTCGGTGTGGTGGCAGGCACCTGTAGTCCCAGCTATTTGGGAGGCTGAGGCAAGAGAATCGTTTGAATCTGCGACAGAGGTTGCAGTGAGCCAAGATTGCACCACTGTACTCCAGCCTGGGCGACAGAGCAAGACGCCATCTCAAACAAACAAACAAACAAACAAACAAACAAAGATAGAAATAGCAAGCAATACCAAAGCCATAAATATTTTAAAAATTGGTTCCGTAATTAATTTCCCTTTAACCAAGACAACATTTAACACACATAAATTTGACTACCATTTCACTCTGACTGAGAAAGAGTTGAAAACCAAATAAGGAAAGAAGAGCTACATAAAATCAAAATATGAACAGATGCATATATTTAAAATATTCATCTTACTACATAATTCTGTATTCCGAATACAGGTATTAATGTAAAGAACAATTAGTGATCATTCTTCTTCAGTGAGATATTCTTGAGCTACAATTCTTCCATTTCTACAGGTCAATTAATAAACAGTGGCAACAAAAAAAATGTGGTTATTTGTTTGTTTGTTTGTTTTTGGAGACGGAATTTCACTCTTGTTACCCAGGCTGGAGTGCAATGGTGCGATCTCGGCTCACCGCAGCCTCCGCCTCCTGGGTTCAAGCAATTCTCCTGCCTCAGTCTCCCTAGTAGCTGGGACTACAGGCATACGCCACCATGCCCAGCTAATTTTTTTTTTTTTTGTATTTTTAGTAGAGACAGGGTTTCATCCGTTTTGACCAGGATGGTCTCGATCTCTTGACCTTGTGATCCACCCGCCTTGGCCTCTCAAAGTGCTGGGATTACAGGCATGAGCCACCGCACCTGGCCTGGTTATTTGTAATAAATGATTTACTTATCAGAAATAAATTTATGAGTCATTAATATGTGATATTAATATGCGATAAATTAATAAATTTATGAGTCATTAATATGTGATATTAGGTTGTTACTTATTAATTTCATCTACAGGAATATCACAGGCATACACCAAATACCTCCTCTTAAAAGAATGCTAACCCCTTCACCGAAGTTGTATGATTAGTCATGAGCACCAATTCTAAAATGGGATGAGTGGTGAATTTTATGAGAGGCAGATGCCATGCGATGGAGAAGACGCATAAAAATCATCGATGTATGAGGCCCGGGTTGGAGGTGGCATAACCTGGGTCCAGATATAATCATTTTATTTAGCTCACTGCCTATTTCTAGAAAAGGACTTGGTGCCATAGTTCTTTTTATGTTTTAATAGGATTTCTTTTTGATAAATGAAACTTATGAATATAGCTTATAAATGCAGTACACGAATGGGAAGAATCATGGTACACAAAACTCCCTCTGAGTTCTCTTGCCTCTGTTCATTACCAGTGGGAGTTGTGTCAAGTGACTTAACCTGAGATTCACTTTTGTCAACTATATAAAAAAGGATACAAATTCTGCTTAACATTGGATAGAATATACACATTGATTTTTTTCTCTTGAACAAAATACTCTAAAATGACAGCAAAAGGGTGTGTTTTTATTTTGTTTTGTTTTAGTTATAAGTACAAAGACAGGAAGAGAATAGATGTAACAGGTGATATAGTTTGAATGTTTGTCCTCTCACATTGAAACATTGTCCCCAGCGCTGGAGGTGGGGCCCGGTGGGAGGGGTCTGGGTCTTGGGGGCGGAGCTCTCACGGATGCCTTTGTGCTGTCTTTGCAGTAGTGAGTGCGTTCTCGTGAGATCTGTTTAAAAGTGTGTGGCAGCTCTCCCCTCTCTCTCGCTCTGCTCTTGCTATATGACGTGTCTTCTCCTTCTTTGCCTTCTGCTGTGATTTCCACCGGAAGCCAAGCAGATGTTGGTCCCATGCTTTCTGTAAAGCCTACAGAACTGTGAGCCAATAAAACCTCTTTTCTTTATAAATTACTCAGCCGCATTATTCTTTACAGCGATGCAAAAATGGCCAAATACAGCAGGCAAGTATTTCTGAAAAGGTTTAGAAGGCAAAAGCTGATGGAGGCATATTAACTGAGCAGAGAAAGCTTCTACCTAAGTGACTGCAAAAAGTGACTCTGAACCTAAGGGGAACAAAACAATTCATCCCACAGGTAATCTGAAATGACTCAGGATTTGAAGCACTACGTACCACTTAAGGCAGTGTCAGACATGGGAATAAAACTATGCGTTTGCTTGAAAATCTTCAAATTTAGTAGTTGAACCCAAGGGCTCTTCCTTCACCCAAAGAGTAAGATAATCCTCCCTACTTTCTACCACCAACACTCCCAAGAAAGAATAAAAACAAAAAGCTAAAAAACATTCTCTGAAGATATTAAGGCTTTTGGAGAAACTGAATTTGAGATCAAAGGAATATCCGCAGAGAAATGTCTGGAACATTGATAATCAGTCTGGAGCTCTAGATGGTAAAGACACAGGAGCCAAAAGATGACATCAAAAGATTGGAAGCTATTACCTCAGAGGACTGACGCTGAGGAGAACTGCAAACTTTGAGAAACATCTTCACGGAAACCATTTAGCCAAAAGAAATCAGTGAAGGAAACTGAAGGAAGCAGCCAGAGGGAGGAGTGGGACCATAAAGGACAATATCAAAGAAGCAGATAAACCAAAGAAACTTTCTGAAAAGGAGAGACAGGCTTGAAAAAAAAACTTTCACCTGGTTAAACAGAATGAGAACTAGGGAAAGGTTCTGAATGTGGTCAGCAAAAGGTCACTGGTGAACACGAATATAACTGGTTTCATGGAATAGCTTTCATTCAATCAGTGACTACGTACTGAGCATCCATGACGCATGTGCCAGACACAGTACAAGGCTTCCAGTGTCAGAGGGACTGGAAGAGACAGGAGTCGGAGCAGAAATCATTAAGAACTGAACGATGCTTAGACAGACTGCACGAGGAATTTAGAGGTAAAAGGCAGGAGTAAAGCAGAATAACAGACTAAAAGAAAAGGAAACCAGACACAGAAGAAAACACAAACATTGTTTTAAGTTTCACATATTTAAAGAGAACACAGAGACCTGATGCAAACCAGAAGAAGCCAGTGAAGATGGAGGGACAGCAGTAGCCAAGGCGAGGCTGAGGGAAGGCAGGAAGTAAGGACGCCAACACCACCGCACACGGTGTGGTCGAGTGGGGGCTTGGGAATTTAGCCCTGCAAGAGAGAAAGGGTTAAATATTCATCTGACGCAGGTGAAGGGAGCAGGGCATAGCGCAAAGTAGACATGAACCAAGCAAAGTAAGTTGACAAGACAATGGTAGAATGAGGACTCAATTTCTGGAAGCATCTCCAGTTAGATATAAAAACCTTATTAACATAAAATACATATTCCAGTAGAAGAATATCTGTAAATGTTAGAAGTAGCCACCAATGTTAGCAAAACAGCAAAGTTAGTGTAGCCTGTAAGTGGTATTTTACGTATCAAAAATTTTATGATGTCCAAAGTTAACATAAAATGATCTGTTTAAAAATACAATTAATTTTTGTGGCTCAAACTTGTCTTGCAACCAACAGTCTTTGACATCATCACTTGGTATCTCAAGGTCAAATACAAAAAGAACACTATATAAGGTTATGTTTACATAAACCTTCTACGGTTCAGACTCAAGTGGGAAAAGCTGGACATTTTTTCTCTTATCACAGAAAGCATTATATAATTCAGGTTAACAAGATAAAAGCATGACAAAAAAACGCCAAATTGTATTGAAGTGCTATGTTTCAGAAAACCCCATTAGAAAGAAAACAAATGGTATGACTTCTGCCCCTTGCTAAATGAAACATTTTCAGTTGAGACTGTTCAAACAGCAAGATAATAAATGCTGTTGCTAACTTTTTTTTAAAGGCATGGCATTTAAAAACTGTTGACGTTACAAAAATACATATTTGTTATGAGGTTTGGTAGCAGCAGTCCCTAAACAACTGGGTCTGTGTGGCTAGGCTGAAGAAATGCTACCAGTAGCTTCCAGAAGGTTTTTTTAAAAAAGTTACATGAGCCGGGCATGGTGGCTCACACCTGTAATCCCAGCACTTTCAGAGACCGAGGTGGGCAGACCAGGAGGTCAGGAGATTGAGACTATTCTGACTAACACGGTGAAACCCCGTCACTAGTAAAAATACAAAAAATTAGCCAGACGTGGTGGCACATGCCTGCGATCCCAGATATTTGGGAGGCTGAGGCAGGAGAATTGCTTGAACCCAGGAGGGGGAGGTTGCAGTGAGCCGAGATCACACCACTGCACTCCAGCCTGGGAGACAGAGTGACACTCTAAAAAAAAAAAGTTACATTAGCTAAAATACACAGGATACCCCAGAAACAAAATGCCATGGTATCCTTTCTATTATGGGATAACTGAGTTTCCATATATAAGTAGCTTTATAGGCCTCAATTCACAAGAGAAACGGTCTCATGACTGCATGCTATCTTAGGGGCTGAGATGCCAAAATGAAATTCTCCTCAGCATACAAAATAAGGTAAGAATGGACAGAAAACCTTGCTAGCATAGCATCCCAGCTATTACATTTTCCAAATATATTACTTAATTCACAAATATGCAACTTTCAGGGCCTCTGTAGGTGGAAAACAGCACTACTGGAAATAAGAGGCTGAATTTATCCAAGTTTGAAAGCTGAAGATTTATTCTGGTGAAAGCATGTTAAAATAAACCAGCAGGTATAGGCCAAATGGGGAAAGAGGCAGAGACCAAGAGAAGAAAAGGGAGCAAGGCACCAGGAAGGTCTGGTAAAGATCAAGATGAGTACGGAGGCGATGAGGGATTAAGAGACGGAATGACAAAACCAGTAACCACAGAACCTTGGCAGCTGGAGATCTCAGAGGTAACAGCCCTCCTGTGAAACAACACAAGGGCAAGTTTCATTTACTGCCTTAGAAGTAAGAGTCTTGAGAAGGGCAACTCAAGGCATGCAACAACGGAAAAAGCAGCAGCAGCTGTAAAGCCCACGCAATGGTGAAGCAGCAGGCTGGCTGACGACTGATTGCAGAAGGGAAGCAGGCAAGACATTTTACAAAACCACCAAGAGGAGGGTTTAGTAGCCAGATTCACAAAGGAGTGAAGAAAGGTAAGCAAGGTGATCTTCATTTTTTCATTTCAATAAATATTTATGTTTTATTATAATGGAGAAGGCAGAAATAAAAAATTAAAACAACTTTGTCTTTTTAATGTGTAATGCACTTAGGCATTATATAGTTTTTAGAATATTAAAAAGTGCCCCATATCAGTAATGAAGAATTGACTGACTTTTTGGTCTTTCCAATGACGACACTAATTTATTCTGAAATCCCCAGAAAGATCAAATTTTCACCTTGACTGTCCCAAATCATGTGAAAAGAAAGCAACCGGGACCAAAAGCCATGACTGTGGGTTAGATACCAAAACATGATCACATACCTAGAAACTGGAAACATCAAATTTCTAGAAAACCACTTATGAATAAAAAGAGAGATCGCAAGGTTTAGTGATTTTCGAGGATTTTCAACTACTCGTGGAGAATTGCCTATGCAGGTGTGTAGCTTAGCTACTGTTTGCGCTTGTCCTCTTAAAGAAGTCAAGAATGACAGGCAAGCTAACCAAACACATCTAACACAGAGCAATGACATGGAGCAACAGATTATTAACTTCGACCCTCCAGACACTATTACTTTACAGCATTTCAGAAAACTCATAAATACCAGAACTTCCTAGAAAAAAACAGACATGGAGGTCATGAGATCTGACTTACAGATTAGAGAACAAAGACACAAAGAAATGAAACGCCTCAGCTGCAGACTGCACAGTTGGCCTAGTGACAATGCCAAGAAGAGCGTTCTGCACACTCCCTTCCCAGAGCTTCCCCACCGGCCCAGACTCACTTCCCACCTCCTGATGCAAGTGTTCCACAGAACTGCTCTGGATTTCCACAAAAAGTTGTTACACAGTGTTTCTTTTGAAATGTAAAATAAGATGACAGAATCTAAAAGAATTCACAGTAATTTAAGGTATCTGCTTGATATAAAATAATATTAATTTAAAACTATACCTTTACTGCGTCTGATGAAAGTACATTTTCCTTTTTCTGACTTGTGCTCATGGGTTCATTTTCAACACTGAAAAATAAAAACCACAGTTTCTTTTGAAATTAAAAGAAAATTACTAAACTAAAAGTTTTCTGTATTTAAACCCAAACTGAAAGGTCCTTTATCTTCAATGCCCAAAGACTGATACACCATGTTATACCAAGGATAAACTGATTTGAATCTCTAAACTAAAAACAAATGCATTTAAAAGTTTTCATCTAGGCTTCAGATACTTGTGTGAACTCATTGTGCCTCTTATTTTCTTCTATAGATAATCAACATCACAGTAATGACATATCTGAACCAAAGGGCACCTGCATATTACTTTCATAACACTGACAAGTGCCAGTGCTCTAAGATACTATTTACGTGAAGATTCCCCAGTCAGACCTTGTTTTAATGCCTATGCTGGGTGTTATTTGGAACAGAATGCATTTCTATTCAGCAAATCACCATAAATAAAGATGGGGGTCTCAACTACGTTGCCCAGGCTGAACTCTTGGCCTTAAGTGATCCTCCTACCTTGGCCTTCCAAAGTGCTGGGATTACAGGCATGAGTCACTGGCACCCAGCTTCCAGATCTAAATATTTACATCTCTGTTTATACATTATCATGTTTTTATACTTTCATAATCCTAGACAAATTAAGTAGCTTCACTCTAAAGATTATTGCCAAGGACTGTGTTTAGCCTTAAGGATATAAAAATGAGCGGGTCAGGGGTTTTGCAAAACTCAGTCTAGTTGCAGAGACTAATAAATAAACCTTAACAATACAGTTTCATTAGTTATAAATGCTAAATGAACAATGTTATAGAGCATAAAAGAAATAAGGAACAACCAATTCTGCCTGTCCAGTAAAGTACCCTCAGAGGAGGTGCAAAAGCATGTGGTCATAGAGAATCAGGCATTTTCAGGATACCAAGTTGTATTTGTTTGCTTTTAATATAAATCTGGAGCACAGAGCTTGGAAAAGATAGAGGTAATCCTCCAAGAGATGAGACTGAGGCCAAGAGTTTGTGGATAACAGACTATGAAGACCTGGCCTGACCCGTTACAAAATTTGATCTTTGTCCTACATGCAGTGAGAAGCTTCAGCAAGGGGACAAGAGTAAGCAGGAGGAGGACTGCGAGTGCGCCAGATGTGGGACAGCGGTCACTGGTGGTGAGGGCCTGGGAAAGAGGAAATAGCAATAGCTCAGATCAAATAAAGGCCGTCCCAAAGCAGACTGGATGGAAAGAGAAGTCACAATTTATGCCATTTAGATTTTTCTACCCATAAAAGTCTGTGTTATTATACACAGTATCTAAGAAAAAATGGTCATGGTCAAAAGACAGAAACAAAAAATAAATCATGAACACCTGGAAAATACAATGGATTAAAATGTCATAAGTCTAAGACTCTATGCAGAAACACATGGACCAAAGAGATACAGCCAGACAGACCCTTAAAGCTTCTAAATGTCAATAGCAAAAGTATATGTAAAATAAATAAATATGTAAATATATAAAGAAATAAATAATAAATATTTTTCTATAGAAAAAAATTCTATAGAAAAAATCAGGAACAAAGCAATAGAAAACAATGTACTATTGTACAATGAATCGTAACCTGTACATGTGTATAAAACAAGAGTGTCTTATAGTTGCTACTTTAAAAGTAAGTTCTTACTCTTTTTTCTATTTTACAAGTCTTTGTCTTTTGCCAAAAGGTTGCTTACAATTCAGTTTTTTTTTAAGTAAATGTAAATTAATGTTGGTCTATTTAAGCTCCAATTAACCAAAAAACCCTGGCAAATACATGTAAAAAGATCATGTTAAAAAGATTTGGGGTACAATTAACAATAATGCTGACCTTGGCAGGGTGTGGTGGCTCATGCCTGTAATCCCAGCACTTTGAGGAACCGAGGTGGGTGGTTCACCTTAGGTTGGGAGTTCGAGACTAGCCTGACCAACACAGAGAAACCCCATCTCTACTAAAAATACAAAAGTAGCCGGGTATGGTTGGTGCATGCCTGTAATCCCAGCTACTTGGGAGGCTGAGGCAGGAGAATCGCTTGAACCCAGGAGTTTAAGGTTGCAGTGAGCCGAGATCGCACCATTGTACTACAGCCTGGGTAACAAGAGCAAAGCTCCTTCTCAGAAAAAAAAAAATAATAATAATACTGACCTTGACAAGTGAATTCTCTAACTACAATTTATTTCGAATGATCTACCCAAAAACTATCCAAACATACAACATCTAATTTTAGTCTCCTAGCTCATGCTTCAAGATTCCTGAAATTCTGCTTCATTTAGTATGTTTACAGGGTTTTCTATCTACATACTAAGGCTGTAAATGAAAATGGTAAAAGTTTCTTTCCTAATACAAAAGCTCTCCAGAAAATGCAGTTGTGACTTCATGAGATTATGGCAGAACTCAGTTTTTTCAAGTTGCTGTAATTACTTCCAAATACAAACTACAAACACACATACAAATTCCAGAAAAACACAGCAATAAATCAGCATTAAGTATTGAGAAAACAATGGAAGAATTTAAGTTAAAATCACCAAAAGAAATATTACTTGACATTTCTTAAAACTCTAACTTATTTCCTTTAAGTTACATGATTCTTACTGCTAAACTGAAATTTTTTTTTTTTTTCTTTGAGACGGAGTTTCACTCTTGTTACCCAGGCTGGAGTGCAATGGCGCGATCTCGGCTCACCACAACCTCCGCCTCCTGGGTTCAGGCAATTCTCCTGCCTCAGCCTCCTGAGTAGCTGGGATTACAGGCACGCGCCACCATGCCCAGCTAATTTTTTGTATCTTTGGTAGAGACGGGGTTTCACCATGTTGACCAGGATGGTCTCGATCTCTTGACCTCGTGATCCACCCGCCTCAGCCTCCCAAAGTGCTGGGATTACAGGCTTGAGCCACCACGCCCGGCCTAAACTAAAATTTTAAAATGTGTTGAGTATTAAAGCAAACAACATATTTTAAAATTTTAGTTGACTGATAAAAAGTCAGTGCTCTTATTAAAATTTCAACACTTTTCTACCTGAAGTATTCTTAGCATAGATAATGTTATTCATGCCCTAGCTGCAAATACAACTGCTACCTAGAACCACTTGACATTACTAGAATATACCAAAGTTTATAGTCCTGCAAATCACTTTATTCTGCCACCCGCGGCATCCTTCCCCACCCTAATCAACTCTAAATCCTTAGCAGATAATCTATATCAACCAATAATCTCTACTATATCTAATCATCTATAATCTATATCCACCAACAGCAAATAATCTATAATCAGGCCAGAAGCAGTGTGGCCTGTAATCCCAATACTTTGGGAGGCCAAGGCAGGCAGATGGCTTAAGATTAGGAGTTCAAGACCAGCCTGGGCAACATGGCAACCTTGTCTCCATTAAAAAAAAAAAAGATTAGCTGGTGTGCATCTGTAGTCCCAGCTCTTCAGGAGGCCCCTGTACTCTATCTGGGTGAAAGAGTGAGACCCTGTTTCAAAATAAATAAATAAATAAAAATCTATAACCATATATCCATTTGTGCTTACCTTCAACAGAAAACACTATGACATTGGGGACAATGTAATAATACACATTAGACCTTTTTTCTTAAGGAGGTAGTACATGAGTCTACTGAAAGAATATGCCAGCCACTCCTATTCTCCAACATACTTCTCTAAAACCATTAAAATGGGGAGTAGGGCTGGTGGGAGAAAATTACTCAACAAGAACAAGGTCATTTTCAGTTGAGTTAAAAATGAAACAAAACACAACAAAATGAGAACACAGTAGCTAAATATACTCAGAACAGTAAATACTTAGATGTCTGCTTAGTACAAATATAAAATAAAAAGATCAAAAACCTTGGGGTGATATTTTCATTCTCTTAAAAAATAAATACAAAGGAAAGAGAAACATGTTCAACTCAAATTTCATAAGAAACTACAATCCATTTCCTATTGTTTGCTCACAGTTTAACCCCCTTTGGGACCCAGGGTATTTCAATTAGGAATATTTTTAGAAAGCACACATTTTACTCATGGCAGGGGATGAAGAACAGAATTCAAAATCACAGGTGGGCACAAATAAAACCACTCTGCATTTCTAAATAGCCTCATCTTAGCTAACAGAACATTAAGAATTAATGTTAATTAACTAATTTTTCAAAATAGCTCAAATATGAAGGTCAATGGAACACAAAAGTTCCTCATTTTTCAAGCAACTTTATTTGGACCATGGCTGAAAATGAATCCAACACACAGCCATTTAGTTTTTATGTAACTTTCTGCCAGACATAAAATATTTTTCATTGGCAATGAAAAAAAGGGTGACTTTAACCTTCTAAAGTTCAAATAATTTACATAAAGGAGAGCGCCTAACCTGTTACTTAGGATTTATTCTTTTCTTAAAATTAAATTTTGTCAAGATTTCCACTGCAGATAAGCAGCGGAAAACTGGGCCCAAGAACTCACTCACCCACTCAACAAATGAGTAGTGCACACATGTATGTGTCAGGCACTGTTCTTGAGGCTGGGGGTCGCATGATGTACAAACCAGACAAGGTCCTTGCCCTCACTCTTTCAGAACTCATGTCTATATGCATCAGAATCACCTGTGGCAACTGCTTCTGAAAACGATTTCTGGGCCTGTCAAGGTATCCAACAGGAACGAGCCCAGGAATCTACATTTTGAGCTACAAATTACCCTTTACCCCAAGTCGTTCTAATGCAGGTGGCCCTCTGACCCCATTCTTGATAAACAGTGGTCCGAGAGCCTCTCTTTCACTGACATCAACAACTGATAGCTGTAGAGCGAAGAGAAAAATCTGGCAAGGAGGATCTCCACTTACTATTTAAATATGTTAAGTGTTGCTACTTAAAGATTAGGTAGCAGTTATTTAGAAAACACTAACCATTTTCCAACACTGCTGTTCATCAAAGCTCCTCAATCCAGAAGAGAGATGTTGTCCTAATGAGCACATACAGCACTGAAGGTACAGAGTGGGACCTGGAAGGACAAAATCTCAGTCCATACTGCAGAACTAGAGCGCGAGGGCAGCTTCCGGGCCTCTCGCAGAGTACAGGTCTCCTCTCCTCCTGTAATGTCCTGCTGGGCACCTCCTCCTCCTATGCCTTTCTCTCATACATAACTGTGACTGCATCAGGAAAATCTGGAAATGGTAAAGACCTGAATACAGCTTCCATAACCGTCTTCTGGAGGCTTGCCTACTTCTCTATGAATGCCAGCGTCTACGGATTCTTGCCATTTCGAGAGAGGAAGCAATCTTCGGTGCTCACGCCATCACTAGCAGTAATTCAGAGCACCCCCCAATACAAGATCACTTAACATAAAGTAGTCCCCCGTTTGGGAATGCTGTTACATCTAAACAGCACACCCCAGCCCTCTGTCCACAGGGACACTTCTCCACTTACAGGGCCAATTTACCTTCTCTCCTGTTTCAAACCCCGCTCAAAACTGATGCTGCCTGAAGTTATCCTCCCACTTGAGATTTTCACTTCTACTACATGAGGTGTGGTCTACAGTAGAAGAATCAGCAATACTGTTGAGAACAGGGAAAAAGAATCAGGGAAAATCTCCCCATCATTTTATCTTCCCTCACCACTGTAAAGCTTTACTGGTTCCAGAAGCCTGGTCCACTCAGCAGTACCTTCCTTTCTACCTCAGCTTCATTAGAACTTTTCTTCCTGGCATGTTCTTCCTCACACAGAGTCCACCTGACCCAACTCCTGTGACGAAGTCCTAAAAGTAGCCAGAATCTAGCCTCCCCTTGAAATGTGATCAAGTAATACCCTAGTCTTTCAGGTGAGACTTTCCCTTGGACTAAATGAAAAATAACGCATAACAGGACAGGATCTTTACCTGTCCACTCACTCTCCCACGGTCGTAAGTAGTAAAATGCTTTGCAACAACTCAGAATGGACTTCTGTTTCAGACACAGCATCTTGAGAACGAAATGCACTTCAGTCAAAACGAACGTTTTTGGATCTGATTTTACAACTATGCAAGTTAAAAAGGTTCAGACCAGCTCTTATTAGATCTCTGCCAGATCTAAAGTCCCACACTGCTGTGATCTACAACAGATAGAAAGGTGGGAAAAGAAACAGGTAGACTAACCTTGAGGCTTTTCTGGTAAAAGATGAGAAAGACTATGGCCAAGAAATGAACTTAGATTAAAACTAGTATGCGGGCATTATACCCAAGAGGCAAAAATGTCTACTGTCCCTTATTTCAAAATTAGAGGACAAAATGTCTACTGTCCCTTATTTCAAAATTACTAAGGTTCCTTCTGGGCCTGTCCTCTACTCCCTTAGACTCCACCTCTCAGTCCTCATATAGGTGCTTAAATATGGCAAGGACTTCATCCCCACACCTTCCCAAAGGATCTGCTCTAGCCATGGGATCTACATTACCCTTGGGATATTTTTCTTAGAACCATAGCCTCACATGACAAGTTCTATCATTTTCTTCAATCAACACCGTACTGCAGGTACATCACAGATTAAACTGACTTTTGTGCACTGGCCTGGAGCCCCATGCAGCAGGTCCAGTGCTATGGGGGAAAAGATAGAGTTCCACACCAACAATCTGCAAACCACCATCTGGAAAACTGTCCATTCGCAAATGGTGTCTGCCAGCGGTAGAGTAGTACTTGTACTTTTTAAATGGCTATTAACAGAATACAAAACAGGTGGTTATGGTACTATTTCTGGACTTCAAATTAAAAAGGTAACTAAAAGCTGCAATTTTAAGGCACTCAAACAGCATGTATTTTAGCCCAAACATCTGGCAGTTGAATGATTTCAAAACGCTAGAGAAAAATCAGGAGGAAAGAGGAAAGGTTGGAATGGTTACAAGGCTCTGCTGCTCCACAACTCCTATTCTCCATGATGGCAGCCCTCTCCTACAATCTGTGTATCTGCCTTGTGGCTGCTTTATTTCCTGTCCCCCAACTCATGCCCCCAAAATAACACCCACAATTACAGTTAAATCACAGGCTGTAGAGTCAGAATCTCAGTGTCTGAGCTGTCTATCACACCTGTGTTGAGTGACTGCCCCATTCTTCCCAAGCTCTCCACCCACCTCATAACCTTCAGATTCCTGATTGTTTAACTCACCCCACAAAATTGAATATCCTGAATCTTTTGCTGCGATGTGAACTCACAATAGTATTTTCGCTGCTTTCTAAATGGAGCATTCATTCATGTATGATTCAACAAAGTGTCCTGAGGACAGGGCACTAGAGACCCAAGACTGTGCTCTCCCAGAGCTCCCCAGAGGCTAACCTTGGCTGACCTCCCCTCCAACTCAAATCCTTCTTCCTCTGTAAATTCTTCCAGACACAGATAAACAGACAATATATGTGTGAATATAAAAACACATTTACACACACATATAAATATATGCCCAAGTGATACTTTCCAAAAGTAAACTCATCATTTCAACTCCGTATTATGGACTAACAACTGCTACCTTACCTGGACCCTGGCTCTCTTCCCCGTGTCACTAACACCCACTCCCCCTCTAATTCTGTCTGTCCCAACTGCTATCTGTGCCATGTGATCATGCCCCAGGACCTTCTTTTTTTTTTTTTTTTGAGACAGAGTCTTGCTCTGTTGCCAGGTGCCAGGCTGGAGTGCAGTTGCACAATCTCGACTCACTGCAACCTCCACCTCCCGGGTTCAAGCAATTCTCCTGCCTCAGCCTCTCAAGTAGCTGGGACTACAGGTGCGTGCCACCACGCCCAGCTAATTTTTGTATTTTTAGTAGAGACGGGGTTTCACCATGTTGGCCAGGATGGTCTAGATCTCTTGCCCTGATGATTCGCCCACCTTGGCCTCCCAAACTGCTGAGATTACAGTCTTGAGCAACCATGTCCGGCCACCCCAGGACCTTCTAACTGAATGTTCCCTCTGCCCAGAAAGTTCTTTCCTCAGACTTGTTCATGTCCCACTCCCAGATATCATCTGGGTCTTTGCTCAAATGCTACACAACAGAGACTCCTTTCGTGACCACCGTACCTGCACCTTATCCTGGACTTACCACTTCCATTATGTCCCATTCCCTCCACATTTTATTTTTATTTCAAAGCATATTATCTATTAATTTATATAATCTATTTTCTGCCCTCCCCATTAGAATACAACCTATGTAACTAGAGACATGTTTAGATAAGCAAACAAGATCTGAAAAGTGATGACACAACTAAGTTTTCCTAATCATTACCTTTATATTTTTTTAAAGTAAAATTCACTTTATCAAAGTCTTTACAAAGCTTCCAATATGGTTTCATAGCACCAACAGCCCCTCTCGTTCAAATTTCATTATTTTACACGGCAAGTTTCAGTACCAGGTTAACTTACATAAGCGAGTTTGAGAGTAACCATGCTCACTCTTGGGGAGCACACGCCAGTGGAAACAGAAGGGTAGGTGTGGTACCAGAGTTCTGCTGCCATTGTCACCGTGACTTACAGAGGGGATGGGGTGAATTTGTTCATCCCAGAAATTGGGTAACGAAGCTTGATTAAGTGGCCTCTTCTGCAGTAAACCATTTTTGCACATGCTCTGCTTGATCAGCTGAGGGACAGCCACATGGACACGTCCAGTTTTATATTTAAGAGGAGTGTCTGGGCTGGAGACATTAACTTGGGAGTCTTCTGCATATAGGAGATGATTGAATTTTAAATTATTTTTTATTATTTTATTTTTATAACATATATGTATTATTGTCGGAAACGTTAAACCACTGTTAAGTGGAAAAAATTCAAGTTCCAAACTCTTAAAGAAGAACTTCCATTTTTTATAAAAATATTTAGACATTAAGATATATATTTAGACACACCCATAGGAAATCATTTGAAAAAATGGTGTATGTCGGCCGGGCGCGGTGGCTCACGCCTGTAATCTCAGCACTTTGGGAGGCCGAGGCGAGTGGATCACGAGGTCACGAGATTGAGACCATCCTGGTCAACATGGTGAAACCCCATCTCTACTAAAAATACAAAAAATTAGCTGGGCACGGTGGTGCATGCCTGTAATCCCAGCTACTCGGGAGGCTGAGGCAGGAGAATTGCCCGAACCCAGGAGGCGGAGGTTGCAGTGAGCTGAGATCGCGCCATTCACTCCAGCCTGGGTGACAAGAGCGAGACTCTGTCTCAAAAAAAAAAAAGGTATATGTCTCTGGGTGGGTAGGGTTATGAGTGTGCTTTTGCTTTTTGATTCTCTTATAATTTTATACCTGTTTTGTAAAAGCAAATACCACTATCAAAAAGACAAAAAAATACAAAGTAGCATAACGGATTAAAAAGAAAGCAAAAACAAGTCGGTGCACAAAAGGCAAACAAATAACAAAATAAGAATACTGCAAATATTACCGAATGTTAATTCCTTTGTAACATAATATATGCAACATTGCCAAATAATATTTTCACTTGCCTACTTAGAATAACGAAACACCATCATTACAATTCACATTTTCAGCTTTTACTGATGAAAAACACAATGCCATCCTTCCAACCCGTGTGTGCTCCTTTGTGCCTTGACAAGCAAGACCATAAAAGAGAGCTTACATCTCACCTAATCTATCCCCAGTTATTAAAACATCAAATTCAAAATATTTCATTCTTTGTCATAGAAGCATTGTAGTTACAAGAAACTTAGGAGCTGCCACAGAGGTAGAAACCACTTTTTGTATAAATTTTAATAAGAAAGGTAAAAATTTCTAACCTATCTTCTAAAAAGTACATGAAACAAATATTGGTGAGAGCACCCTAATGCCATTTCATGTCACTTCTCACATTGCCATTTGTGCTGTTTGTCATAAAGAACATACAAAATATTTTTCCTTAACTGTTTTCTATATATATAGAGTCCATCTTAGAATTCTGCCTATTACAATGGATTGTATTTTTGTTCCAACACGTTACTTGAAGTCAGCACTTAAAAGCATACCTGATTTTAAAAGTATGCAAGTGCTGCAGTTTGGATGTTTGTCCCATCCAAAGCTCATGCTGAGATTCAACCCCCAGTGCTGGAGGTAGGGCCCAGTGGGAGGTGTTTGGGTCATTAGGGTGAATCCCTCAGGAATGGATTAATGCCCTCCTTTGGGTGGTAGTGAGTGCCTTTTCACTCTATTAGTTCCAGGAAAACTGGCTGTTAAAAAGAACCTGGCACTCTGACCCCTTGTTTCCTTTTTTTCCCAAGTGATCCTGTACCTTCCACCATGAGTGGAAACAGCCTGACACCCTCATCAGATGCAGATGCCCAATCTTAACATTCCAGCCATCAGAACCAGGAGCCAAATAAATCCCTTTTCTTTATAAACTACTCAGCCTCAGGTATTCCTTGATAGCACACAAAACAGACTATGACAACAAAAAACCCTGTTTTATAATCTTTTAGCATTTTTTAAAATTAAGTTTTGGGCTACATGTGCAGAACGTGCAGATTTGTTACATGGGTATACGCGTGCCATGGCGGTTTGCTGCACCCATCCCCCCGTCATCTGTATTAGGTATTTCTCTTAATGCTATCCCTCCCCTAGTCCCCCACCCTCTGACAGGACCCGGAATATGATGTTCCCTTCCCTGCGTCCATGTGTTCTCGGTGTTCAACTCCCACTTAGGAGTGAGAACATGCGGTGTTTGGTTTTCTGTTCCTGTGTTTGCTGAGAATGATGGCTTCCAGCTTCATCCATGTCCCTGCAAAGGACATGAACTCATCCTTTCTACGGCTGCATAGTATTCCATGATGTATATGTGCCAGGCTTTCTTTATCCAGTCTATCACTGATGGGCATCTGAGCTGGTTCCAAGTCTTTGCTATTGTGAATAGTGCTCCAAAAAACATATGTGTACATGTGTCTTTATAGAATAATTTATAATCTTTTGGGTATACACCCAGTAATGGGATTGCTGGGTCACATGGTATTTCTGGTTCTAGATTGTTGAGGAATTGCCACACTGTCCTCCACAATGGTTGAACTAATTTACACTCCCACCAATAGTATAAAAGTGTTCCTATTTCTCCACATCCTCTCCAGCATCTGTTGTTTCCTGACTTTTTTATGATCGCCATACTCACTGGCGTGAGATGGTGTCTCATTGTGGTTTTGATCTGCATTTCTCTAATGACCAGTGATGAGCTTTTTTTCATAAATTTGTTGGCCACATAAATGTCTTCTTTTGAAATGTGTTTGTTCATATCCTTTGCCCACTTTTTGATGGGATTGTTTTTTTCTTGTAAATTTGATTAAGTTTTCTGTAGATTCTGGATATTAGCCCTTTGTCAGATGGACAGATTGTAAAAATTTTCTCCCATTCTGTAGCTTGCCTGTTCACTCTGATGATAGTTTCTTTTGCTGTGTGGAAGCTCTTTAATTAGATCCCATTTGTCGATTTTGGCTTTTGCTGCCACTGCTTTTGGTGTTTTAGTCATGAAGTTCTTTCCCATACCTATGTCTTGAATGGTATTGCCTAGGTTTTCTTCTAGGGTTTTTATGGTTTTAGGTCTATAAGTCTTTAATCTGTCTTGAGTTAATTTTTGTATAAGGTATGAGGAAGGGGTCCAGTCTCAGTTTTCTGCATATGGCTAGCCAGTTTTTCCAACACCATTTATTAAAGAGAGAATCCTTTCCCCATTGCTTGTTTTTGTCAGGTATGTCAAAGATCAGATGGCTGGAGATGTGTGGCAGTATTTCTAAGGCCTCTGGTTCTGTTCTATTAGTCTCTATATATGTATTTTGGTACCAGTACCATGCTGTTTTGGTTACTGTAGTCTTGTAGTATAGTTTGAAGTCAGGTAGCATGATGCCTCTAGCTTTGTTCTTTTGGCTTAGGACTGTCTTGGCTATATGGGCTCTTTTTTGGTTCCATACGAAATTTAAAGTAGTTTTTCCTAATTCCATGAAGAAAGTCAATGTTTGCTTGATGGGGATGGCATTGAATCTATAAATTACTTTGGGCAGTATGGCCACTTTCACAATATTGATTCTTCCTATCCATGAGCAAGCAAATATTTCCTCATAGCCATCATTGAGAGGTTAGGTTATGGAGTTCAATTTATATTCAAATAATTAAAAAGCTTGCAACAATGATAACTGTAAAGATTTTCTAGTTATTTCTAGCAAAACAGTATAGGTGAACACATGTTTAACTCTGTCCCATGGAAATGACAGTAAAACAATTAATAAGAGGAAATAAGCCATCAGGTTAAAAAAAAAAAAAAGGAAAAACAGGATTCAGGACAAAAGAGATTTTTGAAGGAGAGAAACAGGCAGAAAAATAATTTAGAATAAATAAAACCTTTATCATTTCTTTGTGTTGGGAACATTTCAACTCTCTTGTAGCTATTTTGCAATATACTATTGTTAAGGCTAATCCCTACTGTGCTAACAGTGAAGTGCTAAACTGAAGTGATAACCTAAAAATCCTGATTTGACCATTACACATTGTATAAATGTAACAGAATATCACATATACTCACATTTCATAAATATGTACAATAATTACGTATCAATAATCTTTTCACAAAAAAGAATAGATAAAAACTCAGGAACCCATATCCCAAAATATGGCACTTAGACATGCTGAACTGAGCAGCCTCAAGGTCTCTCTGAACTCCACCCCTGTCTTTTGTCTTTGATCTTCTGTCTCTCCCAAAGCACAGAATGAAGTTCTGTTTTCTGAAGTTCTCTTGTCTGCTAAAGTTTGGACCCATCAAAGAAGAAAACAATTACCTCTAGTCCCTTCCCTAAGTTTTCTTTAATTGAACTCATGTTACAGAAGAAAGACTGAAGTTTATCATAACAACTGGACAGATTTCTGTCATAAACCACTGTCTGCTCTGTGAGCCCAAGAGACTTTGTCCCAGTCCTCTGTTATCTTCTGCAAGCCCATTGAGTTCCCATAAAAATCATTTACTATTTCCCTAAAATCATCCACTTTCCTCTCTCCTAAGACGTAGGGTATATAAGCATCTGTACTCTACTGGAATACTTGGTAATCACTGTGATTTTTCCCCCTTCATGTTAATAAATTTCTATGTGATTTCTCCTGTTAATCTGCTTTTCATTAGTGAACTATCAAAAGGCAAAGGGGAGGATTTTTTCCCTTGCATCTGCATATGCATGCAACAAAATGTCACATTATGCTATTAATATGTAAATTATTATAATCAATAAAGTTTTTAAAAATGGATAAAACTGCCATGCACAGCATTAAGAAGAAACTATCATTTCAATTTATCCTAATACAACTCCATAAAAATCTCAAAGACTGCGAGGCCCAAGGAAGAAGATGAGGCATATGGCTGGAAATGAAGACTAGCTGAAATTCTGATAGCCCCTACTGGAACTCTAATCCCCAAATTAAACATTTGGCTGGAGCCTAGAAATGTCTAAAAAGAGAAGCCTCCAGACTCTGGAATACCAGGAATAATAGTATAGAAAGCACAGACCACATACAGGGAGTTTGAATCAAACTCTCCAATCTAAATAGTAAGATGTAAGCCTCTCAACTGAAAGAGCAAGCCAACTGTCCAGCAAAATGAATTCAAAAGGCACTGTGCAAGGTTCATTACTGTGCACTTGTAGAGTCTACATTGAAAAGAGATTTCAAAATTCTCAAAATTCACAAAGAAAAAACAAATCACAAAAATAGGTCCAGAAATCAGACTAGCCTCAGATTTCTCAACAACCTAGAATTAAAAAAAAAGACTAATATAGAAATGTCTTCAGAAATCTAAATGCAAGTAATTTTCACTCTATAAATTTATACACGAACAAGCATTTACTAGAGTAGAAAGGTATTTTCAGAAGGGCAAAGACTAAAAAAAATTTATCTAACATGCACCCTTTCTTGTTGGATATATGCCAGTAAAAGGGGTAGTTAACCAAGAAAGGGGAATGCATGAGGTCCAAAAATAGGTGCTCTCACATAGGGCTGAGTAGCAAAGATCAATGCATTAACCTCAGGTACTGTCAGGAGATACAAACTGCAGGAAGACACAGAGACTAAGGGAAAGGTCTTGGAAGGCATAGAGGTAAACTGGTAGATGTGATTTAATGATGTAGAAAAAAGCACTGAAAGTGGTTTTATAAATGTGTTTCTGCATCGTAGAAGTAGCAGCAATAAGAAAATGAAAAACAAGGTAATTTACTCCAAGGAAAACAAAAGATCACACAGAGAGTAACCATAGTACAGCACTTGGCTTAGCAGAAAACAACAGGTACAGATTCATAAAAACCTACCGGTTGATTTAATCTTCCAATTATAGTGAGTATTATGTCTGGATGAGTAATGAGATATGGAAGGGTATAAAATACCTAAGTGCTCATCTACCATAACCAGGAGTCAATATGTATTCTCCAAAGTTTATAAATCAAGAACAGAAAAGCGTTACTTAGACACACGTTCCATAAGAAACAGCTTACATGAGATTAAAAGTTTCCTCTGAGTGCCTCAAGCATGGGCTCACATCTGTTAAATGCCCCTACAGTCCCCTACATGTTACCCTGGTACTTATTTCAAGAGAGAAGAAAGACTTGTGCAACGTCTGCCTTCCCCACAAACTGCATGAGTGCTTTGAGACAAAGGCAGTGGTGCACCTTGTTAACTGCTGGATTTTCAGGACCTAGCCTGATGCTTGACTCGGTGACACTAAATTCATCCTTTTGAAACACAGGTGAAGCTTTTAGATCGAATGACCAAAACGTTAGGGCCACATGGAGGAATTCACTAAAGCATTTTCATATGTGTCTTTTTCAATAAAACATAAATATTTCTAATTTGTAAGGCATATCAATTTTGTACATACCTAATAGCCCGTGGAGGTTTGACGGGTATGCTAACTCGAGAGAGACCTTAGAGATGAAAACCAACTCCCTCGACTTATCACTGAAGACTCTGAGCTTGATAACCAGTCCTGGGTGATACTGGAGAGGTCAAGGTGGATGACAGGTGACCACATAAAGGTGAGTTATGTTTATATATTTGTGGCTGTGTCACCTCCACCCAGTTTCACATTGGAGATTAATAATACAGAAAAGCCTCACTCCTAGTTGCACAAAGTGTCAAAATACAAATTATTCTGCATTACAAAAACTACTTCTATCTATTTATATGCTTAACTGAAACTTTTCTCACTTGAATAAGTTGATGTAGTGTATTCTCTCTTTGGAGGATTTTTGGCAACACAGGATCATAAATTCCCTGTTTTTTTTTCCCTTCTTTTAGCCACAGATATTCACCAGATTTTAATCCAATCTTTTTCTTACTTTATGAAATAGGTAATTCACATAATTTTTAAGTGTACAAAGGCACACAATCGTCTTCCTCCTGCTTCTCATCCCTTCACTCAGTTCCCATAACCGCAAAGTAAGTTATCCAACACAAGTAACAGATTTATTTCATATCCCACCACTTTTGTGTATACAAATGGGACATATTACACACAATTCGTTGTAGCTTAATTTTTTTTTTTTTAAATGAACTTTGACTCTTGTTGCACAGGCTGGAGTACAATGGCACAATCTTGACTCACTGCAACCTCCGCCTCCCAGGTTCAAGCAATTCTCCGGCCTCAGTCTCTGGAGTAGCTGGGATTACAGGCGTGCACCACCACACCTGGCTAATTTTTTTGTATTACTAGCAGAGATGGAATTTCACCATGTTGGTCAGGCCGGTCCCAAACTCCTGACCTCAGGTGATCCACTGCCTCGGCCTCCCAAAGTGCTGGGATTATGGACGTGAGCCAGACTTTTTTTTTTTTTTTTTACTGGGAGATATTTCCTTATCAGTACATAAAAAGCTTTTCAATTCTTTTTGGTAGCTATATGATATTTTGCTCTATGGCTGTACTATGACTTATTAGTCCACATTGATGGCATTCTACTCTATTTTTCATCTTTTGCTATTAAAACAATGCTGTAATGACTAACTTCAATTGGCAACTTTTGGCCTGTTTGCAAACTGTACATGTTCAGTGGAATTCCCAGAGGAGAAATGCTGAGTATGTGGATCTGCAATACTGACAGATCCTGTCAAATTTCTCTCCAAAGTGGTATATCAATTTACATTTCCACTAGCTGTGTATGAGAGTTCCAGTTTCCTCATATCAAACTGGAGTTTTACTTATCCAATAGGTGAAATATGGTATCTTGCTATAGTTTCCATTTGAAACTCTTTTGAAGGAGACTGCCCCTTTTTTTAATATTTAAATAAAAATCTATAATCTGCATATATGTATACATTTCTTTTCCTCTCCCAACTGTCAGGAGTATAATTCTTGATTGTCCATAGCCCTCTCCCAGTCCATCTGGGCAGATGTCCAGCTGCATGCCATTGTCTTTTATTTCCATTCCAAACAATTTTCTAAGGTCAGCCTTCTTTTACGGGTCTGCCCAAGTTAAGCAGGAGGAAACTGTCACATAATGCTGTAGACTTTGAATTCAGGAAGGAAAACTTGACTCTTGACTCTACAACCAATACTGTGAGACTTCTGATTAGCTACTGAACCTCCTGAAGCCTTAAATATCTGTAAAAGAGAGTGAAGATACCTCTCTCATACATTTGCTCTGAGGATTAAGTGAATTTATATTTTTAAAGTCCCAAGCTCAGGGCTTGGATCTGAGACTTAATCGTAGTTTGGTTTTGTCATCGTTAATTGGTTAGGAAAAAAGAAAACACACACACATACTTGGCTAAGCAGTTGTTTCAGGGCTTCAGTATACTTCCAATTAAAAACTCCTAGGAGTTAAACATTCAGGGACAATCCTGCTGGATGGAGTTGTACCATTACTTGGCCACGTACAACTGCCAAATAACACTAAGAATGACTTATTACTGGTTATAAAACTTCGATTTGTTCTCTAACAACATCAAGCCATTTTATGCAAGCACTGCCACCTATTTGGGATGTTGATTCTTAAAAGGATGCACTTCTGTGCCTCTAACTAGGACTTGCAAACCCTGTGGGGTCAGGAAGGAAAACAAAAGGAACCAAGGGACAGCACTTCCATTCACCTCGAAGGTGCAGTTACTACCCAATTGCCCCCACTGTGTTGGCTTGGTAAAGGACACTCAGCAAATCACGCTCAGAGAAAAGTTAATGATGTGAGAACATATTTTGAAAGTCCAATTAAAGTTCTCATCCGATGTTTGACATTTGTGAAACATTACGCTCTGAACGAACCAAGTCGCACACTCCAAAGACATGTTTGGTTTATACTGAGTTCATATTAAGGAGAGATGTACACTTTTATCTCCTCTATTAATTTTTAAAGCAGATTTGGTCATTTATTTTTATATCCACACTGCTTTGCACCACATGGGACACACAGCAGCCACTCTAACTTATGGACTGAACAGACTCAAAATAAGTATTACTTCTTTCACTTTCCCTTCATGCTGATTCCCTCTTTTCAGCACATAGCCTAGATTATTTTCCTTAATTTTACAACCGCCTACAGTTTGGTACTACCATTTTATTTAATAATTAGTAACTAATATGTCTTAATTCTGGGCTTTGGAGTATTTCATCAGATCTTTGGGGAGAAAATATTTTGTCTTGAGGGAATATTTTCTTTTACTTTACAAAACTTGCTATTACCCTTTTTACACATTTTCCACTATGATAAGGAAAAAAACTTAAAAATGTTATAACTGTCACTAAAGTTAGAAGGTCTCATTGCATAAATCTACTGCAGGTCAATGTGTGAGACCCTTGCAATTGTAACACATTCAGAGCATACAATTGAGAGCATTTCCAATGAATGTTCACAGCAAAAAATAGAATTCCCAAATCAGCCATCTGGTAGACACCCTACTGAACCCAGGAGATGGAAATCACCTTTAAAAGGCAGGCTTTTGATACCCTACAAGAGGCTATATTTTGACTCTGCTGCCAAGACTAGGCTTTTGCCTTGAATTAAGCAGGCTTTTTGCCTGCTCCTAGAGGAGCAGAGGTGAACAACATTCTGACCAAATACAGACCCCTGAAGACTTCCAGAATTCTCTCATCGCCTTCACTACAGAAGGCATGAACTGCTGATGTGGCACAGGTATCTCCTATCCAACTAAAGTAGTTACCAATTACTTTCCATCGTGCTTCAAATCAATACAAATGCAATCATCATGACAACTGAGAAACAAAGCTTCCTTTCCTCACATTACCGACGTTGTGGTCAACACTGGTAGTTTAACCTGAAGGCCAACCGCTCTCCCATGCTGGTCATCAGAAGTATTACTGACATTTCTGACAGTACAGAGTACCTCCCACACCACAGCTCATTAGCATCCTGGCCCCACCCATTCAACACTCCCAGCCACAGTGACAAGCAAAAACAACCTTCCCCGGGTTTCTAAATGCCCACTTGAAGAGAGGGGAGGGTATCGCCCCTCGCTGAAAGTCACTAACAAGTGCTTTAATGCTCCAATCAACAAACAGAGTCACTCCACACCTGAACTAAGTAAAGAGGACACAAAGATGAAGACACAGCCCCTGCCCTTGAGCCTAGTAATCCTGTCTCACCTTCTTTCCATCAACGACACTGTATTTGGTCAAAGTAACGGCCAAAACAAACATACCTGAAATGGGCCACACTGTCACCCATTCTAGAACAGAGTAAGGAACAGTCTAATTGCCTCACATATTCAAATGTTTTGAAGGAGCAGAGTTCAGAAGGGTGGTGGACAAGATGGGACCACAAAGGGAGCCAGAGCTTTAGAGTCCATTAGAGAGACCGAAGTTCAAATGTCACCTCTCATCACCTCTCATGATCTTGGGTAAATTCTCCCTCCCACCAACTGGGTGGAGGGGTTTCCAGTTATCCCAACGACCAGAGGATGCTACTTGGCAGTTAGTGAGGAGAATCATGGACACCAGACATCCTGCAAAGGACAAAAGAGTCCAGTTCAAAGAACTGTTCCATTCAAAACACCCATTACTGAGCATCTCCCAAATTCAGTGTCTTCAGTTGTCAGATGGTAGTAAGTGGACCAACCTCTCACACTGTGTGAGGCTTAAATGATAGGTTGCAAGTAAAAGTACCCAGCCCAGGAGTAAGTGCACAGTCAGCCCTTGATAAATACTGTTCTCATCTTACCATCTCTCTTCACAGTTACAAACACTGCACAGAACTCATTTTAAACAGGTCCATCATGCATGATACAGCCAAGAAACGAAGTTGAGCAATCATTTTCTCAAAGCAGATAAAATAAGGCAGGAATTCCTCCAAGTTGCGTAATTCAGCCACGTCTGTATAACAGGCTTTTGGAGAAATTCTCTGAACTTTAAATCTAGAGCCAAACCCTTTGTCTAGAGACCTTTATGCCCCAGTTCCAACCTGACTTTCTTACTGCTCCTTCCACTCTGTCTCCTTAAAGCATATAGCCCCCAGCAGATCATAGACCTCCAGCAGGCCTTTGCTCAGTCTGGGATACCTGCTCCCTATTCTCTCTCTTCCTAAGTTCTCTTTGTGTAGAACATCACCAATTCTTTGAAGACCCAGTTAAACTTACCTCTACCACGAAGCCCTCCCCGGTCTCCCGTATCACTTCTAGTGAGTCCATTCCTTGTGTACGCACACACCGGGCTTAACACTGCCACAGTGATTCTCAAACTGGGATCCACAGAACTCTGGGAGTTCTTGAGTTTTCTATGAAAACTTCAATTGCAGTTTTCCTTTTCATATCATCTAAAATAAATTAATATAAGCATTTCCTGGAAATGGTCAACCACCTAATAGGAGTATTATCAAGCAATTTGAGCGCCCACACCTAAGTTGGGATATACAATAGTGTTGATGCTAATAGGCCTTCTTTAATTGTGAAAGATTGAGAGAGTAACAGCAACAAAGAATACATAATGAGGCGTTCTCACCAAGTGAAGCCTGTATAACTCACAGCACACCATAAACACAAAGATTTTCCTATCGTTTGAAACAGCAAAACATTGGAAGACCTGTATAAAGGCATGGCAGCCCCCAAAGACCTGGTGTTCGTCCCAATATGCATTTGTGAGTAGCCAAAAAACCACTGTCAGGATGTTGTAAATTTGACTTCTACAGGTTTCATAATTATGCTTTAGTTTATTTTTTAATTTTGTTCTTAAGAAACTCTTAAGGAATTCCATTTTTAAGGAACTTACGTCTTGTTTTATATTTGTACAGAAGTTACATTAAAAAATTTATGTAAATTAACACTGGGATGCAAAAAGGAGACTTCAAAACACAGGTTTTAGAGAATGCATTGCATTTCAAATACATCAAAAAGCCAGGATGCAGACGGTCATCTTTACTGTATGTTCAGAGCTGCAGGCACATCTGACACATGTTCACTGACTGGAAAGTAGTTACGTCACTTTCAGTACGTTTCCTTAACCCTGTTTTTTAACAGTAAGATGGGGATCTGAGAATGTAGGTTTGATCAAAGATCATGTTTAATAATACTATTCCAAGTACTTTGTAAACTGTAAAGTCCCAGACATATGACAGGGATTCATATTAATGTTTTCAAGCGGTCTTCTTGGCTTCCTATAGCTCCTGGAGAAAGAATCCCTTTTCTCACTCCTTGTGTCTCTACCACACCAACCCCATTTGTCTGCTGCACTCACTGGTCTTCATCTAAAATCACCACTACAGGAGGTAAACCCAGCTCTCATAATGACAAAAGTTTTTATGCTCACAAAGAGAAATAGTCAAAATACCCTTTCATTTTGAAATAAGATCACAGTGACAAATTGCAATTCTGTTTTCAATCTTGTTAACATCAGGGTGTGTGTTACTGGGACATTCAGTTCTACAAAGCGTTTCCATTTGTGTCATTAAACTTTCAATAAAGGCTTTGTGCTTGTTTATGCCCTTGAAATGAAAGATTTAAGCTCATTTAAAACAGTAAAACACCCACACAAAGGATTATCTGCTATCCTCCTAACATCTGGCAAGTTCCAAAAAGGATGAGAACAAAATTAGTGTTGATATAAGCACAATTAGAATCTTCATTGTTGAAAAGTCACGGTTTGTGCCAATCCGGAGATGAGGAGAATGGAGAAGTGGTCGGTGGACAAGGAACTAGCTGCTGGAGCGGTCAGTAAAGAAATTAGAACTGTCTTAAAATCAGAAGTGCCTAAAGGAATTCGGAGTGCCTTAAAAGGCCAAAACAGGGCAGAGAGGCAGGATTTCAGGCCATTCATGACATGACCCTGAAACTGATCTGCTCACTCCTTTCTGACGCTGACTCTGAAGTTCCCAACTTTGCTGCCTGCTTGGCGTTTCCTTGCAAACTGCGTTCATATTATGCAAGACTGTTAGTGTTGTTACGGCGGTGGCAGGCACCACAGGCTGTCTGCCCACACCAGCAGACCTAGCTGACACCCTGGATGAGATCTGTGAGACTTCAAAACTATTTTTAACTACAGTGTAACTTTGAATTTTAAACTCTCAACAGTCAGAGCAATAACAGCTGAAACATCCCAGGAGAGTAACCACTCAATTATCGTAGGAGCTTTCTTGGAAACACGTGGTATGTTATTAACAGAAGGTCATAAGAAAATGTTTCACAAGCGGGGAAATTGAGGAACACACAAGCAACTAAAATCACATCACAGAATCTGAATACTGATGGAACTGGCTCACTCTCAGTTCTGTTTCCTACCCTTTTTTTTCCAGCCCACCAGGAACTCCTGAGTCCGAAGTAAACACGCCTTTTGGAGCGTGTCCTTCCAATGACAGGTCATTCTCCTGCAGTCTCGGGGGGAGACAATGTAAGCCTGTCCTAAGTGGAAGGAGGCGCCGCATTTCACCTGACCGCTCTTTTTCCTTCGTGGGGGATGAAAAGACTCAGAAACAGGCATTTAAATGGGGCATGTCTAAAAACGTTTGATTTTTGAACCCGGGAAAGTGAAGGGCAGATAAACGTACGACGGAGAAAGGGCAGCCTTTGATTACTGGAAACGCGAGTTCCGGACTCTGTTTGGGAAGTTGAGGCAGATGTTCCAGGAGAGGCGAGCGACACACGACAGTCTCGGGGACTCATTCCCACGATTCCTTTTAAAAACCATTGTGAGAAAATTGAAATAAGAGGGTAAATAGCTGAGCGGAGACGCCCACAGCTCCGCGTTTCCACTTCTGCCCCATCTCCGCCCACGGCAGCGGCGCTGGGGTCGCGCCGGTTCCCCGGGCTGACGGCTCCGCTCCGCGCCGAGCGTTTCCATGACCGCGGGCGGGACGCCGGCGGAGTCGCTTTTGCGGCAGAACTTGGAGCAGGGAGCGGGCGTGGAAGTGGAACCCAGGCGCGTCCGGGGAGGGGAGGTGGGAAGGGAAGAGCGCGGGCGAGGCGGGGAGCGGGGACACGCGTCCGGCCGCCGGGCGGGAACCTCGCCCCGTTTAACCTGCAGGGACGCGAGCGACGCGGCGCCGGGACTGCGCGAGGGGAAACTTCAGCAACGGAGGAAGCAGCACAGAGAGGGCCCGGAGCCCCAGGCCCGCACGGCCGCGCGGCGCCCCCAACCCTCCGCGACTCCCACCTGGCAGCGGGCCGGCCCGGAGCGGGAGGCTGCCCGGCCCCCGGCCTCGGCTCCTCTTCCTCTTCCTTGTCCCGGGAAGGGCTCCGGGGAGCGAAGAGCCGGGAGAAGCTGTGCCAGGGGGCGCTGCCCCTCCTCCGGCCGCCGGACATTTCCCGAGGGGACGCTGGCCCGGAGCGGCCTCGGTGGTGCCTGCTGCCTGGGCCCGGCCGGGCGCCGCGGGACGCGGGGACCGCAGAGCGACTCGGCGCGAGCTGCCAGCGCGGCTCAGTCTCTCCCGGGCGGGACCAGCGCGCGCGCGACGCGCTCCTCGGGCGGCAGCTCCTCGCGCCGCCGCGGCTGCTCCTCCTCCCGCCCGCGCTGCGCGGCTCGCCCCGCCCCCAGGAGGAGCCAGAGGCCGCGGCCCCGCCCTGAGCGCGAGGGGTCCCGGACGGCGCCGGCCCGAGCGCTGAGGGGAGTCGCTCTGCGCGCCACGCTCGGCTCGGGCTTCCGGCCCGTCGGGCTTTGCCTTCAACGACTTCGTTACGGCTGCGTTTCCAGTCAGAGCACAGCAGGTTTTCAGGCTTTGACGGGTTCACGTGAACTAAAGTCTGTGAAAACAGGGGGCGCCCCGGACCGCCTGGGAGCGAAACAGCCACCGCGGAGGCCGCTCCGGCCGGGAGGGAGAAGGCCGCGTCGCCCAGGACCGGCCGGAGGGAGGGGGCACCTGTCAGGCGGTCACCGGCGCCCGCGCCTTCCGCCGCGTTTCCTCAGCCCTGACCGCGCTGTGCTTCAGGCTTCTCACACTCACCCCGCGCTTCTCACCCCGCGCTTCTCACACTCACCCCGCGATTCTCACCCCGCGCTTCTCACACTCACCCCGCGCTTCTCACACTCACCCCGCGCTTCTCACACTGCGCGCTTCTCACACTCACCCCGCGCTTCTCACACTCACCCCGTGCTTCTCACACTCCGCGCTTCTCACACCCCGCGCTTCTCACACTCACCCCGCGCTTCACACACTCACCCCGTGCTTCTCACACCCCGCGCTTCTCACACTCACCCCGCCCTTCTCACACTCCGCGCTTCACACTCACCCCGCGCTTCTCACACCCCGCGCTTCTCACACTCCGCGCTTCACACTCACCCCGCGCTTCTCACACCCCACGCTTCTCACACCCCGCGCTTCTCACACTCACCCCGCGCTTCTCACACTCACCCCACGCTTCTCACACCCCGCGCTTCTCACACTCCGCGCTTCTCACACTCACCCCACGCTTCTCACACTCCGCACTTCTCACACTCCGCGCTTCTCACACTCACCCCGCGCTTCTCACACTCCGCGCTTCTCACACTCACCCCGCGCTTCTCACACTCCGCGTTTCTCACACTCACCCCGTGCTTCTCACACCCCACGCTTCTCACACTCCGCGCTTCTCACACTCCGCGCTTCTCACACTCACCCCGCGCTTCTCACACTCCGCGCTTCTCACACTCCACGCTTCTCACACTCCACGCTTCTCACACTCACCCCGTGCTTCTCACACTCCGCGCTTCTCACACTCACCCCGCGCTTCTCACACTCCGCGCTTCTCACACTCCGCGCTTCTCACACTCCGCGCTTCTCACACTCCGCGCTTCACACTCACCCCACGCTTCTCACACCCCGCGCTTCTCACACTCACCCCGCGCTTCTCACACTCCGCGCTTCTCACACTCACCCCGCGCTTCTCACACTCCGAGCTTCTCACACTCACCCCGCGCTTCTCACACTCCGCGCTTCTCACACTCACCCCGCGCTTCTCACACTCACCCCGCGCTTCTCACACTCCGTGCTTCTCACACTCACCCCGCGCTTCTCACACTCACCCCGCGCCTCTCACACTCACCCCGCGCCTCTCACACTCACCCCGCGCCTCTCACACTCACCCCGCGCCTCTCACACTCACCCCGCGCCTCTCACACCCCGTGCCTCTCACACTCACCCCGCGCTTCTCAGACTCACTCCGCACTTCTCACACTCCGCGCTTCTCACACCCCGCGCCTCTCACACCCCGTGCTTCTCACACTCACCCCGCGCTTCTCACACTCACCCCACGCTTCTCACACTCACCCCCGCGCTTCCCACACTCCGCGCTACCAACTTCTCCGCGAACCCTCAAATCCACACTGATGAAGAAGGGGGGTTCAGGCTCGTCGGTGCTGAAACGTACGTTGCAGTCGTTACACAGATGCCGCTGAAATCCACAAACCGAAGGGCCCTTACGGCTTAAGTCTAAGTACAACAGGAGGGATTTTTCTTAGTCTTTGAACCCTAGCAGCTAGTACAGGAGACACTGAGGGGCCCCATCACCCCAGGAGTTTTGTTTTTGTTTGAAGGCGAGCTGCCCCTGGGGTGGGCATCAAGGAAGTGATTCGGCGCTTGTTCATTAACAAATGTACACACGGCTGGGCGCGGTGGCTCACGCCTGTAATCCCAGCACTTTGGGAGGCCGAGGCGGGTGGATCACCAGGTCAAGAGATCGAGACCATCCTGGTCAACATGGTGAAACCCCGTCTCTACTAAAAATACAAAAATTAGCTGGTCATGGTGGCGCGTGCTTGTAATCCCAGCTACTCGGAGGCTGAGGCAGGAGAACTGCCTGAACCCAGGAGGCGGAGGTTGTGGTGAGCCGAGATCGCACCATTGTACTCCAGCCTGGGTAACAAGAGCGAAACTCTGTCTCAAAGTAAATAAATAAATGTATACCCGTAAATGAGATAAAAACGAAATGTCCACCGGAGAGGGGAACGTCCTTGGAGTAATCTCCCCTCTGGCTGCGCAGGAGTAGGCTGCCTATCTATAAGCCTCCAGTTCTTTCCAGGCCTGCTGGAGGATACTGAGCCTCGCTGCCACCCCACGCTGCCTCCCAGAAGCCCTCCAGCTCCTACTGACTGCAACGGAGCCCAGGCACTCACTCATTTGTTCTGGCAGGATTTAACCCATTTAAGTTCAGTAAGCCCGGTTTCCATCAATCAGGTTCATCTCAGACTACCCTCAAGATTAATCCTTTTTTACTCGTTGGTAAATCGTTCCTACTTCTCTGTGACTCTAGTCTGAGAAAATAGAAAAAGACTAAGATAACACACTAGAATAAGACAAGCAAAGTTCCCAATTCTAACCTTATTACTTTAGGAGAGAATCTCCATTGAAGACTCACTTACCAAAAAGTCCAAAGAGAATAATAAAGAAAAGTGTTTCTTCCAGCTAGAGGGCCCAAACGATCATTCGTCTTCCCACAGTTAAATGACTGTCATATTTGTCCTCCACTTGTACTGTGATCACACCAGGCCCCAGTGCCTACCCAGAGGATATGTCGTTCGGGAAGCTTTTCTTGGGACAAAATGGATGGAAGCCAGTAGGATTTAATTAATGAATTATGGTTTTAACTAATGAGAATGTATCTAACAATACTCTGATCTCCATTCGGCGGCAGAACAAAGCACTTAAGTGAATGTTAAATACAAATAGTACAATGCCTACACTAAGGCAAACTGCACCTATGAAAAAGTAGCTTAAAGCCATAAAACAATGGCCATTGAATTTTCCTTCACTTGCTTTCTGAGCACTTATTAGTTTTCTATATGTTCTACCAAAGTATACATTTTAATGTGATTAAGTAAAGACCACAATCTCTTTCCATGTAGATTTTCCACTTAGATTTTCTTTTCCACTTAAGACTTATCGAGAGCATCTGGGAATCTGCTGGGGAATTTCAGTTGTGAATATATTTAGTTTGGACTTAGTGGGATATATTTATGTGGTTTTCAGCCTCTCTAAAGTATAGTTATTTCTTAAATTCCAATTTGTCCATAGTGCAGCTCACTAAGTATTATACCCAAGATGCAGAGCCAGAGGACATACATTCTATGGTCTCCGACATTGAAAACGTGTGGGTAATAGAGGTGAGATAAGATGTGAAAGATACAGCAGCATTCGGTGGCATGTGGAAAATTACTCCAGGCATCAGAAGACAAAGTTTCAACAGGAAGAATTACCTCCAATTGACATAATTTCTGTCATAGTAATAATATATTGTATAATATAGTACATAGAACTTTTATTTTTTTGAGATAGAGTCTCGATCTGTCACCTAGGCTGGAGTGCTATGGCGCCATATTGGCTCACCGCACCCTCCACCTCCTGGGTTCAAGCAATTCTCCTGTCTTAGCCTCCAGAGTAGCTGGTACTATAGGCACCCGCTTCCACTCCTGGCTAATTTTTGTATTTTTAGTAGAGATGGAGTTTCACCATATTGGTCAGGCTGGTTTTGAACTCCTGACCTTAGGTGATCCACCTGCCTCAGCCTCCCAAAATAATTTTTATACCTGTAAACACGTAATTTTTTTCTTTTTGCTATAAGCCACATAAAATTGAATTTATCAGAATTCTTTTTAGGATACAAACCTGTAGCAGTACCACAAGCTGTGTGTGCGTGCGTGTGTGTGTGTGTGTGTGTGTGTGTGTGTTGCATGTTTATACAGCCCTTCTATCAATAAGAGCAACAGAACTAGAGGAAATATTATCTTTTCATTATTATAGAAAATAATGTTATTAAATTATTGTCATATGAAAGGCTATTGAAGAATGCACTACCAAAATATAGGGAAAAAGTGATATAGAGTTGTGCAAGGCATTTAGTAAGAAAACTACACTGTTTTTCTGGTCAACCTTTTGAAATTGGTAATTTGTGTGGTTTATGTTTTCATTCAATATCATCTTCATCTTTGTATCTAATTTTCTTATTTTTAAGTCCTTTTTCTTTAAAGAGGACACTCCAAATTGTAAAAACTTCAAATCCCACAAAATCTGAATCTATCCTCTACTGCATAATATGTGTCAGATACATGCTCATTCTTAGAGATACAGTGACTGATAAGACCAAATGCTTGACATCAAGGACTAAGTTTAATTCGGCAACATGAGCAATTACGGTAATAATGGGAAATGTAGGATGGATCCTCAGATTAGTCCGCAGGGTTCCTGGAAAGCTCACTAGAGGAGATAACTGGAAATATGTTCTCTTCTTCTCTGCCTCCTTTGTCACTTGATTTCCACCTATAATGCTTTCCATATATTATTATGTTAAAATGTTATAGTATTATAATGCAAGTTATAAAACAAGTATTATAATACAAGTTATTTTCAATATAATTGAAATTTTCAATAACTTGTATAATACTCGTATTATAACATATTATAATAATTGTGTAACTTGTAGTATAATACTGTAATTCAGTAACTTGTGTGATACATGAGAAATCCTGAAGTTCATCATACTTAACTGAATTGCCATTCCCACAACATAAGTACCATTCCCAAAGGTAAGAGAACAGAATAAAAGTGTTGATCCTTGAAGCATTTAAACTGCAAGAGTAGTTTAGCAATGCTAAGCTTTTTTGTTCTGAAAAGGCCGCTGGGGGATAAACTGCATATATCTTGGAGCACAGTATTTACTGTGTGGCAGGTGGCCCAGGAATATTAAGACAGCTGTCAACATCAAGGAAAGCACCAGCCCATGAAAAAAGCAAGCAGATGGATTGGGGCACTTCACTGGCTGCCTCCTAGAATAATAGCTGTGCGTGGCCAAATGAGGCAGTGCGGTGCTGCCCAGGGCAGCAGAAAGCTATTACTGAATACAAGCACTCAGTTAGGAGGTTGGGGGGGGAAGACCCTCTATTTTCCTTTGTTTGTATGCTCAAATTTTCATTAAGGACCCCCACAACAAATAAGAAAGGGGGGAAATGATGTTAGCATTTCTCATTGTTACTTTCTAATTACCATGCTTTGTAACGTGGGGAGATGACTGTTTTGCTGCTTCAATGAGAACAGATGGTAAATTTTTAAGTAATTGGTTATTCCTATTTCTATGAGATGCACGATGTTTTATTGCATTGTTTGTCTAGTTTTTGCTTGCAGAACATGTGGAGATGGACATCTTTCAAACATCTTTTAATGCTTAAATTAAGTAAAATGTGTTAGCCTGACCTAAATTACATTTACACTTTTCTCAGTTTGATGATACTTCAAAGAGAAATTAGCTCTTTACAAAAATATAACATTAATATTAAAAATTAAATATATGGCTTTCAAACAGCACAAAATTTGCTGATATTGAAAACCTGTACTCTTAAAAATGTATAAATAGGAGTAGCATGTCTTTGGCAAACACCGATTATAACATGTATTCTAAAATAGTTGTTTACATCAGTTCGGTGTGATGTGTCTTTTATCTAAGTCGAATGCTATCTAAAATATAAGGTCATATGTAAGACATTTTTATTAACGAAGCTTCATAAGCATGACATAGATAATGACTTAGAACAATAACTTACTATTAGATGAGAAATTCATCCTCTATATTCTATTTTCCCAAAATACTTCATCTGACTTCGTAAACTCTGCACCGTAATATGCACTTCTGATATATAATTTTAAAAGTGTCTACTCCATAAAGAGCAATTATTTATGAATTTGTGGACTGCATTATATTGGTGTTAATTGTGAATTTTGTTTCTTGTATGAAACAAAGATTTGGAGCAAAACAAACAAAAACCAAAAACAAAAATTGCTGTGGATTGACTTCCTTTTTATCCTATTCTGATGTTTCTTAGTTTACATGTTCAAGACTCTAGAACTTTCTTATTATGGACACTTTGTTCCCAGTTGGATTTCTTGCAAATCGTTTAAAAACAAGGCATAGAGGCAGCTGCTATTGTGAGCAAATGTTTTGTTTGGGGAGAAAGCAGCTGGAAATGCTACATGCTGTCATATAAAATGAACCAATTTACACATGGGAACTTTGCCTAATCTAAAATTGAGATTAACTTTATTTCCCATACAGGAATTTTCTTTGCATAGAATAAAATAGAAATCTATTCACTTTGATTATAATTTATAGTGATGAAATGGTGAATATAGTGCTGAATATAAACTTGACATATCTATTGAAATCTTGCTCCATTCTGAAAGAAAATATCACTTAACAATTTTCCAGAAAAATTCATTTTACAGTATTGCTGAAGGTAGTAGCAAAAAAAAATCCATATGGAGCATATAAAACCAAATGTTACTATAGATGACATAATTTTTTTACTTTTTAAAACTGGGGCAAGTACATTTCTCAATGACACCACTTTCATTTTGAAAGATCTGTAAATTACTTAAAGTATAACTTCACTGGATTTGCAAATAATGAACAAAAGCACCACACAGCAACATCTTCATTAGTTCATCCTACCAATAGAATGCCTTTCTCACCTGTTCTACTCAGCTTTTCATTGGTAAAGGAAAAAAAGGAGTTACTTAAGAAAAGAGATCAAACAGAAGACAAGAAGTTAGGTTCTCTTCCTGGTTTTGCCCTGACTGTGACCTCTGGAAACTTTATGAATGGGACTGCAGATACTAAAATGTGTTTTGTCTTTTTGTTTTGTTTTTGGTTTAGAGATGGGCTTTCACTCTGTTTCCTGGGCTGAAGTGCAGTGTTGCAGTCATTCTTCACTGCTGCACTGCAGCAATCATTCTTCACCGCTGCACTGTAGCAGTCATTCTTCACCGCTGCACTGTTGCAGTCATTCTTCACCGCTGCACTGTTGCAGTCATTCTTCACCGCTGCACTCTTGCAGTCATTCTTCACCGCTGCACTGTTGCAGTCATTCTTCACCGCTGCACTCTTGCAATCATTCTTCACCGCTGCACTGTAGCTGCAGCCTCGAATTCCTGGGCTCCAGTGATTTTCTCACCTCAGCCTCACAAGCTGGGATCACTGGCACAAGCCATCATGCCTAGCTATATGTCTTTTTAAAATAAAACATATATCAACATGAAAAGACATAGTATTATTTAATATACTTAGTCACATTTTCACAATTATTTCTCACTTTGAAAATTACTGGAGGCCAGGCATAGTGGCTCACACCTGTAATCCCAGCACTTTGGAAGGCAGAGGCAGGAGGATCACTTGAGCCCAGGAGTTTGAGACCAGCCTAAGCAATATAGTGAGATCTCATCTCTACTAAAAAGGAGAAGAAGAAAAAGAAAGCCAGGTGTGGTAACAAGCACCTGTAGTCCCAGCTCTTTGGGAGGCTGAGATGGCAGCACTGCTTGAGCCCAGGACATCAAGGCTGCAGTGAGACATGATCATGCCACTGCACTCTAGCCTGGGTGACAGAGCAAGAACCTGTCTCAAACAAACAAGTAAACAAACAAACAAACAAAAGTTACTGGAAAGGATATTAAGTACTTGATTTGAAAAGGTCAATAATTCCTATCTAAGCTCCTGTTATGATGGGGTTTGATCGGACACTGAAGAAGCACCCTGTTTAGCAAACAACAATAAGCAAAAGGAATGATATTTTTATAAGCATTCAACAGAAATATTTTTACTGAAATATCAAAGTAAAAAGATAATTCTCAATTGATTTCATATTAATAACCATTCTTAAGTTTTCATGCATTTCTATGTCTATCTTCTATTTTATTCTTAAGTTTTCATGCATTTCTATGTCTGTCTTCTATTTTATTTTTCTTTTTTTCAGTTCCCCAAATAAGCCCTTCTAAGTAGTCAGTTTCTACATGAGTCATTTGGTCTACTTCTCATACAGGTAAATGTATTGACGTACTGCATACTGCTTTTATTATCAAGTACAGAAGACGATTAATGAACAAATTGTTTTTATGAACCTCACAGTTGGTATTAACTTTAAGTAATGCCAAAAATAAGAATGATGATTCCACCTCCATCTGGCTCAACAGAAACTCCACTTCAAATGATCAATTATCTACATCATCAAGTGAAACAGCTGACCATATACAACATAAAATCCGACTCTGTAAAAGCACCAGCCACAGTGCAGTCTGAGGAAAATAAACTTACTGAGTTCTGCCATTTTCATTCCAGTATTTCCCACTATGTTTGTATATTCTATAGGTAAATTTGACCTCTGTAATTGAAGTAAAACCCAGTCTAGTTTAGAACCGGATGTATCCTTTACAAAATTAATTGATTCATTTTATTTCAACTTTCATTTTAGATACAGAGGGCACATGTACAGGTTTGCTACATGGGAATATTGCATGATGCTGAGGATGTACCTTTAAATAAAATTTAGCAGATGGCTACTGGCAGTAATTAGAGAAATAACAAATACATATTTTCTGAAAAGTCTATTGTCAGTACATTTCGGAAAAGTCTACAAGTCATTCTACGTTTCAGGGAATAAAACAAAAACAAAAAAAGAAAACTTCTAAAATGAAGATGTAGTTAGAATCTAAATCATTGACTCTGAATTTACTCCTTCAGTGTTAGCTGCTTTGAATTTGATTAGGGAAGTTTGTGGGAGGAATATATATTGCAAAAAAAAAAAAAAGCAATGACAAAAATCCCCAATATTCTATCTACAAGGGTATTTTACAGCCATCCACCCATTCAATAATGTTTACTTATTCAATACTTCCAGGCCATGCCTTTGGAAATTGAAATACCCACTGTGATCTCCCCTTAAGAAGATCGGTTTCAGGCCGGGGGTGGTGCCTGATATCTATCATCTCAGCTCTTTGGGAGGCCGAGGCGGGCTGATCACCTGAGGTTGAGTTTGAGACCACCTTGGCCAACATGGCGAAACCCTGTTTCTACTAAAAATACAAAAAGTAGTCAGGTGTGGTGGCAGGCATCCGCAATCCCAGCTAAGAAGGCTGAGGCAGGAGAATTGAACCTGGGAGGCAGAGGTTGCAGTGAGCCGAGATCACACCACTGCACTCCAGCCTCCGGGACAGAGTGAGACTCTCTCTGGGGAGCCTAGGGGGTGGGCGGGGGAGAAGCTCAATTTCAGAGAAAGAAACATACAACTCAGCAGCAGTTACAAGATTACAAAACAGTGTGATAAATATTTACACACAAAAAAAAAACTAATTCAGGGCAAAGCCCTAACTTTCTTCAATTCTGTGATGACCGAGAGAGACGAGGAGGCTGGAAAGCTGTAAGCTAGCAGAGGTTAGTTCATGAGGGTTACAGAAAGAAGCCATCTCCATAACACCGTAGTGGAGAGTGAAGCAGCAAATGCTGATGCAGAAGCTGCAGCAAGTTATCAGAACATCTAGCGAAGATCATTGATGAAGGCGGCTACACTGACACCAGATACTTAATGCAGATGAAACAGCCCTATAGGAAGAAGATGCCATCCAGGACTTTTACTACTGAGAGGGGTAGTTAATGTCGGCTTCAAAGTCTCAAAGGATAGGCTGACTCCCAGGGCCTAATCAAACCGGTGACTTTAAGTGGATGCCAATGCTCTTTACCATTCCAAAAATATTAGGACCTTTAAAAATTATGTTAAATCTTCTCAGCTTGTGCTCTAGAAATGGAACAAAAAAGCCTGGATAACAATACATTTGTTTACACCATGGTTTCCTGAAATTTTCAAGCCCATTAGATACCTACTGCCCAGAAAAAGAAAAAAAAATTCCGTTCAAAAATCGTCACCCATGAGCTCTGATGGAGATGTACAGGAGATGACTGTTGTTTTCATGCCTGCTAATACAACACTGATTACGCAGCCCATGGATTAAGGAGTAACTTCAACTTTCTAGTCTTATTTTTTAAGAAATACATTTTATGAGGCTAGAGCTGCCATAGATAGTGATTCTTTTGAGGGATCTAGGCAATGTCCATTGAAAACCTTCTGGAAAGGATTCCAGATGCCATTAAGAACATTCATGAGGCCAGGCATGGTAGCTCATGCCTATAATCCCAGCAATTTGGGAGGTCGAGGGGGGCAGATCACAAGGTCAGGAGATTGAGACCATCCTGGCCAACATGGTGAAACCCTGTCTCTGCTGAAAAAAAAAATACAAAAATTAGCTGAGGGTGTCGGTGCATGCGTGTAGTAGCAGCTACTCAGGAGGCTGAGGCAGGAGAATAACTTGAACCCAGGAGGTGGAGGTTGCAGTGAGCCAAGATTGCACCACTGTGCTCCCGCCTGGTGACAGAGAGAGACTCCATCTCAAAAAAACAAAACAAAACGAAACAAAAAAACCAAAATCATCATTCCTGGGAGAAGGTAAAAATATCAACATTAACAGGAATTTGGAAGAGGTTGATTCCAGTTCTCATGGATGACATTGAGGGGTTCAAGACTTCAGTAAGGGACATAGCTGCAGATGTGCTGGAAATAGAGACCAGAATTAGACACAGATCTTGAAGAAGTGACTAAGTGGTTAGAATCTCATGATAAAACTTGAATGGATGAGGAGCTGCTCCTGATGAACAAAGAAAGTAGATACTTCAGATGGAATCTATTGGTGAAGACGCTGCCGTGAACATTGCTGAAATGACTTCAAAGGATTTCAAATGTTGCATAAACGTAGTTGTTAACGCACAGTTTGAGAGGACTGCCTCCAATCTTGAAAGAAATTCTACTGTGGTGAAAATGCTGTGAAACAGCATCACATACTACAGAGAAATCTTTTGCGAAAGGCAGAGTCAGTCAATGAGGCAAACCTTGTCTTCTTTGAAGAAACTGCCACCTCACACTTTTGCAAGCACCACCCTGACTAGTCAGAAGCCACCAACATGAAGGCAAGATCTTCTACTATAATAGCAAAAAGATTAGAGTTTGCTGATGTCTCATAATAATTAACATTTTTAAGCAATAAAGTATTTTAAAATTAAGACATGTACATCATGGTTTTAGACATAGTGCTATCGCGTATTTAATATACTATAGTATAAACATAACTTTTGAATGTATTAGGAAGCCAGAAAATCTACGTGACTTGCTTTACTGCTATATTCATTTTACTGTGCTAGTCAGGAACTGAACCCACGTCTCTGAAGCTATGTCTATAGATGGGAAAGCGAGGAAGAAGTGCTGAATCATACGATTTGGGCAGGCTGTGTTTGGGGTCCTGGATGGATTTCACAAATCACAGCTCTAGAAGCATGGATGGAAAATTGCAACCAGAACCCAGGTGGAACCCTCTTTAACAGATTCTGAATCTATTGAAACATTCATATTAGGAATATTACACTAGTCAAAAAGCAGTATCAAAGATTAGGAGTGCAACAGTAGGCCAGAAAAAGAGGGATAATTAGGTTTTGCTTGCTGGCTGATTCAGTGAGGAAACACAGCAGTGAATGAGTGCTCCTACACTGTGAATCATCAAATACTATGTGTAATATAAGGACATACAAGAGCTTTGGAATGTTAATATGAAACTACCTTTAAGTGAACTCTTCGCTACATTCTCTTGACCTTCTTTAAAATAACTGCATAATTAAAAAGTAAATGACAGTGACAAGGTATGAGAAATAGGTAGATGGAGAAACAGCTGCACTGATCCCAATGTGACCTACATAATTTGAATTTACAGCTGCCTGCTACTGCCTGAGACAGGTTAGACGAGTAAATCAAGCTGGAGAAGTCTTACTAACAACCATGTATCTAATTTAGGACTTAAATCAAATGTACACAAGAATCAAAACAATCTGACAGCTGTGTGGCACTCTTATATGAATTGCTTTTCTCACAGCTATTACCTGGAATTCACTCAAAAGTTGGTGGGTTGAAAGTATTACTATTATGAAATCCAAAGGCACTCGGTCTATCTTTAGTATTAAGAGTTAAAGTGTTTAATTGGTAGCAGTACTGTATTTTCTACAAATTTCAAGATTTATTCTATAAATTTCAAGAATTATTTAATTTGTATAATAAGTATACTTACATTTCCAATATTGGTTTTAATTATCAATCTATTCAGGCATTGATTTTTGTGAGTGATACCATTTCAGGCATTCTTTTTTGAGAATAAATTACTCATCTACTTTTTATTCTAGCTCTTCAATATGTAAAATTCCATTTTCTCTATATTGTTATTTCATATAAATTTTCTAAATATAATGTTACTTTTGAAAGTATTTCAAACTTACTGAAAAATTACAGGAATCGTATGAAGAACCTCTTTTTATTTCCTGAACAATTTGAAATCATGTTGTCAAAATAATGTCCTGAATAGTTTGATGTGTAACTCTTACAAACGTGACCATTCTCCTAAAAAGAACATTAATGAGGTAACTGTCAAAACTTAAATGGAGTCTGCAGAAAAGGTGATAGAATGTTAATTTCAACATTAATTTCCTGATTCTGAGAGTTGAATTGCACTTAGGATTTTAGGAGAATGGTGATGTCTGTAAGAGCTCACTGATCCCTCGTTACCACTACCACCTCCCTGGACACCTGATGCAGAAGCTCTCTTCACCCTCCTCAAGCTTCAAGATCCCATGCCAGGCAACATGGATGCCTCGGTCATCCTACTGGGCTTCCAACAACTGGTGCTAGGCTGCTCCTGCTGCTCTCATCACCTTCCTGCAAAGATACAGAGGTGGTTGGCGCCACATGCCATTTCGCATGCCCCACCAGCATGGTGTGAGAATTCCATTGGTTTCATTTTCTTGCCAACACAAGGTATTGCCAGTTTAAAAAATTGTAGCTAGGCCGGGCGCGGTGGCTCAAGCCTGTAATCCCAGCACTTTGGGAGGCCGGGGCAGGTGGATCTCGAGGTCAAGAGATCGAGACCATCCTGGTCAACATGGTGAAACCCCGTCTCTACTAAAGATACAAAAATTAGCTGGGCATGGTGGCACGTGCCTGTAATCCCAGCTACTCGGGAGGCTGAGGCAGGAGAATTGCCTGAACCCAGGAGGCGGAGGTTGTGGTGAGCCGAGATCGCGCCATTGCACTCCACCCTGGAGTGCTGGAGCAAAACTCCAGCAGAACTTCGTCTCAAAAAAAAAAAAAAAATTGTAGCTATACATGGTAGGTGTATAATGGTAACAAATCATACTTTTAATTAGCATCTCCCTCATGACTAATGATGTTAAGTTTCTTTTCCTGTGAGTATTTATCATTTGACCATGTTCTTTTGTGAGGTGTCTGCTCCACTGGTTTGCTCATTATTTGTGGTTGTTGGCTTCTTTCTATTGCTATATAAGGTCTTTAAATACAATACAGGTTCTTTGTTAGATATATACATATACACATAGTGGATATTCTTTCCTGTTATGTAGTTTGCTTCCCGTTTTTAAAAATTAGATTGTCTGTCTTACACTTTGAAAGAATTTGTAGTTGCTAGGTGTACTGTTCTACAAACATGAGTTGGGTCTATTTGGCTGATTGATTCAGATCATCCATGTCATGTCTACTGTTTTTTGTCTGCTTATTTAGCGATTGCTCAGGACGAGGTATTCAGATCTATTGCAATTTTGAAATTGTTTATTTCCCCCTTTATCTGTCAATTTCTGCTTTATGTATTCTGAGACTTTGTTACTGGGTGCACACACATCTGTGATGAATCATAATAAAATGCCTTTATCGTTTTGTTTTGTTTTGTTTTTTGAGACGGAGTTTCGCTCTTGTGACCCAGGCTGGAGTGCAATGGCGCGATCTCGGCTCACCGCAACCTCCGCCTCCTAGGTTCAGACAATTCTCCTGCCTCAGCCTCCTGAGTAGCTGGGATTACAGGCACACACCACCACGCCCAGCTAATTTTTTGTATTTTTAGTACAGACGGGGTTTCACCATGTTGACCAGGATGGTCTCGATCTCTTGACTTCGTGATCCACCCGCCTCGGCCTCCCAAAGTGCTGGGATTACATCTCAGTTAATTCTTTCTGTCTTGAAGTCTATTTTATCTCATATTAAAATATGCACTCAAACCTTCTTATACTTACTGCTTCTGTAATATGCCTTTTAAAATACATTTACTTACAACTTGCCTGCATCTTTATATTAAACGCATTTCTTGTGGAGAGCAGATTGAAATTGTTATGCTTTTTAAAAATTCATCCTGCTTATTTCTGATTTTAATTGGAGAATTTAATCCAATTAAATGTAATACAGTTATTGATATAATGGTATTAGGACTGTTTTTTCCTTCTGTATTTTCTTTGTTCCCCCTTTACTTATGTGGATTATTTTAATATTTCTTAAATTCCATTTTAATATATTGGCTTTTTAATATTTCTTTTCCATATTTTTAAATGGTTGCTCTAAGGATTATAGTATACATCTTTAATTTATACTCTCTGTTAGAGTTAATATTGTATCAATTCCTGTAAAGTGTAGACGTTTTACAATTGTTTAGGTTCTTCATTACCCCACCAACTTTCTTTATGGTAGTTACCATGTTATTTGTATGAAACCTGCATTCACGATTAGCCCCACACTAATATGTTATTCTTGCGTTTAAACATTCACGTGTTTAATACCCTTGTTAATATGTGTATTAAAGAAAAAAGCCTTTTACATTGACCCAGATATTTATCATTTCATTACTTCTTGACAATTAGACTTTTCCTTTGGTGTAATTTCCCTCCAGCCTGCAGAATTTCTTCTTAGTTTTCTGTCTTAGAATTCTGGATTAACTTTCCTGTTTTTCTTTCAACACTTTAAAGATACTGTGCTACTGAATTTGGCATAGTTTCTAATAAAAATCCAGTTTTTTGATAATCAGTTTGAATACAAACTGACTTGTATCACTTTTACTTGGTAAATAAGGTTTTCTTTCCTCTGGATGTCTGATATTTTCTTTGGCTTTCGGCAATTAGCTTTGCCATGTATAAGTTTGCTTGTTTTACTACATTTGGGGGTTTCTGAGCTTTAAAAATCTATAAATTATGCCTGTCTTTGATCTAGAATGTTTTCAGCTATAATTTCTTCATAAATTTGCTCTGCTTCATTTTTTCTTTACTCTCCCTGTGAGCCTCCAATCGCGTATATTTAAAAAATCGTTTTCTATTATCCCACAGGACCCTGAGGAACTACTCGTATTTTATTTTTTTGACAGAGACTCTCTCTGTCACCCAGGCTGAAGTGCAGTCGTGAGATCACAGGTCTGCAACCTCCACCTCCCAAGTTCAAGAGAATCTCCTGCCTTGGCCTCCCAAGTAGCTGGGATTACAGGTGCTTGCCACCACTCCTGGCTAATTTTTGTATTTTTAGTAGAGACGGAGGTTTCACTATGTTGGCCTGGCTGGTCTTGAACTCCTGACCTCAAATGATCCATCTGCCTCAGAACTCCCAAAGTGCTGGGATTACAGGTGTGAGCCACTGCACCTGGCCTTCAATTTAAAATATAATCCCCTATTTATTTTCTTCAGGTGGGAAAATTTCTACTGATCTATCCTGCAGCTCACTGCTTCTTTTCACTATCATTTCTATGCTAACATCCCACACCGAGGTTTTTTAAATGTCAGATGTTGTATTCTCCAGTTCTTTTTCTTTCTTTCTTTTTTTTTTTTTTTTTGATATGGAGTTTGGTTCTTGTTGCCCAGGCTGGAGTGCAGTGGCACGATCTTGGCTCACTACAACCTCCACCTCCCAGGTTCAAGCGATTCTCCTGCCTCAGCCTCCCAAGTAGCTGGGACTACAGGCGTGCACCATCATGCCCAGCTAATTTTGTATTCTTAGTAGAGACGGGGTTTCACCGTGTTGGACAGGCTGGTTTTGAACTCCTGACCTCAAGTGATCCACCCGCCTCAGCCTCCAAAGTGCTGGGATTACAGGCGTAAGCCACCACACTGGCCGTATTCTCCAGTCCTATAATTTTTATTCTACTTTGCTTTATAATTCTACATTTTTTCTGCTGAAAATGTTCATCTTTTCGATTTATTATAAGCATGTTTTCCTTTACCTCACTGAGCAGAGTTGTGATAGTTGCCTTAAAGTTCTCATCTGATAATTACATTGGAGTCATCTCAGTGCTGGCCTCCACTGATTATCTTTTCCCTTAAAAATGAGTCCATTTTCCAGCTCTTTGTATGTCAAGTATTTTTTAATTATATATTATTTTAAATATATAGCTGTAGAGATTGTGGATTATATAACTCCAAAGAGTGTTGACATTTTTTTTTCATAAGGAAATTAAATTGGTTAAACTGAGACTGAAAACTTTCTATGAAATATCAGTTCATTTGTTTGGATTTACCTGAAAGCTTCTCTGAGGCTTCCCTGTTTGTGCACAGTTTGGGGCTCAGAGGGAGACTTGGGAAAATCTACAATCCAGAAATTTATTTATTTTACTTTTATTTTTTGTTTTTGAAATAGCAGCTTTCTAAAATTTTATTTTTATTTTTCATTATACTTTAAGTTCTGGGGTACCTGTGCAGATGGTGCAGGATTGTTACTTAGGTACACACATGCCATGGTGGTTTGCTGCATCCATCACCCTGTCATCTACATTAGGTACTTCTAATGTTATCATCCCCCAATCTCCCCAGCCCCTGCTATCCCTCCCCTAGCTTCCCCACCCCCCAACAGGCTTTGGTGTGTGATGCTCCCCTCCCTGTGTCCATGTGTTCTCATTGTTCAACACCCACTTATGAATGAGAACATGTGGTGTTTGATTTTCTGTTCTTGTGTCAGTTTGCTGAGAATGATGGTTTCCAGCTTCATCCATGTCCCTGCAAAGGACATGAACTCATCCTTTTTTATGGCTGCATAGTATTCCATGGTGTATATGTGCCATGTTTTCTTTATCCAGTCTATCATTGATGGACATTTGTGTTGGTTCCAAGTCTTTGCATTGTACACAGTGCCACATTGAAAATACATGTGCATGTGTCTTTGTCATAGAACAATTTATAATTCTTTGGGTATACACCCAGTAATGGGATTTCTATTTCTAGACCCTTGAGGAATCGCCACACTGTCTTCCACAGTGGTTGAACTAATTTACACTCCCACCAACTGTGTAAGAGTGTTCCTATTTCTCCGCATCCTCTCCAGCATCTGTTGTCTCCAGATATTTTAACGATCACCATTCTAATTGGCGTGAGGTGGTATCTCAATGGGGTTTTGATTTGCATCTCTCTAATGAACAGTGATGATGAGCACTTTTTCATATGTTTCTTGGCTACATAAATGTCTTCTTTTGCGAAGTGTCTGTTTATATCTTTTGCCCAATTTTGATAAGGTTGTTTGTTTCTGTCTTTTAAATTTAAGTTCTTTGTAGATCCTGGATATTAGCTCAGTGTCAGATGGGTAGATTGCAAACATTTTATCCCATCTGTTGGTTGCCGGTTCACTCTAATGATTATTTCTTTTGCTGTGCAGAAGCTCTTAAGTTTAACTAGATCCCACTTGTCTATTTTGGCTTTTGTTGCCAAAGCTTTTGGTGTTTTAGTCATGAAGTCCTTGCCTATGCCTATGTCCTGAATGGTTTTGCCTAGGTTTTCTTCTGGGGTTTTTATGGCATTAGGTCTTATGTTTAAATCTTTAATCTATCCTTTAGATTAAATTTTTGTATAAGGTGTAAGGAAGGAGTCCAGTTTCTGCTTTCTGCATACTGCTAGCCAGTTTTCTCAATACCATTTATCAAACAGGGAATCCTTTCCCCATTGCCTATTTTTGTCAGGTTTGTCAAAGATCACACGGTTGTAGATGTGTGGTGTTACTTCCGAGGCCTCTGTTCTGTTCCACTGGTCTATATCTCTGTTTTGGTACCAGTATCATGCTGTTTTGGTTACTGTAGCCTTGTAGTATAGTTTGAAGTGAGGTAGTGTGATGCCTCCAGCTTTGTTTGTTTGTTTTTGCTTAGAATTGTCTTGGCCATGTGGGCTCTTTTTGGTCTCATATGAAGTTTAAGGTATTTTTTTTTTTCAATTCTGTGAAGAAGGTCAATGGTAGCTTGATGGGGATAGCATTGAATCTATAAATTACTTTGGGCAGTATGGCCATTTTCATGATATTGATTCTTCCTAACCATGAGCATGGAATGTTTTTCCATCTGTTTGTGTCTTATTTCCTAGAGCAGTGGTTTGTAGTTCTCCTTGAAGAGGTCCTTCACATACCTTTTTAGTTGTATTCCTAGGTATTTTATTCTCTTTGTAGCAATTGTAATGGGAATTCACTCATGATTTGGCTGTTAGTCTGTTATTGGTGTATAGGAATGCTTGTGATTTCTGCACATTGATTTTGTATCCTGAGACTTTGCTGAAGTTCTTATCAGCTTAAGGAGATTTTGGGCTGAGATGATGGGGTCTTCTCAATATACAATCATGTCGTCTGCAAATAGAGACCATTTGACTTCTTCTTTTCCTAACTGAATACCCTTTACTTGTTTTTCTTGCCTGATTGCTCTGGCTAGAACTTTCAATACTATGTTGAATAGGAGTGGTGAGAGAGGGCACCCTTGTCTAGTGCCAGTTTTCAAAGGGACTGTTTCCAGTTTTTGCCATTCAGTATGATATTGGCTGTGGGTTTGTCATAAATAGCTCTTATTATCTTGAGATACATTTCATCAATATCTAGTTTATTGAGAGTTTTTAGCATGAAGGGCTGTTGAATTTTGTCAAAGGCCTTCTCTGCATCTACTGAGATAATCACATTTTTGTCTTTGGTTCTGTTTATGTGATGGATTACTTTATAGATTTGTATATGTTGAACCAGCCTTGCATCCCTGGGATGAAGCTGACTTGATTGTGATGGATAAGCTTTTTGATGTGCGATATTGGCCTGAAATTTTCTTTTTTTAGTTGTGTCTGCCAGGTTTTGGAACCAGGATGATGTTGGTCTCATAAAAGGAGTTAGGGAGGATTCCCTCCTTTTTGTATTGTTTGGAATCATTTCAGAAGGAATGTACCAGCTCCTCTTTGTACCTCTGGTAGAATTCGGCTGTGAACCCGTCTGGTCCTGGACTTTTTTAGTTGTAGGCTATTAATTGCTGCCTGAATTTCAGACCTTGTTGTTGGTCTATTCAGGAATTCAACTTCTTCCTGGTTTAGTCTTGGGAAGGTGTAAGTGTCCAGGAATTTATCCATTTCTTCCAGATTTACTGGTTTACAGGCATAGAGGTGTTTGTAGTAATCTCTGATGCTAGTTTGTATTTCTGTGGAATCAGTGGTGATATTCATTTTATCATTTTTTAATTGAATCTATCTGAATCTTCTCTCTTTTCATTTTTATTAGTCTGGCTAGCAGTGTATCTATTTTGTTGATCTTTCAGAAAACCAGCTCCTGGATTCATGGATTTTTTTTGAAGGGTTTTTTATGTCTCTATCTCCTTCAGTTCTGGTCTGATCTTAGTTATTTGTTTCTTGTCTCCTGCTAGCTTTTTAATTTGTTTGATCTTACTTCTAGTGCTTTTTTTTTTTTGAGAAAGAGTTTCACTCTTGTTACCCAGGCTGGAGTGCAATGGTGTGATCTTGGCTCACCGCAAACTCTGCCTCCTGGGTTCAGGCAATTCTCCTGCCTCAGCCTCCTGAGTAGCTGGGATTACAGGCACGCACCACTGTGCCCAGCTTTTAGTTCTTTTAATTGTAATGAGAGGATGTCAATTTTAGATCTTTTCTCTCTTCTCATACAGGCATTTATTGCTATAATTTTCCCTCTAGACACTGCTTTAAATGTGTCCCAGATATTTTCGGTACATTTTGCCTTTGTTCTTATTGGTTTTGAAAAACATCTTTATTTCTGCCTTTATTTCATTATTTACCCAGTAGTCACTCAGGAGCAGGCTGCTCAGTTTCCATGTGGTTGTGCACTTTTGAGTGAGTATCTTAATCCTGAGTTCTAATTTGATTGTACTGTGGTCTGAGAGACTGTTATGATTTCTGTTCTTTTGCATTTGCTGAGGAGTGATTTACTTCCAATTATGTGGTTAATTTTAGAGTAAGTGAGATGTGGTGCTGAGAAGAATGTATATTCTGTGGATTTGGGGTGGAGAGTTCTGTAAATGTCTATTAGGTTTGCTTGGTCCAGGCTTGAGTTCAAGTCCTGGATATCCTTGTTAATTTTCTGTCCCATTGATCTGTCTAATATTGACAATGGAGTGTTAAAGTTTTCCACTCTTATTGTTTGGGAGTCTAAGTCTCTTTGTAGGTCATTAAGAACTTGCTTTGCACATCTGGGTGCTCCTGTATTGAGTGCCTATATATTTAGAATAGTTACCTCTTCTTGTTGCATTGATCCCTTTACCATTATGTAATGCCCTTTTTAAAAAAATCTCTTTTGATCTTTGTTGGCTTAAAATCTGTTTTGCCAGAGACAAAATTGCAACCTCTGCTTTTTTTTTTTTTTTTTTGCTTTCCATTTGCTTGGTAAATTTTCCTCCATCCCTTTATTTTGAGCCTATGTGTGTCTTTGCACATGAGATGGGTCTCCTGAATACCAATGGGTCTTGACTATCCAATTTGACAGACTGTGTCTTTTGATTGGGGCATTTAGCCCATTTACATTTAAGATTAATATTGTTATGTGTGAATTTGATCCTGCCATTTTGATACTAGCTGGATGTTTTACTTGTTAGCTGATACATTTTATTCATTGTGTCGATGGTCTTTACCATCTGATGTTTTTGGAGTGGCTGGTACTGGTTGTTCCTTCCCATGCTTAGTGCTTCTTTCAGGAGCTCTTGTAAGTCAGGCCTGGTGGTGACAAAATCTCTCAGCAATTGCTTGTCCATAAAGGATTTTATTTCTTCTTTGCTTGTGAAGCTTAGTTTGGCTGGATATAAAATTCTGGGTTGGAAGTTATTTTCTTTAAGGATGTTGAATATCGGTCCTCAGTCTCTTCTGGCTTGCAGGGATTCTGCCGAGAGATCTGCTGAGTCTAGTGGGTAACTTCACCTTTCTAGTTGTCCTTAGCATTTTTTTCTTTATTTCAACCCTGGTGAATCTTGACAATTATGTGCCTTGGGGTAGCTCTTCTTGAGGAATATCTTTGTGGTGTTCTCTGTATTTCCTTGATTTGAATGTTGGCTTGTCTTGCTAGGTTGGGGAAGTTCTCCTGGATAATACCCTGAGGAGTGTTTTCCAACTTGGTTTCATTCTCCCCATCACATTCAGGTACACTGATCAAACATAGATTAGGTCTTTTCACTAATCCCGTACCTCTTGGAGGCTTGGTTCATTTCTGTTCACTTTTTTCTCTGATCTTGCCTTCACATTTTATTTCATTGAGTTGATCTTCAGTTTCTGATATCCTTTCTTCTGCTTGTTCTTTCGGTGATTGAGTATGTGTACACTTTGAGACACTCTTCTGCTGTGTTCTTCAGCCCCATCAAGTCATTTATGTTCTTCTCTAAGCTGGTTATTCTGGTTAGCACTTACTCTAACCTCTTCTCCACGTTCTTACTTTCTTTACATTGGGTTAGAACATGCTCCTTTAGCTCAGAGAAGTTTGTTATTACCCACCTTCAGAATTTTAGACTCCCATTCTCTAGAGCTCTCCTTTTACCATATCACCCTCCCTTCACCCTTCAGAGGCTTTGGTTGCCCCATGCACTGTCATTTTTTTCTTTAGGCCATAGAAATGGCAGGCTTTCTGTCAGAGTTTGAGGCCCTGAGCTGTAATCATAGCCTCCCCTCAAGTTCTCTCTCCCAAATCAAAAACTCACTTTATGCCTCCTCCTCCTACCAAGTATCAACTCCCCTAATTACATCTAATTCTGCTCATTTTCAAAATCACTTAGGTAGTTTGATTTCTTGTTCTTGCCCAGAATTTACAGCAATCATCTGTGTGAGGGTTGGTCTACTGCAAAGTATTACACTATACTAGAAGCAGAATTCAGTCTAAAATTTATTTTCAGAATAATTAAAAGAGTATTGAAATGCAACTAATTCATGAAAAGTTCAGGATACAAAATCAATATACAAAAATTAGTTGCATTTTATACACTGTTTATGGATTAGGAGACATCAGAAAAGAAACTTCCTTTTCATATTATAATAACCGATTTAATTATTTTATATAATAAACCAGAATTTGCATTCACTACAATTTTCATTATTTTATTCTGCTATTAGTGAACCCATTTTCAGTCACTGCTATTTAATTTTAATTGGCTAAATGAGCTAGTGAGCACGGATACATATAAAGATACTATCTTACTATATTCATTCAAAAAGTGAATGAAAGATTGATTACCAGATACAGGTGATGGGGAGGAAGGCAGCAAAGCACACTGCCACGTGTGAACCTATGCAACAGTCTTGCATGCTCTTTACATGTACCCCAAAACCTAAAACGCAATAAAAAAAGAAAAAAAATTGATTACAATGAAAATATTTTTATTTTGAGGTACTTATATTAACTAAATACTGTTCAATTCTCCCACTTTTCTTTACATCACCTACTGTACATTCTGCATTAGGATGGGATACAGTATGCCGTTTAATCTTTACATAAGATTAGGAAGTGAAATTATCAGTGCTGTCAAAATCTGGCCATTCCAGATTTCCAAAATGTGAATTTCTGAAGCAAAACCCACAGACTTTTAAAAACTTTGGAGACCTCATTACAGTTTGAAACACATTGCCCCGGCATTTTTAGAGAATGAATGTTCTATGAAACTTTAGGGCATCACTTTTACTAATAGGATATAATTTCAAAGTAGATATACAAACAAATACAAATTTTAATACTTTTATTCTTTTAAGTTTGTAAAGTATCACCCTGTTTTCAGTTCTAAATGTGTCCTGATTTAAGCATATGTCATTCTTACATGTTTACATAGGTGTCTACTAGACCAAGTTCTTCATAACAACAAAAAACCTTCGATGCTCCTGTTTATTTTCTGTCTCATTCTATGTGTCTGTCTTCTGACTGGTTCATTTACCATGGCCAACCAGAGCTCTAGAAAAATATCCCGATTCCTAGATACTGCCATAGAAAACTGGTTTTACAATGTAGAGTGCCCTCTATTTGTAGTAGCAGAAATTACCTAAAAACTAAATCAGGATCAGGAGACAAGAGGATATAAAAATCAAAGCAAGTTCCACCCAAGGCTTAGACCCCCTTGCAGATCTATGGTAGGTTTTTCTAAGAACCAGCTTTTTGCTTATTGATGTTCTCTGTTTTATTTTCAGTTCATTTGTTTCTGCTCTAATCTTCATTATTTATTTTCATGTTTTCTTTAGGTTTAAATTGCTCCTCTTTTTGTAGTTTCTTAACATAGAAGAATAGATGATTGGCTTGAGATTTCCTTTCTATTGAAATGCTATGGATTTCCCTTTGAGTGCTGTTGGCTGCATTGCACATATTTAATGTTGCATTCTCATTTTTGTTACTTACAAATGCTTTAATTTCTTGAATCATCCTTTTTCATCTGTGGATTATTTGTGTTTAAATAATTGTGTAGAAATTAAAATGTGTTTAATTTCTAAGTGTTTGGAGATGCTTACATGTGTTATTGATGTGGCTTAATTCCTTCATGGTTAAATACATACTTTGTATGATTTCAATTCTTTTGAATCTACTCATGTTTGTTTTACAACCAAGGATATGGTCTATATTGATGTATATTTCATAGGCACTTGAAAAGAGTATTATTATTTTGTTGTTGTTGGGTTGAATGACTTACAGAGGTCAATTAGATGTAACTGGCTGATGGCCTTTTATATCCTTGCTGATCATCTGTTTACAGGCTACACAGATTACTAAGAGAAAGGATTATTGAAGTATCCAACAATAATCATAGATCTATTTCCATCATCAGTCTATCCATTTCTCTTTCACATATTTCAAAGCTGTTTTTAGTTGCATACACATTTAAAATTGTTTTCTTCTTGGTGATTTGACCCTTTTATCATTTTGTAATGAACTTCTTTATTCCTGAAATTTCTCTATGCTCTAAAATCTACTTGATCTGATGTTATGGTAGCCAGTCCAGCTTTCTTTTGATAGTAAATATTTTTTCCACCTTTTCACTTTTAGCTTACATATGTAATTATATTTGAAGTAAATTACATGTAGATAGCATAAAGTTGGGTAATTTTTAAATCAATTCAATCTCTTTTAATTTGTATGTTTAGACCATTTACATTTAATAATATTATTGATATGTTTGAATTTGTTTGTTTGGATTTAGGTCACCGTTTTATTATACGCTTAATGCCAGTTTTCACTACTTCTCTTCTTCTGCCTTCTTTTGGATCATTTGAGCATATTTTAACATTTCATGTTAGCTTATCTATTATGTTTTGACTATATAATTTTGAACAGTTTTTAATGGTTTCTTTAGACATTATAATACACACATCGAACTTTTCAGTCAAGTTGGAGAACATATTTTTCTACTTCAAAGATTAGGTGGCACCATCCTAACCCCTTTAATCTGTCATTGTATTCACACCTGCATACATTAAACCCTGCATAACCGCAGTATGTTAAACAACGAGCATATTTTAAACACACAATGCTGTTTAAAGTTTCTTTCCCATATCACTTCCCTCCTGTTTGAAGAACTTTTTTTCGCAATTCTTTTAGAGAAGGTTTGGTGGCAATAAATGTGATTGGTTTTGTTCTGAGAGATTCACTTCACTTTTATTCCCAAAGGTTATTTTTATAGAATTCTGGGCTGACAGTTACTTTTAACACTTACAAAATCGTGGGTCTCTTCCTTCTGGCTTCAATGATTTCTGATGAGAAATCAACAATTGTTTGAATCATGTGTCACACAGTCTCTGAGGTTCCATTCAATTTTTTTTCTGATACTCAGATTAAGTGATTTCTATAGATCTACCTTCAAGATTTTCAGAATGGCAGGTAAGTGAGCACTGCTTTCCATTTCAAGTTACCTCCTTGAAGGACAGGGATGAAGCTGGAGACCATCATTCTCAGCAGACTGACACGAGAACAGAAAAGCAAGCACTGCATGTTATCACTCATAAGTGGGTGTTGAACAACGAGAACACATGGACACAGGGAGGGGAACATCACACACTGGGCCTGCCGGGAGGTGGAGGGGCTAGGGGAGGGATAGCAGGGGGTGGGGGGATTGAGAAGTGCTAACATTAGGAGAAAGACCTGATGTAGATGATGGGGGATGGATGCAGCAAACCACCATGGCATGTGTGTACCTGTGTAACAAACCTGTACATTCTGCACATGTACCGTAGAACTTAAGGTGTAACAAAAGAAAAAATAAAATAAAGTTACCGTTTGATTAGCCCCTAAAAAGAGGCAGCCTGTTCTTTGAAGCCAGACATTGACTTCTCCTCTCTAATAATAAGAGTCCTGGATGGAACTTCTTCCAATACAGGCCTGTTTCATCTCCACGGAGAATCTGCTGTGAATGTGGCCACATTTATCACCGATCCTCACTACATTTTCCGGATAACTTGCTGCAGCTTCTACATCAACATTTGCTGCTTCACCAGGTGCTGTTGTTACGGAGATGGCTTCTCTCCTTAAATCTCATGAACCAACTTTTCTTTCCCAGCTTCCTCACCTCTCTTGGCCATCAGAGAGTTGAGGAGAGTTAGGGTTTTTTTCCTCTGGATTAGGCTTTGGCCTAATGGAATGTTGTGGCCTGTTGGATCTTCAGTCCAGACTATGAAAGCTTTTTCTTTATCAGCCATATTGTTTCACTTACCATTTATGTAGTCACGGTAGCAGCACTTTTCTTTCGAGTTTTTTCTTTGCATTCACAGCTTGGCTAATTGTCACCAGAGGCCTAACATTTGGCCTCTCTTGGCTTTTGACATGGCTTTCTCACTAAGCTTAATCATTTCTAGCTTTTGACTTAAAGTGAAGATATGCAAGTGTTTCTTTTACTTGAACACTTACATGCCATTGTAGGGTTATTAATTGGCCTAATTTCAAAATTATTGCATCTTAGGGAATAGGGAGGCCCAAAGAGAGGGAGAGAAATGGGGAAGGCTAGTGTGCGGAGCAGGCAGAACATGAACATTGATCAATTAAGTTTGCAGTTTCATATGGGTGAGATTCCTGCCACTCCAAAATAATTACAACAGCAAAGACCACCGATCACAAATCATCAAAACAAATATGATAATAATAATAAAGTTTTAAGTATTGTGGGAATTAGCAAAATGTGACAGAGATAAATGTGAACAAAAGGTGATGGAAAAATGGTGTTGACAGATGTGCTGACACAGGTTTCTCACAAACCTTGAATTTGTAAAAGACACAGTATCTGTGAAACAAAAAAGTGAAGCTCAGGGGTTGCTGGCAAGATGGCTGAAAAGGAACAGCTCCAGTGAGAAGCTCCCAGCGAGACAGACACAGAAGGGAAGTGATCTCCACATTTCTGCTGAGGTACCTGGTTCATCTCATTTTGACTGGTTGGACAGCGGTTGCAGCCCAAGGAGGGTGAGCTGAAGCAGGCTGGCGCGTCATCTCACCTGGGAAGTGCAAGAGGCCAGAACACTCCCTCTCTTAGCCAAGGAAAGCCACTAGGGACTGTTCCCTGCACTCTGGCCCAGATACTGGGCTTTTCCCATGGGCAACCCACAGACCAGGAGGTTCCCTCTGGTGCCTACAACACCGGGGCCCTGTTTTTCCAGCACAAAACTGGGAGGCCATTTGGGAAGACATCAAGCTAGCAACAGCAGTTTTGTTTTTTTCATACCCTGGTGCTATCTGGAACACCAGTGAGACAGAACCGCTCAGTCATCTGCAAAGGGGGCTGAAGCCAGGGAGCCAAGTGATCTGGCTCGGTGAGTCCCATCCCCCTGAAGACCAGCAAGCTAATATCCACTGGCTTGAAATTCTCCCAGCCAGCACAGCGGTCTGAGCTTGAGCTGGGACATTCGAGCTTGGTGTGGGGAGGGGTGTCCACCATTGCTGAGGCTGGAGCAGGCAGTTATATTACAGTGTAAACAAAATCACTGGGAAGTTCAAACTGGGCAGAGCCCATGGCAGCTCAGCAAGGCCTCTGCAGGCAGCAAAAAGGCAGGAACCCATCAGGAACTTATAAATAAAGCCCCCACCTTCTTCAGAGAGAGCACCTGGGAAAAGGGGCTGTTGTGGGTGCAGCTTTAGCAGACTTCCACATCCCTGCCTGGAAGCTCTGAAAAAACCAGCGGATCTCCCAGCACAGCACTCCAGCTTGGATAAGGGACAGGATGCCTCCTCAAGTGGGTACTGGACCCCCGTGTATTCCGACTGGGAGATACCTCCCAATAGGGACCAACAGACACCTCATACGGGAGAGCTCTGGCTGGCATGTGGCAGGTACCCTTCAGGGATGAGGCCTCCAGAGGAAGGAACAGCAGCAATATTTGCTGTCATGCAGCCCCTGCTGGTGATTCCCAGGCAAGCAGGGTCTGGAGTGGATGTCCAGCAAACTCCAGCAGACCTGCAGCACGGGGGCCTGACTGTTAGAAGGAAAACTAAGAAACAAAAAGAAATAGTCTCAACATCCACAGAAAGGACGTCCACTCAAAGACCCCATCCAAAGGTAACCGACTTCAAAGACGAAAGGTAGATAAATCCACAAATATGGAAGAAATCAGTGCAAAAAAGGTGAAAATTCCAAAAGCTAGAATGCCTCTTCTCCTCCAAGGGATCACAACTCCTCATCAGCAAGGGAACAAAACTGGATGAAGAATGAGTTTGACAAAAACTTCTCTAAGGTAAAGGAGCATGTTCTAACCCAATGCAAGGAAGCTAAGAACCTTGAAGAAAGGTGAGATGAAATGCTAACTAGATTAACCAAGATAGAAAAGAATATAAATAAGTTGATGGAGCTGAAAAACACAGCATGAGAACGTTGTGAAGAAAACATGAGTTTTAATAGCTGAATTGATCAAGCGGAAGAAAAGATATCAGAGATTCAAGATCAACACAATGAAATAAAGTGAGAAGACAAGATTAGATAACAAAGTGAAAAGAAATGAACAAAGCCTCTAAGAAAAATGGATTACTTGAAAAGACCAAATCTACGTTTGATTGCTGTACCTGAAAGTCACAGGGAGAATAACACCAAGCTGGAAAGCACTCTTCAGGATATTATCCAGGATAAAGTCCCCAATCTACCAAGGTAGGACAACATTCAAATTCAGGAAATACAGAGAACACCACAAAGATACTTCTTGAGAAGGGTGACCCCAAGACACATAATCGTCAGATTCACCAGGGTTGAAATGAAGGAGAAAATACTAAGAACAGCCAGAGAGAAAGGTCGGGTTACCCACAGATGGAAGCCCATCAGACTCACAGCAGTTTTCTCAGCAGAAACCATACAAGCCAGAAGAGAGTGGGGGCCGATATTCAACAACCTTAAAGCAAATGATTTTCAGCCTAGAATTTCATATCCAGCCAAACTAAGCTTCATAAGCAAAGGATAAATAAAACACTTTATGGACAAGCAACTGCTGAGATATTCTGTCACCACCAGGCCTGCCTTACAAGAGCTCCTGAAAGAAGCACTAAGCATGGAAAGAAACAACCATTATCAGCCACTGCAAAAACATATCAAATTGTAAAGACCATCAACACTGAAGAGTCGGCATCAACTAACAAGTAAAATAACCAGCTAGCATCATAATGACAAGATCAAATACACATATAACAATATTAATCTTAAATGCAAACAGGCTAAATGCCCCCATTGAAAGACAGAGACTGGCAAAATGGACAAGGAGTCAAGACCCTTCGGTGTGCTGTATTCAGCAGACCCATCTCACATGCAAAGACACACAAAAGCTCAAAATAAAGGTATCAAGGAATATTTACCAAGTAAATGGAAAGCAAAAAAAAAAAAAAAAAGCAAGGGTTGCAGTCCTAGTCTCTCATAAAACAGACTTTAAACCAACAAAAGGGATTACATAACGGTAAGCGGATCAATGCAACAAGAAGAGCTAACTATCCTAAATAACTATACACCTCACACAGGAGCACCCAGATTCATAAAGCAAGTTCTTAGAGACCTACAAAGAGACACAGACTACCACACAGTAAGACCGGGAAACCCCACTGCCAATATTATACAGATCAATGAGACAGAAAATTAACAAGGATATCCAGGACTTGAACTCAGATCTGGACCAAGCAGACCTAATAGACATCTACAGTCTCTCAGGCCACAGTGCAATCAAATTAGAATTCAGGACTAAGAAACTCACTCAAAACTGCACAACTACATGGAAACTGAAAAAACGTCTCCTGAATGACTACTGGATAAATAATAAAATGAAGGAAGAAATAAAGATGTTCTTTGAAATCAATGAGAATAAAGACACAACATACCAGAATCTCTGGCACATTTAAAGAAGTGAGTAGAGGGAAATTTATAGCACTAAATGCCTACATGAGAAGGGAGGAAAGTTCTAAAATTGACACCCTCTCATCACAATTAAAAGCAATAGAGGAGTAAGATCAAGCAAATTCAAAAGCTAGCAGAAAACAAGAAATAAATAAGATCAAAGCAGAACTGAAGGAGATAGAGATACAAAAAACCCTCCAAAATATCAATGAATCCAGGCGGTGGTTTTTTGAAAAGATCAACAAAATAGATAGACTGCTAGCCAGACTAATAAAGAATGAAAAGAGAAGAATCAAATAGATGCAATAAAAAATGATAAAATGAATATCACCACTGATCCCACGAAATACAAACTACCATCAGAGAATACTGTAAACATTTCTATGCAAATACACTGGAAAATCTAGAAGAAATGGATAAATTCCTGGACACTTACACCTTCCCAAGACTAAACCAGGAAGAAGTTGAATTCCTGAGTAGACCAACAAAAAGGTCTGAAATTCAGGGAGCAATTAATAGCCTACAAACCAAAAAAAGGTCCAGGACCAGACGGGTTCACAGCCGAATTCTACCAGAGGTACAAAGAGGAGCTGGTACATTCCTTCTGAAAAGATTCCAAACAATACGAAAACTATACAAACAATACAAAAACCTCCCTAACTCCTTTTATGAGACCAACATCATCCTGGTTCCAAAACCTGGCAGACACAACTAAAAAAGAAAATTTCAGGCCAATATTCCTAATGAACGTTATTGCAAAAATCCTCAATAAAATATGGGCAAACCGAATCCAACAGCACATGAAATAGCTGATCCATCATGATCAAGTCAGCTTCATCCCTGGGAAGCAAGGCTGGTTCAACATACACAAATAAATAAACGTAATTCATCACATAAACAGAACCAAAGACAAAAACCACGTGATTATCGCAAAAGATCCAGAGAAGGCTTTTGACAAAATTCAACAGCCCTTTATGCTAAATCTTTCAATAAACTAGATATTGATGGAATGTATCTCAAAACAATAAGAGTTATTTATGACAAACCCACAGCCAGTATCACACTGAATCGGCAAAAACCGGAAGCATTGCCTTTGAAAACCGGCACAAGACAAGGATGCCCCTCTCACCACTCCTATTCAATACAGTACTGGAAGTTCTGGCCAGGGCAATCAGGCAAGAAAAAGAAATCGAGGATATTCAATTAGGAAAAGAGGAAGTCAAATGGTCTCTATTTCCAGACGACATGATTGTATATTTAGAAGACCCCATCATCTTAGCCCAAAATCTCCTTAAGCTGATAAACAACTTCGGTAAAGTCTCAGGATATAAAATCAATGTGCAGAAATCACAAGCATTGCTATACACCAATAACAGACAAACAGAGAGCCAAAACATGAGTGAACTCCCATTCACAACTGCTACAAAGAGAATAAAATACCTAGGAATACAACTAACAAAGGATGTAAAGGACCTCTTCAGGGAGAACTACAAACCACTGCTCAAAGAAATAAGAGAGGACACAAACAGATGGGAAAACATTCCATGCTCATGGTTAGGAAGAATCAGTATTGTGAAAATGCCCTAAGTAATTTATAGATTCAACGCTGTCCCCACCAAACCCAAAAAGAGCCCACATAGCCAAGACAATCCTAAGGAAAAAAAACCCAAAGCTGGAGGCATCACGCAGAGATACAGACCAACGGAACAGAAGAAATAATCCCACACATCTACAACCATCTGATCTCTGACAAAACTGGCAAAAACAAGCGATGGGAAAGGATTCCTTCTTTTTTTTTGAGATGGAGTTTCGCTCTTGTTACCCAGGCTGGAGTGCAATGGCGCGATCTCGGCTCACCGCAACCTCCGCCTCCTGGGTTCAGGCAATTCTCCTGCCTCAGCCTCCTGAGTAGCTGGGATTACAGGCACGCGCCACCGTGCCCAGCTAATTTTTTGTATTTTTAGTAGAGACGGGGTTTCACCATGTTGACCAGGATGGTCTCGACCTCTTGACCTCATGATCCACTTGCCTCGGCCTCCCAAAGTGCTGGGATTACAGGCTTGAGCCACGGCATCCGGCCCAAGGATTCCTTCTTTAACAAATGGTGTTGGGAAAACTGGCTAGCCATATGGAGAAAGCTGAAGTGGATCTCTTCCTTACACTTTATACAAAAATTAACTAAAGATGGATTAAAGATTTAAACATAAGACCTAAAACCATAAAAACCCTAGAAGAAAACCTAGGCAACACCATTCAGGACACAGGCATAGGCAAGGACTTCATGACTAAAACACCAAAAACAGTGGCAACAAAAGCCAAAATAGACAAATGGGACTTAATTAATGTAAAGAGCTTCTGAACAGCAAAATAAACTATCATTAGAGTGAACTGGAAACATACAGAATGGGAGAAAATTTTTGCAATCTAGCCATCTGACACAGGGCTAATATCCAGAATCTACAAAGAACTTTAACAAATTTATAAGAAGAAAAAAATCCCATGAAAAAGTGGGCAAAAGATATAAACAGACACTTCTCAAAAGCAGGCATTTATGCAGCTTACAAACATGAAGTGCTCATCATCACCGGTCATTAGAGAAATGCAATCAATATCACATTGAGATACTGTCTCACACCAGTGAGAATGGTGATCATTAGAAAAATCTGGGGATAACAGATGCTGGAGAGGATGTGGAGAAATACGAACCCTTTTACACTGTTGGTGGGAAGGTAAATTAGTTCAAACATTGTGGAAGATAGTGTGGCCATTCCTCAATGACCTAGAAATAGAAATTCCATTTGACCCAGAAATCCCATTACTGGGTTTATGCCCAAAGGATCATAAGTATTCTACTATAAAGACACATATGTTTATTGTGGCACTGTTCACAATAGCAAAGACTTGGAACCAACCCAAATGCCCATCCATGATAGACTGGATAAAGAAAATGTGGCACATATACACCATGGAATACTATGCAGCCATAAAAAGGATGAGTTCATGTCCTTTGCAGGGACATGGATGAAGCTGGAAACCATCATTCTCAGCAAACTGACACAAGAACAGAAAACCAAACACCGCATGTTCTCTCTCATAAGTGGGAGCTGAACAATGAGAACACGTGGACACAGGGAGGGGAACATCATATATTGGGGCCTTCAGGGCATGGGGGGCCAGGGGTGAGATAGCATTAGAAGTACCTAATGTAGATGGCAGGGTGATGGATGCAGTGAACCATCATGGCACGTGTATACCTATGTAACAAACCTGCATGTTCTGCACAGGTACCCCAGAACTTAAAGTATAATAAAAAAAAAAATGAAGCTCAATTAAATGAGGTATGCACTATTAGGGAGTTGCACTACTGTTTTTTCTCATTGCAGTTCCTTAGCATTCTACCTTAGCATATGACTATACATTAATAGTGATTTAGCCCCTTTAAAAAACAATTTAAAGTCAGGCTAAAGAAAAAAAATACAACATCATGACTTAACTGAATATAAAGATTTCTTTAGAGTAAGACACTCTTAGCATTATCACTTTTCTTTCTGTCATGAAATAATCTTCTGATGTAGATATTTTTCTCAGTTAGTTTCTGGGAGGTAGAATATATTAAGAGTGAAGAGAGAAATTTAAATAAATATAAAACTGATATCATTAAGTTAGATACAGAGTACTGTATCATCATTAAGACAAACTTAGCTCTTCTTTGAGGTGCCAGTAATTCAAATGTTCTATCAAAAGGAAATGTAATTGTAGGTTAAATACATATAGTTGCTGCTTGTATGCTCATTCTACTTTAGGGAAAGCCTTATTCATATACAGACTCAGAAGCTGCTCACTTAGTATGATTTGCTTGGTACTGATCAATGGAGGCTTCCATCTCAGAATTTTCCTCATCTCTTTTAAGAAAGAGTCTTAGTGTATTTGTTCCCATTCCTCACACAGACAGCTGAATATTTGCTATATTTAAAGACCTTATTAAAAGAAAAATATTGCCTCTTTTCTTTATATAGACACACACTTCCTTTTAATCAGCAAACGTATCATGATTATTTTTCCAAAGTCCTGTGTTAGATATATATTCTTTTAGAAGACAAGTTTTGACATTAACAAGATACCATCTTAAAATTCTTTTCATTTGTTCTTAAAAAAATCTTGTCCTGCTATGCATAAATAAAATGAAATTATTCACAGTATGAGGGTTTTACAGTGTGAAAAGCAATAAGCGATATTTTATGAAACAATAAACTCACAGAATTGGGGAGCGTACTTAAGATAATTACCCAGCATCTAAAAATGCACTAAAAACACTATCAGATGCATAATAAAGTTCCTAAACGGCAAGAGGTAAGAGCTGATATATCGTATCTAAGAATTACAAAAAACAACGTAATTTTAAAAACCCCTAAAACTTGGTAAGAATAGTATACTTGCAAGATATAATTATAAATCTGCCTAAGAAAGTCCCAGGGAAGAGTTAAGTGATCAAAGTGTGAGCTTCCTATGTCCTTAGGAAGGTGCTTACATCCTGACACACACACACACACACACATACACACACACACACACACACATACACACACACACATACACACACACACATACACACACATACACACACACATATACACACACACACACGCACACAGAACCTAAGAAGAGTGCAAATGTGAAATTGGTTTTAACTCCAGCAGTAATGATTACATTTAACTGGAGGAAACAGAAATCAATTTTACTAATATAACATTACGATGCTTCATAAAGTATTTGGAAGAATTTATAAATATTTTCCAAGATATTGTAAGAGACAGACCAAATTCTGAGCCTAGTCCTTAATGGACCTTTATGTTATTCCTTTAGGCAAATCGCAAAAGTTTAGAACACTGAGGCATGACTATGAAATGTTTGTAATGAAGTAAACTTTCTTAGCAACAGTTACTTGTTATATAACTGAAAAATACAAATATCTACAAACTGAACTATTAATGTCTCTACTGCAGGGAAGTTTAAATTTTTCCCCGATCTGTTCATGGACTAACAGAAAAAAATGCATTCAAATTTATTTTGTGCATTCATGTTCACAGGAGTCACACAATATATAAAATCTCAAAGAAATGGCCAGATGACGTTTTTATACCATCCTGAAGAATAGGGGCTTAAAGCTTCTCCCAAAACAGTTGATGGTGGCAACACAGGTTATGGGAGCAGGGAAGGGGAGGCCTGGCCAGCAAAGGTGCTCTGGTTACACAGATGGAGCCTCACAGGTAGCAGAATCTCAGTTAAAGGTGTCAGACTTTCAGTTCATCTTTCCTTAATCCAGACACGGGAGGGCTTCGGAGAAAGCTTGGCTGCATCAGAAGAAAATCTTTCCCACAAGAGACAGCTTCGAAGGGTTACTTGTTTGCAGGCCCTCTGCATAGCTTTCTCAAAATACACCAAATAAGTATATTCTGGAGTGAATTATTATGGTTCCTTCACCATATTTCACCATATACATTTCAAGGCTATCAATAGTAGCTATTGTTTACCTCAAAATATTGATAAAACAAAACAAAACAAAAAAATCATCAGGAAATCTGAAAACGCAAGCCAGATGCTTGGGGACAATTTGTGTGATTATACTTTTAAAAGTTAACATATTTGATGCTTCACAATCTGCCTTATCTCTTGCCATCATCCATTTAAAGAAAATAACAAAAACCAGAAGGCCAAGAGTTAATACTTTTCATTCTAAACGGGAAAAAAGAATTTCCAAGGGCATTGCTTTCCAGCAATTTGAATCTAATTTTTCATTTCTAATACAATTATTTAAGAAGGACGTAATTTCAAATTGTTTTATTGGACTTTAGAATAATGTTGAGCTTTGCTGAGAAGCCACGTCAAGGGCAAGAACACAGATTCCAGAGCCTGATCCTGTAGACTCCAAATCGGAGTCTTCCATTTATTTGCAATGTGCTATCTCTTGCCTCACCTTATCGTCCGTTGTGGGGGTCAACAAACTCTTTATGTAAAAGGCATCAGACAGGATACATTTTAGGGTTTACAGGCCACATACAGTCTTTTTTTTTTTTTTGAAAATGCAGCTATGGAGCCACATACAGTCTTAACTTTTTTTCTGAGACCAAGTCTGACTCTGTCACCAGGCTGGAGTGTAGTGGCGCAATCTGGGCTCACTGCAACCTCTGCCTTTTGGGTTCCAGTGATCCTCATGCCTCAGTCTCCTGCGTAGCTGGGACCACAGGCACGTCCCACCATACCTGGCTAATTTTTGCATTTTCAGTAGAGATGAGGTTTCACCATGTTGGCAAGGCTGGTCTTGAACTCCTATCCTCAAGTAATCCGCCTGCTTTGGGCTCCCAAAGTGCTGGGTTTACAGACGTGAGCCACCATGCCTGGCCTAACAACTCTTTAAAAATGTAAAATAAATATTAATGGAAGTACAAAAACAGGTTAGCAGTTTACTGACACCTGATCTATATAATAGAGATAGTATTTACCTCACAGGGTTCTTAAAACAATTAAATGAATGCATGTAAAGCGCTTATAAAGTGTGGGCAGACTGCAGAGCTATACGATGTTTATCATTACTACTGTATTTCTAATCGAATTTTATTTTCAAAATATCTAGTATTCCTGGATGGCTTTTTTTTTTTTTGAGATGGATTCTCATTTTGTCACCCAGGCTGGAGCGCAGTGGTATGATCTAGGTTCACTGCAACCTCTGCCTCCTGGGTTCAAATGATTCTCCTGCCTCAGCCTCCTGAGTAACTGGGATACAGGCATGCACCACCACGCCCAGCTAATTTTGTATTTTTAGTAGACATAGGATTTCTCCACGTTGGTCAGGCTGGTCTCGAACCCCTGACTTTAGGTGATCTGCCTGCCTCGGCCTCCCAAAGGTGCTGGGATTACAGGTGTGAGCTACTGTGCCTGGCTTCCTGGATGATTTTAGCATTACTTGGTGATTTGAAATTTGGAGACAGATTTTTATCCTTCTTGGTTTATTCTAAATTGCCAGAAAAGCAGTTGAACAGTGTGCTGATGAAGCTTCTAAACGTGGCACTGAAATCAAGTGACTGGAAGAAAGAGCCATGCTCTGAGGCAGGCGAAGCTGAGCGGGAGCTTCTCCTTATGGATGGATTTTCTCCATCCATAAGGAGAAAGATGAAAATATAACAACTAAGTAACCAGAAACATTCAATTAAACACAGTAACCACTTCTTAATCATTACAGTATTTCTTTCTAGTCACAGATATATGCAAACCTATTTATCTAGGTGACCATGAAATACCATTTACTTTTTTTTTTTTAGACGGAGTTTCGCTCTTGTTACCCAGGCTGGAATGCAATGGCACGATCTCGGCTCACCACAATCTCCGCCTCCTGGGTTCAGGCAATTCTCCTGCCTCAGCCTCCTGAGTAGCTGGGATTACAGGCACGCACCACCGTGCCCAGCTAATTTTTTGTATTTTTAGTAGAGACAGGGTTTCACCATGTTGACCAGGATGGTCTCGATCTCTTGACCTCCTGATCCACCCACCTTGGCCTCCCAAAGTGCTGGGATTACAGGTGTGAGCCACCGCGCCCGGCCAGTCATTTATTTTTTTGTACAAAGGGAATAAGCAGAAAGCAGAAAATAAGTACAAACTTGGTTAAAATGCAATAGTATTTTAATGTACCAGAATTCTAAGCAAGATGAGTTTGTCTTAAGTATTGCAACTGACTGAACGTTTGTGTTCTCCAAAAATTTCTATGCTGAAATTCTAACCCCCTACGTGATGATACGTGATGATATTAGGTGGTGGGGTCTTTGGGAAGAGCAATGTGAAGATGTAATGGGATTAGTGCTCTTACCAAAGGATTCCAGAGAGTTCTCCAGCCCTCTCTTTGCCATGTGAGGATACACGAGGAAGATGGCAGTCTGCAACCAAGAGGGCTCTCACCAGAACCCAACCAGGCTGGCAATCTGACCTCAGACTTCCAGCTCCAGAGATTAAGAAATGAACTTCTGTTGTTTATAAGCCACCCAGTCTACGGTACTCTGTTACGGCAACCTGAAATGACTAAGACAAGTATTGTCAAGAGTAACTGCACATATTTATGAAAATCACAACATGGTATAAAAACTTACAAAGAAAAAAATACCTTTAACAACCAGGAGACAATTTGTAATTTGGAGCAGAGAGCTTAGAAATGAAAAACAAACATAAAACCCAGCCCTTTTGTGATTTATAAAGCACAGGCTGAATAGGGCCATATCCAAATATTTAAATGCAAAACACGCAAGAGGATAAGTTTCAAACATTTTACAAAGTATTATGTTCAAATACAGAGCTTAATGAATTAAACTCTGTAACACAGTGATGTCTAGATATGAAAGAAAACTTGCTTCAACTTTAATAAAATACGTTTTAATTGTACAATATGCTAAGCACAAATGCAGTATCTCAGCTTATTCACACTTATATGGCATCCTGTGACTACACGTTGCCCAAATTACTTCTACATAATCTTTACATGAAAATGTGGAGTTAGGGATGAATGTTTATAGGTTAAAAACGAGATTTTGGAGGTCATGAAAACAAAGAAAAAGCATACTTCTCTTTCTTGTAAACATTTGCCTAGGTATGAGCTACTGTATTTTGTGGAATATCAATTAACTTAGTGTCAAAATAGTTTTAAGGACTTTTATCAAAGTCATTTATGTCCAAAGTTGAAAATTTGAGTAGCGATAACAGCTTTAAAACAAAACAAAACAAAAACAAACAAAACAGAAAAAGCAGACCAGCCTCTGACCTTCCCTCTCCCATACCTGTCCTGGTCGCTTAGAGCAGACTCCGACCTTCCCTCTCCCATACCTGTCCTGGTCGCTTAGAGCAGACTCCGACCTTCCCTCTCCCATACCTGTCCTGGTCGCTTAGAGCAGCCCCTGACCTTCCCTCTCCCATACCTGTCCTGGTCGCTTAGAGCAGCCCCTGACCTTCACTCTCCCATACCTGTCCTGGTCGCTTAGAGCAGCCCCTGACCTTCACTCTCCCATACCTGTCCTGGTCGCTTAGAGCAGTCTCTGACCTTCCCTCTCCCATACCTGTCCTGGTCGCTCTCCCAAGTCAGAGCCTGCTCGTCATTTAGTTGTCACTCTGGTAGACACATCTGTATTTCTAACACCTGTCACTCTTGAATCATCTATCTTAAAACAGACTGCTCGGTACTGAATCCTAGTACCAGACTTACTAGCTTTGTGAACTTTGGCAAACTACATAACATTTTAAGGCCTCAGTTTACTTATCTATAAAATGGAAATAATAAAACCTACCACATAGGCTTATTGTGAGGATTAAATGATGTAAAATTCTCTATGTGTAACACCTGCTTATAATGATCATATAGTAGTAACTATGATTACTTTTATTACTACCTAATCATAGGTGACTGAGGGTTTGAATTCTCAATCAACTCTTTCTCTATCCTCCTAAAATAGTTGTAGCATATAAGATTTTTAAGAAATTACATTCACTGTTTACATCACTATGTCCTTTCTATATCTGCAACTCTAGATTAATGAGATTTTCATTTTGCATCCTCAAAAACAACTTACAAGAGAGACGGCAAGCTAGCTAAGATGCCGAGCCACTGGAATTTTCTGGATAACCTTCAATTTGCCAAATGCCAAACCACTGGTATTTCTGGACTATGGGAAACTGGAATGTAAAGCTGTTATTGTAGCTTTATGTGCTTCTATGCAAGTCTCTGTGAACCACATGCCATTGCTGCATTTACTGTAACATTTTATTACTCACTCACCATATTTTTGCTCTCTGTTTTCACAGCTGAGGACATTTGAGATGGTATACATTGTATATTACAGTTTTTCTTTACAAGCAGTGTTTATCAGGATCAACACCATTGCTCTATATGCTGTTTCTCCGTGATGAAAACGAAGGCTTCTATTCAGAGTTCACAACTAGAAGTGCTCTCTGATTTGTGAGAAATAATAATTTGTGTGCCTGAGATGTATCTGAAGAACATTTATGTAGCAGTTTATGTTCATGGAAAAGTTTGGTAAGTCACAATTTATTTTAACAAAGTGCTACGGTAAATTGGAGGCATTTAAAAGGAAAAAACAAGTCAGTAATAATTATTGAACAGTCAAACATCAACTTACTTTATATCTCTTAATCTGAAGATGCGATATTTTCATCCAGCCAATGAAATAAAAGTAGATACTATCCATGAAAAGGTTCTCAAATTATCCCTCATTAAATTTTAAGTTCTCCGAAGATAACGATGTGTCTTACTTACCTCGTATCATCCCTGCCTAGGACTATGCCTGACTGGTTGGTACAGAGATGTTCAACATACACTGAAAAAATAAATTCAGCTTGACTTAGTCTTGGATCATTTGCAAATGCCTGACAGTAAGACACCCAACACCATACGAATACAGCATTATTATTTTCAGCATAAACAAAGCACACTAGTTGGTACATTACATTTTACATTTTATTGACGGTGACACATAGTAAAAATTGAATGTATATTAATTACCCATGGTCCCTTATAAATGTTTAAGGTTATTTTTCACAAGCACAATTCATACTGCAAAGTCATAAACTAAATTTTTAAAAAAGACAATTAAAAAATAAAATACTTTAAACATGTCATAAATCATGAAGGGATGAGATGGCTTGTAACTCTGACTTTTAAACATTCTACATACAATCACCCGTAGATCTTCACTAAGAAGTTGATAATTCTAGGGAGCCCTTTTAAGGGAAGATTTAGTTTTTAAATAATTAATGGCCAGATCAGCATACCTGAAGTCCTATGTTCGTAAAAAACTCAACCAGAGTCCATAAATGCAAGCAGAAAATTATATTCTTAGCTGCATAAACATCTCTTACAAAATGTAAAGTATTCTGTTTGCCTTAGACAGATTCCTTGAACTGAACATTGCTGAGGGTTCCAACCATTATCTTTTCATGTCTTCACAGCCTGGATCTGATCTGACAACAAAAAACAAAGAAAAGTTATCCATCTTTATGGGGCAAATCTATTTTCCAAAGTAATCTGAGACAGATCTACACAACGTGTTGGAAGCTTATCTACGCATCTGCTTTTGTGATGATGATTCTTTAGAGACAGATCTTACTGTGTGGCCCAGGCTGTACTGTGACTTCTGGGGTCAAGCGGTCCTCCCACCTTCACCTCCAGCAGCACTCTGCTTCATCTCCCTTCCTCCCTTTCAGACGAAATTATTTGTAACTCCCTTTTATGTGAATACTTATAACACTTCTTCAAATATCAGTTCCTTCAATGTAGTACGAGACATCAGCTCTCTCACACTCCCTCCCATGGCGCTCCCAGGCATCCCATCGATACTTGGAATAGCCCCATTTCCCACTCTGCTAATGTGGTAATACAGTCACTGTCAATGTGACTGTGAGTCCGCAGCTGAGACGGGGGCACACTCTGATTACTTTCCCTTTCCTCTTCTAATTTTATCCCTCCTAGAGTTAATAACTGTCTTACCCACTCCCATCCAACACATCTGTTTAACTGTTGTACGTATTTAACACGAATTCAATTGCACTACTCCCATAGTTTAAACCTTTATTACTATGAAATACATACATAGTCTGTCAATTTCACCTTCTTGAAGAACTCCTCCAGAGTCTTATACAACTCTCAAATCTACACTCATTTTTCTCTACGCCTGCCACAGTCATTCTGTTATAATGTCTTCCTTCATTATCATTCTAGGGCTTCCATTAATGTCCTGGGGATCCCTCCCCTACTCCCTTGTGCTGGTTTTCCTGTCTCGTGATCCCTTATTTTTCTCTTCTTGATTTATGTCCCTGTTTGTTTGTTTGATAATACTGGTACCTAGATATTCCTGTTTGTGAAAAATATTCTTCTCAGAGTCTACCTTAGTTAAAAGCACAGAAAGTAAATTCTTGAGATGTTATATATCTTTCTAAAAAGTCCCTTTATTGTTAGTGAGAGCTGGGGAGGCGATGAACTAAGTGTACTTGATCAATCCTCTTTCATTGGAATACTCAACATCTGAGAGCATTATTAACTTTTTCCATGCACACAAAGCAATAAATTGAATGCATTTTATCAGTAATATGGGAAGATTTCTTTTTAAAAATACCTAATTTGAAAGTTTCAGGGCAAGAAAACTTACAGTTCAGCAGTAGTTTCTGTTTATTCTCTGACAGTTCCTAGTCTAATTAGGCATTCCTGTTTTCGGGTTGTTCTAGATACACAATTATTGAGACTGTTTTCAAAGACAATAGAATCATGCCATTAAGTGTCCATTTAATATTTCACCAAAAAGCTTTTAAACCTAAACTTAATTAAAAAAATTTTTTTGAGCCAGTCTTGCTGTGTCCCTCAGGCTGAGTGCAGCAGCACGATCTTGGCTCACTGCAACCTCCACCTCCAGGGTTTCTGCCTCAGCCTCACAAGCAGCTGGGACTACAGGTATGCACCACCATGCCTGACTAATTTGCTATAATTTAAGTAGAGATAGGCTTTCACTATGCTGGCCAGCCTGGTCTCGAACTCCTGTCCTCAAGTGATCTGTCCGCCTTGGTCTCCCAAAATGCCGCATGAGACACCGCTCCTGGCCCCAAACTTTTTAAATAATAAGATTAAATTAGCCCCAAATGAACCAAAGTCCTTCTTGTTTATCATACTATGAAATTTCAGAATTCTGGAAGCAAAATGAGATATTCACAGCTAGATTCACATAAATGTCTTTGGCTAACACAAACATATCTCCTATATATACTGCTATTTGTTTTATAAAAATAGATTTTTATCTCTTTGCAAATCTAGAGAGAGTTGGGAATATGACAATGTAAACTATTTGTTATTACACAGAAAATACAACCAAAGCAGCTGGGCATGGTGGCTCATACCTGTAATCCCAGCACTTTGGGAGGCTAAGGCAGGCAGATCACCTGAGGTCAGGAGCTTGAGACCAGCCTGCCCAACAAGGCAAAACCCTGTCTCTACTAAAAAATACAAAAAATTAGTTGGGTGTAGTGGAGCACGCCTGCAATCCCAGTTACTTGGGAGGCTGAGGCAGAAGAATCTCTTGAACCCAGGAGGCAGAAGTTGCAATGAGCTGAGATCACACCACTGCACTCCAGCCTGGGTGACAAGAGTAAAACGCCATCTCAAAAAAAGAAAAAGAAAAGAAAATGCAACCAAAGCATCTCCTATTTGAAACCAAACGATACAGTTTTTGGTCCTGTGGACTTAGTTTCTTCCTTGTTAAACAGGGTGCTTAGGTAAAAGGGTAAATTTAACATTTGTGGGGTGCTCTCTTATGCAAGGTACTTTTAACAGTATAATTTAATCTGTACAAAATGTAACACATTTTATTTTTAAAATTTCACAGATTAAAAAACTTCACAAGATAAAAGAAGTTAGCTAATAGAGAGGTTAATTAGTAAGTAGTAGAGGCCTGTGCGGTGGCTCACACGTGTCATCCCAGCACTTTGGGAGGCTGAGGCAGGCGGATCACGAGGTCAGGAGATTGAGACCACCCTGGCCAACGTGGTGAAACCCCGTCTCTACTAAAAATACAAAAAAAATTAGCCGGGTGTGGTGGCGGGCACCTGTAGTCCCAGCTATTGGGGAGGCTGAGGCAGGAGAATCGCTTGAACCTGGGACATTAAAGGATATCTGGGAATATCCAGAAAAAAAAAAGGTAGTAGAATATGTTTGCTGGACTCAAAAGCCCAGGTTTTTTTTGTTTGTTTTTGCTTTTCTTTTTTTTCACTATTGTCAGTGCTTCTTCTATAAAATAAAGGTACTACTGCTTACCCTGCAGAAAACTGTAAAGGATACATAAAGTAATACAGGAAAACAAGGACACAAAAGTATCTGCAACAATGTGTCCTCCTTATAAAGACTTGGGAGGTAAGACAGAATGATGGATCAGAAGTCCAAGAAATAAAAATGAGGTATCAAGATCGGAGCTGGCAACGGGTACGGTGACGTCGGATTGCTACTGACACCTAGTGGCTTACTGCTAACAACAAAATAAAACCAGAAAAACGAAGGCTTGGAACTACACGTTCAATCCGCAAGACTAGCAACTATTTTCAGTAAATGCTGTGCTCTGAACTACTTTATCGTGAGTGTCAGCAGAGTTTCCATCCATGCTGTACCCTTATTGCCAGCAATGGTAAGCACTCTGTGACATATGAAATGAGGCTGAAACATACTCTTGGTATCTTCTCTGGAATACTCCTCTGCAACCTATCTGTTTCTGGTGGAAACCCATCCCACTGCCCTGAACACCTCTTCACTGCAGTCTAAGAAACTAAGTGGTTGGGTTCACAGAAAAATCCTGCTCGTTCTTCTGAGAATGAATGACTAGTGGTTCTCAATTACGTTTCACTAATTGTAAAATACGACTTGAATGTTCCTTGCAGTTTAATGGTGTCGTAACTACATAAACATAAAAAGACATGGACATACAACAGTCTGTCTAGTCAACTAAACCACCATATTTTACCAGTGACACATCCAAATATTTCTGAAATGCACATTGAGTACTTTGAACCAAAGAAACACTACGATGTACGAGCAGTCAGGCGGCTCTTAGGTCTGCCATGACATGTGCTACATCCCTGCTATTGTTTCCAACATGCGGAAGATTAAAAAAAATCACACCCCACTGGCATTAAAAGGTTTGTGTAGAAGAATCTGTAACTAAGAGACTATAGCTAGAATTGATAATATCCTGTTATTCATTCTTCTTCAGGGCAGACATTCCTGATGGGAACTGTCTTTGGTTGTTATGCTCTGAACTGGAATTTCTGACCTGGCCATTAGGACCCTGCAATAAGAACTTATGAACTTGGTTTAATTCACATCCACCTACCGCTCTGGGTGCTTCAAGCCGTTCCTTTGGGTGAGAGACCGTTAGGATAAATAATAATGCTAATTTATTCCCTAATATCATAAGCTTGTACCAATCTATGATAACTATTTTGATGAATAGCAACCAGAACTGGAAATACACAAAATACCAATAAAAGATCAGTATCGAGAATACTAAATATGAGTATTACAGGTTGTATGTACACGCTATGTATAAATGGAGCTACATACGTAGCACAGCATGATTCTTAAAGATACATGCCATTCAGACTTACTTTTAATTATTGACAGTAGGGCCCAACATTTGTCCCAAAATTTTAAATGTGCTTCTATTACTCGATCTGACAGACACTTGTTACTATGTTTAAATTATTTTCTGTATGTGCCATATATACTGACTGTAAAAATTCAAACACTTTATGTAAATAAATCCTTTCGCAATATGCAATGTAAGTAAATGGAACAAGGTACGGATACTTACTGTATTGTTTTTTCTGACAGCAGAAATAAATGGAAACAAGAGGAAAAACGGCAATGATATAAAAATAAAATGAAAAAACGATGAAAACATGAATGAAAAGGAAACAAAGCTGAAGATACACAGTATTTGTGAGGTACCTTGAAGCCAGTATACACCTTCTTGCAATCCTTCTCCTTTTATGGCGTCACTAGCGCTGAAATAAAATCCATAAGAAACACATCCATCTCATTACATCATAAAACTATAAGAATAAAGGATTACAATTTTGCCATTTGGAGAATTAGGAAATTCTAGTAACATATATCTGAGCAAAACTGGTTCAGCACCGAAATTGAATATAAACAGAATATAAAAATCTGAGTGCTCAGGAACAAGATATGTTTATAATTTATAAACAGATTTTGAAAAGCATATTGCTAAAACATTATTTCATCCTAGGACTAATTCTTAGACTGACATTAACAAACATATACTTTGAGTTATTCTTCCAGTGGTGGAAGAGTTTCGTGTAGCCCACTATCCTGCACTGCTCAGGTCCAGTGGCTCAATCGCCTTATTAGAAATGCTTGACTGGGTTATACTACAGCTGTATGATGGCACTGCTTTATTTGAAATGGAATTGGCTATCTTTAGGTTAAAAACCCATTAATTACAGCTTTGGTAAGATGGTAGAGCAAAACAAAAACCCGGTAGATCTCAATCATTTTCTTATTAGCTGAGGGAGCTTGGCGAGGTCACTGAACTCTTCTGTCTTCAGTTTTGGCATCTGTAAAATGGGGCAACAGTACTACTGACCTTATATAATAATTGTGAGAATTAAATATTTGAGGTATGTATATAAAACTCCTAAAACAGGTGCTTCCATTGTCTTTCCATTCTTGAGAGACTAAACCTAAATTCTTATTGTGAGATTTTATAATCATAATTAAGTAGATAAATGAATAAAATGCAGAGAATTTTTGAAGTATCAGATAATCTTTTTTAAAGATACAGATAGTTTCTTAAAACATGTTATTGATCTAGTCATTTATTTTCAAAATATGGTTGTATAATAGCAATTAATATATACAATTATATTTCCTGAATGATTAGGGTTCCTTTTAGTGTGCTGAGGCACAAATTTAAAAAGTATAGTGAAGCACCAAAAGGAATTAACTTGATTCTAATCGAAATAAAAATCATCTCCAAGAAATTCCTTGGTAGACTAAGAATATGGCTTATCACAGAATTGTTATAAAACACAAAGAAAGAAACAACATGAGATACACAATTATTCAAAGAAAATTACTGAATATCCATGGCAAGAGTAACTGAAACACTCAAGACCGACCAAATATTAATGTTATCATACACCTACAGTTCCACACGATTAATGCAACAAAACCTTTCTCCTCTGGTGTCGGTGGCATGACCCTACTGAAAACTTCATCTTTTCCTAACAAATGTCTGCATTCTAGCTTTCCTCTCAAATAAATAAGAATAAAGCAAAAATCCTGGCCCTGTGTGATATGTCCCCTGGTGATTTCTTAGTGGCCTCATTTCCCACAGTATCCCCTTAGACTGCTCTGCGGTAGCCAACCTGGACTTCTGGCTGCTCCTGGAACACACCAGGTACATTCTCAACCAAGAGCCTTTTTCTATCTGGATCATTAATCCTCCAAACCATCGTATGAATTGCTCCCTAACTTCAATTAGGTCTCAGAGAGGGAGGAACTCCCATTATTCTTTCTCTTATTATCACATTTTATTTTTCCTCATCCTCCCAGCTGATATTTTATACATTTATTTGCTTATTATCTGTCTCCCACACAAGATGGTAAACAAGTGTACACACACACACACACAATCATGATGCCGGGGACTGAGTCGAACAACACATCTAAAGAGGATTAATACAATCAGACTCTGAAAATTCGAGCTGACTATATGTTTAGTACAATGGTCAAACACAAAACAAAATTTTTCTTTAAATTATTGGACTATACTTCTCTATGATCTTTTTATTGCTCAGTAAATTTACTTGTACCTAAGGCAGGAGATAGATAATATTTTACCTATGATTCACTGAGCACTATCTTTATGTTTAAAATAGAAAAAAAAAGAAATATATTTTCAATTTTATACATGCTTTTAAAAACATTGCCAAAAATAAAGAACAAACAATAAATGAGAAACTAATTTGAACCTAGTGAGGAGAGGTCAAATTTGAATTATGGATAAGTCACAAATACACACATGTTTAAAAGAAATACTTGGCAGTCTTCTATAAGTTATTCAGGAAATCTGGCAACTGGCTATATAACTAACATTCTACATCCTTATAAGCATCAGAATATTACTTTTTTTCTCACAGAGAAACACTGAGATGTCACAATTGAATAAATAAATCTGTTGAAAATTAATGGTTAATCATTTAAAGTAGAAAAGAGGGATCCATGTTTTTAAACATGCACTTTCTATCACACAATCACAATACTTAATACAACACAAAATTTAGAAGTAATCAATTTAGGAATTATTTAGAGAAATAATAAAGGCTCCATCTCAAGACGTTTCTTTTTCCAAAATCCCGCCCGTCTTTACTTACTAAATACCACAGAACCTCAAATTCCAACTCAAGAATCATTTATTAGACACTGACTTTTCCTCTGATCCTAGAGTAAGGAATTACTTGGGATATGCAGGGCTTCGCTCCTGGAAAAGAAGTGCTGGAGGCTTGAATACTGCAAAGTTTCAAGGGCTTTCCTAAGGTCTCTACTATTACCCTTTCAGCACCAAAACTAGTTCCTAAAGTGGCTTTCTGAACTCTGTTACCTTTCTTCACATTCTAGGTCACCTTCTATTGCAGTGGATCTCTCTGCTTCTGTGTCCAATCTTTCCCCACAGACATCTTCTTAAAAAAAGGGGAAACTCTGGCATGGGAAGGACCTCTTACAGCAGAGAGAGGTAGGTGGGCGGGTAGAAGGGAGTTTAATATGGTAGTGGTAGGCACTAAAATACTACCTAATATATAATGTGTTTATCCTTATTAGAATATTTTGTTAGAAAGGCACACTGGAGTTAAGTAAGAAACTGTTGTCCAAATAAGCAATGCATACTAATTTCCATACTAATTAGAGTTTAACCTTATTAGGATGTCTAAATAAAATCAAAATTTCCATCTCTGTTTATTAATTTTAACAAATATATATTCTGTACCTGCTACACACCAGGTACTCTGACTACTGCAGGGTTGTAAAAGTGAATAAAACTGACGAAACCACAGCTGTCAGGGAGCTGACACCCCGTGTAGGCAGACAGACTACAAACCCCTCTGCAAAAAGAGCAGTCACATGGTAACGGTGACTCCAGCAGGCCAGGAAAATCGTTTTGGAAAATGATTCAGAGGAGGAGGACAGTGAAATGCCCTGACAGGGGAGTGTGGCTGACTCCATGCGCAGAAGGAAATGAGTGTAGCTGAAGTCAGTAACTGAGCTTCTAAGTTATTCCATAAGAGCTGCTGATATTTTCCATCCCCACGACGTTTGAAATTTTCAACAGTAATATATTTGTAAGAACCTACAATGCCACAATTCTATGAAACAAAATCCTTAGCTCATATCCCACAATGTTCGATCACTGAAAAATGAGGTCAGAAGAAACAACTCTGAAGTTTGTATTTTTTTCAGAAAGATACAACGAACAGTAAATATAAAACGTTACCAAATATGCCAGGGTTTATCCTTGATGTTCTCTAAACACAGCAATTGAGACACTTTCACAGATGTCAGTGCATCTCTAAGATCCATTTTATTTGCAAAGAATAAGATTGGAATTCGACGGTGTTTAATATCTAAAAGAGAAAATAAGACTATCATCACACTTCCAGATTTTTAGGTCACTTTGTAGTAAATCCTTAGTACTGAAATCCATGAAATTGTTTTCCAATCATTCTTTTTCCATATCACACACATAGAAATATTTAAAGACACATACTGTCATACTGTTAGGCATGTATTTGAGCAACAAGAAAAATTTAAAAATACTTCTTCCTAAGATCATCTGTCCTCTGGTTAGGAACTTTACCAAAGATGGGTTAGGTGGGACTCGAGGGCTTAATAAGCATTACAGAGCAGTACCAAAAAAAAAGGGTTAAATATTTTGTTTGTTTTCTTTTAAACTGTGAAAAGAAAAGAGGCAAACTTCAAATAGAAGGAAGAGAAACCGGAACCTTATTTACGTTTTTAGTCATAATAAAATAAGTAACAAGCTAGATTTTTAACAAGATGTTTTTACCTTGTCATGATTTTGGAAACACTTTTCATTTTTTTGAACAGATAATACATTTAAATAGTTCAACATTCAGAAGATACAAAATGGTATAAGTAAAAGAATCTCCTTCCTAACTTTGTCCTAGGGCAACTGTCTCTGTAGAAAACGCAACGCATAACCTCAGTGTCTCGGCATCTTTGCAGAAATATTTTACGTATTTGCTGTAAACATAACTATCATATATGATTTTCATACGAACAGTAGCAGGTCAACCTCATTACTTTATATCTTTATCTTTTCACTTATTTACATATCTTAGATCTGATCCCATATCAGTACATATAGACGAACTTTTAAATTATTTTAACAGTTCTGGAATATTTCTCCTTTTAGTATATGTACCATTAATTTATTTAACCAGAACCCAACTGAGGTATCTGTTACCCATCTTTACAACTATGAACAATTCTGCAATGAATAAATGTGTACATAGGTAATTTTGTTACGGGCCAGTATGTCCTTAGGATAAATTTGAGAAGTGGAATTGCGGGGTCAAAGGACACATAAATTGCTATTTTGATAGACAGTGATTACCAAACTGCTTTCTCTTAAAAATTATGTCACTTTACACTTAAACAACCATGTATAAGAATGAGTGTTTCTACCCCTCTAGCCAAAAGAGTGCTATGAAACTTTTTGGTATTTTCCATATCATAGGTGATAGAAAGGCCAAGAATCTTTCCACATATTCAAAACATGTTTAAATTTACCTTTTTGTTGACTTATCTTGTTATGTCCTTTCCACATTTTCTATTAAGCTTTATATTCTTTTTGCTTTTTAGGAGCACATGTAACATAGAATAGCCCTGTAGCTATAATAGGATTTGCAAATATTTTCCTTATCATTGTCTTTATCTGTTCACAGTACATTTTGCTATTCAAAGGTTTTTTATAGCCTTCAATTTTTTTTTTTTTTTTAATGAGATGGTGTCTTGCTCTGTTGCCAGGCTGGAGTGCAGTGGCACAATCTCGGTTCACTGCAACCTCCGCTTCCCAGGTTCAAACGATTCTCCTGCCTCAGTTTCCCGAGCAGCTAGGACCACAGGCGTGCGCCACCACACCCGGCTAATTCTTTGTATTTTTTAGGAGAGATGGGGTTTCACTGTGTTAGCCAGGATGGTCTCGATCTCCTGACCTCTTGATCCACCTGCCTCAGCCTCCCAAGGTGCTGGGATTACAGGCGTGAGCTACCACACCTGACCTATGGCTTTCAATTTTTTAAAAATGTTCATACACACTTCAGCTGAGAAATCCCTGCCTTGGAAATCTATCATAAAATAAAAGAAGTAGTACATTAAGATTCAAAGACAAGGTTTCAGTTGAGGAAACCAGGGTTCCCAGGTTTGAAGAATATTTTGGAGGTACTATTTCATTTTACTGGTCAACATTCTAATACTTCTTAGGGAAAAAACTGGAGAGATCAATACAAAATGAAGACATAATAAAAAATACATTCTCAATCTAGATATGAGACTGCTGTCCTGTTTTTGTTGTTGTTTGTTTTGAGACAGAGCCTCACTTTGTTGCCCAGGCTGGAGTACAGTGGTGCTATCTCAGCTCACTACAACCTCCACCTTTTAGGTTCAGGCAATTCTCCTGCTTCAGCTTCCCGAGCAGCTCACGCCTAGCTAATTTTTGTATTTTTAGTAGAGACAGGATTTCTCCATGTTGGCCAGGTTGGTCTCGAACTCCTGACCTCAAGTGACCCACCCGCCTGTAATCAGCCCCAAGTGCTAGGATTACAGGTGTGAGCTACTGCGTCTGGCCAAGATTGCTAGGTTTTAAACATGAAAAAGTCACATAAATGGTACAGGCTGGATATATATATATATATTTTTAATTTGAATTAGCTTGAGATCATCTTTAAAAAATACCAGAGATATTGTGGTTAAGCAGTAAAATTTATTAGAAAGCCTCACACTATTTCCATTCCATTTCTAAAAAGTCCACAGTTCTCTTAAACCACCATCCTTTTCTGAAAGTCCTAGAACAAGCACTATTTCAAGTGTTTTGACACGAGGAAGGCGAGGAATGCAGAGTCTTACAATACTTACTGGAGCACTGTTTGTAGTGGGGTTTTGGGGAGGAAAGTATTCACCAACAAGGGAGTGATTAAATAAACTGTGGTACATTCATAGGAAACCATATTAGGTATTGTTAAAAAGAATAATTACATATAATTTGATTTGGAAGGCTATCTATCATTAAGTATAAATTGAGAATAGAAACATGCAGAAGAGTGTAAAGAATATGATTCAATTTTGGTAAATAACAATGACAGTCACCACATCCCTGAACCCTACAGATATTTTTGGTCTCTCTCTCTCTCTCTCTCTCTCTGTGTGTGTGTGTGTGTGTGTGTGTGTGTGTGTGTGTGTGTGTGTATGTGTGTGACATATATAAAAGTATGAAAGAAAACATACCTAAACACTTGTATCTTGAAGGAGATGGGGATCTGGCATTTGGAGATTAACATAAAAAAGATTTGTTTTAAAGGAGTTCCCACAATAAATACATAAGAAATGGTGTGATTTAACACACACACAAACTCAGATATACATACAGAAATGCATGAAAAGATAAAAAAAAAAAGGTTATTGAAATATACAGATTTTTATTTTATTTTTGTCTTATTTTGTTTTGCTATTGGCACAAATTATTTATGTAATCAGTAAAAAAGAGCATTTTAATTTTTGAGGAAATAAATATTAGAGACCCTAAAAACATTGCGAAATGCTCTTCATTTACATTATAACGCAAAATTTACAAAATACGGTGATATACATAAAATATTATAAATTCTGTATCATGTACATGTTTTAAAATCAAAAACTTTAAATAAAAGATAATTACATAGTGTAAGCAATACTCAAAGAACAAAACATTACACATAAATGAACCCCGAAGCACAGACACAGCCCGAAAGACACACACATACCTGGATGATTCAGAAGAGTATCGAGTTCTTCTTTGGCCACAACCATTCTTAATCTATCGCTACTATCAACGACAAAAATGATAGCTTGACCTTCTCTGTGTAATGTAAAGAAAAAGAAAAATTAAGACTATACTTACAAATTTTTCCATGTTTATCATGTGCATTTCTTAACCTAAGTATTATCTCTTTACGTCCTATGTGCATTTATCATTAGAGGTTTTGGTGTTATTTCTTATTAGTTTATGTGACTGATAAATATATAAACCGTTAGTCATATTTCATGTAAAATACCTTCTCATTCAGTTAATAAAATTAATGACTTGCTATTTCACAATTTTAAAATATTATGAGTAATTTTTTTATTAAAATATCAAAATATGAGAAAATGAATTAAAATACCATAGCCCGATTACACAGACATAATCAGTATTAATATTACTATTTTGGTATAAATGTATACTTTGTGTATATTACATGTGAATAAACTATATATGTATTTAAAATGGAATCCTGTTTTATACCTTGCTTTTGTAATATCTATGTAAATTTCCTTCATTTTTTTTTACTACCATGGTTTTACTATTTTTATACAAAACACTAAAGCATTACATCAATGTTTCTCAAATTTTTTTTACCATAAACCATAGTGAGAAATATATTTTGCATTAAGATACAGTAGACACACAAGTATATATATATATATATATATATGCTTTAAAAAAATTTTTTCTAAAATGTTTTAATTACATTTAGTAAAAACATGCAAAAACTTACACCAACTAATCAATTATCCACTTACAAATATTATTAAACAACATTTTATTTTCAACCATTTCTATTTAATTAGAGAAAATAGTAAGTTATTAAAAAATGCTAGTAATGGTTTGGTGCATATTCCACTAACACTTTTCTTCTTTCTATATATACCAAGCACATACTTATAGTAAAGACAAATATTTACAGTAACATTTTTACATAGCTGGCATAAAATATTATAAATAATACTAACATATATCCTTCTATGTATATTTTTGGTCATAGAATACTTTTCTAAAAGTATAAGTGCTGGTCATAGAATACTTTTCTAAAAGTAAAAATGCTTGCTGGAGGTTATGAAGATTTTTCATTTTAACGGGTATCAATAAGTTACCCTCCAAAAGATACTACATTCTTACAGGAGTGGCTCGTTTTGACAAGAGTACACTTCACTAATCTTTGTAAACTTTTTCACTCTAATAGATCAAAATGTACTTTTTTTTTCACAGTTAGAAAGAATATGGAAGTAGGGAAAGCAAATTTACTTTTATTGTTGATTTTTCAATAGCAATCATATTCTCCATTCAAACTACAATGTAACCATACTATTCTAGAATTCATAAATTTCTTCCAAAAACAGCATGAAGAAAAAAGGAGTTAAAATCAAATAAAAACAAAGTTCACTTTCCTACTATTTTCTCTCTCTACATATTTTTGTAATAAAAATTAAAGTATTTTTAAAGTAGCTAAACACATATTTTAAAAGGAATTATTTATTAACTAATAGGAGTAGGAATTTAAACAATCCTGTATTGACAACTCAGGTTTCCTAAACAAATTAACACATAAAATGCATCTCCCCAAGGAATTTAATGCAGAATACCACAAACATGCCACTTTTTCTTTTCCAAATTGACCCTGAAGTACTCTCTTTTTCTCTCTCTCTCAGAAGTCTTCTGTATCTACGATTTAAATAGGCCTTCAATTTATTGAAGGACTCATTGAAAAAAGAATTTGAATAAATCTCCTCTGGTTCATATCCCAAAAACATAGACCTTATAATGTTTGTTCTCACATTATCAGGAAAGACAACGAAAATCTAAATCTTATCTGGTAAATATCACATACCATTTCAAGGCAGAAGTTCATAATGACAAAAGAGAATTTAGTTAAGAGATACTGTTTTAAAGTTTCAGACTCTAAAAGTGAGTTACATTGCTCTTAATGGAGTCTTAACAAAATGAGAAGTCCTAACAATATTAATAAATTTATTTTAATACCATATGCAAATCTCCAGAAGATATAACACATTTGGGTCCTAGTAACTTGACAGCTATTAGTCTGAAATATAGTCATCCCTTGGATTTGGTGGGGGATTGGTTCCAGGATCCCTTTCAAATACCAAAATCTGCAGATGCTTAAGTCATGGCTTGGCATTTGCATATAACCTATGCAAATTCTTCCACATTCTTTAAGTCACCCTAGATTACTTATAATACCTGATAAAATGCCCACACATCATCTCATTCATGTGCTTTCAATATAGTAGCTAGTGGAGGGTAATTTAAGTTTTGCTTTTTGGAATTTCATGGCATGTTTTCCCCCAAATGTTTCTGATCTACAGTTGGTTGAATCCAGGTATGCAGCACCCAAGGATATCAAGGATTAACTGTAATTAGTGAGCGCCTGACTTGCATATGCTGACAAATAACTTGTTTCAAATTATTCATAGAACAATGTATCAACTGTTAGGCAACACTGTTATTTTTCACTAAATTTAGCGAATGATACTTACTGGCTTCTATGCTGAGCATCACACTAGGCCTTGAGAAAACAATATGAGTAAGAAATAATCCCTTCCCTTGAGCAGTTCACACTTCCATGAGGGAGGCAGCTCTGGGACCTAACTTCAGGCCACAGTAAATACGATTACAGAGATGGAAACGGACAAAGTGCCGTGTGAACGATGAGGACAAAATGGTGAAACCTCAGCGGAGGTGACTTTGAGCTGATTTGTAAAGCAGGAGTGTGTTAACCTTAAACTCAATTCAAAATAGGGTGAGGCCACAGTCACGAGGGACCCGAAGCATTTGACAAATCATGTTGAGTCTGATTACATACTTTTTAGATTAGGAAATGTTCATAAATTATATGGAAAAAAAAAGCCAAAAAACTTAGCCATATAATTCTTTGGATTCCTAGTCATTATTATCAGTAAAATAAAGCCATCTAGTTGAGCAACGTTCACAGATGTACTTACTTATAATAGTGTTCCCAGAGGTTTCTGTACCTTCCTTGACCTGACATGTCAAACACCGTAAATGACAAACTACAAAAGGAAGCAAAACGTGACTACATGATAAACTAAAAGCATAACTTTTACTTAAAATTTAAAATTATTTACAATCAAAGAAATTAGCCTTCAAATGCAATATTCAACATGGACCAGTTTACAAATAAAAGTTATATGAAATAAATTTGTTAATATAAATATGTTTTCTCTGCTAGTGAAGTTATCAGTTTGCCCAAACTCTAAATTCTGAAAAATAAACCAGTCATAGTGGTAGAAACATGTTAATACCTACGAGATTCTGAAATGACAAATGACTTTTCTCTAAGGCAGGAAGAATGACCAGGCAGACCTAACACCGTTATTTTTCACTAGGAACGTTTTTGCCGAGCGGTGAAGTGGATTACCTGGATGACCTGAACTTCTCAATGCTGAATCCTGTTGTTGGAATGATGTCCTGAGATTGAGCCTTTAAGAGAAAAGACAAATTCATAAAATTTACAATCACCAGAGACGAGTTTTTCCTCAAGTTAAAGTATCCAGATTTTCAGTTTCTAAAATCTGTCACAATGCAGATTACAGGATTTAACAAAGTTATAATGTTTTCGATAAAATCACTGTGTGTGACTTCTTCATAGAAGTTTAGGATTTGCTAATTATGAATATGCATAATGTTAATTCACAGTTGTGGCTTGTGGCATGTTACAATGACATAAAGGTTTTGTAAGTTGTTTAATAAGTCACCCTGAGTTCACATGTAGGACTTTCTAATGTTTCAACACATACTTATTGAGTTTATATATGTTCCAGACTGCCCTCATGTGTAGATGGCTCCTGCCTTCATGGAGTTTACAAGCTAGAAGAGGTAAATAGCAATAAAAAACTAAGCAACAATTGAACACAACTTTGAGCAGAGATAAGTGTAAAAACACATTATTTGGGGGAGGCAGGAGAAAGGGGCTGGAAGATGGATGGAAGAAAGGAACACAGGAAAAGTCTCTGAAGAGGTGACATCTGACCCAGGAGTGAATGACAGGAGGGGAAGAACTGTGACAAGTTATTGACAAAGAACATTCCAATTGGAGAAATCTGTCAGTGCATGATCCTGAGGAAGGAAGGAACTTGCCACTGAGGAAATACAGAAAGCCTGAATGTCCAGAGTGTATTGGTTAAGATAAAGTGTGATGTGTTGAGGTAAGAGAGGTGAGGCATTGAAGGCAATGGTAGTAATTCTGTGTGGAGAAGAGATCAAAAGGGAGCAAGAGCACAGCAAGAGACATGCTGACAAGTCCCACTGACGACTGAATGTATTATACTAACAATGCAAGTTGTTAAATGCCTCTTAGCACGTTCACCAGAAAAAGGATTCCTCTGTTTGAATAAAATATATGCACTTTCTGATCCAGATGCCTAGAAGTCAATATTGACTCCTCCTCTCGCTTCTCTACCTAGTCATTCTCCAGGGTTTTCGGTTCTGTCTCACTCACTTAGTTCAGACACTAATTATGTCTTCCTTTGAATTTCTAGACCAGCCTCCTAATAGCCCCTACTTCGCTCTGCTACCTTGGACAAACGACTTAATTTTTCTAAGCCTGGTTTTCTCAAATGTGAAATATATTATTATTATCCTTAACTCATAAAGTTATAACTAATGAGTTAATGGATATAGAACTCAACACAGTAAACTCAACAAATTTCTGCTATTATTATAATTATATGCTCACTGATGGCAGTCACATCCCTAATTCTTTTCATATTGCCGTTATAACTTAAAAAAAATTCCCCTTCAGTTCATCTTTTGCTTTTAAAAAAATAGTAGAGGGAAAAGTTTTGCCTCGCACTATTACATTCACTGTGGTAGTCTACTTCTGGGAAATTCAAATTCAAGGACAGACAGAAGCTCAAAATACTTGGTCATCTATACAGTATAGCAATGCACTGGTAAAAGCTCTCCAGAGCTGCCCTTGTTTTGCTTTCTGAAGTTTATTTAGCTTTTCCCTTTTCCTTCCATTTGTTCCAAGACCTGATCTAATTATTTTTCCAAAAACATTTTTGTTTATGTTAGACAAAATTCATTTCCTGCTACTAAGATTCCTGCCTCGTACCGTGGGCTTCCTTCATTTTAGAACACACTTTGCAATAAGAACTTTCCTAAGTTTTAATGTTACCCAAACTTCATTATTTTGATTTTAAGGGCATTAAATGTGCCAATCATGTGACAAAATTATCAGCTATTACTATGAAGACAAAAAATCCAATAACAAAACAGGAAGCTAAAGTTGAAAGAAGTGTCAAAAAATGTACATTAAAATAGTAACCCCGTCTTCAGTGAACTGTAATTAGAACATTTGCCTGGCCTCCCCACAATCACCTAACTTCTTCACAAACTTTCCAGAGAAACTTGCTACTTTACTTGTAGAAATAAAATTCATAAGTTTTCTTTTCTTCTCATTACTTCAAAAGTTCTAGTAGAAATAATCAGAAAAAGAAACTTCACAAATTAATCAGGATAGAATAAGATATGTGAGCAATTGCTTCCCAACTACAGTGGAACTCATTTTCCTCTAATGTATTCCAAAAGATAGTTTGCAACAGCAATCTCCATCTGTTCCAGCCAACAACAAATAGATTTGGTCCTTCTGAAAATTGGACAAAAGAGTGTAGGAATTACAGTCAGCCCTCTGTATCTATAGCTTCTAAATCCACAGATTTAACCAATATGCATTGAAAATAACAATTTTTTAAAAGGTAACAAAACTATTTAACAATAAAAATATTACAAATGTTGAAATAAACACTATTTACATGGTATTTACCTCGTATTAAAGTATTATTAGTAATCTAGAGGTGATTTAAGGTATATGGGAGGATGTGCATAAGTTACATGCAAATACTACACCATTTTATGTAGGGACTTGAGCATCCACAAGGGTTCTGGCATCTGTAGGAGGGTGGAAGGGGTGGGTGGGAACGTGTGTCCCAGAACAAATCTCCTGTGGTTACTGCTCAAAGACACAGCAAGAAAACAGGAACAGAGTAAGATTTCTGAGAGATCCTATTTGGTTAGTTTCATTACATCTGCCGAAAATTACATCCTTGGTGATATCAATCATAAACCCCTGGCCAAAAACAGAAGTTGAAAAATCATCCATCCATCACTCCATTCAGTCAAAGCGCCAAGCATCATTCCATGTGTTTGGGGTTCTCTGCTGAACAAGAGAAAAATCTATGCTCTTCTATAACAGGAGAAATTGAATAGGCAAGTTGTGAAGTGAATATGCAAGTTATCAACTAAACAATTTTAGATTGTTTTAAATATTAAAAATAAGGGTAGCCAGGCATGGCGGCTCACGCCTGTAATCCCAGCACTTCGGGAGGCTGAAGCGAGTGGATCACCTGAGATCAGGAGTTAGAGACTGGCCTGGCCAACATAGTGAAACCCCATCTCTACTAAAAATACAAATATATTAGTGGGGTGTGGTGGTGTCACCTGTAATCCCAACTACTCTGGAGACTGAGGCAGGAGAATCGCTTGAGCCCGGGAGATGGAGGTTGCAATGAGCCAAGACTGTACACAGAGCGAGACCCCGTCTAAAAAAAAAAACCCTAAAAAAAACAAAACAAAAATAAGGGTAGCATCATCAAAATGAAGTAGCTGCAACAAGCAATCTGGCTTTACTATCTCCCATAGAAAACCAAAAACAAATATCCAGTACTAAGATTAGCACAAGGAATATCCCAAAACTCAACTCTTCAGCTGAGGTGATCCCCAGGGCAACAGACAAGGGAAAAACTCTGAGCAGCCATTAAAAGAAATACACTTCTTGGAATCATGTTTCTATACTGGAAAAATGATTGAGTCAGATAGCTACCTTTCCCACCATCTTGAGTTCTTCTGCAGGAAAACTGTTTTCTGCCATAACCCACAGCACCCTGAGGGCTTGAAGGGAGAAAAATCCCTGAGGACAGCTAGTGACAAAGAGAGGAAGTACACTAGAAAAATCAGCCTTCGAAATTGTTCTTTTTTTTCTTATGTCAGCTAAAGGACATGCCATACTAGACTGGCTGCTGAGCAGCATCCTGCTCTAGGAGGCATGTTCCATAGGACCCTCAGCCAGAATCTTAAATGGACAAGGTTTTCTCTTTCTGACCACGCCCCGCAATCCAGAATGGGAAGTTCTTTGAATATTTGTGAGATCTAAGACAAATCTGGCCTTAAGGCTATATATTTCATTCTGAAAAGAACGCAGTGTCCTAAGGTAAAGGACATTCAGTAGGTGAATTGTAAGGAAACTCTAAGCAAACATACCCAGGAGAAGTCAAAACAAACTAGAGAGAGAAGACTGGAAAATAAATAACTAATCTTTCACTGTGAAGACAAGATGTGCATTCACATGAAAAAACAGCAAACAGGGAACCATGATGTCCCTTAATGAACACAGCAAGGAGCTAGTGACTAACCCTAATGAGATGGCAACGTGTGAGCACTCACTCAGATTAACAAGTAAAATAGAAAACTCCAAGACAACATAGGAAAATCATTCAAAAATTTATAGGATATATTCAACAGAGAAACAATAATTAAAAAAAAAAAGAAATCTTGGAACTAAGAAATACATTGGAGGCTCTTAGCAAAATAAATTAAGCAGAAGAATCGGCTCGAAGACAGGTTTTGGAAAATAAGCAGAATAAAAATGCAAAATAAAAAGAAATGAAAATATGTACACAGCACAAAAAATAACCTCAAAAAAGCAAATCTAAGAATCATTGGTGTTCAAGACGGAGTTTAGAAAGAATAAGGGATACAAAGCTTGTTCAAAGAAAAATTTTCCAAGTTTAAAATAATGATATAAATATCTAGTTTCAGAAAGGTGAAATATCACCAAATAGATACAGCTCAAATGAGATTACCCAAAGCCATTCAATGATCAGACTCCCAAGGATAAATAAAAGAGATGATCCTAAACGCAGCAAGAGAAAAGCAGCAAATAACAGAAAGGAGTTCCAGTTTGTCTGGCAATAAACTTCTCAGCAGAAACCACACATGCCACAAGGGAGTGAGACAGCACATTCAAAGTGCTGAAACAGAAAAAAACTTAAAAAAACTAAATGAGAATAGTGGGCCCAGCAAACCTATCCTTCCAACATCAAAGAGAGACAGTCTTTCCCAGGCAAACAAAAGCGGAGGGAATTCGTCGCCACCAAAGGCGTCTTGAAAGAAACCCTAAAGCAAGTTTTTCAGTCTTTATGAAAAGGATGTTAACACGCAAAAAGAATATATTTTAAGGCATAAAACCCACTGGTAAAAGTCAATAAAAAGACAAACTCAGAATACTCTAATAACTGGAATTGTGGTATGTAATCTACTCACATCTCTAGTATGAAGACCGAAAGACAGAATCTATAAAAAATAATGACAGCAATTTCTTAAGAGAGATAAGAAAATGTAAACAGAGAAAACAAACATTCAAAATGTGGGGAGAACAGAGTTCAGGTGTAGAGTTTTTTAGTTTTTCTTTTGTTACTTTGTGATCAAAGATAAGCTACGGTATATTTTAAATAACTTGTTATAAGATTTTTTTTGTAAGCCTCATGGCAACCAAAAGCAAAACTCTATAATAGACACACTGAAAATAAAAAATCCACACACCCAAACATGCTACCAGAGAAAAATCAGTGCGAGTCTGTCCTGCAGACTCTGGCTGAGTGACGGATGTAAGGAATACGGACACAGGTACGCAAAGAGCGCTAGGGGACTGCCCGCAGAGTGAGCGGCCTCCATAAGCTGGCGCTGCTGGCTTTTATTCAGTACAGACACAATGCCAAAAGCCTGGAGCAAACACAGTCTGTGGGTAATTAACATTGTGTGTCCCCGCTTGCAGTGAGCAGTCTCCCACCAGGGTGATCACAGGTCAGTTTCCGGACAACATAAATAAACGAGCCTATTTAGATAAACTCCTCTGCAATCCCTTGTACCTACTTCTCACCCTTGGCCTCAGGGTAAGAGAACAGCTGCCTTCAGCTTACTCTCCACTGGAGCTTTGCAAAGCCTTCTGACCTTTCAAAAGGCCTGCTTCTTTCCCTATAGCTTCTTCTACCACTCTGACCAATCCCCCACAAATCACTTAGCCACAAAGAAAAATCACTTAACTGTATCCTTAAGAAAGGAAGAAAGGAAAAGAACAGCTACAAAACAACCAGAGGAAAATTAACTAAATGGCAACAGTAAGTCCTTACCTATCAGTAGTAGCATTACATGTAAATAAACTACATGCTTCAATTAGAAGACACAGAGAGGCTGAATGAATTAAAAAAAAAAAAAGTAAGACTGGTGGGGGAAGATCCAAGATGGCGGTTCAGGAGCAGCTCAGGGTTGCAGCTCCCAGTGAAAGCGCAGAAGGTGAGTGGACGCCGCATCTCCAGAGGGACCTTTATTGCCCACAGACCAGCAGATTCCCAGGAGGAGGAGCCCCACGGGTCGCCAGTGCGGCTATTTTGCCGACACCGTGGCGGGGCAGTTCTCCATACAAAATACACTGGTCTGGTGGCCCTTTTAAGCTGGCAATTGGAGCTCCAGGAAGGCAGAATTGCCCATTCATCTGATTAAACAGGGGACAGAAACAGGAAGCCAGGCCAGGAGATTCCTGGGCAGTGTTTCAGCTGGCACAGTGGGTCGCCGCACAGGAAATCACACCGATCCCAGCACCTTTTCAGCAGGCGACGGGAACACCTGGGAGAGAGTCAACCATTTAACTTAAAAAAAAAAAAGGCTCTGAGGCAGGGAGCCAGGTGATCAGGCTCGGCGGGTCCCAGCCCCAACAAAAAAAATCAAAACACAGTAATTGGAAACGCCCTGGGTTGAGAGTTTGACGGCAAGCACAGCTGAACCCGGGATGGTCCAGCTCTGTGGGGGAGGGGCGTCCACCATTACTGAGGCACTCCACCCCTACGGAGGTAGTCCGCCATTGCTGAGGCAGCCCGCCACTACAGAGTCTGCCATTACAGAGGCGGGCCACCATTGCCAGGCAGTTCTAACCACACCATATAAACAGGACTGCAGGGACGTTCACAGGCAGCAGGCGGAGCCACAGCAGCTCAGCAAGGCCTCTGCAGGCAGACAGTGCCTCGGCTGCCTCCTTGCTGGGCAGGGCAGCCCTGAAAAAAAAGGCAGCAGCCAAACGGAAACTCATTAAATAAAGCCCTAACTCCCTGGGACAGAGCACCTGGGGAAAAAAAGGGGTTTATGAGTTCTGCTGCAGCAGACTTAAACGTACCTGCCCAGCAGCTCTGAACAATGGAGCTCACAGCTCAGCACTAGAGCTCCTATAATGGACAGACTGTCTCCTCAAGCAGATCCCTGATCCCCATATATCCAAAGAGTCACCTCACAAAGGACTGATCAGACTGACATTTGGCGGGCATCATTCTGGGACAAAGACAGCAGAAGAAGAAACTGGTAGCAACCCTCACTGTTCCGCAGCTGCTACAGGTGTACCCCAGACAAGCAGGGCCTGGAGTGGACCTCAGCGGTCATACAGCAGAGGGGCCAGACTGTTAGAAGGAAAAGCAAGCAACAGAAATAACTTCATCATCAACTGGATGTCCACTCAGAGACCCAATCTGAAAATCAGCAACTACAAAGACGACAGGTGGATAGATCCACAAAGATGGGAAGAAACCAGCGCAAAAAGGAGGAAAACACCTGAAACCAGAACACCTCTCCTCCTGCAAGGGATCACAACTCCTCACCAGCAAGGGAACAAGGCTGGATGGAGAATGAGTGTGATGAAATGACAGAATCAGACTTCAGAAGGTGGGTAATGAGAAACTTCTGTGAGCTAAAAGAACATGTTCTAACCCAATGCAAAGAAACTGAGAACCTCAAAAAAAGATTTGATGAAATGCTAATGAGAATGGACAACTTAGAGAGGAATATAAGTGAATTGATGGAGATGAAAAACACAACACGAAAACTTCACGAAGCATGCACAAGTTTCAGCAGCCGAACTGACCAAGCAGAAGAAAGAATATCAGAGGTCGAGGATCAACTCAATGAAATAAAATGAGAAGGAAAGATTAGAGAAAAAAGTGTAAAAAGGAATGAACAAAGTCTCCAAGAAATATGGGACTATGTGAAAAGACTTAATCTACGTTAGACAGGTGTACCTGAATGTGACGAAGAGAATGAATCCAAGCTGGAAAATACTCTTCAGGATATTATCCAGGAAAACTTCCCCAACCTAGCAAGGCAGACCAATATTTAAGTCCAGGAAATACAGAGAACACCACAAAGATATTCCTCAAGAAGAACAACCCCAAGGCACATAATCATAAAATTCACCAGGGTTGAAATGAAGGAGAAAATGCTAAGGGCAGCCAGAGAGAAAGGTCGGGTCACCCACAAAGGGAAGCCCATCAGACTCACAGCAGATCTCTCAGCAGAAACCCTACAAGCCAGAAGAGAGTGGGGGCTGATATTCAACATCATTAAAGAAAAGAACTTTCAACTCAGAATTTCATATCCAGCCAAATTAAGCTTCATAAGTGAAGGAAAAATAAAATCCTTTGCGAACAAACAAGTACTCAGAGATTTTGTCACCACCAGGCCTGCTTTACAAGAGCTCCTGAAAGAGGCACTACACATAGAAAGAAACAACCAGTACCAGCCATTCCAAACACATACCAAATGCTAAAGAGCATCAACTAATGGGCAAGACAGCCAGCTAGCATCAAAATGGCAGTATCAAATTCACACATAACAATATTAACCCTAAATGTAAATGGGCTAAATGCACCAATCAAAAGACATAGACTGGCAAATTGGATAAAAAGCCAAAACCCATTGGTGTGCTGTATCCAGAAAACCCATCTCACATGCAAGGATATACAAAGGCTCAAAATAAAGGGAGGGAGGCAGATTTACCAAGCAAACGCAAAATAAAGGGAGGGAGGCAGATTTACCAAGCAAACGGAGAGCAAAAAAAAGCAGGAGTTACAATTCTTGTCTCTGATAAAATAGACTTTAAAGCAACAAAGATCAAAAGAGACAAAGAAGGACATTACATAATGGTAAAAGAATCGATGCAACAAGAAGAGCTAACGATCCTAAATATATACGCATCCAATACAGGAGCACCCGGATACATAAGGCAAGTGCTTAATGACTTACAAAGAGACTTAGACTCCCACACAATAATAGTGGGAGACTTTAACACTCCACTGTCAATATCAGACAGATCAACCAGACAGAAAATTAACAAGGATATCCAGGACTTGAACTCAGACCTGGAACAAGCAAACCTGATAGACATTTACAGAACTCTCCACCCCAAATCCACAGAATATACATTCTTCTCAGTACCACATCACACCTACTCCAAAACTGACCACATAATTGGAAGTAAAGCACTTCTCAGCAAATGCAAAACAACTGAAATCATAACAAACAGTCTCTGAGACCACAGTGCAATTAAGTTAGAACTGAGAATTCAGAAACTAACTCAGAACTGCACAGCTTCATGGAAACTGAACAACTGGCTCTTGAATGTTGATTGGATAAACAATGAAATGAAGGCAGAAATAAAGAAGTTCTTCAAAACCAATGAGAACAAAAACACAACATACCAGAATCTCTGGGACACATTTAAAGCAGTCTGTAGAGGAAAATATATAGCAATAAGTGCCCACATGAGAAAAGTGGAGAGATTCAAAATTGACACCCTATCATCAAAATTGAAAGAGCTAGAGGAGCAAGATCAAAAAAGCTCAAAACCTAACTGAACACAAGAAATAACTAAGATCAGGGCAGAACTGAAGGAGATAAGAGATACAAAAAACCCTTCAAAAAATCAATAAATCCAGGAGCTGGTTTTTCGAAAAGATCAACAAAATAGACAGACCACTAGCCAGATTAATAAAAAAGAAAAGAGAGAATAACCAAATAGATGTAATAAAAAACGACAAAGGGGAAATCACCGCAGATTCCACAGAAATTCAAACCATCATCAGAGATTATTACAAACAACTCTATGCACATAAACTAATAAACCTGGAAGAAATGGATAAATTCCTGGACACCTGTGTCCTCCCAAGCCTAAAACAGGAGGAAGCCGAAACTATGAATAGACCAATAACAAGGTCTGAAGTTGAGGCAGCAATTAAGAGCCTACCACACAAAAAAAGCCCAGGTCCAGATGGATTCACAGCCGAATTCTACCAGACACACAAAGAGGAGCTGGTACCATTCCTTCTGAAACTATTCCAAATAATCCAAAAAGAGGAAACCCTTCCCAAATCATTTTATGAGACCAACATCATCCTGATACCAAAACCCGGCAGAGACTCAACAAGAAAAGAAAACTTCAGGCCAATATCCATGATGAACATAGATGCAAAAATCTTCAATAAAATACTGGCAAGCTGATTGCAACAGCATATCAAAAAGCTTATCCACCATGATCAAGTAGGATTCATCCCGGGGATGCAAGGCTGGTTCAACATATGCAAGTCTATAAATGTAATTCACCACATAAACAGAACCAAAGACAAAAACCACATGATTATCTCAGTTGATGCAGAGAAGGCCTTTGACAAAATTTAACAGCCCTTTATGCTAAAAACCCTCAATAAACTTGGTATTGATGGAACATATCTCAAAATAATAAAAGCTATTTACAACAAACCAACAGCCAATATCATACTGAATGGGCAAAAACTGGAAGCATTCCCTTTGAAATCTGGCACTAGGCAAGGATGCCCTCTCTTACCTCTCCTGTTCAATATAGTACTGGAAGTTCTAGCCAGAGCAATCAGGCAAGAAAAAGAAATAAAGGGTTTTCAAATAGGAAAGGAGGAGGCCAAATTGTCTCTATTTGCAGATGACATGATAGTATACCTAGAAGACCCCATCACCTCAGCCCAAAATGTCCTGAAACTGATAAGCAACTTTAGCAAAGTTTCAGGATACAAAATCAATGTGCAAAAATCACAAGCATTCCTATACACCAATAACAGACTTAAAGAGAACCAAATCAAGAACGAACTGCCATTCACAAGTGCTACAAAGAGAATAAAATACCTAGGAATACAACTAACAAGGAATGTAAAGGACCTCTTCAAGGAGAACTACAAACCACTGCTCAACGAAATAAGAGATGACACAAACAGATGGAGAAACATCCCATGTTCATGGTTAGGAAGAATCAATATCATGAAAATGGCTATACTGCCCAAAGTAATTTATATATTCAACACTATCCCCATCAAGCTACCGATGACCTTCTTCACAGAACTGGAAAAAACCACCTTAAACTTCATATGGAACCAAAAGAGAGCCCGCATAGCCAAGTCAATTCTAAGCAAAAAGAACACAGTGGGAGGCATCACACTACCAGACTTCAAACTATACTACAAGGCTACAGTAATCAAAACAGCATGGTACTGGTACCAAAACAGAGATATAGACCAAAGGAACAGAACAGAGACCTCGGAGGCAACATAACGTATCTACAACCATCTGATCTTTGACAAACTTGACAAAAACAAGCAATGGGGAAAAGATTCCCTGTTTAATAAATGGTGTTGGGAAAACTGGCTAGCCATGTGCAGAAAGCAGAAACTGGACCCCTTCCTGACACCTTACACTAAAATTAACTCCAGATGGATTAAAGACTTAAACATAAGACCTAACACCATAAAAACCCTAGAAGAAAATCTAGGCAAAACCATTCAGGACACAGGTGTAGGCAAGGACTTCATGAACAAAACACCAAAAGCATTGGCAACAAAAGCCAAAATAGACAAATGTGACCTAATCAAACTCCACAGCCTCTGCACGGCAAAAGAAACAGTCTAATTAGAGTGAATAGGCAACCAACAGAACGGGAAAAAATTTTTTCAGTTTACCAATCTGACAAAGGCTGATATCCAGAATTTACAAAGAACTCAAACAGATTTACAGGAAAAAAACAAACAAGCCCATTCAAAAGTGGGCAAAGGATATGAACAGACACTTTACTAAAAAAGACATACACGAGGCCAGCAAACATATGAAAAAAATGCTCATCATCACTGGTCAAATGCAAATCAAAACCACATTGAGATACGATCTCATGCCAGTTAGAATGGCAATCATTAAAAAATCTGGAGACAGCAGATGCTGGAGAGGATGTGGAGAAATAGGAACACTTTTACACTGTTGGTGGGAGTGTAAATTAGTTCAACCATTGTGGAAGACAGTGTGGCGATTCCTCAAGGACCTAGAAATAGAAATTCCATTTGACCCAGCAATCCCATTACTGGGTATATATCCAACGGACTATAAATCATTCTACTATAAGGACATATACCCATGAATGTTCATTGCAGCTCTGTTTACAATAGCAAAGACCTGGAACCAACCCAAATGCCCATTAATGATAGACTGGACTGGGAAAATGTGGCACATATACACCATGGAATAGTATGCAGCCATCAGGAACGATGAGTTCGTGTCCTTTGTAGAAACATGGATGAACCTGGAGACCATCATTCTCAGCAAACTGACACAAGAACAGAAAAAGAAATACCGCATGTTCTCACTCATAGGTGGGTGATGAACAATGAGAACACATGGACACAGGGAGGGGAGTACTACACACTGGGGTCTGTTGGGGGGAATAGGGGAGGGACAGCGGGGGGTGGGGAGTTGGAAAGAGATAGCATGGGGAGAAATGCCAGATTATAGGTGAAGGGGAGGAAGGCAGCAAATCACACTGCCACGTGTGCACCTATGCAACTATCTTGCATGTTCTTCATATGAACCCCAAAACCTAAAATGCAATAAAAAAGAAAAAAAAATAAGACTCAACTATGCGCTTTCAACAAAAAACTTGCTTCATCTATAAAAACACACATAGGCTGAAAACAAAATGGATAAAGACATTCCATGGAAATGGAAAGCCACAAAGAGTAGGAGTAGCTACACTCATGTCAGATAAAACAGATTACAAGACAAAGACTGTCAAAGAGACAAAGAAAACTTCTATCTCAGGATAAAGGAGCATATTCAGAATGAGAATATAACAACCATAAATATCTGTGCCTTCAACATGGAAACACTGTCATATATCTAGCCAACACTAATAGAGCTAAAAAGGGTAAGAAAGACTGCAATGCAGTAACAGGAGAGGACTTCAACACCCCATTCTCAGTAACAGGCAGATCCTTCAGACAGAAAAACAACAATCCCAGTTAAACGAAACTAGACCAAATGGACCTAATAAACATTTATAGAACATTCCATCCAACAGCTGCGGAATACACATTGTCCTCATCATCAAATGGAACGTTCTCCAAAATAGATAATGTTAGGCAGCAAAACTAATCCCAACGAATTTTAAAAGGTGGTGATCATATAAAGCATCTTTTCTAACCACAATGGAATAAAACTAGAAATCAATAATAAGAGGAACTTTGGAAACTATAAAAACACATGGAAGTTAACATGCTTCCTAATATTCAACGGATGAATGAAGATATTAAGAAGGAAATTCTAAAGTTCTTTGTGATGGTTCATACTGAGTGTCAACTTGATTTTGGATTGAAGGATGCAAAGTATTGATCCTGGATGTGTCTGTGAGGGTGTTTCCAAAGGAGATTAATGTTTGAGTCAGCGGGCTGGGAAAGGCAGACACATCCTGCATCAGGGTGGGCACAATCTAATCAGCTGCCAGTGTGGCCACAATACATAAAGCAGGCAGAAAATGTGAAAAGGCTAGACTGCCTTAGCCTCCCAGCCTACATCTTCCTCCCATGCTGGATGCTTCCTGCCCTTGAACGTCAGACTCCAAATTCATCAGTTTTGGGACTTGCATTGGTTTCCTTGTTCCTCAGCTTGCAGACGGTGTATTGTGGGGGCTTGTGGTCATGTGAGTTAATTCTTATTAACAGACTCCCTTTTATAAATACATACATACATATATATACACACACACATATATATATACATATACACACACATATATGTATATAGGTTCTTAAAGGACACACACACATATATATGGGAGTTTATAATAGGATATACATAAGCTATTAGCTCTGTCCCTCTAGAGAACCCTGACTAGTATAGATTATGGTGCCAGGAGTGGTTCTAGAGGAAGAGAATATTAAGAACGGAGTTCTTTTGTTGGTTTGGGGGTTTCTGGAGTTGGCTGCTTAGTATGGTTAGACCCCAAAATGTTAAGGACTCTACTTTTGATAGTCCTTGGTATGAACTGTTAAGAGAGTTACGCAAAATAAATGCATCTGACACTCCTGATTCACCGCTCGGGAGACAATGGAGTTCAGTGACTATAAATAATACCTTTTACCGTATGTGGAGAACCAGGGAACGTAAGCAAGTTGCTTGGCTGCTCCTACGTTCACTGGACAAAGTAATCAACTCAGGGATTGTAACTTCCGGCTTCAGAAGCAGGTACTGAACCTTCAATCTGCTAAGACTGTCCTGAGTGAGAGTCTTATCTCCTGTAGAGAAAGAGCTGAAACTCCAGGAAAAACACACACAAGATCTTATCATGAGATGCTGACTTGCCACAAAAGGTGCAAGCACAGCCTCGTCAGGTGTCTTGTTCAAGTGAGGGCACTGATCGGAAGAGAATGGCATCCTGCAACTTGGAACGGGGCCATGTGGCAGGGACCCTGATGAAGCTGAGGACACTGCGCTTGTAAACTCTGATGAACCTTCTTTGTCAGAAGAAACAACTTCACTATCCCCAGTAGCGGCAACATCCCCTCCCTGAGCCACACTGCCATTAGCCTTTCCACCTTTATCTGAGGAGATAAACCCTGCACTGCCTGCGACAACAGTGATGGCCTCCCTGAGGCAGTTGTCAGGTAAGATAATGTTCATTCTCCTCAGGAGCCACCCCCAATAGTCCTGTTTGCTTCTAGACCTATAACTAAAGTCCCAGTGGGCCCTAGAGATGAAGCTGAGAGTGTGACCCATGAGGAGGTGCGCTGCACTAGAAAAGAACTGCCTGAGTTTTCTAACTTATATGAACAGAGATCTGGAGACCGGGCATGGGAGTGGATATTAAGGGTGTGGGATAATGGTGGAAGGAATGTAGAGTTGGATCAGGCTGAATTTATTGATCTGGGCCCCCTAAGTATGGATTCTACATTTAATATTTCAGCTCGGGGAGTTAAAAAAGGTTCTAATAGTATTTGCTTGGTTAGCTGAAATGTGGATTAAAACATGGCCAACTTTGAGCCAGTTGGAAATGCCTGATCTCCCTTGGTTTAACTTAGAGGAAGGGATCCCAAGGCTTAGGAAGATTGGGATGGTGGAGTGGATTAGTCACTTTAGACTACTCATCCCAGCTGGGAGGGTCTAGGAGATACACCCTTGACCAATGCTTTGTGAAACAGATATTTGAGGGCAGCACCTGCATCTCTGAAGAGCCCTGTAATTGCTCTTCTCTGTATGTCATATTTAACAGTGGAAGTGGGACCGTTTACCATCACCCCTAGTGATCCATTAGCAAAATTTTTGCTTTTTGTTCCCACAACATTATGTACAGCTGGCTTAGAGTCCTTAGTTACAGAGGGGGAATGCTGCCACAGGAGACACAACAGTTCCATTCAATTGGAAGTTAACATTACCACCTGCACATTTCGGACTCTTCTTACCTTTAAGTCAACAGGCTAAGAAGGGCGTTACAGTGTTGGCTGGGGTGACTGACTGGGACTATCAAGATGAAATCAGACTATTACTCCACAACAGAAGTGAAGAAGAGAGTGCATGGAATACAGGAGGTGCATTAGGGTGTCTCTTTGTATTATCATGCCCTGTGATTAAGGTCAATGAGCAACCACAGCAGCCCAATTCAGGCACAACTACAAAGGAACCAGATCCTTCAGGAATGAAGGTTTGGGTCCCTCCACCAGGAAGAAAACCCATGAGCTGCTGCGGTGCTCGCTGAAGGCAAAAGGAATACAGAATAGGCCGTAGAAGAAGGCAGTCATCCATACCAGTTATGACCACGTGACCAGCTACAGAAACGAGGACCGTAATTGTCACGAATATTTCCTCCTTTGTTAAAAACATGTTTGTGCATGCATACGCTTCTACTAAGAAAATATTTTGATTTTATTTCCTTTTTCCTTTATGTGACAGGAAGATTTATTGACTTCCTATCAGCATTTAAGCATTGTTAACTTTACGTCAAAGCATTTGGGTTGGGGATTGGTATATTTTCGGTTGTACGAACGATAGCTGTATTGTGTTAAATGTAATTACGACCTTATTATTGTCTTCATTAGAATACTATGTCTGATCTAAGGAGATGTGTATTGACAAGGGGTGAACTTGTAATGGTTAATACTGATTGTCAATTTGATTAGATTGAAGGATGCAAAGTATTGATCCTGGCGTCTGTGGGTGTGCTGCCAAAGGAGATTGACATTTGAGCCAGTGGGCTGGGAAAGGCAGACCCATCTTTAACCTGGTGGATGCCGTCTAATCACTGCCAATGTGGCCAGAATATACAGAGCAGGAAAAAAAATGTGAAAAGCTGAGACTGGCTTAGCTCCCAGCCTACATCTTTCTCTCAGGCTAGACGCTTGCTGCCCTTGGACATAGGACTCCACGCTCTTTAGTTTTGGGACTCAGACTGGCTTCCTTGCTCCTCAGCCTATGGAAGGCCTATTGTGGGGCCCTGTGATCGTGTGAGTTAACACTACATATTAAACTCCCTTCTCTATATACCTATCCTACTAGTTCTGCCACTCTAGAGAACCCTGACTAATACATTCTTAAAACAAATGAAAAGGGAAATGTGACATACCGAAATCTATGAATGCTGCAAAATCAGCACTAAATAAGAAGCTGATAGCAATAAACACATACATCAAAAAAGTAGCAAGACTTCAAATAACCCAATGATGCATCTTGAGCAGCTGGAAAAGGAAGAACAAATCAAATCCAAAATTAGTAGAAGAAATAAAGACCATAACAAAAATTAATGAAATTGAGACCAAAAATATGTAAAAGATCAAAGAATCAAAATGTCAGTTTTTTGAAAATATAAACAAATTTAAGAAGTCATTAGCTAAAGTAGGGAAAAAATGAAAGAAGATCCAAATAAGTGAAATTAGAACTTAAGAACAAGATATAACAACTGATACCACAGAAACACAAGGGATTATTAGAGACTGTGAACAACTACGTGCCAATAAATTGGAAAACTTAGAAGTGGATAAATTCCTGGACACATTTAACCTACTGAGATTGAATCACAGAAAAGTAAATACCTGAACAGACCAATAATGAGTAAGGAGATCAAAACATCAATAAAAAGTCTCCCATTGAAGAAAATATCAGGACCTGATGGCTTCATCATGGAATTCTACCAAACATTTAAAAAACAAATACTAACTCAACTCAAACCATCCCAAAAGTTAAAGAGAAAAAAATACTTCCAAACTCATCTTACAAAGCTGGCATTAATCTGACCCTGAAACCAGTCAGGAACCCAATTAAAAAGAAAACTACAGACCAATATCCCTGATGAACACTGATGTAAAAAATCTTCAACAAAATGCTAGCAAATTGAATCCAACAACCTATTAAAAAGTTCATTCACGGGCCGGGCGCGGTGGCTCACGCCTATAATCCCAGCACTTTGGGAGGCCGAGGCGGGTGGATCACGAGGTCAAGAGATTGAGACCATCCTGCTCAACGTGGTGAAACCCCGTCTCCACTAAAAATACAAAAAAAATTAGCTGGGCATGGTGGTGCGTGCCTGTAATCCCAGCTACTCAGGAGGCTGAGGCAGGAGAATTGCCTGAACCCAGGAGGCAGAGGTTGCGGTGAGCCGAGATCGCGCCATTGCACTCCAGCCTGGGTAACAAGAGTGAAACACCGCCTCAAAAAAAGAAAAGAAAAGAAAAAAAGAAAAACCTAAAGACTTTACCAAAAATACTGTTAGAACTGATAAAGAGATTCAGTTAAGTTACAGGATACAAAGTCTACATATAAAAACCAGTAACATTTATATACACCAAGAGTAAACAATCTGAAAATGAAATCAAGAAAGTAATCCCATATATAATAGCTATAAAATATAAAATACTTAAGAATAATCCAAACAAAGAAGCCCAAGATCTCTATAATTAAAACTATAATATACTGATAAAAGAAACTGAAGAGGACACAAAAACATGAAAAGCTATTCTGTCTATGTTCATGGACTGTAAGAATTATCACTGTTAAAATATCTAAACTACCTGAAGAGATTAACAGAGTCAATGCAATCCCTATCAAAATATCAGTAACATTCACAGAAATAGAAAAAGAATCCTAAAATTTATATGAAAACATATAAGATACCAAATAGCCAAATAATCCTGAGCAAAAAGAACAAATGGGGGTACCACACAATCTGACTTCAAACTATACTACAAAGCCATGATAACCAAAACAGCATAGTTCTGGCATAAACACACACACACACACACACACACACACACACACACACACACACACATACACACACAGAGACCAACAGAATAGAACAGAGAAGCCAGAAATAAATCCATGTATTTACAGCCAAGTCATTTTCCAAAACGACATCCAAGAACATATGTTGGGAAGAGGATAGTCTTATGACGCTGGAACACTGGATAACCACATGTAGAAGACTGAAACTAGACCCCTATCTCCCACCACATATAAAAGTCAAATCAAAATGCATTAAAGACCCAAAATTATGAAAGTACTAGAAGAAAACATGGGAAAAATGCTTCAGGACTCTAATCTGGGCAGTAAGACCTCAGAAGCACAAGCAACAGAAGCAAAAATAGATAAATGCGACTATATCAAGCTGCATAGCTTCTACACAGCAAAGGAAACAGTCAACAAAGTGGGGAGACAACCTACAGAATTACAGAAAATATTTACATAATATCATAATATCCACTCAATAAAGAATTAATAACCAGAATATAGAAGGAACTAAATTCAGTAGCAAGAAAAAAAAACCCCACAAAGTATCTGATTTAAAAAATGGGTAAAAGATCTGAATAGATATTTCCCAAAAGAATACAGACAAAATGGCCAAGAGGCATATGAAAAAAATGCTCACCATCATTAATCTTCAGGAAAATACACATCAAAACCCCAATGAGATACTATTTTATCCCAGTTAAAATGGCCTTTATCAAGAAAGACAAAAAAATAATGAATGCTGGAAGTGAAAAGGGGAAACTCTTGTGGATTATTGGTGGGAAAGCAAATTAGCACAGCCACTATAGAAAACAGTATGGCTTTTCCTCATGAAATGAAAAATGACCCAGCAATCCCACTGCTGGGTATATATCCAAAAAAAGGAAATCAATGTATCAGAGAGATAGCTGCACTCCCAAGTTTACAGCACCCCATTCACAGTAGCCAAGATGTGGAACAGATTTTTGCCCATCAATGGATGTATGGGTAATAAAAATTTGGTGTATATACACAATGGAATATTCTTCAGCTATCAAAAAAAGACTGAAATCCTGTTATTTGCAGCAATATGGATGGAAATGAAGGTCATTATGTCAAGTAAAATAAGCCAGGTCTGGAAAGATAAATATCATATGTTCTCAGTCATCTGTGGGATCTAAAAAAGTAGATCTCATAGAGATATAGAGTAGGTGGTTACCAGAGGCTGGGAAAGGTGCAGGGGGAGTGGGATGAACAGAGGTTCATCAATGGGTATAAAAATACAGTTAGATAAAGGAATAAGATTTAGTGTTTGATAATTCAGTAGGGTGACTATAGTTAGCAAAATTTACTGTGTATTTCAAAAGAGATAGAAAAGAATTAGAATATTCTGAACACATAAAAAAGATATATGTTTCAGGTGATAGATACCCCAATGACTCTGATTTGATTATTATGCATTGAATGCATGTATCAAGCTATCACATGTAACCCCTAAATCTGTACAACTATTATATATCAATAAAAAATGTTCTGAAAACTGGATGATGTGACAATGAGAGCATGCATGCTGGGGAGTGGAATAAAGATTGAAAAAATTTTAAAAAGGTATATAGACTTTATCTCTAAAAAAATGACAGCTAGAGCTGGGCACGGTGGCTCACACCTGTAATCCTAGCACTTTGGGAGGCCAAGGTGGGTGGATCACCTGAGGTCAGGAGTTCAAGACCAGCCTGGCCATCATGGTGAAACCCCATCTTAAAAAAAAATAAATGACAGCTAAGATTAGACTCTTGAAAAAGATTGGGCTAAAATGTCTTCCCTCTCTCCCTATTAAGTTTCGAAATGCCAGCAACCTCAGTACATTAACAATAAATAAACATGAAGACAACTTAATATGGAAAACTAGTTTGGGTACAGGAAAGAACTACTTATCTAGAAACTGATTTTATTCACAAAAAAAGAGACAATTTTACCATAAAATGAGATGTGCACTATTTTTTTGCAAGGTGAGAGCATTGTAGATTTCTATAATTATTTTATTTAATTCCTTAAAAACAATGTTCTAGTAGTGAATGTAAGCTTACAAGAGACTGTTCTCAAGCTCGGTCCAGGAAGGAAGCAAGCGTTACATAACTATACCTACACCTGAATGACAAAGGTTTGGAACCCTTTAGGAAATCCTGTTTCAAGTGGCTCCTTCGCTGTTACTATTAACATTAAAAAAGAAAGAAAAAAAAAAAAGCAAATCACTTTTCTCTCAGGACCTGGAGGTCAATTTTTCTGATAAGACAGGATAGTTGCCTAAACATGAAGCCTCAGGAACTGGTGCCAGAAATTAGGAAACCAATTTAAGTTATACATCACATGTTAAATGTGGTAGCTTTGTATATTTTTCAGTCATTACAATATGTCCTTACACTTGTTGCTTAAAATCATCTTGCTTACTATTACTCTATGCACACCATACTTTTGAGAACTGTCTAATAATACATAGAACCTGTAAAAATGCTTCACCTTCCTCTTTGTTTTATTCCTCCTGAAAGGAGGAAACTAAAAAGGCAATGAAATATAGAAGCAAAATCAGTAAATTTGTGATGATCTTTGGAAAGAAAAGACATTTAAAAATAATATTCCAGTTTAATCATCAAGATTTACTGTATAAAATACAAATTATGGCTGAGGACACGAGAAGGTACTGAAAGGTTAACAGACTATTGTTAACATGATTATATGTGGTTATGATGTCATATAACGTAATTTTGCAGATTAACTTTCTTTAGGGCAGAAAATACACAAAACATCTAATGAAGATACTTACATTTGAAGGTTTAAGTTTGTTGATGATTGTTGTTTTGCCACTATTATCTAGCCCAAGGCACAAAACGTGAACCTCCTTCTTCTTCAGACCAAGCAAGACTGAAAGTCTGTCGAGCAATCCCATAATGTGATTCAAATATTTAGAAACCAGCTGTAAGCAAGAAAAAATAGTATATTACCCAGAGGCACCTTAAGTTACAGAAAATATTTCTATGAGTATTTTTAAAAAGTAATAATTTAAATGCACATAACAATAGTGTGAAAACTATGTCAATGTAGCTTTGCGCTTAGTAAACAGAGTGTAAGCTGATTACCAGAAAGGAGCCTTAACTGATACGCAGATTTGCAGCTTGTAACAGGTGGCAACACAGACAATGCCTTTGAAATAATAACATTTCTCTCTGTAATTTATAATATTTAAGAAGAAAACATGTTTAGCCTCAGTATCATTTGGAGTCTGCCAATTGTGATACTTGAAAGTATGGAAGAATTAAGCTGTAGCCTTTCCAGATAATCTGAAACAAAGAATGGGCAATGGGGTTCATGTAGTCTCATGCTGAACACAGAAAGAAGGCAGATCAGAAACGCAGAGAAAAACAGATTTTGGTTATATAATTTGAGCCAGTGGTTAAAGCTTTATCAGAAGCCACCGCCATTGTTTATTTTTCAATAATATGAAGTTACAACAAATTCACTTTTTTTTTGTTTGCTTGCTTGGTTATTTCCAGTTTACGTAGCGTTTTCTGTCAGCAGAAGCACAGAACCCTGATGTCCTTACCCTTACCCCTTATTCCTTACGTATATCTTTGTATAAGTCACAGAACCCTGATGTCCTTACCCTTACCCCTTATTCCTTACGGATATCTTTGTATAAGTCACAGAACCCTGATGTCCTTACCCTTACCCCTTATTCCTTACGTATATCTTTGTATAAGTCACAGAACCCTGATGTCCTTACCCTTACCCCTTATTCCTTACGGATATCTTTGTATAAGTCACAGAACCCTGATGTCCTTACCCTTACCCCTTATTCCTTACGTATATCTTTGTATAAGTCACAGAACCCTGATGTCCTTACCCTTACCCCTTATTCCTTACGGATATCTTTGTATAAGTCACAGAACCCTGATGTCCTTACCCTTACCCCTTATTCCTTACGGATATCTTTGTATAAGTCACAGAACCCTGATGTCCTTACCCTTACCCCTTATTCCTTACGGATATCTTTGTATAAGTCACAGAACCCTGATGTCCTTACCCTTACCCCTTATTCCTTACGGATATCTTTGTATAAGTCACAGAACCCTGATGTCCTTACCCTTACCCCTTATTCCTTACGGATATCTTTGTATAAGTCACAGAACCCTGATATCCTTACCCTTACCCCTTATTCCTTACGTATATCTTTGTATAAGTCACAGAACCCTGATATCCTTACCCTTACCCCTTATTCCTTACGTATATCTTTGTATAAGTCACAGAACCCTGATGTCCTTACCCTTACCCCTTATTCCTTACGTATATCTTTGTATAAGTCACAGAACCCTGATGTCCTTACCCTTACCCCTTATTCCTTACGTGTATCTTTGTATAAGTCACAGAACCCTGATATACTTACCCTTACCCCTTATTCCTTACGTATATCTTTGTATAAGTCACAGAACCCTGATGTCCTTACCCTTACCCCTTATTCCTTACGTGTATCTTTGTATAAGTCACCACTAATCCCTGCGTGAAGGTTATGCATAAATACACACATTCAGTTTATTGAACCTTACTAAATACCTGTTTTTTAACTGTTACTTATCGGAAACATCCTACTAAGTGTTATTTTAAAAGAACTTTATCACATTCATAGAAAAAAGTAAACACTGATTGTAGATTTTAATTTAGTTTTTAAAAACATCTTAAAAATTGGTTAACTCCTCCCTAAAGTGTTCATTTAGTTTGTTCAATTGTATTGATTCTTTGAAAAAAAAAATTATTTCTAATGTAAACTTAAAAAAAAAATCTCTAACAGCAATCCAAAAACAGAAGTATTTGGAAGTCAAATAAAACTGCTATGTACATAAGACTTGCTATGTGTTAATTTTATGGCTGTTTATATTCATCTAAGATACTGTTAAATTGACACTTCAGATCTCTAAACTAACCTTTTCAAAGGAGCTCACTTTGGGTCCACTGCTCCCCAAACCTTTACTTTGTGGTAGGAGGCCAGGGAGATCCCTTTTTCCAATCCCTGGAAAAAAAATTTTTTTTTTTTCCAATAAAAAATTCAATACTTTTTATTCCATACAATTTCAGGCAAGCTACATCTTGAAGGATGTGAGGCTGTAGCAACTTTACCAACAAGAGGCTTCCAAGACAACTATATCTAAAAGGAGGCTGCATAGTCAACATTTTGCTTAGACCTTTTGGGAGATGATTATGGATAGAAATTTCAAAACTGAATTTCAGTGATATGCAGAGAAGAGATGGTACAGTGCCACAAAAATGGTGAGGCCTGTAACAGAACCACATTTGTCTTTCTCCAGGGATGAGTTTGACCTTAGGTACTTCCATTTGTGCCATTTCAATCTACTTTTCTCCTGTATTAGAGATTCAAATCTTATTCAGTCCATTTCTTTAAATCTCAGCTTAAGGATCAGCATTTGTAGAATCTATTTTAAATTAACCTTCTGATGTCATAAAGCAATTCACACAGACCATCTGAATTCAAAGTAAATTTGCTATTACTTTATTTACTGAGTAAACATATTGATACAAATGCTTATATCTTGTTTTTCATTTCACACAATTTGGAACATATTTTAAGAAGATATGATCACTTCTCACATTTTTCCCCTCTAAGCATCTACTATAAAGTACTGACTGTTTAAAGCCTGATTTAAAGCCTGAAAATATTCGTTTTTCACAGTACCTTGTATTGAGACTTTCCATCACTTTTCCATGGATTATCAAACACTTGATACTTGCTACTGAAGTATTTTGGGATACACAATTTAGAAGAGAAGGCAGTTTTTCTAAAAGAGGTAATCACATTGAAGTTGCTTTATAAACAACTATCACAGAGCCTTTAAGCTTCTACGTTTCTTGTAGTTATAGTTTTCCTTCCATAAGTTGACTTTCTACATACATAAATTAATAAAGGATAATTCAAGCCACTCAACATTTATTTATTATGTCTTAAGTGTACAGTGAGAGATACAATTGTTTTCTGCAGCTTTCTACTCCAATAGCCACGATTCTCAACCCTGGCTTTCAGAATAAAGCTCAAACTTCCAAGCATAGCTTCTAAGGTTGTTCACAATCTGGCTCCGATCTTCCTTTCTCGTTTTTTTTTATCTTACTGAACCCCTCTCTTTGCACACCAGCCAGATTCTATTGGCTATGGTCCGACAGACTGTTTCCTCAAGGATTACGTGTTGCCAAAGAAGTCCAGAAGAACCAGGCTGTTATCCACAGTTAACAGCTTAGAGGGTAAGCCGCAGAGACAGAGGGTAGCCCAGAGAAAACACCACGAATGATACTCACTAAACTCTACAAGTGTTGATTGAAATGCTGCCTACTCTTATTACCCCAAATAAATGCTCTTATTCGGCTTTCAGTTTTTGATGATGGAATGTAAATTACACTTTTACAAACACACACCCGAAATACAGGTGTCTAAGTTGGGCATTGTTAAAACACACCAACACACAAACGTTAGTCCAAACCAGCTGAATACGTTTTGCAGGGCCTCTATTACGCACCTTCTTTTCTACTTCTTATACATTATCAACAAGTAGGCGCGTGGAGTCAACAACATGGGAACGCCGAAAGAGGAATTCTAACACTGGCGGGGCAGAGGGTGGCTCTGCTGTGAAAACCGGGGTTGGGGAGATACCTGGTTTTTGATGTGAGTCCGGCGGGCGCAGGAGCTGGTAACAGGAACGGACGCCCTCGTATCGGTCTCTGGGATGAAAATCTGGTGCGAGGGTCCCTCAGCCTTCTTCTCTATGCCCCCATAGGAAGGATGCCTGGTAGCGAGCAAAGCCTCCTCCACAAGTTGGGAAAACCCGCAGCCGCTGCGGCAGCCTGTGCATCAGCGGCTGAGCAGGCGCCTTGGCATGCGCCGTTGCCTTGGCATGCGCCGTTGCCTTGGCAACCGGAGCTTCTTCCGGTACCGAAGCCACGCCTCTCCGGGTGTCCTGTCGAGTCAGCCGTAGTGCTGTAGCTTCTGGGAATGAAGAGCTCCGGGAACAGGCCAGAGGCAGGCCCAGGAACTATACTTTGAAGAAAAGTGCGCGCAGATGTGGCAGGGCGAGCTGCGATTTCCTGCGCGGAGCCCGGCAGTTCCCGAAGAAGCATGCTGGGAGTTGTAGGCGCACGCACAGCATTCTGGGAAGCGTGGACGTTCGCGTGCGCTGCGTGTGCGTCGCTCGGCGCTGGTCTTCCCGGGGGTGCCGGAGGCTGGAGGCCGGTGTCGCGCGGGGAGCATCGTTACCCGGCGCCGGCGCAGCGTGGTTCCAACGACTGCAGGACGCGACTTCCCCTCCTGGGGCAAGATGTGCGCCGGAGCTGCCCGGCTGCCCCTCGTACCGACTCTCCTCTGGGCTCCGATAGGCCTCCGAATGAGTCCTGGAGAAGTGAGAGAGGAGAGAACTGGCGTAAAAAGTCAAAAGGCTTGGGAGGCCGAGGCGGGTGGATCCCGAGGTCAAGAGATCGAGACCATCCTGGTCAACATGGTGAAACCCCGTCTCTACTAAAAATACAAAAAATTAGCTGGGCACGGTGGCGCGTGCCTGTAATCCCAGCTACTCAGGAGGCTGAGGCAGGAGAATTGCCTGAACCCAGGAGGCGGAGGTTGCGGTGAGCCGAGATCGCGCCATTGCACTCCAGCCTGGGTAAGGAGAGCGAAACTCCGTCTCAAAAAAAAAAAAAAAAAAAAAAAAAAAAAAGAAAGAAACAAAAGAAAGTATACCTGTACCCCTGCTTCTTAGTCGTCTGCTGTCCGGAAGAGATTTCCACCAGGCCTGATCTCCTGTGAGCAGATTACAGTCTCCGGAGTCAAATCGGCAGGTGCTCAGACAGGGCATTAATAGTAAAGTTGGCCACCTTCTTAAATGGCACCTGGATTTTCTAGTCATAGTCACAAATGATCTCCAAAGAGAAAATATTTAGGCATGCATTTCCCCACATCTTTTATTACTGCGTTTTCCAAAGGACGCATTACAGATGCAGTCATTTTAAAGGTCTAGCCTTTCAATCTGCCCAACCCCACTAGACTCGCCCCCAGTGAATCATCTTCGTGATGTAAATGTTCTTGGAATAGGGGTTTTTAATCTCTTCTTTTTGTTCTTTGGTTTGCTGTGGGTGTAGGATTTCCTCCCTTCTCCCTCCGCTCCCCCAGACCCTTTTCAACTAGCATGTTTACTACAGTACCAACCTGTTAATTTATTTGACCTATTAAATAGACAAGGAGGGTGCAAAAGGAGACTAGAAGGAATTCTGTCAAGGAATATGGTAGAGGGGACAGTTGTAAGCACGTGATTATGGGGTGATTTATCTTTTGTCACTTATCCAAATTTCCAAATGTGATTGTCATATTTACAGTGAAAAACAAAAGCGGTTCTGGGTTAGTGATTGTTGTTGAAAGACAAAAACAAACCTAACAAAGACCCTATAGATGTATAAAAACGTATAAATGTCCTTGTAAAAATGGCGTATCGAAATACATTATTTCTTGCTCTGTGGTCTTAAGCCAATTTACCCTTCTCTTTGCTTCTACCCTCACCTTCAAAAATATAGTATTCATCTCATCTGGTAGTTCTGAGTATTAAAGACTTTGGCACATGTTTATTGTTCAATAAATAATGTCCTGTCTTTTTCTGTCATGAATTTTTATTATATAAACAAAATTGACCCAAAACCTAATGGTCGTGGTTCTTTAACTTCTGAACTTCTGATCCTGAATGCATTGACAGGGAGGTTTTGATCACTTTTCTGTGTGCCTGGGTCTTGTGACTCATTTTTAAGAGATGGAAGCTAATGTGCTTATTGCCAGAATATAACATTTTTTTTCTTAGAGATAGGCAGATATATTATATTTCAGAAAACTTTAATGGGCAAACTCAAGTTTTCCTGCCTGTAGCTGATATTTTCTGCCTGTAGGTTGAGTTCATCTCTTTTGGGTTAGTACAAACATTTGGTGAAAACTGAGCACACTGGGGTCTATTGGGGGGAATGGGGGAGGGACAGCGAGGGGGGGAGCTGGGGAGGGATAGCCTGGGGAGAAATGCCAAGTGTGGGTGAAGGGGAGGAAGGCAGCAAAACACACTGCCATGTGTGTACCTATGCACCTATCTTGCACGTTCTGCACATGTACCCCAAAACCTAAAATGCAATAAAAATTTAAAATTTAAAAAGAAAACAAAACAACAACAACAAAAAATTGAGCATCCAACTTCTCAGGAAACCAAGGCAGATAGATAATTCTTTTACAAAATTGTAGCTAGTCAAATAGTTATCTTAGATAAGTATAGTTGACAGATGGCTTATTATTAGAGGTAAATGTTATGAAATATAACAGTTTATTCAAATAATCTGGAAAAATGTCAGCCTTGAAAATGTTAACCTTAAAAAAACATGAAGGCCACTGGGTGTGGTGGCTCACACCTGTAATCCCAACACTTTGGGAGGCTGAGACAGGGGTATCTCTGCAGGCCAGAGGTCGGAGACGCCATCTCTATTAAAAATAATCATATGGTTGAATCTGCTGTGTCAGCTGAAACTCAAGAGTACATTCAGAGGCTCATATATACTTGTTCCACTTGATTTAAGAAGTTTGACTCTTCATTTTATTATGAGAATGACAAGCTCTAAAAATGCTAAGTGATTTTCTTAAAGCTACTTAACTGTAACAGAAGGGAATTTTAGGCACTTTCTTGCCACTTTTAATTTCGTACTGGCTTTTAGAACTGTAGTAAGAAAATTATAAAAAAGAAAAAAGATACAATGGATACAGCACTGTTCTGATTAATTCAGGATACTTTTAGTGTTATTTTCTCACCAGCAACTTTTAAAAGAATATATCCATTTCAAAAAAAAGAATATAAATAATCCCGATTTATAATTTAGTGCAAGATTTTGGCATAAAACTTGGTCTAAAGTCATGTTTCAATAGTTGATGTTATACATACCTTTTTTTTATCTGCAATTTTGTGCAGTACTGCCTCTGCAAGGAACACTTTACTTGAATTTCACAAAATATTTTCCAATATAAAAATCACTACAAAAATATGTACCAGTTTTTTTAATAGTGATTTCTGTGAATTTAATTATTTCAAAAAATTACAACTATGATATTGCATCCATAATTACTAAATTATCTAGGTTTATTAGATCAAAAAATAAATTGCATTAAGTTTGCATAAATACACAATACAAGAAAGTCACAAATTCAGCCACCAAAACTGTAACTTTTGTTTGCCAATAGATATTTTAATAAACGGCTTACTCCATCTGTAAGACCCTGATAATGCCTCTTAGGAAATCATAGAAAAATAAAATACAATAATTAGTAATTTGTACGTTGTACAAAAATCTTATTATGTTGCTCAGCAGGTAGTTTGCTAAACACCATATTCTTTCAGCAAATACATGACATATGTTATGCAATGCACCACAAACCCCTCATATTGAGAGCTGAGCATTCTATAACACTATTAACTTGTAAGCATGCCAGCACATGAAAATTTACATGGAGCATTATAATATTTTGTAAGATAAAAATAGTACCACCTTCAATAAGTCGGACTACTTCACTGCTATAGTAAAGTAGATAATAGGTAGGATTGCAGTTCCATCGTTAACACCTTTTCACTTTGTTTACTGCTCTACGGTATTGTGATTACAACCGGAAAAGAGAACATAGGCTGTGTCAGGAACCTGAGCAGAAGGCATGTGTTGAAGCTATCAATGGTGACAGAATACCAAAGAGAAAACATAAAGCAGTGCTACACCTCCTCATTCTCAGATGAGTCTTTTCCCCTTTTGTAAGAGCAGATGGGTACAGTGCTAAATCCTTCATTAATAATAAATAGCTTCACGACGAGTTACAAAGATGCTTTAAAAATCATATTTGTACTTATACGAAGGAAACGTATTTTTAGCTGTCCTTTTTTATTAGTCAAATATAGCTCTATGAGGGATTAAATAACTCAATCTAAACATGTTATTGAGGCATTTTATATAAATACACTATTTAGTTTCATACACTAGGATTTGTGCTACAAAGATTTTATAACATTTTGAGTGCACTGCAATTGTTGATATCGTCTACCATTTAAAATTTGATGTGGCCATTTAAATATTTAAAGTGTTTAATCAAATACATTTTATATGTACATGTATATCTTTATATTTTTGGCTATGCTAGAACAGCAAAAAATGGAGAGCAATCTCATTCCATTATTCACAACGTAATTTCACATCAAATCCAAATAATAATGAATCTTTAAATTCCAACATACTGAATTACATACAACCTGGAGATATACATACACACACATATATATGTGTTTATGTATATAGTATACATACATATATACATATATATCTTTCTCTCCAGAAATAAAGCAGCAAACAATATTAAAAGATCATGTCTTTCCTGGAGGATAGAGAGGGGCACAACGAAAAACCAAATATACTGCCCGTGTGTTTTCCTTAAATGACAGAAGGTATTGATGTTTTCCATATGAAAACAAAATAATTTTTACTAAAAGGTTAGTTCCTGTTTGTCTTTTATTTTAAAATTTATATGGGACCTCAATCCCCTCCCAAATAGTGTAGAAAAAAGTGACAGGTTGATTAAACAATATACATCTTTCAGGATGAAACTAATTTTAATTTTGATAGGCTCTGAATTATAACAATAGCTACAAAATGTTTCTGCCTTTTAATCTGTAATAGATGAAAGTAAAGAAAATAAGTTTTTATGGTATTGAGAAGTTCTCAATCTCTCCATTATGGAAAGAAGGACTCAGAGTCCTTGGATATCCCGGAATTCAGTTTCGGGTCTCCCAATAAGATGTCTCAAAAATATTTAGTAAAGATGCCTTTAAAATATTTCACCAAATATATATTCACTTTCCTACTGTCCAGCTACTTACATATGTCTCCTCCAACCTGCACACCCTTCCCGTCCTCCATATGACTTTTATCTCATTCTTGATTAAAAAAAAAAAGAAAAAAAACTTACGTAGTGACATCATTCCCTTTCTACCACAAGTGTACCAACCTCTCTGGACGTTACACACACTGCCTTCCCTTTCATTGGAGTTCTATATTCCTACACCTATCAAAAAGGAACCCCCCTACTTATGCTCTGAATCGCACCTCCTCTATCTCTCAAAGCCTGTTACAATTATCATCTCTCTTGCATAATCAGTTCTCCCATCTGCCAAGTCATTTTCATTAGTAAATATGCTGTAGCATCCTTAAAAAACATGCCTTGACCTGGGGTCTCCAGGTATTATCCCATTTCTCTTGCTCCCTTTACGGCAAAGCTGTCGGAGAGGTTGTGATAGATCCTGACTTCACCTTCTTCCCTTACAGCTCTTCTTAATCCATGTCACTTAGGATTTGACTCTACTATTTCATAGCGACTGTCCTTGTCAAGGTCACCAACAGTTTGCATGTTGTGAAATCCCATGGACATTTCTTTGTTCTAATCTTGACTTTAAAAAGTATTTAATTCATGGACACAGAGAGGCGGTCTACTATACACTGGGGACTGTTGGGGGAAATGGGGGAGGGACAGCGGGGGGGGCTGGGGGGGATAGCCTGGGGATGAATACCAAGTGTGGGTGAGGGGGAGGAAGGCAGCAAAACACACTGCCATGTGTGTACCTATGCAACTATCTTGCACGTTCTGCACATGTACCCCAAAACCTATAATGCAATAAAAATTAAAAAAAAAAAAAAGTATTTAATTTAGATGAGCAACTGCATTTCCTTTCTCTCTAGCTTACTTTATATTCCATTTCTTGTTTAATTCTAGTTACCTATTTAACTATTAAACATTGGAATACCATGAGTGCAATCCTAGGCCCCCTCTACAGGCTTCTCCTAGGTGATTTCCAAACTTTAAAACCGTGTGTATACTGACGCCTTTCAAATCTTGAAGTAGTGAATCCTCCGTTTTTGCTTGAATTACTGACCCTATCTCCTTTTTGCCTCTTTGCCTCATCTCAGTGTACCAAGAACACTGCTCTCTACTCTCGAACACCCCAAATTTTCACTCCTTAACTATTTTCCTCTGCTTGTAGTTTGATTCCTTAAATGTTCCCTCTGCTAATGCTCTTCCTCCAAATCTTCTCATGGATGTTTCCTTCATGCTTTTCAGATATCAGTTTAAATGCTGTGTCCTTAATTTCCTCCACCACTTAAAGGAGCCACAGTCATGCTATGCCACATTTTAAATTATCAGCACAGCACATCACTGTTTCTTCTTTGTGCGTCTTTGCCACTAGAAGGTCAATTCCATGAGACAGGGACTCTGCTTGTCTTGGTCACCATATATCCTCAGGGCTTAAAACCGGACAATGATACATGGTGGGTTCGATAAACAGTTGAACGGAGTGAATGGATTTACAGATAAATATATTTTTAAAGTAAATCAGTATGTCATTTTTAATATATATATCATAAAATTTAGGATTTATACAATTTTGGACCAGTAAATAGACATGATCTCCTTTAATTTCTCGTTGCTGTGGTTATATTTGTTACATAGTTTCAAGAGAGTAACACTAAACTTTGACTGATGTTTTTAGTTGTTATATAATAGATACCTTATTACCGCATTTAATGGTAGAGTGATCAAGGTTGTAGGGTGAAGAAAAGGAGTATTTTGTTTTCTCAAAGGTTTTTGGAAACTCTGAAGAAAATAAGCAAATTACGTGTAAATGGAGTGGCTTTTCCCTCATGTTTGAAGCATCATATTTGGCAAAATTTTAAAAACCAAATAAGCAGTAAGTAACTATAAAAAATATGTTATTTTTTTGAATTTGTAACATCCAATGGAGGATTTTCATTTTCTATTTCTTTTCATGGGAAAACACCTTCTCTAGCAAAATTTAGGGTATATCAGACTAATATTAAATAAAAGAAGAATAACTTCAAAAAGAATAACTTCTAGCCACTGTGCTATAACACTTGGTTTCTACTTCTTTGAGAGTTGGAAACTTACAAGCATTATGAGACTGAATTGAAATATAAAAAATATGGTGGCTCTTTTTTTAACATACTTAAAACAACTGGAAAGAGAAGGCAGTCTTCTTGAAAGAGTATAAACATTTAAAGATCAAAATATATTAGATCACATAAAATTAATACGTAAGTACTATATTTTTAAGCATTTAAGAGTATGTATACAATTAATACAGCTACTTAAAATAAGGATAAATTGATGCTAAAAGATGCTTTCAAGTAAGTTCCTTTTTTATACATCCTATATATACTATTTTTACATTTAATAATGGCAGGAAAAATTCTCTTTATTATCCATGGGATAATTTATTAACACGTCTAAAGTGCTATGACAGTCAAAAATTCAATGTATTATTGTTTGAATTTTTGGCAAATTATTTGATTATATATGTTTGGAAAACAAAGGATTAATAATATGGAAATGTTATGAATTTTGATGACTTGTTCTATTATAAAACGTTTTGAAAATAAACTTTTTCCTATTTTGGTATTTTGATGAGATTTCTTTCTAATTTTATATGTGAATACATATTTTAACACCTATTAGTGTACTGATTTATATTAGAGATTCCCATCCTTGAAATGAACTTTAGTTTCAAAATTATCAGTAAGAATACTATGACATAATTTTTATTTATTCTTTTCTAACAGTTTTTAAAATGAGGTAAGTAACAATTTTAAAACAAACTCCTCTTTGTACTGTATTTCCCTTTAGTGTTTTCCTTAATTTTAGTGGAACTTAGTTTGTTGCCAAGTTCTGCATTCTTGTTTTGCCTCTGATTTTTCAAAAAATGAGGTTGCTCTAGCAGGTATACCATAATTAACATTTTAGGAAACACAGACTGTTAAAAATTCTTCCTTCAAAACTCAAAATTAAATTGTCTAAGTTTTCACTGTATACAAAATTAAAAGTAAGTATAATTTATGTAAAATGTTCCAAAGATTTTTATATCCCATATATATTCAAGTTTTTTCAGTGTCACAATCCAAGGTCAAATGTGATTAATAAAATGAATAATAATGTGTCCAAAATCAATAACATACAGTAATCTTTTCCATCAAGTGTTACTCATGTTCATATTTATGAACACTGCTCAGGTATTGTGTCCTGCACCCCCCGAAAAATGCTCCCATTTTACATTTTGATTTTTTTTAATCTAAGAGGCCTAAAAACCATAAAATTTTATCAAAGCTACATTTTGTTCGGTAAAAACAAAATGAGAGTTTTGCATAGTATGAGTATATTAATACAGTTTTCTTTGAAGACATATCTGGCATGGGAAGAAAGAGTACATTAAATTCCAAACTTCAATGACAAACTTTTATATACATTAAAACTTACTTTCCATGCAGTGCAGCAATTTTAAAAAGCCCCAATGATTGTTTATTAACTGTATATGATATTCAGCATTATCTTAAAAATACTATGAGGATATTGCAGCAATAGCCCTAGATAATATACCAATGAATATTTAAACAGTTGAATTTAACAGTGCGCACATCAGTCGCATTGACAGAAAAAAGTAGCTTGTTCAGTTACAAATTTGTTAGCAAATTATTGGCCATTGATTTTTGTTATAGAACTTCTAAAGACTACAATTTTGAGCTGACTCATTTTAAAGACAAAAACAATATGATAATAAATAAAGCATGCACAGTTAAAGAAAACCTTCCTCATGACTTTAGTAGGTATATTACTGGGTATATGAGAATTCTAAAGATAGAAAAAGTTACTACTTTGAAAAATGAGCTAATATTAAGAATTGTATTATGGCTTCTCTGATTAAGTGAATGAAGATGTGTTTAAATGAAAATTTAATAAAAGCGATTTCTATCTAAATGCATACAGTTCATCCTACAAAGTACTAAATGTAGAAAAGAGATTTTTAATTATAAAAATAGTGGAAGAGGAAATATTGAATAAGGTAAAGATCTTAAAAGTGTGGTGTTTGCTCATCTTTACAAATTAAGATTCTTCTCCCTATCATGATTTTGAAAAATTAAATGATATTGAGTCTTTATAGAACACAGACAAATTAAGACTGTTCTAAGGTTGATGATCTACAGATGTGGAACAACTTGTAGAGAAATGTTTACATCAATTTGCTTCTCGTGTAAGCTCATATTTAACTCAGAAGCAAAGATATCTATCCTCAGTTACTAATACCTAAATATACAAATTGAATGGAATATATGGAAGATGATTCTCATATCCTTGGACTTCTCTCTATAACAATGTGTTATTTTGGGATACAGATAGTTCTCATTTCAATGATGGATAATGAGATAGAGACTCTGTTGCTAACTAAATAGGAATCCTGAATTAGAGTTGTCTTCCTTTTATTATTTTGTAGAATATCTATAGTTATATCTCAGTTGTTCTGATTTGTTGAGATGATAACTTATTATCTAACCAAAAATGAGTTTATTATGACAAATTAAAAATGGCCAGAGGTTACAAATAATGCAGAAAATACAGGGAAGATTTTCACTAATTCTGATTTTTTCTAACTCACAACTCCTGAGAAGATTGTGTTGTTAATTTACACTTTATTTTAATCAAATGTAGAAGCTACATCTTTTTTTTAACACTGAAGAGCTATCTATTTTCCTCATCTGTCAGGTGATTTTTCTTTGATACCTTTGTTATTCTTAGGAATGAATTAGTTGTGTCTAAGGATAATGGAATTCTTTGAGACTTTATAATGAAACAAATCAAAAGTTCTCTTAATGATGTAGAGATTTGGTACTCTGATTAATCAGTGTGAAAATTCAAGCAAGAAGCTTTCCATGTTTTGTTTAAAAGGAAATTGCTTTCAATAAGACACTGCAAAAATCACTTGATGTCACTGAGATACACAAACTTCATAGTTGACAGATTCTTTTAAAAGGTACAGTTTATTCATTTCATAGTGCTTTGCCTTCCTTAGTAATTGAAAAGTTTTCTCTCTTTTTTTCTCATTTTAAAATGTAATTTGGATTGACACTGGTAAGCTAAAGAAGTTCCAAATATATTCTAAAATCTCAAAGAAGCAAATGCTAATAAAACAAAAACTCCTTTGAATTAAGAGCAAAGAACCAAAATCTTTCCATTAAGATATAAATGTTATTTTTAAAATACATTTTATATAAACTCATTGTCAATTTGAAGCTAATTTACTACTCAGAAAAAGATGATTTGTTAAAACTACATTTTGATGACCAATACCTTTTTCTAAATCTTTTAATTCTTTTCCCAGAATATATGTATATTATGCCACATCTACTTATAACAATAAAAGTTAATTTTTATTCTGAGAAATTTTTGAAACATCTCAATACTTTTTTTTAAAAGTTAACAGTAAGAAAATCATGGGGTGTTTACTTTTACACAATATAAGATGTTTCTATCATTTCACTTAGTAATATGTTATAGTCAGGAGTAATCAGCTATTTCCCTTGTTAAATGGATGGAGTTTGAAAGGATTTTACGCCATCATTGCAGTTCATCATGTTGACCAGAGCCAGTGAATAAGTGTGAACAGGAGATTCCTCCAGAACTGCTCTTGAAAAAAACCTAAGTTTTTTTAACAGGAGGCACCTTTGAGGTAGTGAATCCATATACAAACTGATAGGTATGCTGCTAGACAATAAGAATCTGTGACTTCTGATGAGGATCAACTCTTTTTTTTCTTTTTTGAGCATCAACTCTTAATGAGAAAAACCGTTTTAGAGAAATCAGCAGGGATTATGGGGTGTTTGGGAAGAATACTATGAGAATTTTAGGTCCAAAAAATTGCAAATCCAATTCCCACTGGACGAAGTTCCTATTTATTTCTTTATATTCTATGCAAAGTGCTATCCATGGATGAATCTGGAGAACATCATTCTCAGCAAACTGACACAAGAACAGAAAATGAAACACCGCATATTCTCACTCATAGGCGGGTGATGAACAATGAGAACACATGGACACAGGGAGGGGAGCACTACACACTGGGGTCTATTGGGGGGAATAGGGGAGGGACAGCGGGTGGGGGGAGCTGGGGAGGGATAGCATGGGGAGAAATGCCAGATATAGGTGAAGGGGAGGAAGGCAGCAAATCACACTGCTATGTGTGTACCTATGCAACTATCTTGCATGTTCTCCACATGTACCCCAAAACCTAAAACGCAATAAAAAAAGAAAAAAGAAAAAAGAAAAGTGCTATCCCCTGCTGACATGGCAACCGTAGCACACACAGCAAATAAAGCTCTAAATTATAATAATGAGAGTTACCTGAAGGCAAGGACAGCACAACCAAACTTATCTTTGTAATAAAATTTGGTGCATACAGGAGACATTCCATAGATATTTGTTAAGCTGAGCTAGATAAAAATCTGCGTTGTCTTTGCATAACATTATAAAGATTGAAAAATTTTTGAAAACATTGCTTGTAAGAACCAAAAGTCAGGTGACTTCAGTGTTCTGGTAGAAGAATACCATCAATTTAACCCAGTGTACTCCTCTACCTTTGGAGTCTTCATATTTAAAAATGTTAGAATATCTTGTGATTGAATGCGGAGTTGGAGATTGGAAATGTTAAGATGCTACTACTGAGAGAAGTGATGCTTTGCTTCTAATCTCTTTGATCCATAAAGACACGGACCAACTGTGAGTTTATAACAACAGCTATTGTTCTTATTTACTAATTTTTAAAAATTAATAATAAACTTCCTTAGTTAAAGCAACTGAAAAGGACCATCATCATGATCCATTTCAGAATTACTTTCCAAAGAACTTGATTTCAAGTTAACGAACAGCCAGAACCCATATCCTCTGTGAGTGTAAATGTTCTCAATTATGTAATAGAACTCAAAATATTAAAGATTTTGCAACATCTCTCTGCCCCAAGCCTCTCCAAAGATCTGCGCAATCTTTTTAGATTTGTTGTGCTGCCTTTTTTATGCTGATAGGGATAATGCGTGATGTGATAGAAGCTGAGAGAGGAATGAAAAGAGGGTAGGGGAATTAAAAACAGGACTGAGAACGTTGGGGGATTAAAAACAGGACTGAGAACATTTTCGAAAATTTAATAAAAGAGGCGAAGAGAAAGAACTAACTCAGTGAAAATAATGAGATGAGGTTTAACTGACTGCCTTGTAGAGCAGAAATTTGGCAGGAGAAGACGCCAAAATACATTTTTAGGAAATGTGGTTGGGTGATATGTAAAATAATTCATTCTTCGCCATCTCTTCTGAAGACCTTCTTTAAGGCCTTTGTTTTTCAAGGATCAGATTTGGATTTGTTTTCCATTCATGGGCTGAGGTAAGTTCTTTTTTTTTTTTTGAGACGGAGTTGGTAAAGTTTTAAAGCTGTTGCTGGAAGGCATTTTTATTCAGATTATACTTTGATAGATTTTAAAGAGTTATGCAGAGTGAAATAAGATGTCTCATTTTGATTATGGAATGTAGAACATTTATCACCAGTTATAACTCAGTGCAAAAGTGCTGCAATTCTTGATTCGTGTTAAACCACAAGAATTTTGCAATTTGATTGCTTTTTTGAATGATTTAAATACCTTCTCTCTCTCCTTGATTGTACATTGTTTTTATATTTTTTCCAAATATGACATATTATGAGATAAGGAGTTCACTCTAGACTGAAAATTGACCATTTAGAAAATAAAATGAAAATTATTTTTTGACTGTCTGGTTTTAAAATCCAAAACACTCCCTCATTAGCATAGACGAAGATATTTAAAATAAAGTAGGTATATGAGCCTATATGCATATTTTAGGTATCAAAGATTATTCCTGAAGACTTGTGATTCATGGAAATTACTTATTTTCTTTTTATAATTAAGTTTTTTGCTTTGCACATTAAACAGATTTAGTTTTATGTAAAATTTTCAAATGAATTTGGCATTTTAACTGCTAATATTCCTGGATATAATAATACTCCAGGGATCATGGGGTCTATGACTAGTAGACAGTAAATAGATATCCTTATATTTTAATGTTTCTGCTTAATCTTGCACACATATTTCAATCTTGCTGTAACCATGATGAAGTTCAAAGTTACATTTAAGATTATCATGCTCACAGTTCTGAAAAATAAAAATGTAATTTAAAAGGAATTTTGAAGGAGACATGATGTGAGAGACAAGGCAAAAAGGTTGTTTTATGATAGTATAAAAAGAAGCTAGAAAAAGAAAAAAGGAAAGACAAATTAACCAGATGTAAAACAGGATCATCAGGCATTTTAAAGAAAAAAATTCTTAACAGAGAACTTTAAACTTGCAATCACTGAATGCTCATCCCATAGAAGTGTAAATAATTTAATAGAATTTATTTCGAGGTACACAGAGGGTGCTGACAGAGTCCTGTGGAAGACCATATTATTCTCTTCCTTTTTTTCTAAATACCTTTTTTGTATTATAAAAATAAATATATGATTAATAAATTTAATCTGTTTTACATCTGTTCTTATTTAATATATATTTGAAGATAGGTGAATAAGGAAATTTTATATTTCTTCTAAATGTATCCAGATCTGTGTAAATGGATGAAGCAAGCTGCAGATATTCCATGAGTGATGCACAACCACACAGGTTGACGGCTGGAAGACGTGGCCAGCTGTATCTGGCACACTTACTCAAAAGTGATGGATTTCCCATCCCTCCTACCTTTTTTGTGTATTATAAGAAACAATCTAAAGACTCTTCCTCCTAGCTGTACACGTTTGTTTTGAAATGAGAAGCATTAAGCTGTGGTAGGCAAAAACCAGGAGACAAGTCAGCAAAAGAAAATATGCAAATATAATGGGACAACCTACAAAATCTAAACATAAGAAAAAGTTAGGCTCCTTTGTAAAATAAAAATACTACTGTGACCAAAAAAATGAATTTACGTAGGAATTTGAGAATGTGGGTAGGGCACCGTTATCTCTGAGGTCCAATAAAAGCTAATTTATCAAATCAGCATCCTTAGACAACGTACTCTGCTTTTTTCTTTCAACACATTTTACTTACTCTTCCACCTAAAACAGTAGACATTTTTTTAGTTTTATAGGGAGGAGCTGATTTTATAATTTAATTTGTTCACAAGATATAGCACTATTTTGATAAGCCGACTCAGCTTAAATCACTTGAAAATAGATTTACCTTTTTACAAAGCCTCTCGGAAGATTATGGCAACACCACATCTTAGCTGTGTTCTCATTTTTGTGTAATTGTGCGATGGACCCAGGTCGACACACTGTGTTCGTGGGTAAGGTCTGTTTATTTGCTCTTTGGGGTATTCATACTTATTTCTTAGAAGGTTCGGAAAACAGCTCAGCGTGTTCATGTAACTTATTTTTGCAAAGAAAACATAAGGATGCTTAAACTTGCAAAATGCAGCAATACCAAAGGGTCAGCTAGGTATGTTTATTTCCTTGTGCCACCATCTATCTATTGTAAAGCTCTGTTTGTATTAAATTAATTAATGTTTTATATTAAATCTAAGGGTATAATCATGTATTGTATTCAAAGCAATTCTACTGAGAATGACTAATTTTCTCAGTGCTTTCATAATTACTTTTGCAAACCTGTGACAATGCACAAAGGGAAAAGTCGTGGCTTTACCCCAAGCTTCCCTCTGAAAACCATTAGATCAATGAGGTCCCTCTTGGTCTTTCCAGGGGCTGTCTTCATAAAGTACCAGAGAAATAGAGTACGGTTAGTAAAAAAATAAAAATAAATAAAATTAGAGGTGAAAAGCCTTTATACTACCACCTATTATGAAATATGTATGACACTATAAAGTTAATTTAAAAAAAATTGACAAACCCAGCCTCAGAAGATTTAAAAACACAGTCTTTTTTTCTCCCTCCCTCATCACCCCCTTCTCACTGTAGTTGTACCTCACAAAAATTCATTCCATGACACCACTGGTCATTTCTGCAAACAATTCTAATGATATCAGGCACCAACTGTAAAACCGTTAAAAAAATAAAGTAACAATACAACCAATAGAGCTGCCTATAATTATCTAAAAACCAAACATTTATGTCAGTTTGGAAGCTACTTGATCACAAAACCTGAAAGAAAGATCAACTAGTTCGTTCTCATCTACCATCACACTCTACATACATCACTAAGGAAGCCCCAGCTGGATAAATTCCTTCAGGTGAAGTCCGTGAACACTTCCCATGTACGGCTTATACACATTGCACATCCACGCTGAGTCACATTGCACATCCACGCTGAGTCACATTGCACATCCACGCTGAGTCATTCACCGTTGCACATCCACGCTGAGTCACATTGCACATCCACGCTGAGTCACATTGCACATCCACGCTGAGTCATTCACCGTTGCACATCCACGCTGAGTCATTTGCCGTTGCACATCCAGATAACCTTCAGTGGACCAGGGTTCTATGTGCAGGTTATTCATCGAGGATTATGTAGCAGGATTTTAAAATCCTGGTTGGAAGCATAAGCGTAAGTTGTGTGCCTAGAGTCTGAACAGAAGACTGCAGTTTGTGAAGTGATGACGGGTGAATCAGAAGAGAGGGTATTGTCCATTTTAGAAATGCTGAGGCACAAACACGGGTGCTGTCGTCCTTTCATACATGAAATCCCTTCTCCTGTATGTGCATCATGTGTAAACGTAAAGTCTGTATACTGCTGACTATGCGTCTCTGGTGTCCAATGAGTATGACTCCAATCCTTCTAATGTCACTGAGCGATGGAGAGCGAGAGAGGGAGAGAGAGAGAATATGAGCATTGAGATCTGATAAGCACGTGAGATAAAATGAATATTTAGATGCATTCAATGAGCACCTTGCCACAGTTGCCAAAAATGGTGTAGCTCACTTGTTAAGCAGAGATCTAAATGAGCAGCAGAAGTTTAGCAGTTTTTCTCCTTTTCTCTGGATCCACAGAACGCATAATCTCCTATGTAACGACCTACATTTTTCCATTTCATACACAGGTGCTTATGCAACCTTCAGATATTTCATGGGCCTACACCTGTGTAATTTAGGTCATGATACACATTTGCAACAATATTAGCAAAACGGTGAGTATGTAGAATGGAAGGTGTAATGTGAACTCCATTTGATTTCTCATGGATTCTTGATAATCTGGAAGAAATGCCCTTATGTTGTACTGTATGTAAGTGCCGTTAGTGTCTTAAAATAATGGCAGTTTAATATGGTTCAACCTAACCATTTAGTCTTTTAAGCACACGTTAAGCATTTTCATTGTACGTAGGCAAAGGACAGTCTTTGAGACAGTAGAAAATGGCTGATCATTGTAAACTCTAGAAGGAGCTCTGAAAATGACATAATATTGCATTAATTTGATGAAAATAACAGAAATTGATTATGCAATATTCGTGTATGTGAATAATTTGCCAAGGTAAAATTAACATAAAGTCTATGAATTGTATGACAGTAATACGTATTTTAGAAAACATTTAAAATATTTTAAATAGCTATTTGAATTAAATATCTTCTTTCAAAGAACAATAGTTAAAAGTGTAGTGTCCAACTTCCACTAGAATGATAGTCAGAAATGTGAGGAAAAGACTTGGAAATTATCTCCCAGGCTAAAGAAAGGTGTTTTAACACAGCATTTGGACTTATTTTCCCAGCAGGGCATCTAGATACCAGTATTACTTACTCAATGCTCATTCTTGAAATCAGGTCAAAAGTTGTAAATCCTGCTGCCATGAAGTTATTTTTGTACTGACCCATCTTTATAGAATCCAGCCAATCACCAACCGTGACAAAGAGAGGATATTCGGTGACTTCACCAGGGGACTCTGGCATTCTGTAAGAAAACAAAACAAAGGAACAAATCGTGAGGAGCATTTAAAGGCCAAATAAAGCAGGAATCATGGAATTTTCTTCTTCCCTTTACAGTATTCTTACATCTGATGTTTTTATTCTCTGTTTAAACGTCTCTGATTTTCTATTTTACTCAAATAAGTCACTTTAAAAAAATTATTTATCAAATCAGGCCTTTCCTGATGGAACAGTTTTCTTTTTGTGCTTTTTGCTAGTACTGGGCCTTATACTGATCTTTTTTTTCTTTTTAATTTTAATTTGATGGATCTTGAGAGAACTCAACATCTTGCCAGCTCCCTTCTTATTATTACTGTTTTTTCTCTTGCATAAAATTGTGTTTTGAAACTTAAGGGACTAGCTCATTCCCTGTCCCCACAAGGAGAGTAACTAGCCACAGATGTTCACTCTTCCCCTTTCTGACCTACCCCTGAATCCATGTCCTTTTCTGTATTTGCTGAGATAATTCTTCTCCTTCTTGTGGTGAATTCATTGATCAAACTTCCATTTATTTGTTCTCAAACATTCAATAATAATTTAACTTTTGTTAAAATGCAATTTTTGCTGTCATAGAGTTCAGTTGCATGAATAAGATTTACACGCATACAAACATAGGGTAATGTCCCCCAAACACAGACACTAATGAGGCAGAAAACAAGGCCAAATCAATGTTAGGTTGGATTAACAAGAAAATGGATCTTAAAGGCAACGATAGACAAATCTTTATTTTTGTCTCTCAAATCTGATGCAAAGGGCAGGATAAAGGTATTACTTTGGAAAGGCTAGGGTATACATGTGCTTATACATACATACATACATACATGTATTTATATGCAATATGTATGAAATAGTTTATAATAGCTTACGTTAGAGAGAATAAAAAAAGAATAAATATTAGAAATTATGGTAAAAGTAACTCAGAATTGTGTATGTAAGCCATTCTGACAATAAATTATATTCGTTTTTTTACATAATTATATAAAAAATACACATTAATTTTGCATGTTTTTAAAGAACACTTGGTAGTAAAAGTGCTTTTATACTAATGAATGTGTTACTAAACTATAGGGAAATAAACACATCATTTAAAGAATTCTTAGATCTGTAATTTATATTAACCAGCAAAGCCGTAACAACCTTTAAGAAAAGTTTAGTTTGAGTTAAATCACTATATTCTACGTCATGAAAAACTTCCTTTTTAGAAGTGAATCATTTATTTTTATTAGCTATTGAAGTCAGTCCGACTTTCATCTACTTTTTTTTTAAATGTTATAAAGTTAAAGAATGAAGGAGACAATCAGAGCCATAGATTTTAATGTTCATATTTGCACAATTTTATCAAAATGTTTTTACCATTCGCATTCGAACGACTTCAGCTTTAACTGGTAATTGATAAGCACTAGCTGCAGATGATTAAGTCAAGTGAGGTAACAATCTCCCCACTGTGAAGCAGAAGGGCGTAAACATGCTGTGTAACCTGGTATGGTTCTACTAATAACGTGGAAACTGGGTCCTAAAGGTAAAAACTGAAATTTCCTAACCATCAAAATTACCCTTAAAATCCTTTAAGTCACCCTAAAGTCACCAGCACCCCAGTCTTTTAGGAGCACAGATTGTACATAGTGTAACTCCTGAAGACCCTGAAGGGTGCCCCTTGGAATTCAGCACAAAGCCCCTGAGTAAAGGCCCAGAATCCATTTACTGGGTTTCCTTCTATTACCGCATTGATGGCCTTTTTCTAAACTGAGATGTAGCTGAGGGTGGTGATGCGATGAGCAGAGATGACAGGTGGGGCTGTGTTCATTACATAGGATTGCAATTAACATAAATTAAATGCATATACCTTGTGATTGGTTACACAGGACTCCGTATTGGGTCTAGTTTTCCTTAACACTGACCTCTCTCCTTTTAAACACTACTCAACTCGATTACATTTCCTGTTCGGAGGCTGTTAAGCTGCATTCTTTTCTCCTGTACTGCAGACTGCAATGCTATTGGATTGTGGGCTGTTTCTCATTAACATCAAAATGATTCATGAGTTTACCTAAAACAAAGATCGGTCATGTTCAAAGACTGGACATCTATCACAGCGTCTACCAACAAATACTCGAACTGTTGCTGTATTTATTCAGTTTCCCAGAGGTGTTTACGTTAATGAATACTGTCAAATAAAAATTCACATGTAAAATACAAAATAATAAAGGTCTCCACGGCAGACTGACGCACATTTTTAAGTTGCAGCCTTTTTCAGAGTCTTCACTGCTCTAATGTGCACTGTAAATATCTAAGAGAATTCAGAATAGTTTCTCCTTACTTTTCTAAATTATGTGACCAGTTTCATTGAATATAGCATACTTCACTGACCAAGGGTAAATATAAAAATGACCAGGATACCTTTGCTGCTTATTGACATAAATCTTAGAAAACTGAATGCCCTTTTTCAAAACAACACGACTCTCGTACCTTTTAAATGCTTGTCAAAGTAGTTTGTTGAAACCGTACAAAATTAAAGGAATGTATTAAGAGACTTTTCCTTTGTGCTCCTATGCCATTCTCGACGCACTGACATAGTCAGATGACTTCTCCTTTCCTCTCCTGAGATGACACTGGAATAACTCTTGAAATTTCACAATTTCATGTAATTGGTGAGTAGAAATGTAACTTGCTAATTTATGTCCTTAGTACAGAAAAGTCATGGAAGGACACCCTGTATATTAAATGACTTAAATGGCCTATCTCCCTTGTTGAAAAGCATCTACGATTTGCTTCCAGAATGTTTCAATACCGTAATTCCCTTTCTCTGCACAGATCTTCAGTGACCTAGTTACTTTCGCCTTTACACGACTGCCTTGGCAGTCAATTTCGTAAGGTCAAGGTCCCCTCATTGTTCACAGCCACTGTGCAATAACTTTTCTTTCACCTTATCTTCTAAGGAGGTTGTAAAATGTTGCTATTTTCTGGCTTCCAGGGCTTCTGGTACCATTATCCTTACATGAATTCTCCGGAATATCGCCTAATAAACAATAAAAGCCCTTTCTTATCAAACAGGTACGCTGCTAAATTTAGTCTGCTATGTGCTGAGCATGTAGAAATTCGTGCTATTTGGTGATTAGTGAATACTACCCACCTGAGAAACATCTCTACAGCAAAACCTGCAGCTCACATTTCAAACAATAGAAGGTCAAGGATCAACTTTCTCTCAGAAAAGTGAGAATGGGCTAGAATTAGGAACTTTCATGTAAAATTACGGTCAATTTACATTCTAGAAAGGGCAGGAGTGTAGGTATCATAAGTAATGTTACAGTTTAAGGTGTAATAAATATACAATTCCAATACAATAAAATATGTTAAAATGAATAGCTCTGATAGCAGTCCACAAGTTTTTATTCTAATGAGCCCTTTGAGTTCACAATAACACTGACCTTTTAATTTAGAAGTTTCTTAGCTAAGTCATCAATATATTATCAATACTATCATTAAAAACTGAGAAGTGTTTTATCCTCAAAAGTTTTCCATGTTTTATATTCATCACATAAACATAAAATAATAGACATACTAAAATGATTCAAGAAAAGTTATATTTTGAGAAACACTATTGCAAGCTAAGATTCTGTTTTAATCTGACACTCTCATGTGCTTGAAAAGTTTTCTTCTCTTACTGCTCTAATGCAACTTCTTCTTTCCTAGGTCATTCATGTGTATATGATTAGCAGAAATGTACAGATGGGGTCCATTTTATTTTATACTGCCTTTGTTTCACATATTCACGAATGTATGCCTTGTTTCAACAGGCTTCATACTCAAATGGGTGCATAATATTCCATATGTGGGTGCCTAATGACTAGCCAGTTCTCTAACGTTAAACTCAGACTGCTAACAACATGCTTTTAGTAGACATGAGTATGCAGTCTTAGAGCATGTTTCTTTTTGTGTCAGTTGAATAACTTCTTTGGGAAAAATTCATAAGACAGAAGAATTTTTTAAAAAGAATAAGTGAAAACTTCCTGATGGCAGGAACACATCTTTCTTTGTGTAGGCACTCACATAACATAGGAATTCATTAAACATAGAAATTCATTAAGCACGTGACGACTCAGACTTGACTATTAAATTCTCTACAGAAAAGTTTGCTCCATAACATGATGGCTAATTCATGATGAATATTTTCATTTAATTCCAATAAATAAAAAACCTAGAAGAATAAGTACCTGTTGATATAGTGGTCAACTTCTTAAATAATATTCTGTTTATTTAAATTCTTCCTTGTATTGTGAAAATGTTTGTTTATTCTGTCTTTATAGGTTTCAGGTGCAGAAAGAAGCAGTGTTAGGTGGAGTTGGGTAGCACAGGGTTAACGTTTCACCTGCAATCATAACTGACTTCATTCAGGAAGTAAACCATCCTGGATGGTTTACACGGGCTCCTCATTGCGTGACTCACTTCATTGGATTAAAATTATTTAATCCAAGAAATAATTTTGTAATGCATACACTATCTACATACCCTTTGAAGAAAGAGTTTACTTGATCACATATTTTTTTAAAAGTTCTCTCTACAGTTAAGCCTAACATTCAGTTTGAACACATTAAAGTAATGAAATAATTTTGATATTTAAAACATTTCAAAGTGTAATTTTACTCAAAGGGCTATAACATCTCAAATGCATAGAAATATACTATATAAACGGATATTTTGTGCTTGTGGGAGATACAGATCTGTTTCAGTCTAACTCCCCACATTGTTAAGGACATTAATTATTTTTTGTCAGTCTTTTATTTCCAGTAAGTCTTCAATTGTTTTTTTATTGATATGATTATTTAAATGTAATAAGGCTGATAATTCGTGGAAAAGATGCAGGAATGAAAATTTCAAAGTAAAATTTAAAGTTGTAGATATGTCTGAACATTAAGAGAGACAGACACAGAGCAGAGATAATACTTACTAAAAATCTCCCATCATTCCCAGAAGAGTACCCAGCAAGTGGCTCCTGCAGCCACAGTAACAGACCCCTGGCCTTCAAGAAAAGCTTTTGTGAGGAAACAATCCAGGGTCAGAAATAGGTTCCATGTTACATGCCAACTGCAATTCATTGGCAGTGGTTGTATATGTGGTCATGAAATGGTACTCAGGCAGCATCTGGGCTTAGCAGGAAGGTGTTGTGATAATTAGCAATGTCTGCCACAGTGGGAAAAAGTAACAGAACGTATTTGCCAGCACCAGAAAAATTCAATCTACAGAAACGCCTGAGGACGTAATTCCGAACTATGTTATGTTACTGCCATATTTTCCTCATTTCTCTGTCATTACTACTTTTCTTTTTCAAGTAACGTTCTTCAAGTGGCAGGTCATTTTAGGAGGGTGTTTAGGGGATATATGGACTATGTATTTTCTATTTATTCTCATGACTGAGGTGGTATTCTCTACACTCTAGTATTTGCCTACTGGGACATAACGTAACAGGCTGCCATCCACTAAGAATTGTTTTTGGGATTTTAGTAGACTTCATCTACGAAGTTTGACTAGCCCAGATAAATATCTGTCTGGAAATGTGAAAATGTACCCTCTTTTCTTATGATCAGATTTTGATTAGCTCACATCTTGCCCCTCTGTGTGATTCCACGTTGTATACCTGAAAGAACAAAGTGTCTGGAGTCAGTGGCCTTCAGATTCCTGGTCTATTCATTACTGCTGTGCGCTCTTGGGAAGCTTAGCCTCTTTAAGTCTCCGTTTCCACGTCTGAGGGATGGGAATAATAACAGGGAGGATGAAGTGTTGTAACCAATAAACATGCCCAGCTCCACAGCTGGCACATAGTAGGCTCTCAACAAATGGCAGTCATAGTTATTGCTGATAATATATATTGAGTTTGTATCAGTATTAATATAGGTATTGACATTATATGATGATGATTTCGTGCCAGCAGTTTATGTAAATTTTCTATATATTTTTTAAGAGATGGGGTCTCACTCTGTTGCCCAGGCTGGAGGGTAGTGGCGTGATCATAATGCCACTACACTATGAAGTCCTGCGCCCAGTGATTCTCCCACCTCAGCCTGTCAAGTAGCTGGGAACACAGGCACGTGCCGCTATGCCTGGCTAATTTCAGTTTTTAATTTTTTGTAGAGATGGGGGTCTTAGCTGCTCAGCTTGGTGAACTTCTGGCTTCAAGTGATCCTGCCACCTTGGTCTCTCATAGTGCCAGAGTTACAGGTGTGAGCCACCGAGCGGCTGAATTTAGATTTTTCTAACGGGCAAGTAGAAGCTTCACATCCATCTTTCATATTCTGTCTTCCTTCCACAAAACTTTGCTTATTACTCAATTGCAACATTGGTTTTGGCCAGTTATTTCTCTGTTATGAAAAGCATCATTAAAAGTGCTAGTAAAACAATCAAAACCAGTTGTTTATGGCTTGCTGTATAAACAATTTAGCAAGTGCTGATTATGTATTGCCTAGGTGGCCTTGAACAGTATCTTCTCAAAACAAGTAGAAAATTTTCCATCCAGCCGGGCGTGGTGGCTCACGCCTGTAATCCCAGCACTTTGGGAGGCCGAGGCGGGTGGATCACAAGGTCAAGAGATCGAGACCATCCTGGTCAACATGGTGAAACCCCGTCTCTACTAAAAATACAAAAAATTAGCTGGGCATGGTGGTGCATGCCTGTAATCCCAGCTACTCAGGAGGCTGAGGCAGGAGAATTGCCTGAACCCAGGAGGCGGAGGTTGCGGTGAGCCGAGATCACGCCATTGCACTCCAGCCTGGGTAACAAGAGCGAAACTCCGTCTCAAAAAAATATTTTTTCCATCAAAATGTTGAAGTTATTGTACTCATAAGATAGCATTATTGGTGCATAATTCGCTAAATGGAAAGAGGTAGTACTATTCAGTCTTACAGTATTATTCACCGTTTTTTAAAGAAGAGGGTTCTAAATAATGGTCTTGGTATGGGCTTTTCCCTGCCTTCATGATTCACATATCACTGGAAGCCACGGGCTTTAAAGTCACAAGATAGACTAATAGGTACCACAGAAGCTGGCAGTTGCAGCTCTAACAGCTAAGGTTTTACAAGATCCCTAACGATGGCCCAGTGGGTAGTGAGAATACAGAGCACTAAGGGCAAACATTATTTGTGAGGTAGCTGGCTGGCATAGACTGGCATAGACTGGCATAGACTAGACTGGCGCTGTCCACCTGGACGAATGCTGCCCATCCCTGGATACCACGTTTGAGCTGACAGTCAAGAAGCCCCCAACGTGTGAAATTCTTTGTTGGCGACACACTGGGGACGTGGAACAGGGATTGAAAGCTCATTCCATATCAGGAGTCAAGCCCTGATCTCTTCTAGATTTAGTTGCTGAAAATGTAAAACCGTCTCTGTTTCCAGTCCTGTTCATTGTTTTGCACACAGTGTAGATCATTCCTAGAGCGATCTTCCAGAAATGCAAATGTACACGCTATTCCCCTGCCTGAAATCCTCCCACGGCTGCCCGTTGCTTTCGTGATAAAACCCGAGGTGTGTTTCCCTCGCTTGCTGCTCCGTGTTGGACTTCTTCAGGGAGGATGGGACAGAGCAATAGTTCAATCTCAGCTGTTTCATGCTTGGCCTCACTGTACTGAGGCTGCCAATTGTGATTTAGAGGCGAACTCCTAAGTGTTCTGCTGTGACCTGAGATCTGTTTCCAACAGTCCTTGAAGTGCCTCGGCCTCACTGTCACTGCACCGGCCTAACCTGTGATCTGAAGCCGAATGTCTGAACAGCCCCAGCCACCCCGAGTGAAGAAAGTCAGCTTTGGGCATGCTTTGGTTATTTCTAAGTCCAATGTATTCTGAATAAAGAAATAGGTTTTTAACCTAATGGTAATTAAATGTAGTATTTTCTGATACGGATGAGAGTCCTCTTTCCCCCACTCTTCCCTTTGTAACAGCTCTTCACAGGGAGGTGAGCGGATCCTCCCAAGTCTACTGACTCTTACAAAACGGTGTGTCAGTGCCTCCGTCTTCTTGTCCTGCTGTCTGCTCTTTTCTGGTTTTACGAATGGAGAATAACAAGAACTAGCTGTGATCCTATCAGAAGGAAACATCCTTCCTCTGGGCTGATTCACAAATTGCCCCTGTCTGGCCTTTTCAAACTGAGGAACAGAACACAGAGTAGGCAAGAAAAGTGAAGGGGCTGCGTGTGTGCGTGCACACACACACACACACAGTCACACACACAGACACACACGCAGACACACAGACACACACAGACACACACACATACACACACAGACACACACACTACACACATACACACTACACACACGCACAGACACACACACAGACACACACACATACACACAGTCACACACACAGTCACACACATACACACAGACACATACACATACACTACACACAGACACACACAGTCACACACATACACACACAGTCACACAGATACACACAGACACACAGTCACACATACACAGACACACAGACACACACATACACACACATACACACACATAGACACAGACACACACATAGACACATACACAGACACACACACAGACACACATACACACAGACACACATACACACAGACACACACACAGTCACACACAGACACACACATACAGACACACACATACACACATACACACAGACACACAGACACACACACTACACACAGACACACAGACACACAGACACACAGACACACAGTCACACACATACACACACAGACACACACACACATACACACAGACACACATACACACAGTCACACACAGTCACACACAGACACACACATACACACAGAGACACACACACATACACACAGTCACACACAGTCACACACATACACACACAGTCACACACAGTCACACACAGACACACACATACACACACAGACACACTACACAGTCACACACAGACACACACAGACACACACAGACACACACAGACACACACACACATATACACACATACACACACATACACACAGTCACACACAGACACACACCACACACTACACACAGACACACAGTCACACACACACACAGACACACATACACACAGACACACACAGACACACATACACACAGACACACACAGACACACATACACACAGACACACACAGACACACACATACACACAGACACACACAGACACACATACACACAGACACACACAGACACACACATACACACAGACACACATACACACAGACACACACAGACACACATACACACAGACACACACAGACACACACATACACACACATACACACAGACACACACAGACACACATACACACAGACACACACAGACACACACATACACACAGACACACACAGACACACACACACACACTACACACACACAGTCAAGCATATGCACACACACGTTCTGCTTCTAAAAGGAAGGAAGGATCAATCAATTTAAAAAGGCTACGTACATATCAAAGAGCCAAACAGAAAAAGATATAAACAAAATAATTCAGGAAGATTAGAGAGAGAGAAAAGAAGGGGAATCTGTTATCTCGTTTAAAAAGAGTCCATTTTTACTTTAATGTTAATAATTCTCTTTTTCAGCTGTAAATGAAATACGGTTTCTACAAAGTCAACAACTAGACAGTTACCAAGGTCATTTTTTCCTTTCTACCTGTTATTCTTATCTATAGCCTGAAAGAAATTGTAATTGTCAAGAGAAAAAAACTAGGTATTAACGCCTCTTACACAAGGATGTCCTCCACCAGGGTGTGAAGGGCACTGGGATTTCGGATCAGTTTGTCAAGGAAGCTGACAATGTCAGTAAACTTCGGTCTGTGATTTCTCTCCTTCTGCCAGCAATGGAGCATCAGTTGGTGTAGAGATGCTGGGCAGCCCATGGGAGCTGGAAGTCTGTACCCTTCTTCAATGGACAGAATGACCTAAATGCAAACGTATACAGATGAGTCTCATTTTTATGCAGTAATACATATGCTAGGTCATAATCTCTTTTTATACAAGCAGCAGAAGCCAAAATAATGGTAAGAACGAGAACCATGTGTGAGTACCAGGACCTAAAGAAGGATAAATACAAAAGCTGTGAAGAGAACTTCCAAGCAGCTCTGAAGCATCTGCTTGCTCCTGTGAAAGGAAAATACGTTTTAAACACGTGCTACCAGCATGCAGAGGTTCCGTTCATTACAACCTTAAGAAGCAATTTTTGTGTGTGACTTAGCTGGAGCAGCCCCAAATCCAGTTAGAGCATCAGGAAGTCAGTATTGTGATTGATGCATTTAATCACATACAACAAATGTCTTAAGTAAAAATTTTGAGAAAAATTCTGCCGAAGCACTGATTTCCTGAGCCGCGTTTTATCCTGTTATGATAATGCCGTTGTGCTTTCTGTTTCTAAGCATCATCCCTTTTTTGTCATCTTTGATTTAGTTCCTGCTCTCTGACATTTCGCTTTCCTTTAGTCTGACACTGACCTGATTATGAACTCACCCTCCTGTAACTCCTAAGGTCATTTAATCCTTAAAATGCTATCACTGGCGACCTTAAGGCTACAGGGAAATGGGAGCATTAGCTTGAGTATCCTCGGAGGCCGTGTGCCCAGGCAGAACTCCTGTGATGGCAGAAATGTTCTCTCCACAACATGGTGCTTCCCAATCACACGTGGTTAGTGAGCACTTGAAATACAGCTACTACACCATGGAATATTATGCAGCCATCAAAAATGATGAGTTCGTGTCCTTTGTAAGGACAGGGATGAATCTGGAGGACATCATTCTCAGCAAACTGACACAAGAACAGAAAAGGAAATATCACATATTCTCACTCATAGGTGGGTGAGAAGAATGAGAACACATGGACACAGGGAGGGGGGTACTACACACTGGGGTCTATTGGGGGGAATAGGGGAGGGACAGTGGCGGGGGAGATGGGGAGGGATAGCCTGGGGATGAATGCTAAGTGTGGGTGAAGGGGAGGAAGGCAGAAAAACACTCTTGCACGTTCTGCACATGTACCCCAAAACCTAAAACGCAATAAAAATAAAAAATAAATAAAAATAAAAAAATACAAAAGCCAGATAAATTTTCAAAAAAAACCCTGAATTTTCAACTTGTTACTTTTAACTAATTTAAATGTATATAGCCACATGTGGCTAATGACTGTGGAACAGTGCAGCTCTTGGGAAAGGAATCTGCATAATGACCAAAGTTAAGACTCACAAGATAATAACTATTTTTCTTGGTACTTAGGAAATCACAAAATAAGGCAGGAAATTCATCTGTTTAGTTATGATCCACCTGTGAAATTTCTAGCAATATAATACTGACCCTGAATTTATGTAGCCCATGTTTTTATAAAATGTTCAAATGTACTCATGTGAATATTTATTCTTATCTCTGGGAAAAAGGCAAAAAGAAAGTGTTTATTGTCCCCACTGTTGAGTTTGGAAAACTGAGGAACAGACTAATAGTGAAAGACAGGCAAAATTTAACTTCCCCATGCCCCGTCGCTCGCAAAAAAACAGAAATATAAAAACGCAATTTGATTTCTTTTTAAATTCACACTGTTGAACATGACTGTGACAATTTATGTTAGAGGCTGTTTGTAAAAAAGGAACAGTAATATGTCTCAGGAACCTCTTAACTGCCAAGTTTTAGCATTTTTAGTAATAGGAAAGTTTTCATAATCTCATCATTGTCTTTTTGATCAGACCGCTTTAGCCTGTCAGGATGCTAGAATTTTTCTATTCATTTTATATTTTGTTATTGAACAGGATTTTTCTCATCTGTTTTCTGACTGCTTTTACCACCAACTAGGTGTGGATTTTAAGACATTTTGTTACATGTTCTATTAAAGGAGGATGTGGGTAACATACTTGCAATGCATCAAAACTATTGTGGATAGCTTAGAGAAATAACTGAGAAAAACAGGACAGAATTCCATTATAAAATAATGTTGAAATCCCACTCTAGGAGTGCTTGATAGTCAATTTGCCAGTTATCTAATTATAAATGCATGGAATAAAATAGATAAGTGAGGTTATATTCTTAGGAAAAAAAGTAGCTGCCTTTATTGAGTATCCACCATGTGCCATGTGCTTGGCATATTTTTATTCATTTGCTGCTTAAAATAGCTCAACATGGTGGATATTATCCCCATTTCTTAAATGAGACAATTTAGACTCAGAGGAGTAAGGAAAGTTGCCTAAATTCACTTGGCTAGTAAGTGGCAGGGTTGTAATTTGAATGAAATTCTTTTTAGCTTACAACATTTTCCTCTGACCTCTCCCCAGAACTCCGTTTATAACATCTTCCTCTTTCCAATTTCTTATCACCAATAACCCAGTACAATTTTAGTGGTGAATACCATGCTATCTGTTGTCATAGTATCTGATATTTAGACTTCAGTGTTTTTACTTGGATTATAGGTTTAATATTCTGCGTAAATAAAAAATATTTATTTCATAGTTTGCAAAATATAATCTCAAAATGAATAGTAATTTTTTTTTAGATGGAGTCTTGCTCTGTCGCCAGGCTGGAGTGCAGTGGTGTGATCTCGGCTCACCGCAACCTCCGCCTCTCGGGTTCAAGTGATTCTCCTGCCTCAGCTTCTGGAGTAGCTGAGACTATGGGCGTGCACCACCATGCCCAGCTAAGTTTTGTATTTTTAGTAGAGATGGGGTTTCACCAGGTTGACCAGGATGGTCTCTATCTCTTGACTTCGTGATCCGCCTCCCTCGTCCTCCCAGAGTGCTGGGATGACAGGGCTGAGCCACCGCGCCCGGCCATAGGGTCATTTCTTAATGCGTCTGAATCTTGTGCGTGTTTCATGACTGCATCCATGCCGTGTACAGTAATTTTTCATCTGCCTTTCCACTAAGGCTGTACTTACCTACAAGCAGGAATTATACCTCTAAATTTTCTATGCTTATCATTTAGTATATTGCCTGACACATTAATAAATATGTCGACCTTGCTAGGACAAGAAATTTTTGGATTTGCCTTGATAGATGAGCAGATTCTTGGAAAACTTAGTGTCTCAACCTATTCAAAATAAATTCTAAGTATAAGCATGACAGCATTTGAAGTCCTCGCTGAAGGATGTATTGATTTAAAAAACTGCTGCATCAAGCAGCCTTGTCCAAAAATGATTTCATGATCTCACTCCGGTTTTCCTGGATGAGGAGCCACAGGAGACTGGAAGCTCGCTCTTCTCTGACGTAGGTACTTGACCCAAAGCCAGCTTCCTGTAGGACTTGTGGCTTCCGCCTCCTGTCCAGGGGGTCACTATTTTCCACTGGCCCCAGATCCTTAGCTTCAGATGAGTCCTGTGGACAGCTGGCATCCGAATCTAGATTGCTCATGTGTCTTGACAGAGTTACTCTCAGGCACGCCCTGTAAGAGCGACAAGAGGGTGGGTTCCCTTGCCTGGAAATTTTACCCACAATGTGTCCAGTAGAGAATGTGGTCCTGGCCTCTCCATGGGGACGGTAAGAGGGTCAGAAGACTCATGACGTTCCTTCTTGCTGACCTGTGGCTTTTCAATTTCCTCAATTCTTTAACTTGTGACCCTGTGAATTCTGTCTTGAGCTCTGGCTCACGACAGGTGCCAAACACAAAGGGACTCATCTTACAGGAAAACTGTAACAATAACAACAGTGACAGGGATGAAAACTCGAGAGCAAGTATTGGGAGCTCTTAAGTATTTTCAAGGCCAGTTCTAAACGATGTTTGTGTGTTAATTCTTTTAATCCTCACAATAACTTTATGAGGTAGGTATAATTGTTATCTCCATTTTACAGACAAATAATCATAAAGAGAGGTTTAACTTGCCCAAGATCACACATCTGAAAATTCTGCCTTCAAAGATAGAGAAGAAATTTATATTTTTTAAGCAATTCACAAAATTTCTTAAAAGATACGTGTTTCTAACAGATTTTTAAATTTATTCATCCAAACAGATAGACATTAAACACTTAATTGTACTACAGATCATTCTGTGTTCAAGGGATGACGTAGTAAGTCAGGTATATCTCGTCTTTAAGTAATGTACTATCTATTGAGAGTGACCAGGGACTGTGAACATGAGAAGTGCCACATAGAACAGGCTGTTATGGGGTGAGTGGGGGAGGTATCCAACCCAGCTTCAGGAAGCCTCCCAGGAGGTGACTGAACCTTACAGGGGATGTGTAAGGATCCAGTGGGTTCAGGAAAGGAGATGTGACTAGAATGCAAGTAGATTTATGTGGCCAGAATATAGTCTTCAAAGAGAGGAACGGAGAGATTAGAGGTTGGGAGGTTAAGCACAATTATGTTAGACTTTATGCAATGGGGAAAAGGAGTTTAGCAAGTACATTATGTTAGATTTCCCATTTAGAAAAGCTCAGTGTGCCTGCAGTGTAGACAGTACACTGGGGAGTCAAGGGATCCAGGAAGGAGCTCTGCAGTGATCCAGGTCTTAGTGGAGGGAAGGGTGGTGTTGAAGAGGTGAACTGATTTGACAGGCTGGCCTGAGATCAGATGTGTCAAGTGGAGGGAGGACAGGAGAGAAACAACTTCTAGGATTTTGTCTTCACCAGCTGATAATAAGAGAGGACAGCGGAGAAGCAGCAGTTCTGCGGCTGGGGTGACGATGAGTCCAGTTTCCAGCGAGCGTTCTGGTTTCAGATTCAACATACGCACCTTTGAGAATTTATTATGTGTCAAGTTCTGAGTTAGGTGTTTTAACACAGTTTACCCAATTTAGGTCTCAAAACACTTTATTATTTGAGTATGATTATACGCATCTTATAGGTAAGAAAACCAAAGCTCAAACTGATTAAAAGATTGGGCCAAGATCACATGGGAAGTAATTTCATGAAGAATAGATTAATATTATCATGGCAGCCTGGAGATCACAGTAGTGGTGGAGAAAATCTGTCCTGAGTCTTGTGCCCCATGTCTGACTCATCTCCCGGAATTACCTCGTGAGGTCTCTTTGTGTCACTCACGTACTCTGCTTTCACTGTCACCTATCTGCTTCTGACCCCCACGTCTGCAGCTCTCGCTCAGCTTTCTCTCCAGATTTCCATATTTATCACCTATAGGATGTATCACTCCATAGAGGTGTCTTGGATTTATTTTGTGCAAAACTAAACCCACTCCTGCTTTGGGGTTTTTGTCCTTTGGGAAGGGCACCACGCTTCTTCCAGTGATTCAGTGGTCAGGGAGTCATCTGGGCCTCTGACTTTCCTGTTGCTCAAAATTAACTCATCATGCTGATTCTACTGCCTTCATACAATTTACACCTGTTCCATTTTCCATTCTCTCTTCAAATGCTTTGTTTCCCATTCTGATCACTGCAAAGGCCTCCCCATTGGTCTGCCTGCTTCTCCCTTCCCTCCACCAATCATCCCCGCGGTGCAATGAAAGGAATCCTGCTGAAGGGAACTGTGATCCTGCTCCTCGCACATCTGAAATTCTGCGGCGGCTCACCATGTGCCTGGCTGTCAGTCCTCACCTTTGCCGTGCTGCGTTTTAACCTTGGCTGCAGGCAATACAAAGCATTTGTAGGCTCAGCTTGGGTTAACCGACCCCTCCAGGGCACTGACTGCTTCTTTGTTTCCAGAATCTAGCACAATGCCGTGCCAAGTCAAAGAATGGAGTGCCGGTCGTCAGACATCTGAATTACGAAAGCTGAATTTTCAGAGAAGCTTGAGAAATCCTATATTAGCCTTTATCTTCACAAGCATTCCTTTGTGGAGAGTTTTGCTTTAGAGGTATATTCTGATTCCCTAATTAAGGACTGACACATAGCAGCATATGGGGTGCTTTGTCTAAAAGATTAATTGAGGTTTGTTGTTTTAGGATACGAATGGGTGATAATTAACTAGAGAGAATTTTGTAACAGTTTGGTTTTATGACATTCGTAGGCTGTCATCCTTTGGGAGAAGAGTTATACGAGGTTATACCCTTATTTTAAAATGTAAGAAGAAAATTAAAATAAAGTGAAAAAATATGAAAATGACTGCAATGATAATTTTTATGCAAAGTTAGAAGGAATTAGATTCTGTCATAAATTATTATCTAAAACCTGGCTGCTTATTCTCAATAGACCAGTTTCTTGCTCACTGATACAATGTTTAACAACCTAGGATCAACAGAAGGCCTAGTGTGGCCTCGTGGTAAGGCTGCTCTGCTCTGGCCGAATCTGACGTGTTTTTCAATTTTCTTGATGGTTTCTGAATCAAAGAAGGCAATGCACATCTTACATTAAGGAAAACAAGGAATAGACAGTCAATAAGAAGATATTGAGATATCTCTGAACAAGGACTGCTTAGACTCCGCTTAGACTCCGTATAACATATCACATTTTATGTTATAAGGCTGAGTAGCTTCAAAAGAGAAGCACATTGAATTTAGTTATTTATACAGTCTTTTAAAAGAAGCGGTCTCAAAATTTAACAAGAGCTGAAATGTACACTAGAAAATGGAATGTGAAATGATTTTATTTTTACCTTCCTTCTAAATATTCTTCACATCTTTGTGGAAAACCTATAATTTCAGGTAGAAGGGGGAGTGCAAAGCAGAGAGTCACAGTCTATACTTAGTCTTTGAGAAAATGATTACTTATATAGATTAGGATATTTATGTTCATAATACAGAAACACAATGTGTTTTCCTCGTGTGCAATATAAAGATTGTGTCTACAAAGGCAAAAAACAAACAAACAAACAAACGAAAAAAAACAAAACGAGACAGAGAGTGAGAGAAAGAAGGAAAAGAATGGCAGAAGGAAAATGGTTGTAAGTAAATAACACTTATACTTTTAAACTCACTTTCTGTTATGGCTTGGCTGTGTCCCCACCCAAATCTCATCTTGAACTGTAGCTTCAATAATCCGCACATGTCATGGGAGGGACCTAATGGGAGGTAACTGAATCATGGGGCGTGTTTTTCCTGAGATGTTCTCGTGATAGTGAACAAGTCTCATGAAATCTGATGGTTTTATAAAGGGCAGTTCCCGGCACATGTTCTCTTGCCTGCTGCCATGTAAAACATGACTTTACTCCTCTTTTGTCTTCCAGCATGATTGTGAGGCCTCCTTAGCCATGAGGAACTGTGAGTCCATTAAGCCTCTTTCCTTTATAAATTACCCACTCTCTGGTTATTTCTTCATAGCAGTGTGAAAAAGGACTAATATACTTTCTCATTCAATAGTTTTCTTTTTTTTTTTTTAAATTTTTATTGCATTATAGGTTTTGGGGTACATGTGCAGAACGTGCAAGATAGTTGCATAGGTACACACATGGCAGTGTGTTTTGCTGCCTTCCTCCCCTTCACCTACACTTGGCATTCATCCCCTGGCTATCCCTCCCCAGCTCCCCCCGCTGTCCCTCCCCCATTCCCCCCAACAGTCCCCAGTGTATAGTAGACCACCTCTCTGTGTCCATGTGTTCTCATTTTTCTCACCCGCCTATGAGTGAGTATATGCGGTATTTCTTTTTCTGTTCTTGTGTCAGTTTGCTGAGAATGATGTTCTCCAGATTCATCCATGTCCTTACAAAGGACACAAACTCATCATTTTTGATTGCTGCATAATATTCCATGGTGTATATGTGCCACATTTTCCCAGTCCAGTCTATCATCATTGGGCATTTGGGTTGGTTCCAGTTCTTTGCTATTGTAAACAGTGCTGCAATGAACATTCGTGTGCATGTGTCCTTATAGTAGAACGATTTATAGTCCTTTGGATATATACCCAGTAATGGGATTGCTGAGTCAAATGGAATTTCTATTTCTAGGTCCTTGAGGAATCGCCACACTGTCTTCCACAATGGTTGAACTAATGTACACTCCCACCAACAGTGTAAGAGTGTTCCTATTTCTCCACATCCTCTCCAGCATCTGCTGTCCCCAGATTTTTTAATGATCGCCATTCTAACTGGCGTGGGATGGTATCTCAATGTGATTTTGATTTGCATCTCTCTAATGACCAGTGATGATGAGCATTTTTTCGTATGTTTTTTTGGCCTCATGTATGTCTTCTTTTGTAAAGTGTCTGTTCATATCCTTTGCCCATTTTTGAATGGGCTTGTTTGTTTTTTTTCCTGTAAATCTGTTTGAGTTCTTTGTAAATTCTGGATATCAGCCCTTTGTCAGATGTGTAAACTGCAAAGATTTTTTCCCATTCTGATGGTTGCCGATTCACTCTAGTGACTGTTTCTTTTGCCGTGCAGAAGCTGTGGAGTTTGATTAGGTCCCATTTGTCTATTTTGGCTTTTGTTGCCAATGCTTTTGGTGTTTTGGTCATGAAGTCCTTGCCTACTCCTATGTCCTGAATGGTTTGGCCTAGATTTTCTTCTAGGGTTTTTATGGTGTCAGGTCTTACATTTAAGTCTTTAATCCATCTGGAGTTAATTTTAGTGTAAGGTGTCAGAAAGGGGTCCAGTTTCTGCTTTCTGCACATGGCTAGCCAGTTTTCCCAACACCATTTATTAAATAGGGAATCCTTTCCCCATTGCTTGTTTTTGTCTGGTTTATCAAAGATAATATGGTCGTAGATAGGTTGTGTTGCCTCCGATGCTTCTGTTCTGTTCCATTGGTCTATATCTCTGTTTTGGTACAGTACCATGCTGTTTTGATTACTGTAGCCTTGTAGTATAGTTTGAAGTCTGGTAGTGTGATGCCTCCCGCTGTGTTCTTTTTGCTTAGAATTGACTTGGTTATGTGGGCTCTTTTTTGGTTCCATATGAAATTCATGGTGGTTTTTTCCAGTTCTGTGAAGAAATTCAATGGTAGTTTGATGGGGATAGCATTGATTGTGTAAATTACTTTGGGCAGTATAGCCATTTTCATGACCTTGATTCTTCCTAACCACGAACATGGAATGTTTCTCCATCTGTTTGTGTCCTCTCTTATTTCATTGAGCAGTGGTTTGTAGTTTTCCTTAAAGAGGTCCCTTACATTCCTTGTGAGTTGTATTCCTAGGTATTTTATTTTCTTTGCAGCAATTGTGAATGGCAGTTCATTCTTAATTTGGTTCTCTTTAAGTCTGTTATTGGTGTATAGGAATGCTTGTGATTTTTGCACATTGATTTTATATCCTGAGACTTTGCTGAATTTGCTTATCAGTTTCAGGAGCTTTTGGGCTGAGGTGATGGGGTCTTCTAGGTATACTATCATGTCATCTGCAAATAGAGACAATTTGGCTTCCACCTTTCCTATTTGAATACACTTTATTTCTTTTTCTTGCCTGATTGCTCTGGCTAGAACTTCCAGTACTATGTTGAATAGAAGTGCTGAGAGAGGGCATCCTTGTCTAGTGCTGGATTTCAAAGGGAATGCTTCCAGTTTTTGCCCATTAAGTATGATATTGGCTGTTGGTTTGTCATAAATAGCTTTTATTACTTTGAGATATGTTCCATCAATACCAAGTTTATTGAGGGTTTTTAGCATAAAGGGCTGTTGAATTTTGTCAAATGCCTTCTCTGCGTCAATTGAGATAATCATGTGGTTTTTGTCTTTGGTTCTGTTTATGTGGTGAATTACATATATAGACTTGCGTATGTTGAACCAGCCTTGCAACCCCGGGATGAATCCTACTTGATCATGATGGATAAGTTTTTTAATGTGCTGTTGCAATCGGTTTGCCAGTATTTTATTGAAGATTTTTGCATCTATGTTCATCATGGATATTGGCCTGAAGTTTTCTTTTCTTGTTGAGTCTCTGTCAGGTTTTGGTATCAGGATGATGTTGGTCTCATAAAATGATTTGGGAAGGGTTCCCTCTTTTTGGATTATTTGGAATAGTTTCAGAAGGAATGGTACCAGATCCTCTTTGTGTGTCTGGTAGAATTCGGCTGTGAACCCATCTGGACCTGGGCTTTTTTTTGTGTGGTAGGCTCTTAATTGCTGCCTCAACTTCTGACCTTGTTATTGGTCTATTCATAGTTTCGGCTTCTTCCTGGTTTAGGCTTGGGAGGACACAGGTGTCCAGGAATTTATCCATTTCTTCCAGGTTTACTAGTTTATGTGCATAGAGTTGTTTGTAGTATTCTCTGATGATGGTTTCAATTTCTGTGGAATCTGTGGTGATTTCCCCATTATCGTTTTTTATTGCATCTATTTGGTTGTTCTCTCTCTTCTTTTTTATCAGTCTGGCTAGTGGTCTGTCTATTTTGTTGATCTTTTCGAAAAACCAGTTCTTAGATTTATTGATTTTTTGAAGGGTTTTTCTTGTCTCTATCTCCTTCAGTTCTGCTCTCATCTTCGTTATTTCTTGTCTTCGGCTATGTTTTGAGCTTTTTGGATCTTGCTCCTCTTGCTCTTTCAATTTTGACGATAGGGTGTCAATTTTGGATCTCTCCACTCTTCTCATGTGGGCACTTATTGCTATGTATTTTCCTCTGGAGACTGCTTTAAATGTGTCCCAGAGATTCTGGTACGTTGTGTCTTTGTTCTCGTTGGTTTCAAAGAACTTCTTTATTTCTGCCTTCATTTCATTGTTTATCCAATCAACATTCAAGAGCCAGTTATTCAGTTTCCATGAAGCTGTGAGGTTCTGAGTTATTTTCTGAATTCTGAGTTCCAACTTGATTGCACTATGGTCTGAGAGATTGTTTGTTATGATTTCAGTTGTTTTGCATTTGCTGAGGAGTGCTTTACTTCCAATTATGTGGTCAGTTTTGGAGTAGGTGTGATGTGGTACTGAGAAGAATGTATATTCTGTGGATTTGGGGTGGAGAGTTCTGTAAATGTCTATCAGGTTTGCTTGTTCCAGGTCTGAGTTCAAGTCCTGGATATCCTTGTTAATTTTCAGTCTGGTTGATCTTTCTGCTATTGACAGTGGAGTGTTAAAGTCTCCCACTATTATTGTGTGGGAGTCTAAGTCTCATTGTAAGTCATTAAGAACTTGCCTTATATATCTGGGTGCTCCTACATTGGGTCCATATATATTTAGAATCGTTAGCTCTTCTTGTTGTATCCATCCTTTTACCATTATGTAATGACCCTCCTTGCCCCTTTTGATATTTGTTGCTTTAAAGTCTACCTTATCAGAGACGAGAATTGCAACTCCTGCTTTTTTTTTGCTCTCCATTTGCTTGGTAAATCTTCCTCCATCCCTTTATTTTGAGCTTTTGTGTATCTTTGCATGTGAGGTGGGTTTCCTGGATATAGCACACCGATGGGTTTTGGTTTTTTATCCAATTTGCCAGTCTGTGTCTTTTGATTGGTGCATTTAGCCCATTTACATTTAGGGTTAATATTGTTATGTGCGAATTTGATACTGCCATTTTGATGCTAGCTCGCTGTTTTGCCCGTTGGTTCATGTAGATTCTTCATTTTGTTGATGCTCTTTAACATTTGGTATGCTTTTAGGATGGCTGGTACTGGTTGTTCCTTTCTATGTGTAGTGCCTCTTTCAGGAGCTCTTGTAAAGCAGGCCTAGTGGTGACAAAATCTCTGAGTACTTGCTTGTTCGTGAAGGATTTTATTTTTCCTTTACTTATGAAGCTCAGTTTGGCTGGATATGAAATTCTGGGTTGAAAGCTCTTTTCTTTAAGGATGTTGAATATTGGCCCCCACTCTCTTCTGGCTTGTAGAGTCTCTGCCGAGAGATCTGCTGTGAGTCTGATGGGCTTCCCTTTGTGGGTGACCCGACCTTTCTCTCTGGCTGCCCTTAGTATTTTCTCCTTCATTTCAACCCTGGTGAATCTGACGATTATGTGCCTTGGGGTTGCTCTTCTTGCGGAGTATCTTTGTGGTGTTCTCTGTATTTCCTGGAGTTGAGTATTGACCTGCCTTGCTAGGTTGGGGAAATTTTCCTGGATAATATCCTGAAGAGTGTTTTCCAGCTTGGATTCATTCTCTTCGTCACATTCTGGTACACCTATCAAACATAGGTTGGGTCTCTTCACATAGTCCCACATTTCTTGGAGATTTTGTTCATTCCTTTTTGCGCTTTTTTCTTTAATCTTGGTTTCACGTTTTATTTCATTGAGTTGATCTTCGACTTCTGATATTCTTTCTTCTGCTTGGTCAATTCGGCTGTTGAAACTTGTGCATGCTTCGCAAAATTCTCGTGTTGTGTTTTTCAGCTCCTTCGATTCATTCATATTCCTCTCTAAGTTGTCCATTCTTGTTATCAATTCCTTGAATCTTTTTTCAAATCTTTTTTCAAGGTTCTTAGTTTCTTTGCACTGATTTAGAACATGTTCTTTTAGCTCAACGAAGTTTCTCATTATCCACTTTCTGAAGTCTGATTCGTCACACTCATTCTCCGTCCAGCTTTGTTCCCTTGCTGGTGAGGAGTTTTGGTCCTTTGTAGGAGGTGAAGTGTTTTGGTTTCGGCTGTTTTCCTCCTTTTTGCGCTGGTTTCTTCCCATCTTTATGGATTTATCCGCCTGTCGTCTTAGTAGTTGCTGATTTTTCAATTGGGTCTCTGTGTGGACACTGAGATTGTTGATGATGAAGTATTTCTGTTACTTAGTTTTCCCTCTAATGGTCTATCCCCTCTGCTGTATGAGTGCTGAGGTCCACTCCAGGCCCTGCTTGTCTGGGGTACACCTGCAGCGGCTGCGGAACAGTGAGGGATGATACCAGTTTCTTCTGCTGCTGCCCTTGTTCCAGAATAATGCCAGCCAAATGTCAGTCTGATTAGTCCCTTCTTGGGGTGACTCTTTGGATATACAGGGGTCAGGGAGCTACTTAAGGAGACGGTCTGTGCTTTATAGGAGCTCCAGTGCTGAGCTGTGAGCTCCGTTGTTCATTCAGGGTTGTTGGGAGGTTGCTTATGTCTGCTGCAATAGAACTCATAAAACACCACCCTTTTTTTCCCCCTTAGATGCTCTGTCTCAGGGAGTTGGGGCTTTCTTTATGAGTATCTGTTGCACTGTTCTGCCCCACTAGGCGGCAGTCTATTCACTATTTGCCTGCCGGGGCTCTGACCTGCTAGCGCGGGTCCGCCCTGTTGCTGCTGGGCTCCCTTCTGCTGTGGAGCGCAGAGTCTCTCTGTTATGGCAGGTTGCCTCGGCAATGGCAGGCCGCGTCAGTCCTGGGCGGTACTTCAGTAGGGGTGGACTGCGTCAGCAATGGCGGACGCCCCTCCCTCACCGGGCTGCACCATCCTAGATGCCAGCAGCAAAACTCTCAGCCCCAAGCACCTCCAGTCGCCGCCCTGCTTGTCCCCGTGAGCGTGGGACCCGCCGAGCCTGATCACCCAGCTCCCTGCCTCAGAGTCCATCCTCTCTCTCTCTCTCTCCCTCTCCCCAAGCTGAAAGGTCGACTCTCTCACTGGTGCCCCAGTAGCCTGCCGATAGGGCACTGGGATCCGTGCGATCTCCCGTGCCGCTGCCCACTACCCCGGCTCAGATCACGCTTCCCAGGAAACTCCTGGTCTGGCTCATTGTCCAAGTCCCATTCAATCAGATGGACATGCCAATCTGCCCTTCCAAATCTCAGATTGCTGGTTTAACAGGGCACCCAGACCAGTGAGTTCCGTGCCGGGTCCCGCTGCAGCGCCGGCTGCGTTAGCTGGCTTTACTAGCGTCCCGTGTCTCTCCCACACATGGGACTTTCAATGCTCTGTGGGCAAAAAAGGTCCATCCGAGAATGCGGCTAGAACTCACCCTCTGCGCCTTCACTGAGAGCTGCAATCCTGAGTCGCTTCTATGACGCCATCTTGTGAGTCTCTTCCTCATTCAATAGTCTTCAATATTCACAATGCATAACTCAGTTAAAACCAATCAAATACCAAATTAAATTCAATATACTAATAAAAAGAATCCTAGAGAAAAGGGGTTACAGTGATGAAGTATTTAGATACAGGAAACACTTTTTTTGGAGGCAAATTTGTTATTTAGCCTAAGAATTTCTTTTTAAGATATTCTTCTCAGCTTTAAGATTAAAAAAAAGAAAGCTTTCTTGAAATCCTATGCTTAAGACAATTCTCCAGTCTTTCTTTTTGGAAGTCACAATGGCATGTCAAGGACCTATATAAAATGAAAAGTATTTGTCCTTTAGGAGGTCTCCTTTTTTGGGATAGTTAAATGAGTTGATGAAATGAGTAACAACGTGTAGGAGTCTCATGGGTTAAAAAGTTGTTGATGACATATTTATCATTTGAAAAGTCTTTGTCCCTAACAGCTCAAAGTCTGATTCACTTTGTAAGTCATGGAAAAAACATTAGTGAAGGAGTTGCTTGAAACCACACTGAAGTCCTAAGCTGTCACTAACCAAGCTCTGCCTTTGGGAAGCCTCTATCTCTTCATTGATAAGGAAAAGAGAACTGGACTCTGCAATAGTAACTTTCACCTCAAAAAGCTAGGTTTCTAGTCATTGAAACCAAAGATTTAGCATCTAGGAACTTTGGTCACATCTCTAGGTTTGGAGTTTCTGTAAATTTAATTCAGGATTTGGCCTCCATTCTAAGGCATATTTCTCACAGAGTTCCAAGTGCTTAGATGTACCTCTTTACTGAGACAAAAATACAGTCAGAACCAGAGTATATCCTTGTAAAGTAAAGCTGGGAAGATCTGGGGCACCACGGCTTTCCTTACTATGCCAGTTCCACGGACAACAAGTTACATTTTTGAAAATGCAGTGACACATTCCAAATCTACTTTTCTGAGCCTATTTTTTTTTTATTAAGATGCCAATGTTCTTAAGACTCAGGGCCATTTCCCAAGCACTCTCTGGGAATAAATGAGGTTTCTTCACTGGTGTGTCATTTTGGCTTTAGAAAGATAGTAGAAACTCTAAATAATATATTTCCTGGGTCCACTAAAAATATCTAAAGCTATGTTAAAATAGGTTATGACTACAAAGAAAAAGGAAATTTGAAATTGCCCTCTTTGTAAAGGCTCCAAAGAGCATGACAGCGAATAAAAATCATAAGATTTAAAGCTAGTAGGTATATTTCTTTCGAGTAGAAATGAAAGGTATAATTAATTTTTTAATAAAAACATAGCAAGCATATACACATTTTCTAGTTTTGTGGTCATTCATTGAAAAAAAATTTCCCTTGAAAGTGGTAGTATCATAATGGTTACTGTTTTCCTCTCCTTGAAACTTAATTATTTGAAGTATTTATGATGGTGATTGATTACATCTCATAATATTCCCTTTTATTCTTGTCTCTATAGCAGATATACATCATACTTATGTAATTAGTTTGCATTTAATTAAAATACTGTGATAGCCTATTTACTAATAGCAGGAATTACTGAAAAGTTGGGAAAAGAAAGGCCTTTTTGAAAATTCCTTTGGTAGAATACATATTCAAATAAATGCAAAAATTCCTATGTAATATGGAAGGTTGAAATAATAGAAATGGACTTTTAGCAATTTACTGTAGTATCTTACACAGATCGTTACACAAGGACCATTACATAATAAAGTAGAGTTTGGAAAATCTAATCAGAGACAAAAATTGGAAATGACTGGCTTCTCTGAGTCATAAAATCATGCTGCATTTCTAGGTAAGTGGATTCTACACATCCACCATTCTTGGCTGAAGTACTGACCCATAATTGAGAAAGGTTATAGAATTATAAGGACAAACAGAAAGTACAATAAAAGGTTATTTTCTTCCTTCTTAAATCTGGAAAAAACGAATCAATTCAGCTAAGATCAGAAGGTTGTTTGTGACCACATCGCCGATAAAAATAAAATTCTAATGATAAACTTCATTCTTTCCCCCTCAGGTAAGTTTCAGAAAGCAATCTAAAGCAAAACTCATTATTATTTAAAAGCATTTGAAAAGCAAGGAGAAAAAAATAAATGAAAACAAAAACACTGAGGAAGCATTCCATTTCCTAGCCAACCTCAAACGAGACGCTCAGGGAGAGCAGTTTTCTTTTTGGGAAACGGAGCTCGTTTGGGAGGCAGCATGTGCCTGAAGGATGCCACACCCAGGAGGCATTTCGGCTTCAAACTGCTTCAAGGTGATTTTTATTTTTTAACAGCATCATGTCAGGGGAAAGAAACAGAACCCAAGACTCCAATGTGACATTTAGATCCTTCGCTTGAGCGAAGTCACCTCTCATTTAGGTGGTGCTACTTTTCCCTGCATTTCAGCGCTGTGGGGACTTGGTTATCCATTTCAGCTCTGTGGGGACTTGGTTATTCATCTCAGCGCTGTGGGGACTTGGTTATCCATTTCAGCTCTGTGGGGACTTGGTTATTCATTTCAGCTCTGTGGGGACTTGGTTATCCATTTCAGCACTGTGGGGACTTGGTTATCCATCTCAGCTCTGTGGGGACTTGGTTATTCATTTCAGCTCTGTGGGGACTTGGTTATTCATTTCAGCTCTGTGGGGACTTGGTTATTCATTTCAGCTCTGTGGGGACTTGGTTATTCATCTCAGCTCTGTGGGGACTTGGTTATCAATCTCAGTGCTGTGGGGACTTGGTTATTCATTTCAGCTCTGTGGGGACTTGGTTATTCATCTCAGCTCTGTGGGGACTTGGTTATTCACTTCAGCTCTGTGGGGACTTGGTTATTCATTTCAGCTCTGTGGGGACTTGGTTATTCATCTCAGCACTGCGGGGACTTGGTTATTCATCTCAGCACTGTGGGGACTTGGTTATTCATCTCAGCTCTGTGGGGACTTGGTTATTCATCTCAGCTCTGTGGGGACTTGGTTATTCATTTCAGCTCTGTGGGGACTTGGTTATCCATTTCAGCTCTGTGGGGACTTGGTTATCCATTTCAGCTCTGTGGGGACTTGGTTATTCATTTCAGCTCTGTGGGGACTTGGTTATCCATTTCAGCACTGTGGGGACTTGGTTATTCATTTCAGCTCTGTGGGGACTTGGTTATTCATTTCAGCACTGTGGGGACTTGGTTATTCATCTCAGCTCTTTGGGGACTTGGTTATTCATCTCAGCTCTGTGGGGACTTGGTTATTCATCTCAGCACTGTGGGGACTTGGTTATTCATCTCAGCACTGTGGGGACTTGGTTATTCATCTCAGCACTGTGGGGACTTGGTTATTCATCTCAGCTCTGTGGGGACTTGGTTATTCATCTCAGCTCTGTGGGGACTTGGTTATTCATCTCAGCACTGTGGGGACTTGGTTATTCATCTCAGCACTGTGGGGACTTGGTTATTCATCTCAGCTCTGTGGGGACTTGGTTATTCATCTCAGCTCTGTGGGGACTTGGTTATTCATCTCAGCACTGTGGGGACTTGGTTATTCATCTCAGCTCTGTGGGGACTTGGTTATTCATCTCAGCACTGTGGGGACTTGGTTATTCATCTCAGCTCTGTGGGGACTTGGTTATTCATTTCAGCACTGTGGGGACTTGGTTATTCATTTCAGCACTGTGGGGATTTGGTTATTCATTTCAGCTCTGTGGGGACTTGGTTATTCATTTCAGCACTGTGGGGACTTGGTTATTCATTTCAGCACTGTGGGGACTTGGTTATTCATTTCAGCACTGTGGGGACTTGGTTATTCATTTCAGCTCTGTGGGGACTTGGTTATTCATTTCAGCACTGTGGGGACTTGGTTATTCATTTCAGCTCTGTGGGGACTTGGTTTTTCAGTGGCGCCTGCTGTTCACGTTTTGCTTCCATTTTCTTCTGTTAAGTACATTGCTTGGTGTCAGTGTTGGAAGAAGAACCGCCATGTCCTGCTGTCATCTCTGGAGCATGTGTAGCTCCAGCATTGCAACATACTTCCTTCCATGAGGTAGTAAATACTAATTATTTTGAACTTGGATGAAAATAACAGAAACGTTACCCTGAAATACCTTATAAAACAGGAAGAATATCTTCATATGCTAGAAAACAGCAAGGAGCTATGCACTTTTAAGGTACTTGTGAAATGCTTCTGGTAATGGGCTATGTCAATCTTTAAAATTTGACTCTAAGCGACTGCCTTAAATCTTTTAAAGACATATAATAACAATATGGTACATTTTATAAATTTTTAACATCAAGACAGAAATCCTGCAGAAAAGATTTATATTTCCAAACAGCCGGGAGTCCATCCACATTCTTTTGCTAACAGTAACAACAATACTACTGTCGTGACAGAGCAGCATGCAAGATTAAAGATGCTTTGATCTCATTACGTGGAACTGCGGTACGAAGACTCTTGAAAATTAGACCTCCACAGTGCAGCTTCGTGGGGAAGGCATGGATTTTGGAGTAAGCAGGGGCCTGGACTCGGGTTTTCTCACTAACCAGCTACGTAACGATGGGTAAACAACCTGTACTTTCTGAGCCTCAGTTATCTTATCTAGAAATGGTAGCAATAATGGTTACCTAATCAGAGAACAATCTTGAAAATTAAATGAGGTAATAACATAAAATACTTTGCTTATAGTAGTACCCGCAACTATAAGCTGTTATTGATTAAACACTGTGTGCCACGTGCTTTAGACACATTATCCCTGATGCTTTCACATCCCAGAGCTGGGTATTCTGGACCTCACTGAATCCAGTATCTCAGGAAGCTTAAACAACTTGCCTAAGATTATATGGCCAGTGATTGTAGATCTGGGATTTGAACCCAGATCTTTCTACCCAGAAAGCAGTGGCTTTTACCTGGGGGCGACTTTTCCCTCCGTCTCATGTTGATGACTGGACAATGGCTGTCACAGCTTGGGAGGGTTTTACTGGCATCTGCTGCTTAGTGGCTGAGTCTGCTGCTAAACGTGCTGCAAAGCATGTAACATATTTATCTGCCAAGAGTTATCTGGCCCCAAATGTCAATAGCGCTAAGGCTGAGAGAACCTTGTTTTAAAGCCCGACTGGCCTTTTCAATATAATCTGCTGCCTCGTTAGAACACAATGATGCACAATGTTAATATGCAAGTGTAACTTGCAAATGATACTGCAATGTTAAAATGCAGTATCATTTGCAAATCTTGCAAACGATGTGTACCAAAAAAGTAAAATATACCTTCGGATAGCACAACTGCATTGCTTAGGGGAGTTCTTCCCTCACTCAAGGTACTTATGGCAAAACCGACAATTACAATGGTTCATCTACCTCTAAATGCACAGACTGGCATATAAACTTAGCTGGTCCAATCACAGCACCCATTTCCCTGGCATAGTTTTGGTTTAGTGCTGGGCAAGGCCCTGACAAAGCCAGCCAGAATCTCCTCTGGGATTGGTGTATGAATTTTCACAGAAAGAAGGTCTCGTTTTCCTGGGTTTGCTAAGCTGGAATACTGAGCCCTGGAGTGTAAAGAAGCAGACAGCAAAGAATTCAGCAGGAGGAGCGAATGAGGTCAAGCCACCTAGCAAAGCACTAAAAATCCTGCGTGAGCCTCTGGACCGAGCAATGCTGTGCCACCTTCTTAGCTTCACAATGAAAAAACAGTTCCTAATTTTTGCTTATGTTACTTTGGATTGAGTTTCTTTCATTTGTAATCAAAAGAACCCTGAAAAATCGAGTCTGTATGCTTTCTTGGTATATATATGTATTAAAAAAAAGTTCACACAGCATTGCTTCCATTAAAAAAAAAGTAGAAGGCAGAGAATATATTTGAGGGTGGGGATAAGACTTAAAGGTATCAGAATTTCGTCTTTACCTGCATAGTAGCTTCTTTGAGAGTGAGATACAGACTTCACTCTGTCGCCAGGCTGAAGTACAGTGGCACATCATGGTTCACTGTCACCTGGAACTCCTGGACTCAAGCCTTCCAAGCAGCTTTGACTACAGGCATGTGCCACCAGACCCAGCTAATGTTTTCTGTATTTTGTAGAGACAGGGTCTTGCCATGTTCCCCATGCCTGTCTGGAACTCCTGGGAAGTGATCTTTCCACCTCAGCCTACCGAAGCATTGATTATATGTGTGAGCTACTATGCTTGGCCTCCTGAAAACTGGATTTTCTAATTCCCCAGCCCACCCCATATGCACATTCGGTCTAATGACTGGTACATGCTTAATAAGTAACTGCTGAGCGGCTAAGCAGATGGCACCTGCTGTTACATTTTCTTAGGTCTTTTATGGACTAGTTCTGTGTACTCCTTTTTAAATTTTCTTTCCCTAAAGTATAATACCACTGACCTTTGGGAAACTCATTATATTATTCACTAAAACAGATTCTGCAGACTCAGAATTGTTCATCGTAATAAAATATACAACAGTCTGCAGAATGGAGAAACTCATAAAAACAATCTGAAATTTCTTAAACTCATTTAAAATCATAAAGCATGGTAACACTCCATTTGATCTGTACCAACAGCTTTCTTAAACTCACCAAATTACAGTAAAAATAGAAAATATCCTCATAGAACATAGTCCAACTTGTCTATCACAGTTTCCTTTAAAATAGGCCTTGCTTTGAAAAAGTCAAACGTAAGACTATATTTTGACCAAACAAATGAGAAATGCAGGACAGATAGGGAACAGCCAGGATTTGGAGAGAGCAGCTGGGAAATTTTTGATTAAGCTATTTCTGCTTCCAAACAAAATCCTGGTCATAGGATCTGTCACAGTGATGCCGACTTCCAATATGTTCAGCTAAACAGAATCTCAACTCTCTTTACTGCAGCAGCAAAAAATATTCACAAGATACATAAAAGCTTTGAGCTCTTACTATTTTCCCACAGTCTTGGATTGATCTGAGGACCTCAGGTTTGGGGTTTGTTTGTTTTTTTTCGCAGTCCTCCATCCTCCTTTTTCCCCTTTTCCCAGATTCTCGCTTGAACATTCTTTGGTAATGCACATCAAGACCGTGACGGCAGCTTAAACCCGACCTGGTGGAAAAACAACCAGGCTCTGGGTGGAGGAGGAGTTCACCTTGGATGTGAGCACTGGCAATCCTGAACGACTGAGAATGAGCTTAATGTTGGAACTCTAGTCCTGGCTGCGGCATCTTCTCCGGGTTCCAGATAGAGCCTCTGTGGCCAAATGAGGTTTAATAGACAAAAATCACTCTCTAGATGGTCGTCTTGGACACAGATCACCAATATACATGGCCAGAGTGGCTGGGAAAACTCTTGGGCAAGATCCAGGACAGGAGGGGTGGACAACAGGGCTTGGACTACTTTAGGCTCCCATTAGTAAGAACAATTTGCATGGTGGTCTATGTTACAAACCACACGTTTGGGCAGAAGCTGCTCTCCTAAAAATCTGTCTTCCGGTCTGGCATCTTCCTTGTCCTTGCTCTGCTTTGTGGACATCCTGTCTGATTACTGGCACCTCTGCAGAGAGATTCAGGGAAAAGTCCTAAACGTCGGAAAAGAGTGTTATGAATCATTCTGTATTCCATCTGCTGAGAAAAATGTAATAACTATTTCTTCAGAGATTACTGAATCATAGCACGTTACTGTTAAAGTGGACACTAAAAATCATCTATCCCCTTTCTTGCATTTATTGAAACTGAGGCACTTTTAAAGTTAAGTGTCTTTCGTGGTTGATTGATTTACAGTCCACATAACCGTGGCCGTGGTTACTAAATGGGTGTTGCCATAATCTGGGTGGGGCAGGAAAAAATCACGGGAATACACTTTATATTTATTTGTATCCTCTTATTATAAGAATGATTATTTACAAATGTCTAATAAGAATGATTAATTATGACTTTTATGACCATCAAACAATGACTTCTATGAATATATTTTGCAACATATATATTTAAATCAACACCCCAATATCGCTTATACTCTCCATCCCCATAGCAGTAATTGTCATGTTATCTTGTTACAGACGTCTGTGTCTCTCTCCCATTAGAATGTAAGCCCCATGCGGGCAAGAAACCACAGCCCTATGTGAGGGGCTACATGTCCTGTGAACTAAACTACCGTGAAAGACACAATTTTCCTCTTCTCCTTGCCCATGACCTATTTTAGAAGTTTACTGGAATTATTTTCTAAGAGCATTAATAAGTCATTTACTATGAGATTTTAAGGAAACAGGTCACTGCTCTATGCCTAAGTCTCATGACCAATAACGGGATCGGCTTAGGGAATCTTCACAGTCGCTTCCAAATGTAATATTTGTTCTCTGGTGAAACCCTAGTTTCTAGAATGAAGACAGCATCCATTAAATAGTTAAATGAGTATATTAGTACAGTATGACTTGTACATAATGTGCAAATAAATTTACATATGCCATCTACGGAGGCTCAGGAACTTCTTACTGATACCAGTATATTAGTACAGTTTGCAGCCCTTTGAATTAGAAATTTAGAAAATGTTAAGTCTGTCTGGGAACTGATCAAAACGAAAACTAAGAAGAACACCAATTAGGGAGGGCACCTGAGGTGCAGCCTCTTCTGTGCAGCGAAGACTAACTCATCTGGAGGACTTTTTATTTTGGGCATTAGCTTGAATGGCCTATTTTAGTTGTGTTAAAATAGGACAAGCAGACAAGCAATATCTTGAGTTTAGGGCAGAAGAGGAACTGTGGTGACTGAAACAAGGGCTTTTACTACCGAATGTAACTGGTTTAGAAGCAGCAAAGCAAGCAAACCCCCAAAATATGGGTTCCTTTTGAAAGTGAAAGAACAAATGCCTGTGGAATTCAGTTTTTGGAAAAATTGGAAAAGCAGTCAGGAACTGCCCCAAACAAAGGCCAGCGGCAGAGAAGAGCAAAGGGGTCCTTCAAGTAAGATTCCCCGATGAGCAGCGGACTGTGGGCAAAGGACCCAGATCCAAAACTAAGCGCTGCCGGTTATGGCGCATTTTATCCTCAAGGCCAAATGCTCTTCAGGGCCCAGCCCCAGTGGCTTTGCAGTTTAATGTTGTGCTTTCGGCCGGGCGCGGTGGCTCACGCCTGTAGTCCCAGCACTTTGGGAGGCCGAGGCGGGTGGATCACGAGGTCAAGAGATCGAGACCATCCTGGTCAACATGGTGAAACCCCGTCTCTACTAGAAACACAAAAAATTAGCTGGGCACGGTGGTGCGTGCCTGTAATCCCAGCTACTCAGGAGGCTGAGGCAGGAGAATTGCCTGAACCCAGGAGGCGGAGGTTGCGGTGAGCTGAGATCGCGCCATTGCACTCCAGCCTGGGTAACAAGAGCGAAACTCCGTCTCAAAAACAAACAAACAAAAGCCGTGCTTTTGAGGACAATGACTGAGCAGTGTATTTGGCCTTAAACCTTTCCGCAGAGCAGGTGGACCCACAGTACTAAGCGTGAGTCGGTTTCAAAAGCAGCACTACACGGTCGGGAGAAGCACTGGCCACGGCCGGCCCATCAAAATCCAGCCTCACCTGCGCCTGACACCAGAAAAGGATCAGTGTTACCTGTGATTACGTCCTTAAGATACTGGGACGATTTGAGATTGGGACGCTGTGAGGTGTACGGGTGTGTGTGGGTCGCTTAAGTTGTGTGAGAACTGGCGAAAAGAAATGAGACGTGGCAATAGTTTTTAGGGATTATTTAGTTTTTAGGGATTATTTATGTTTTCACCTATGAACATTCAGAATCACGTTACAGGTGATTTCTCATTTCCATTGTCACATAAACCAACAGATACTTTGAGAACAGGTGAGCAAAGCCTGCATTTTGAGATGAGAAAGTGGGAACTTAAGATGTAAGATCAGCTCTGACGCCACTTACCTGCATCTTCCGAATACGGTCTCCATTGCTGTGCATAGGCCACTGGGCTCAAAGGTGTGAACTCTCCTGTTCTACAATAATATAGTATCAACCACCCGGGTAGTTTAACAGATACAACAGAAACAAAACTTCGCATTTAGGGTCACCTATCTTAAAAGGACCGTACTAGATGGTGTATACTGATCATGCATTGCCTGAAAGCATGCGCTCCTTTTCCTGAGTTAAAAGTCTAAATTAATTTGCTCTTTACACTGAGTTACCCTGAGGAAGAAAGAAAAGCAAACGTTCCTCCTCCTTTTGTAGGTCAAGGCTACTGCATAAACACAGCCAGGCTGCATTACGGCAAGTGTGGAAATCTCAGCTGTGACATGTGGATCAGTCACTCACATGGCAGCCGGCCCCGAGGACACCAAATCCAGCTCAGAAAGATGACTCAGTTTCTCCAACTCAGCCATAGACCAGGAGCAGTTCTCAGGAAGACAAAGGCCAATCTGACTGAGGACAAAAGGCGTATTTCCCCCTCAAGCTAATGTGTTTCCATTCACAAAATGGCAGTTTAAGTATTGGTAACACTTACATCCTGGTTAGACATCTCCCAGTAAGGCCTCTCTCCATAGGACATGACCTCCCACATGACAATACCGTAGCTCCATGCGTCACTTGCTGAGGAGAATTTTCTGTAGGCGATGGCTTCTGGAGCTGTCCACCTTATGGGGATCTTTCCACCCTGGAAAACAAATTGGAGATTTCTTAGCTGGCTTACCATTGTATTAAAAACAAAATGGAATTCCAATTAAATATATTTTATTAGAAAGATGTAAACACTTCATAATAGCACTGGCATTTTAAATTAAAATCAAAAGAAAGCCAGAATAATGTTAAAATGTCAGAAACATTTTCCTATAATTATTCAGTGAAAATAGCTTTAAAGGGAAATAAGTCACACTTCAGAAATATTTTACTTCATTCATTAGAGAAATTTATTTTTACTTTAGATTCACACAATTAACCCCACTATAATGCCATTTGAATAAAGTTCCAGATTATACGACATTAAAACTAAATATCATTCAACACTCATTAAACATCGTATTGCATTTATAAATAATAACGAGAATAATCTCTAACTTAATTGAAGACAAGTGCTTCAATACAGAACCAAAACATTCTCTACCAATTTAATACTTATCAGAATTTTATTTCAGTTCCCTTGTTTCCTTTACATGTGCTATGATTACATTTATTTTATATGAAAACATTCTTCAACAGTATAGAAGAACACCTTGAAAGGATAACCTTTCTTTCAAAAACTTTAATATCGTTTATATTTTCATTCTTTAATGTTCAACTTAACATTTTAACATATTAAAGGGATTAAATTGCATGAATTTAATCTAGAGGTTCAAGAATTAAAGTCTGCCATTGTGTTACACTTAAATTTTATTAACATTTATTACCTTTTATCTCTCGAAACACTCTATAAATCCCTTTCTACTGTAATGGCAAGAATAAAACAATTCATCCATTTGATTGACAGTCTTTAAAATCCGTGCTCCCCAGCTGCGCGGAGGCGGACGAAGGCAGCGCTGGCGCCACTAGGGGGCGGAAGAGAACAACCAGCCGGGCCCAGACTGCGCCTTAAACCGCGGGCCGGCTTCGGTTCACAGCAAAATCATTTGACAGTCAGAGCGCATCGCCAAGGGGTTTTTCATTATCCATGTTCATGATCCCGTAAGCTGATGACCCACTGTGTGCAAAGCCTGGTGCAAGTGGAGGTGGAACGAAAAAGTGTGTTCTTTGGCCCTTAAGGAATTTAGGTTAAATGTCTTTAAAGGTGAAGCTATTAATTGAGTCATGTAAACATGACTTGTTTATTAATGTCTCGTAAACACTGGAAGAAAAAGGGATTCATTCAAATGGGAGCAAGGCAAATGAGAGCGTTACTGGAAACCTAATTTCAAAGGCTGGTAGCACGGTCGGAAGGAACCCTGGGGAAAACACCCGGAATCCAATGCCCTGATTTTACAGGTCAGCAGGCTGAGCCCAGGCCTTAGAAGTTTAAAGGGTTAGAAATTGCTCACCATACAGTTAGGTACCTTATGCATACTATTGCTACATATGATGTAAAGATGTAACACTTCAGCACAGGCATAAAGCTGTGTAAAACTAACCTTCATGTTTTAACACAGAATATTCTATAACTACATATCAAACCACGTAGCCCAATAGGAGGGAGCTCGAAGCCTGAGGTTTTCATGGGACAGAGGTTAAAGGCAGCACCAAGACTAGGGAATTAAATTTACAAAGTTCGTGACAGTAGCTTAAGAATGCTGAGGGGAGGGAATTGCAAGGGGAGAAAATTCATTCTTGAACCCAAAGTAGGGTAGCCACATAAAATAAGGGACTCATAAATTTGTATTTCAGAGAAATAACATATAATTTTTTATTCTAAGCATGTTCCACAAAGGAATATTTTTAGTATAAGCATATCCCAAATATTTTATGAGACATGTTTATACTTAAGAAAACAGCAAATCACTGTTTATCTTCAATTCAAATGTAACTGGGCACCCTATATTCTTATTTGCTAAATCTATCTACCCTAATCCAAAGCACTAAAAAACTCAGAAATGAGAACACTGCAAATGATCCAATTGAACATAAAGCCATGTTCTAAAAAACTGGTGTGATCCTCACAAGGGGGTAAAGGTATCTCCACCTGTATTTGTGCACAATACTATAGTATTCTTGTTTTATTGTGACTAAAGTCCCTCAGTCTTGTGGCTCTGCATATTGAAGCTACTTAAGTAAGATTCAGGCAGGCTTGTTTCAAATATGGAAGCCACATTTCCAGAGAATAAAGACCAAATCTGTCCATTTGACCCAAGAACGTATAGAAGAGCTGCAGTTGCATTTGGCATTTCTCACGCAGGCTCTTTCTTTGTTCTAGAAAAAGATATGGAAAAGTGTTAATTCCCAGCCTGCCTGGTTCTTCCTTTGCTGAATCTTTGTTAGTTCTATTAAGATAGGTCGAAAAGCAGAGTTAATGGTTATTTTATGTTCATTCACTTTCAAATGATATTTCATATAAATGATTCACATATACATTTACATTTTGAATAATTTGATATCACATGTAAATGACACCTTTATCACTTTCCTTCCTAAGATTTTATTTTTTTCTTCAAGGGGAAGATACTACAGAATATTTGATTAATGGCACTGCTTGCTTCCTGTTACAAACTGAATTGTGTTCTCCTAAAATTCGTATGTTGAAGCCCTGACCCCCACTGGGACTGTATTTTGAGACTGGGTCTTTAAAGAGGTAATTAAGGTCAAATAAAGTCATAAGAGTAGGACCCTCACGCAATATGACTGTGTCCTCTCCTTATAAGAGGATGAAATACATCGGCGGCATACAGGCACAGAAACGGCCACTGAAGGCATCCTCAAGAAGACAGCCATCGGCCAGCCAAGAGTGGAGCCTCAGGAGAAGCTGAAAGTCAACACCGTGATCTTGGATTCCCGTCTCTAGAACTGTGAGAGACAAATTCCCAGTCTGCGGTATTTTCCTACGGCAGCCCTGGCAGACTAATACACCACCTCTACGCGCTCTTTATTCTTCAAAATACTTTGCCAAATAAACAACATTATAAATGGACAGTGCATCTTTATTTCAAATTTTATTCCAACTGTTGTCTTTAAATGAAAGGTATGAGCTAGAATAAACCTTAAAATAAAACATGAAAAAGGGGACATAAGTGTTTTGTAGGAAATACGATTCTAATTAACAAAATGCATGATAATATGAACCCGACGGTAGGCACGAACTGGAAGATTTCTGAGCAAATATGGAATAGGACAGGGAAGCAGTCACATCTTTTGTTCCAGTGGAGGATATACACGGGATACAGCTGATACCCAGTTGCAAGAGGAGGCAGAAAGGAAGAAACCGTGAAGGCTCCTGCACTGTCTTTATTCCCCACACCAGAGGCGCCTGCTTTTCCTTTTTCCTTCTTTAATTGAATGATCAACTTAAGCTTTCGTGGCTTGATCTCATCGAAGTATTTTTGCCCATGATCTTGAATCATATACGGAGGTAATGCACTAAGGTACTTTTTTTCTCAAAGCGTTACCACCAGATGTTTGCTTCAGGTTTCGGGAATGAACAAATAGTACTTTAGATTTGAAATCACGATTATTGGAACATTACATGTTGCTTTACCATATGTTTTGAGAGAGAAAAAAGTTGCCAAAGATGCTGATCAGAATGACAGAATGTAACTCAAATGGCTTCTCCTTTACTAATACTTCTGTTACAGAGCAAGCTGAACCCCAGAGGAACAAGTAAGCTGGAGGGCACTGAAACGGTTCTTAGCAAACCTATTCTCCACGTCAGATGTAGAGATCCTTGTCTGATAAGCAGGGAGGTAGTTGAAACAGGAACAAGGAGAACCGTATCTTTGTATATCTTCGTCTGCCCCATAACCCCAGAGTGGAATTGTATCATAGGTGCATTTAATATCTGAGTATTAGAACATAAGCCTCCAATCTTCAGAGGACTGACTAATCAGTTGGAATGCAGCAAGGTTACAGAGCTTTAAAACTGGGAACAAATGAGAATATTCGGAGGAGAAGCAAGAACACGTAAAATGTCTCTCTCTGTTTCTCATTTATTGGGTTGATGGTTATTTGAAGGTCAAGGGTTTGAAGAGCGAGTAATCTGCCTCGAGACTTTTCTTATGTTCTCAATCTGTCTCTATAGTTCTCACACTTCAGTGAGGACATATTATGCTAAAGGTGATTTAAAAAATTCTTAAGGGCAATTTTGACTAAAAAATATTTTTCTGTCTGAACCACAAATTGTAAGATGCACTTTGCTGCAGTTCATTGTGTGACCTTGGGCGAGGCTTCATCCCTGCAGTCTTACCTTTCACATCTGCAAAATGAAGGGATTTGAATCCATGACCATAAAATAGCCATAATGGGTTTTGATATTTTCCCACAATTTCTCAGCTCCCATTCAATCGTAAAGCTATAGGCCTTCTGAGCTGGTACCAAGACCGTGTGAGCAGCATGATGGCAGATGGAAAGGAGGTGAGCACGCCGCAGGTTACGTCCCTGGCCAATGATTCGTGGTTACGGTAATGAGAGGTTAGCAACAGGTAAAGCGAAGGCAACAGCATGAATAGAATATATTGGAAAGGTACGAAACCAACACACTGACTGCTTCTTCCCTTTTACTTCTAAACTCTAAATGGGTGACCACTGGTTATCTGGAAGCCTTATTATAGAGTCTTACTGATGTCAGACAAAGACGGAATTACGGTGCTTACTGGAGCACCGTAATTACTTTAAATTACTTTAATTACTTGTTGGTTACTTTAAATTATAATTTCTTGTTGGGATTATGTGTGGCAGAGGTGGTCTTGTTTCACGAGTTTTGGTGGAGAGGTCAGCATGCCGGGACCTTCTGCCTGAATTCACCATGGTGTAGTCACAGAACTACACGTTCACTAGTTAGAACAGACAACCCTAACGAGGGGATAGTACGCTTTCTCTTGAGAATCACTGATCTTGAGAAAGAAATCCATCTCTTGTGCATCTCTTCCTGGTTTGTATTCCCTAATCAACAAATTATTTTATAGTGTAGTTTTAAAACTACGTGCCCAGCCCCTCTCAGAGAGTCATGCATATTCCTCCTTTATTGAAATTTACAAATCTAGGGAAACTTTGGGACTCTGGAAAGTTTTATCCTTTTCTGAAATATGGAGATAATATCTGCCTTTACTTGAAGAAAGATTGAGGGCTTATAGTGCAATGAATTCATTTGTAGTCACAAAGGAGAAACTTCCCATATTTTGGCTTTTAGATATCATTTATTAAGTGGATTAAATGAGACAATATACACAAAACACCTCTTAGCTGCCAGCACCCAGTGGACACTCAGTAAATGTTATCTATTTCTTTAATCATGTATCCAAAACTCGTCTTTTTTCGGATGGACTTGGCTTCCAGCCCAGATCAGCATCTCAATTCCTTCCTGTGGAGTCACTGGACTAAGCTCTACCATGCCCAGGCTCTGGGATGGTCTTCTTCTCAAAAACAGCTTTTAGGAGTCAGAGGTGCAGAATCAAATCTGCCGATGGAAAGGCAGATTTCAATACATTCCAGTAATTGAAACCCTGTCTTGCCCAGTTCAAAGAACTCTGTGTGTCTCGGTCCAGTGGGTTTGGCCGCAGGTTAAAGTCCTGCCATTGCCCTGCCAGTGCCCTTCCAAGACTGGACACGTATCTTATTCACCTTAACATTTCACAGGCAGAATTGTGTCATCACAGAACATCATGACGGTTGAATGCTGGCAGGCCAGACTTCTGCCTGCAGCTTGGCCTGCCTGGTAAGGGTTGTGTGTGGACTCCTTGCTTGCTTTTCCTGTGTGTTCCTATTCCTTTTCTGAGGTCACGGCACACTGGGGAAGCTATGAAACGTCTGTCCTTGAAATACACATGTAGCCACAGTCACACGTGTACATACATGCATGAAGGCACGAGAGTGCGCATGCGTACACGGTTTTGTACCAATGTCTGAAGACTCACAGATGCCAGATTAAAAACACTCTTACTCTAAGCAAAAGAATCTTGTCTTGGCATATTTTTAAAACATTGGTTCTTAATAACCGATTTTTAGAAGATGAGAAGCACTGCCGAAATCTGTGGTAAACAGCATTGTTTCAGGTGACAAACCTTTTAAAAAATCTTAAATAAGACAAACACTTCCTGACGCTTGTCCCTTGTGTGTGCGCTGAGGACTCCCGTGAGGGTGTTCAATGAGGTCTCAGGGTTTCAGATTTTATGAGCCCAGAGCTCACCCACTGTTGGGTGCTGGGTTGGGAAAGGTCTGAAGTTAGATTTTTCGTGGCTCAGTCATTTTTGTTTTGCTTTGTGTTTAAACTGAATTTGAATGTGTTCAGACAGGGCGTGGGCTCTCTACAGCGTCTGCTGCACCCTCTCAGCAAATCTTTCATCAGACACAGTTGACCCATTTCCATCATCTTCCCGGCCCTGTGCCTCCCCCACCCTCACTCTCACCCTACCCTTCCTTCTGAATATGAAAGACACAATTATCTACTTTTGAAATTTATTTTACTGTGTATTTTTCATAGAGAATAGCGGCAGATGAGAAACGATTTCAAATAAGCATGAATCGCTAAATCATCAGCTTTGTCTTCTACTTGCTAAAAAATTCTTAGCTGTGGAAAGACTCTCCTCCTCCTCGCCTCATTTGGAATGCTTAGAACTCCACTGCATTTTTATTCATTGTTTAAATGTATAAGCAGCTCAGTGAATGCTAATTTTTTTGTTATTCCTGTAATAAAACACTGCTTATCATGCTATTCAAACCCCGAAGAATTAGGATCCTTTTCACCTGCTTCCTCCTAAATTGCTCCTGAAAATAATTCATTGTCATCTATTCCTCAGTATTCCCTTTCAGTGAGAACACAGGTGCCACATCATTGAGTGAGTAACACTATCAGGGAGATGTCTGTTCAATTGGATTTCGTATTTCATCTTATAAGGTAGATACTGTAGGACACAATGCCACTGTAGTGTGGGAGAATAAATATGTACTTTATTATGAGGATTGCCGTTGTATCTGAGTGTACATGACTTAAACACCACTGACAGTACAGGCAACTTTTTCCAAACAACCTATCAGTTATGGTTTTGCAAATATATTGTACAGTAAAGACCCAGGGGATGGCTGATAATATGTTAAAATGAGTTTAAAATGCTATTCCCACTCTTGTCTGGACAGTAGCACTCTCCTCAAACAACTCTTCTGAGTTTTTCTCTCCCTTTTTTAAACCCAGCTCTACAGAAGACTACCTCCCCAGCTTACCCTCCCTACTGTATTTAAAATAATGTTTTCTTAAAGTTTCTTATTTGTAGTATTTTTAGCAAAGATCTATGGAAATTAACACCAGAAGTAATGGGTTTTCTTTTTAAAAAATGTACAACATAAATCATAAAGGGGAGTGAAAGATTAATTATTCCAGGCCATTGGCAATTGTTAATACTGAGATGTTAATACATTACATCTTTAATGAAAATATAACTCTTCAGATATATAACATCTGACAGTTTTATAAAGGATTTTTATCTCAGTGGCATCGATTTGATGTATAACATTCAAGTGGGTACTCTGCTTTCTTATCAGCTTGCACTGTGAGAATAATACAAAGTAGTGATTAATCCTGTGGCATCTGTGATGATGGATTTTCTGTGTCAACTTGACTGGCCCGAGGGATGACCACACAGCTGGTAAAACATTATTTCTAGTGTGACTGCGGGAGTGTTTCTGGAGGAAAACATCAGTATTTGAATCTGTAGATTAAGGAGAGAAGCTTCCCTTGAGGACAGGTGTCTTCCAATCTACCGAGGGCTATGACAGAACAAAGGGTGGAGGAAGGTGAATTTGCTCTCCCTCTTATGGAGGAGCTGAGACATCTGTCTCCCACTCTTGAACATCAGAGCTCCAGGCTCTTAGACCTTGGGACTTTGGGACCTGTGCAAGTTCTCCCCCGCCCCTGTCCCCTGCTTAGGCCTTCAGATTAAGACTGAATTCATCAGCTTTCCTGGTTCTCCAGCTTGCAGATGGCATATCCTGGGACTTTAAACTCCATAATCACGTGAATGAATTCTCATAGTAAGTTCCCTCATCTCTCTCTCTCTCTCTCTATAGATTCTACTGGTTCCGTTTCTCTGGAGAATCCTGACTGCAGTTGTCCATTTTCTTGCTGCTGATAAAGACATACCTGAGAATGGGCAATTTACAAAAGAAAGAGGTTTAATGGACTCACAGTTCCACATAGCTGGGGAGGCCTCACAACCGTGGTGGAAGGCGAGGAGGAGCAGGTTTTGTCTTACATGGATGGCAGCAGACAAAGAGAGAGAGAGAGCTTGTGAAAGGAAACTCCCATTGTTAAAACCACCAGATCTTCTGAGACCCATTCACCATCACAAGAACAGCATGGGAAAAACAGCTCCCATAATTCAGCCACCTCCCACCAGGTTCCTCCCACAACGTGTGGGAATTCCAAATGAGATGTGGATGGGGACACAGCGAAACCATATCACTGACCGATATACCATCTATCTCTAGCCACGGTTGGATGATATTCATTTGAAGAAAAAATTTAGATCCTGGCATTAGGAAAACAAATTGCATAAAGTGAGGCACACCTATATTTATACTAGCATTATTTGCAAACCCTGCATAAAAACAAATATTCAGAAAGGATGGAGAACTTGTATAGCACTCCAAAGTACACACAAGAGTGATTCTGATATATCCTGCGGTGCTTACTTGACAGAACAACTGTAGGGCTGAATCCCCGCTTCTTGGCCACTTTCTCCTCTAATCTACTGTGTGATTGTGGGTCAGTCACAGATTTGCCTGTAAATAGAACTGGACTGTGATACCTTGTAATTCACATGAAGGTCTAATATTCTGTGATTTGTTAATATATGTAATGTCCCAGTGAATTAAACCAGAGGGAACAACCTTCACTTCTGTCTAAGAAAACAGACAGAAAGGGTTAGGGCAGAGCTCAGTTACTTCCTGTGCCACTGTTATGCCTACAGGCAATTTATACATTAAGTTAGACCATTCCTGACAGATCCACAGTGCTAGGAACGTATCTGAGCAGCAGGTTTTCTTTCGCAGCTATTGCATGTAGTGTTGTGATATATTGGTTTAGAATGGAACAGTGACCTTAAATTACCATTGTCGGAAAGGCTAGCTCTGACAGTCATCAGGGAGGAGAGAAAAGATGAAGAATACATCTTTAGAGGCAGCCTGTTTAGGGTCTGCTACTCAGACTGACGTACACTCAACAGCAGAGAGGGCACAGTCATCTGGAGGACTGAAGAACATTGCTCTGTGGGAAGGATGGGGCTGAAGGGCTCACACCCAAAGAGGGAGAAGAACTTGAAAAAATGTCTGGAAGTACCTGGAGCTGGAAACACCAAAATATGTTCAATGCCAATAAATCTATTTTAAAGGCACACTTTGGCTGAAAGAATTAATAAAATGTTCTACTTTCTGTGTTAGTCTATTTTTGCATTGCTATAAAACACTACTCAGACTGGGTGATAAATAAACAGGAGAGGTGGAATTGACTCAGTTCCACATGGCTGGAAAGGCCTCAGGAAACTCATGATTATAGAAGGAGCCGAAGGGGATGCAAGGCACGTCTTACATGGCAGCAGAAGAGGGTGAGAGCCAGGGGGCATCTGCCGAATACTGTTAAACCATCGTATTTCGTGAGGACTCACTATTACAAGAAGTGAAGCATGGGGAAGTCTGCCCCCAAGATCCAATCACCTCCCACCAAATCCCCTCCCTGACACATGGGGATTGTAATTTGAGATGAAATTCATGTGGGGACACAGCCAAACCATATCGATCCACCCTGGCCCCTTCCAAATCTCATGTCCTTTTCACATTTCAAAACCAATCATGCCTTCCCAATAGTTACTCAAAGTCTTAACTCATTCCAGCATTAACCCAAAAGTCCAGTTCCAAAGTCTCCTCTGAGACAAGGCAAGTCCTACCTATGAGCCTGTAAAATCAAAAACAAGCTAGTTACTTCCAAAATACAGCCGAAGTACAAGCACTGGGTAAATCTTCCAGTTCCAAATGGAGAAATTGGCCAAAACAAGGGGGCCACAGACCCCATGTACGTCTGAAACCCAAAGGGCAGTCATTAATCTTAAAGCTCCAAAATAATCTCTGACTCCACGTCTCACACCCAGGTCAGGCTGATGCAAGAGTTAGGCTCCCAAGGCCTTGTGGCTTTGCAGGATAAGCCCCATTGCCTGCTTTCACAGGCTGGCGTTGAGTGCCTGTTGCTTTTCCCGGCGTATGGTGCAAGCTGTTGGTGGATCCATAATTTTGGAGTCTGGAGGACAGTGTCCCTCTTCTCACAGCTCCACGAGGCAGTGCCCCAGTGGGGACTCTGTATGGTGGCTCCAACCCCACATTCTCTCTCTACTTTGCCCCAGTAGAGGTTCTCCATGAAGGCTCTGCTCCCGCAGTAGACTCCTGGCTGGACATCCAGGCATTTCCAAAAGTCCTCTGGAATCTATGTAGACACTCCCAAAGCTCAATCCTTGTCTGCTGCACACCTGCAGGCCCAATATCACATGGACGGCCCCAAGGCCTGGGACTTGCACCTTCTGAGACAATGGGCTGAGCTGCATCTTGGCCTCTTTCAGCCATAACTGGAGCTGGCACAGCTGGGACGCAGGGCACCAAATCCTCAGAGCAGTGGGGCCCAGGGCCCAGCCAGTGAAACCGCTTTTCACTCCTAGGCCTCCAAGCCTCTGATGGGGAGAATGGCCACAAAGATCTCTGAAATGCCTGGCGATTAGCATTTCACTTCTCTTTACTGAAGCAAATTTCTGCAGCTTGTAGCTTGAATTTCTCCCTAGAAAATGGGATTTTCTTTTCTACCACATGATTAGGCTTCAAATTTCCCAAACTTTTACACTCTGCTTCCCTTTTAAACATAAGTTCCAATTTCAGACCATCTCTTTGTGTACACATATGACTGTATGTGCTCAGAAAAAGCCAGGTCACACTCAAATGCTTTGCTGCTTAGAAATGTTCTCTGCCAGGCACCCTAAATCATCTCTGTCAGATTTAAAGTTTCACAGACCTCTAGGCAGGGCCAAAATGCCAGCAGTCTCTGTGCTAAAGCATAGCAAGGACGACCTTTGCTTCATTTCCAACAAGTTCCTCATCTCCACCGGAGACCACTTGAGAGTGGACTTCACTGTCCGTATCACTGTCAGCATTTCGGTGAAAACCATTCAACAAGTCTCTAGGAAGTTCCAAAGTTTCCCACATCTTCCTGTCCCCTTCTGAGCCCTCCAAAACGTTCCAACCTCTGCCCACTATTCAGTTCCAAAGTTGCTTTCACGTTTTTAGTTTTCTTTATAGCAGTACCCACCCTTGGCACTAACTTTCTGTATTGGTCAGTTTTCACTCTGCTGTAAAGAACTACCTCAGACTGCGTAAAAACAGGTTTAATGGACTCACAGTTCCACATGGAGGAGGAGGCCTCAGGAGACTTAATCACAGTGGAAGGAGAAGAGAAAGGAAGACCCATCTTACATGGCAGCAGGAGAGAGAGAGGGAGGACCTGCCAAACGTTTTTAAACCATCAGATTTCATGCACACTCACTATAAGGAGAACAAGATGGGGGAAACCTCCCCTATGATCCAGTCACCTCCCAGCAGGTCCCTCCCTCGACATGTGGGGATAAAAATTGGAGGTAGATCTGGGTGGGAACATATAGCCAAATCACATATTTTAAGTAGGTTTTAAAGCTGGGGTAAATTGATTAAAAAACGGAAGACAGTTTACTGATCCTCAGGTTTGTAGTTGAGAAACTGTACACAAAGCTTGATTCATTCCATTATTCCAACACAATACGCTGCATTCTCAACTTTTACCATTTCTAAAGCCAATAGATCCTTCAGATCCTTACTGGTTTATGATCAAAGGGATCATTCCTCCAGGACTTAGTCTGCCTCACTCACTTCGAACTTAGCATCACGAACCTTCTACGTACTGCTATTCACATTCTTAGAAGGTGAATGTAGTGTCTTCTCAGGAAGGTTACAAAAGTTTCAGAGGATCTTTTATTCTTCTCTTCACTAAATGCTACTTCACAGTACTTAGTATGGTGCTATGATTATAATATAAATTTATTGATTATTTGCTGAGAGGACTATTTGATGGGATGAATTAGGAAAATGATGTAAAATGAAAGGCACAGTCTCATAACTATACTATGTAAGTGGAAATCATATTTTTATTTTCAGTTCCGTTTTAGTCCTTATTATGAATTTGGTTAATGATAAGGAAAGAATGACAGGGGCATGTCTCAGTCTAAATTTTTGATTTACAAAGGGGACCACTAGAGAGGCACTGAAGGTCACCGGTGGCATTCATTCATTCATTCATTCATTCATTCCCTTCGTCTTTCTTCGATCAAATGGCTTTTGAACACATCTCACATGCCAGGTGCTAGAGTCACAAAGAAGACATGCTCCTTGTCCTCAGGGAGCCCATGTCACAGTAGGAGAGACGCTGATACAGATAAATCATAGCAGCACAGAGGGTGAGGGTGCTCACGAAAGTCTGCACCAGATTCAATTGGCAGCAAAAGAAAAAGAGGGATCAGCTCTTTGGGATGGCGATGGCAGGAAGCAGAAAGGCTTCACAATAGAGGTAATCTTTTACAAAGAGCTGAAAAGAGACGTAGGAATTTGACTAGTAAGACAAAAAGACTAGAGCATCCCCTCAGAGAAAACAGCAAGTTCACAGAGAGAGGCACAGAGGGGAGACACAGCATCTCATGTCCAAGAAATTGCAAGTTATCTGAAGTTGCTGCCATGAGGAGTCTGAGAAAAGCTGATGATTGTGAAGCTGGAGATAGCAGCAGTAACCACGTCAGTGAAGGCTCCGTTAGACAACAGAATAGCAGGCAGTGGGACTTCACAATGTCACCATCACTGGAAATGCATTCCTATGAAACAGTCTTACAATTTGGGTGGCATCTGTCACCTTTTTATGTGCAAAATTATACAAAATTTAGTTTCTTTTTTGTTTGTTATTGTTTTTTGTTTGTTGTGGCTTAAAGATCTGCATCTTGTGATCAAAAGTCATGTAAATAAAGTTTCTTTTCCTCAAATAAAAAAATGACAGAGATCCTAAATGTCTCTTTTGACCTTTTGCACTAAATGTCTCATAAAAAGAATAAAATCACTTTAAATCTGGCAGAATCAACTACAGTAAATGTGTGCAATCATGCATCATACCAAGCAGGTTGAAAGGTCTAATTTTACTTGCATAATATATTCACTGTTTTATAGCAGATTTTCCCAGTGAACACATTTTGGAAAAGCGATGCCTTTTAAAGCATGCTTCCAGCTTGTTTTTGCTCAGGTTTAAGTATGTCATTTGGGTTCTGAAGCCTTGTTCACTGCGGACAGCAGATGGCTCCTGGAGGACATCACTGGAGCACCGGGTAGCAAAACAGAATCTGGATGTACTTGGCTGCAAGTAGAAAGAAGCAACAAACAACTTACATCATCGTCAAGGATGTCACAAGCCAGTGGCAAAAGATGATTTAAAATAAAAGAGCGTTTATCCAGTTGTGGAGGGAGGTCTTTTTACAGATCAATCCAGATTTCTAAGAGCCCTTCCATTTTTAACTTGAATGTCTACCAGCTTTTTCTTATTTTAATATACACTCTTCTTGATCTGTTCTTTTTCTTTAGTTCCTTACTGTCCTGTTTTCTTTCACTCTGTTCTTGCTGCCAAATATTCAGTGTGTGCACAGATTATGAATTCCCTGAGTCAGAGACTTTGTTTGCTTGGTTCTTTGATGTTTTCTCAGTGCTCAGAAATGAGCCTGAGCATAACAGATGCTCAGTTAATATCAGTTAAATGAATGTTAGAGATGTAGTGTGCAGCCACAGCTGTGCTAATCATGTAACAGACAATACAGTGTGATACAGCTGGCCTAGAGTTAGAACCTGGACATTTTATAAAGAGACAAAACTGTTTCCATTCTCCTCACAATGACTGCTAACCTTGGCTTCTGTAAACGGCTGATTTACTTTGCAGAATGCAGAGAGGTAAAGCTGCCTGCCTTCTCTTATCTGTAACTGCCAGAATTGCTGGCCTCTGTTTACCGGTGCTGACCAGAGTAAGCACCCCCAGATAATTCCATCCTGGCGCCAAGCAACCAAAAAATCCGTGGACCCCACAGCTGCCCAAATAATGTATAAACTAATGTTCATCTTAACTTCTGTAAACCTCTTAAGTGGCAATCGGAATGACAAAGGTCCCCTGGCCCTTGGAATGTCCGGAGCCCCCTCACCCTCGTCTCAGCCTAGGAGGTGATTGACAGATTTCATCCCCATCTCTGCTCTTCACCCCTACTCCCATGGTAGTTTTACGGGTGTAAAAAGGTCTTGTCGTCCTTCTTTCTCTGCCACGGGTTGGAGAGACGTGAGTCCTCCGTGGTCGCCGGCAATAAACCCTGAAATTTGGCATATTTTGTCTCGGTGTTGGCTTTCTGTGCTCGGTCCGATACAACACTATCCGGGGCCATGATAGTGGAAAGTCAGGGAAGCCTCACAGAGAAAGTGAAGACCAGGCTGGAACCTTCTAACAGATGTACAGAGTGAGATGAACAAAAGAAGTGTGGGAAAGGAGGGGCTGGGGAAGGGGGAGGGAAGACTGGTCCAGGTAGAGAGGAGAACATAAGAGTTGGAGGAACTGAGAGAAGTTGAGTTCAGTTGGAGAAAAGAAGTGAGACAAAGGAGGAGAGATGAGGCTGGGGGAGCAACCAGGGGAGAGGCCGTGAAGAGCTTTTCAAGGCATTAAAAACAATTGGACGCTGTTTTGTGGCCAAAAAACACCACTGAAAGGCTTTAAGCAAGGGGATGATAACATTTTGGTTTTTGTTTGATTTTGCTGTTTTTATTTTAGATACTCTGGCTCCTCTGTGGGTTGCCGATGGGGGAATCGAAGGGCAGACAGGAAGATCTTGCCATGTCTAAAAAGTTACTAACATCACTTCATAATTCTCTAGTAGTCCCACATGACATTACATTTTTATATATTAAATATGCCTATTTCAGTTATGATTTGATATTTTCCATATTACAGATAAAAATGGGATGCCACTTAATCTACTTCAGATAATCTAAATAGAGAGTCAAAATTAGTCATGTAAAAGTTACAAGGATCATAATCAAAAAAATTTAGAAAAGCATCTTTTTGAAGACCATCACATACTATACGAAGCAGCATTTACATACACTTTAAATTTACGTATTAGGGAAAATTCCCTGTATCAGTCAGGTTCTTCAGGGAAAGAGAACCAATAGGATATGGACAGATCTATGAGGATATTCATTATGAGAAATGGTCACATAATTATGGAGGCCAAGAAGTCCCATGATACGCCACCAGCAAGAGGGAAAAGCGGGAAAGCTGATGGTATAATTCAGGAGCTCCGAAGCCTGCGCAGGGAAAGGTGGAAGTCCCAGCTCCAGAAGAGAAGGGAGTTCGCCTTTCCTCTGCCTTTTTGTTCTATGGAAGGTCTCAATGGATTGGGTGGTAGCCACCCATCATCCTTGTTGATGAGGGCAGATCTTCTTTGCTGTCTGCTGATTCAGATGCTAATTTCTTCCTGAAACACCCTCACAGCACCCAGAAATAATATTTTATCAGCTGTCTGGGCATCCCTTAGGCCAGTCAAGTTTACACATAAAATTAATCATCACATACTCTAAGGACCTGCTAGTTAGACTGGAAAGATTTTTTATAGATATTTAAAATAATTAATGGCATATTTATAAAACAATCCACTCTTTTCCATTTAATTCATACGTTTTATATAATTTAGTCTATATTTAAAAGTCTAGTGTAGGTAGTCCTGAAGGGCAAGAAGGAAAAGTATTCAACTTTTGTTTTTGTTCATCTTGCTTTCTTACGTAAGTATGTGCACTGAGCACGAGAAAGAAAGAAATTTCACTCAGAAAGGTTGTTTTCTAGTTTTCTCAGTTATGAAATTCTATATGACCATTTTTTATTTTTTATCCCCCTGAAAACAGATTAGGTCAGGGCAAAGGACTTCACATGGGCTCAATGTTAAATGGACCCAAGGTCAAGTTGCTGTAGCAATTCAAGGAATCAAAAACAGCAGTTACTGTTGCCATGAGCTTCATCCATTATTGAGGCACAGACAAGGTAACATCTGTGATTGTGCTTTTGATACAGAGGTTTGCATCCATATACTTCAGCCTGATTTTTGCATTTTGTTTTGTTTTCTAGTTCACAGGTGATTTTACAGCCAATGTTGGCAGTAAAGCTTCATATGGTGGTAAGTTGCTGTCTATTTAGTTCTGTTTGTCATATTACTGCTCTAAGTAAACATCTTTTACAGCATTAAACTTGTTCTCATACCTTTCTGGTAAACAAAACTGAACTTTAAGCAGAGCCCAGAGAATTCAGGAAGGAAAAAATATCTACTTGTAGAAAAATACCTGAGATGTTAAACCTGATACGCTGTTTTTTAAAAATAACATCCTAATTTGCAGGAAAGCTCCAGCGTCTTTCATTTGGGGATAGCTATCCTCATATTTTTCCACTGGAAACATGAGGTCAGTCATTTCCCATTAGTCTTGGGTAGACTTGCTAGCAGCCCACAAGCAGAAACACTCGGCCCAGTTCCCAAACGGCTTCTTTTAGGAATCAAGAGGAAGCCTCATGTCAGCGCTGCAGTGCATTAACGTGGCTGTCGGAAATGCTTCCCGAGGGCTGACTGCTTTCTGCCTGACTTCAGCCAGTGCTGTCAATCTCTTTCTCAGGAGCCCTAAAATGATCTCACCCTCCCTTCCCTGAGTATCTCTTAAAAAGGAAATATTAACTTGCATAATTTAAGTAAACAGAGACTTTTTACATTTAGTACAGTGGGACCTCATGTTATTGATGTTAAAATGGAAACAGCCTAATTCTGTTCAAGCTGGGTTTCCTTATTTCTGGTTTTTGTTTGTTTTAAGAGAAAGTCCTAGACATTTTAATAGTTCATTCTGTTAAATGATGGAGTTTACAATCTAACCTGTAAAAGAGAATGAGTAAATAAAAGTGATTTAATGAATTCATGGGTTGAAGTCAGAATGACCTACATGCTACCTCCTAAAACTACCAATGGTTAGTTACACTGCTATGATGATATTGAAATAGTGATTGACTTGCTGTACCATTATGTAAAGGAAAAATGCAAAATTTCATCATCATTAGGCATTGTAATAAGCACGATTATATTTAAAATAAATGGAAAAAATCTCTCTGTGCTACATTTATGTCATAAGTCTTCGTTTTTAAGTTTTTGCTGAAGAAGCATCAGGTTTCTCAGAAAATTCAAAATTCCATATGTATAAATCCCTTTTATTTTTTATTTTTTAAAAAATTTTTATTGCATTATAGGTTTTGGGGTACATATGCAGAACGTGCAAGGTAAATGCTTATCTATTTTAAGCAGGTGCTCAGTTTTCAAAAGTACTATAGAATTTAAACATTGTATCCATCCATAAAACTTTCTCATTTTGCAAATGGGAACTTTCAATAAGTAAAATAAAGGCACATTAGTATTTCCCTTACACCAAATCACTTCGGCATTAAAGGAGAAAAAAGTTCTTTATTCTAACACACTGGTCTTCACAAAAGTTGAAAGTAATAAAATATCTGATAAAAATGCATAGCTTTGACCCTCAAAATCCATGTAAGTGAAAGGGGAGTGAATATTTCTGAATGCTAAAATTGGTACTACAATCACATTTTCGTGGCAGGCTGATGCAAAGAGCTTTATATGACAGGCAAGTTACACTAGCGTTGACAGTACAAGCGGGTGAAAGATTCAGATCTGTTTTTATATTTAATGGGAGTGTAAGGGTCAGACTGTCAGAGCAGGATACTCTTGCCAGTTGTTAGGAAGGGCTACCTTCGAGAACACTTAAATGGAAATGTAGATACCTGATATTATTTTCAATTTGGCACTCAATTTTAAATTTGAGGGAATGGCTTCGAAACACTATACATTATTCCCATCACCTGTGATTTAAGGAATTGACTGCATTATATTTGGGGGAGTTATGGAAAGAAAGAAAGAAAGGATTACTGGTCAATCTGAATGTCCAATAACAAATATAAATTATACTATAAAACAGCCAAGATGGTAAGTATATATAATAAAAGACAGTAGGTATATCATTGTCAGACAAATGCAAAGAGTACTCATATTACAATTTACTGTTTAAAATGAAATTATATACACACATATGATCCATAGTCCATGATGAAGATAAACATATTCGACTATCAAAATACACAACAGATCATATAATTTTTATTAGTTTTTAATGCAAAATAGGTATTCAATATCAGATACCAGATATAAGACGTGCTTAGCACATTTTTGCCGAAAGGATGTAACTGTTAATTCACTCCAATTCAGGTAATTTGGTAATTAAATGATTCAACTGGCCCTTTAATATGACTCCTCACTCCACAGCCTCTGATCCTCCCAGGATGGAGTATTCAGCCAATACTAAGATCTTTCTTAGGGTTTGGGGCCCCTAATATCTCCAGGCGGGGAGTCCCGTGAAGCTTGAAGACTCAACACTGAATCTCCATGGGGCATCCTGAAAGAACCTGCTTGGTTCTTTCAGATCCATCTCCGCCCAGTCCTCATACATTGAAACTTGTCCTACCTCTATCTGTTCTGTAGGTTTCATGAGAATAAACTCATACTGGAATCCTTCACCCTGAAATCCTTAGACTAAGAACTGTCTGCCTTCCTGAACAACCACCCGTTACGCACCGAAGATGCTCGGGTACATGCTCTTCTTACCAACAGGGAAACCCTGCTCTTCGCTCTCTCACACAACCTACCGGCCTCCTGGACTTCGCCTGTGTGGGGTCGCCTAACGTTCTGTTCCTTCCTAATGCTGTTCCCATTCTTTTCCCTGCTGTGTCAGGGTTGGCCTGCCCTGGTCTACTGGTGATGGAACTGCTGGCTCTGAAAAATCACATCTAATTTGCAGAGAAAATTACATCTCTGTAAATCTACTGATTGTGATTAGATTATAATATGCAGAACCACATATTCTGTGATATCGCAGGAAGTTGTATGTAATGCACACACGTGCATATATTTTATATGTATAGTGTATGCGTGTATGGTGTATTTCCTTTTTCTTCATATCCCACACCCTAGACGGTGTTGGACCTTAAAGGAGACAGTTCTTTGTTAGTGGCCTTGATTTTAGATATTCTGTTCAGCTAAGCTAAAGTTGATTTCCTAAGTTACACAAATATTAGGAAATAATGGGTCAGTTTACATTAGTTTTATCTACTTCTTAGATAATATTTCCACTCCTGAGAGCTGACGGGCCCTTGTCTTGGGAGTGCTAGGTTCACCTCCACCCAGCCAGGTCCAGCAGCTCAGAATTCGTGACTTCTACCACTTCTGGACTTCAGGGACACAGCCCTGGAGCATGTGGTATCTGGCATCCCAAATGGTCATCAAAGGTGACACTTCATTCAACTTGAAAGCATGGGGGAAGTAATTCATCATAAGGCAAGCACTGGTCACTGGAGAACAGGAGACAGAAAAGAACTCCACAGCAGCCTCCTCTTTCTTGCTTCTTTTCATGAAAGGTTTCAAAGCCTGTTTCTTCCATACAGCCCGTTTGGAGAAGTTCTTCGTGGTTAGTGGACATGTCTCTCAATGGCTGTGATTTTGTGGTCCATGTAAAGAAGTCAGAAGCACAGCAATACGTTGCGGTTTCACACTCTTCCTTGCTAACTTCCATTTTCCCTTCATCCAGCTGTCCTGGTTTTGTACCTCCAAAATAAACCACCACCATTTACAATTCTTTTCCGAAGTTCTGTTTTCCAGGGAACTCGGGCTAAGGCATTTACCAAATAATGAATATTTCTGCCATCCCTTGAAAATTCAGGGAACTTACTCTGGTCATCATGCAAGTTCAGACAAAGCATATTTTGTTAAATGGTCACAGAAAACTGTGGCGTAAGGGAAACAGTGGTAAAAAGGAATTAATTTCCATAAGTTTTCTAGACATTTCCTGGTCATTCCGCAAACATAGCTTATTTGTAGAGGCCTTATATTCTTGCTCAGTGTTAGGTTTGAATTTCTGTGTTGTACTTGGGATCTGTTGATCAGACTTCCTGTTTTTATGTCCTACATTTTTCTACACACCACACTGTGTGGTAAAGTATAGAAGTTAAGAGCTAAGATTGTTGAGTCACACGGCTTACACCCAAATCCTAGCTCTGAGGATTTTAGCAAATTTCCTTACCTGTTGAGACTTCGATTTTCTCATCTGTAAAGTGGAGAAGACAGTGCCTTAGAGGCTTGTTGAGTGGATTAAAAAAGAGAATACACCCAAAGTGTAACGGTGTCGTGCTCATGTAAGAAAAATTATTAGTATTACTCGTTTCATATCAGTGTCTCTGCTGAACACTATGTAGATACACTCATGAAAAATGTTTGGCATTTCGAAATGGGGAACAATGTATCACACCTGTCCTATCTTCTTTATCTGCACTAAGAGGGGCTGCGTCCGAGTACTTGTTACTAGTTACCAGTTCTAGTTACTAGTTACCAGTTCTAGTTACTAGTTACTAGTTCTGCAGGAAGTAAAGAGGAGAGGACACTAGTTATCACAATGGAACAACCTGACGCGTGTGTTTCTGAATTCTGCTTGTCTATATGCTTCTGGATACCCTCTTTTATAGAGACTAATGCTTCTGCTCTGGACTCCACATATGTCAGAATATCCAGAACTTGACCCTGTTCTCACACTGACCGTAGCGTTTTCCTTACTGGTTGGATAACACGAGGTCATTTGAACGTTTTAAGCTTCAGTCTGCTCATCTGCAAACAGGAGATAACAATTCTTCACAGGTATTGACTCGTCATGACAAATTTATTGGCAGGCACTGTACGAGGACTTGTGAATACAAAAGTAAATAAGGCAGAGATCCTAAACTCCGTGTGCTTGTGGTGAATAAAACAGTTGTCACCATTTTCAGACAAGGAAAACGAAGGTCAGAAGCACCAGAAAAATTGTCCAGGGTGCTATGCCCAATAAGTGCCCTATCAAAGATTTAGACGCCTCAGTCTTCAAACCAGTGCTTTTCATTTATATAAATCTTCTTTCCTTTTGTCAAAATTCAGTAAAATACCATGAATAAAAATGTTCCATAAATGTGCAGAGCTTTACACATTAACTCTACGGTGTTATCCTGAAATTTACTGTGCCACGTTTGTAAGTCCTGGAATTTTGTTTTCAGGCTCGAGAGACAGAAGACAAAACATCGTTTTACAAAAAAACCTTTAAGTGAAGAATTACATTGTGAAGCCGCTTCATTGCCACTCATTTCTCTCTTCTGAAGAAAATGTCTGTTACTTTTCTTGTAAGTAGATCAATAAAACATACATTGGCTATATATGTTAATGCTTTGCTTCTGTCTTTAAAAGTCATTAATATTTTACTTCACATAACATGCCAATAACAGCAGGGCCAGGCACAGAGGATAAGAGGGGTGTGAACAGTCAACCTACTTTGGGAAGTTTTAGATGGAAGCGGTTTGCAGAGAAGAGCCAGCAGCACCCTAACCTGCGGGGCACACCGACATGAATGATTGTTGGGACCCACAGTGTGCCATATCCTGTCGGCTCAGACGAGTATATTAGATGCTTCAGAAATTGATGACACACATCCCGGGCAAATTGAACAGTGACAGGTTGATGCCAAGTCCATCATGATCTAACCAGTGGGTCCCTGGAAGCACTCGAGCACAGCCTGCCCTGCTGAAATTGCAAACATAAATCAACTGGAGCGGAAATGCCTTTCGTGACCGAAATGTTTCTTGAGGTCTGTGACACATTCATCTCCGAAGGTTTCCATGACGACCTAAGAGACATCCCACTTGTTCCTAAAGCCATACGTTCTCACATCCTTGCCTTCTGGGTTACAGAAAATGCCCTGTATTTTTATTAAAGGATGTTAAAATAGTACTTTTTCTGTCTCAGTTTTGGCTGAGGCCTCAAAAGGCTGAGGAGAAAAAGACGAATAATAAGCACGTTTTCTAAATTATAAACCTATCCTACATTATTCCAAGGCTTGAAAAGGAAATTTAAAAACAATGGAACGAATACACTGGTTTTGTTACGCACTGCTCCATACTGAGATCACGGAGGCAGGCGAGGCTGGGATAAGAATAAGTGTTTTTGGAGAACACTGGAGTGTTGAGGTGCCCCCATCTCAAATTCAGTGAGGAGCCGTAACAGGACCAGGGGGGAAACTGCATTCACTGATGTAGGAAAATACAACGAACTCATTTTGAATCTACGCCTGGAAAAGCTTAAAGGTGAGACACTGATTGGTTAGTATCTGTTCTAATGAAGAACAACCATACTTTGCTAGATGTGAAACTAAATTTAGTGTTGAGCGTTAATACTAAATGTGCAATCGTGTACCGTCAAGAGCACGTGAAGCAACGGCTGAGGCTTGGCTTTCCCAACACGGGGTCTTGTTACGGTGGGTAAATTCCTTTCTCTGTGCCTCAGTTTCTTCATCTGTAAAATGAGGATAATGACATTACCCTCCTCTTTTGGGGAAAGTTTAATAAGTTAATACATGTAGCCGTGCTTGGACCATAGCGCATACTCAGTAAAAGTTAGGATTATTGTTATGTTAGGATCTAGCTGTGGTTTTGTTAGAAGAACATGTTCTTCTGTGCCGGAAGAATCTATTTTCTGTGGATTAGATATGGTTCTTGTGACATGGTGCCAGCTTAGCGGTTTTCTTCAGAGAGATTTTGTCCAATAGTATAAGGTGCCCATTAGGATAAGGTGGTACCAACAAAGAGGGCACAGCTGGAAAACAGGGATTGACGAGGTGATTACAAGTCACAAGCTCCAAAAGATACAGGATGTTGAGACATCTTGAGGAAAGACTTGCATAACGACTGGGAGGAAGTCCCCAAAGAATCTGTAAAGAATTCCATGAGAGAAAAATTCGGCTTTAATTACTCAGCAAGCTCAGAGGACACAGCGCAACCGAGTGGGATCTCTGTCCTCCCTCTCATCGCCCCTCACACTGTGAACGGGTCTCAGGCCTTAGCTGGAGAGCAATGGCAAAAAGCAGAATTCCTGGCTTATGAGAATTACTTGTCCCTGTGATGGAACAAGTAGTGCTGGGGAAGATGAAGTTGTTTTCTATCTGCAGTCCATGGTGTTTGGCTATTCTAATTTAAGTTTGGTGACAAACTTGTGATTTCTGTGATTTTGAATACAGAAAGTTATGTGAAAAATCGTCAATTCAGTTTGGCAAGTATCTGTTCACTGGCTGATGTGTACAAGGTTTTATGCAAAAGAAGATGCAGTAACAGAAGTGATCAGTTTAATTCCTGAGCAAATTAAGTGTCGCCCAACAACAAAGGTTAGTGATACGTCTGGTTTGGTTCGGCGACGTGGACGTTAATGCGTATCGTTAGAAAGTGTCACCTGGGCCGGCCGCGGTGGCTCACGCCTGTAATCCCAGCGCTTCGGGAGGCTGAGGCGGGTGGATCACGAGCTCAAGAGATCGAGACTCTCCTGGCCAACATGGTGAAACCCCGTCTCTACGAAAAATACAAAAATTAGCTGGGCATGGTGGTGCGTGCCTGTAATCCCAGCCACTTGGGAGTTTGAGGCAGAAGAACCACTTGAACCTGGGAGGTGGAGGTTGCAGTGAGCCGAGATCACGCCATTTTTCCCATTGCAGTCAGCACAGGCTGACAACAGGGAGACTCTGCCTAATAAATAAATAAATAGAGTGTCACCTGTGGACTGCAGAGTTGCAGCATAACCTGTGGTCTTACAATAGATAGCTTCTTGGAAGAAGTTACCAGGCTTACAGATAACTAAGTAGAACTAAATCACTGTCAAACGTCTGAATAAAAGACAAGGGTGACTTCTGGTTTCTATCTGCTCCGTCTACAGTAATAGTATTTAAATTGACAGTGCGTCTACAACGTCACCTCACGGACTCATCTTTCTTCAACTTGTTTTCAGTTTCAAAGGACATTTTAATATACCACTGTACATGAGTTCTGGCACTAGAATATCACTAACCGTATTAATCAAACGAATCTCTTGTGGTTTTCCATGATGGTGTCATTTTTGAGTAATATAAAATCAGATAATCTTTCAGTGATGATGTATCTCACTAAATCACTCTCCGAGTGCTGATAGCATACTGACGATAACGTATTAGCATAATTCATCATCACAGGTCGTTGCTCTGGGGATGTTTCACTGTAATATGTAATATACTGGTTGTCATGCTGATGATGAATTACAGCAGTCTTCCTCAGGAAAAAAACACGTTTTGATGGAATACTACTCATATCAGAGGGTACTGCCCAGGAATAAACAGTTAAAAAAAGAGTGACTCCGTTTGCTGCAGAATTCGCGTGAAGGTCAAAGACACTACAAACAGTAAAAGCCCGCTTGAAGGCAAGAGGTATCTACGTCTCTGCTGTAGAACGGCTTCTAAACGTTCAATTTCAGTTCAAGTCGGCTAAGTCACGTTTTTATCCTCAGCAAATGTTTGATACTGTAACACCGACACTCTACAATGGAAGTTTCCATGGCCTGCAGTCCTACCCTTAAACGACACCCTTAAACAAGATGTGGGTCTTGCTTGAGGCGGAAGTGAGGTGACTTCCACGGACAGATTAAACGTGAATGCAATATATACAATGCCTTTTTCCTGCAATTTTGCCCCTTGAGCTACCCCATAGAATATTAGATATAAAACGGACTCATGGACTGGGCATAGTGGCTCACACCTATAATAACAGCACTCTGGGAGGCCGAGACAGGTGGATCACCTGAGGTAAGGAGTTAGGGACCAGCCTGGCCAACATGGTGAAACCCCGTCTCTAATAAAAATATAAAAATTAGCTTGGCCTGGTGGCAGCACCTGTAATCTCAGCTACTCAGGGGGCTGAGGCAGGAGAACGGCTGGAACCTGGGAAAAGGAGGTGCAGTGAGCCAACATCATGCCATTGCCCTCCAGCCCAGACTGACAACAGAGAGACTCCATTAAAAAAAATGAAAAAAGAAAGGGATTCATAGACATCTATTCTAACTGTGGCTCAGAAATAATAAGACTCACTGTAGGTCACGCAATATGAGGCGCAGAATAGGACTAGAAACTAGGTTTTCTGACAACTGTTCCGGTGCTTGCTATAAAATAATCAAAGTTAATTGAAGACCATTTGTGATTTAAATAGCTAAAATAAGGGGGAGTCTGGGGCAGTATGCTGGATATAAAGTTCTTTATTTCTATCACCTTTAACTGCAAATCAATGCAAACTTGACCAAGCATAGTTATAATCATCAGCTGGAGGAAAACAGTAATAGTGACGATGGTGACTTTAATAACAGCTGAGAGCCACCTGAACGCCTTGGTAAACAACAGTCTCAGATAAACACACACCATCTTACCAACGGCCGTTCTTCCCCACACAAAACCCCTATTCTGTGGTGAAACATACAAGGTTCATGTGTTCTTGATGCAATCACTTTTGCTGATAATTAACATTCATGAAATCATCAGAAGTATATTCTTCAAACAGTAGAAACAATTGTCCTTCAGAAGACTAAATATGATTTAATCTAATTAATTTATTTTAGGCTTCTGATGAGAAAATTTTTATTTAAATGCATACTGGCTCTGCTTCACCCACACTCCTGAATTTCTCTGCGAACAATGCATGTGCCTCTCCCTCTGCATTTTCCCTGGTGCCTTGCCTAATTTAAGTGCCGAGGTACCGCCCTGCTGGCCCTCTGCATCCCCTCGTGTTCTTCGGAGGACAGACCACTGCCTATGTGCTCAGTCTTCGTTACAGATGCCGAGCTCACTGAACCAGGCGGCTCTTTTCTCATTGACTTTCTTTATTATGATGAGACCGTCGTGAAGACTTGATGAGGGCCACTTATGTCCTCCCCCGAGTCACCAGCGTAGCCGCAATGTAAACACTCCAGCTGACCCTAAGAAATGCTAATATTACAGCCTTTAATATCTCGGTAGATGCTCGTAACGGTCTCCTCAACGCTAAAGGTCAGGTGAGCAGAGTGCACACGGGACAATGATCCCTGGGTAATGCTATTTAATGTGTGATTTCGTGAACAGACTGCCCATGTGTAGTTTGTAATTTGAAAAGTCACTGATAACTAAGCCACAGTGATGTGAATATGAACGAAAAACATAATGTTTTAGAAAAGTTTTTCAGCAAGTTTCCACTACTATGAAAACATGTCACCATAAATTAAAAGCAAACGAGTCACACAGAGAGACGTTTCAGTGCTTTTTACAGGGCACGTAAATCACGTAAATTATTCAGAAGACGGCAGTGAGGTCCAGTAGAACTCCCGAGGTAGCTGAGGATTCAGCACTGACCGGTCAGTTGGTTTAGGACAAGAATGGCCTTTTTGAGATTTACGACATTTCTGGCAACTGTACCGTAAACAGGCCTGAGTTAGAAAAAATAAAAACAAAACCTTGTTTTTCAAATGCCCTCGAAACATGGTCTTTAAAAATTCTCACCAAAGAATGATTATCTGCAAAAGGTTTATTACGTATTCCAGAAGTACTTCTTAAAAATCTATCACTGAAAAAGACTTACATAAGAATAGAAGAGCTAATTATATTCATCCAGACAAATTTCACATACCTATTAAGAACACGAAAAGGAAAGACAGGAAAATACCCTCGCTTAACAAATCTGCAGCAGGACACAATCTAAATGAAAAACAAATTATGCAATAAGAGATACTGAAAATAAATTCCATGTTTTATAGTGTAAATTCTCCACCTTTAAAAATAGAAAGGTACATTTTGTAGGGCAGTGATCGTGATGAAAGCTTCTCCATTGCACTTCTGAGCCAACATAAACTCAGATCCAGGGAAACACTATCGCTGTTGGGCAATGGGCAGCTACTTCCCTAGTTTTGCTCTTCTCTGGCTTTAGAGGAATGGTTGCTTTTGTTCACAAAATAAGTTTTATATTTAAAAGTTCAAGGCAAGAACACTGGAAAGGGCTGAAGGTAAATTTTCTCCTTTTTCTGCTCAGGATGTCAGCTGGTTTATGCTCTTCCAAACCTGGTCATGTTTACATCCATATGAACTTACAACTACTGCAGCAGTGGATATTTTAGTACAATCAGATAAATAAGTCGCTATATGAATTGAGTGTTAGGCTTATTAAAGTATGAAATTCAAATATATACTTTTCCTTAAGCACAAATTTTGTGATAATATCTAAAGCTTGGAGGCTTGGATGTGCTTTAGTATGTGAATAGAGGCATATTTATAGAAGTCAATAACCCTAACCCTAACCACACTCACTCCGCTTGTGAGATCACTTACCAGGTTATGTGCAATTTAGGCAGAAAGCAAACCAACAACAGAAAAAACAGTCTAAAAAGAATTGTGCATTTTGATTTAAAAATTAAGCCAAAATGCAAGGGCCCCACAGCAGCTAACACAATCTTTAAAAAGGATAAACTTAGTGAGCTCACCCTGACAGACTTTAAAACTTGCTACACAGATACAGTAATCGACACGGTGGTACTGCCGGTCAATGGAATAGAACGGAGAGTCTGAAAATAAACGAATTTAAATAAATACTAAGGTCAATTGATTTTAGACAAAGAAATCAAGATAATTCAATGAAGGAAATACAGTCTTTCGACAAATGGTGAAAGAAATTAGACTCCTAACTTGTACCATCTGCAAGAATTAGTTCAAAATGAATCATGAATCTAAACGTAAGAGCTAAAACCATAAAAATCTTAGATGAAAACACAATAGTTAAGTTTTGTGAATTTGGATTAGACAATGATTTCTTACACACAACACCAAAAGCAAAAATGTTAAAAAAAAACAAACTGACTTTATAATAATCAAAACTGCTGTGCTTCAAATGAAACTGTCCAGAAAATAATAAGCAATAGAATGGAAGATGATATTTATAAATCATGTGCTATCTGATAAGAGACATACCCAGAACATATAAAGAACACTTACAACTGAATCATAAAAAGGCAAATAGCTCAACTTTAAAAATGGGCAAAGGGTCTGAGTAGACATGGTTCCAAAAAGATATATGAATGGCTAACAAGCACCTAAGTTGCCTGACATCATTAATAATTAGGGAAATGCAAGTCAATAGCATAATGAGATGCCAATTCACACCTATTAGAAATGGCTACAATAAAAAAGACAGATAACACAGGTGTGAGCCAGCATGATGGTCAATGAGAACCCTCGTTCCTTCCTGCTGGGGTGATAAAACCAGGGCAGACACTTTGGAAAACAATTCAGCAGCTTCCAAAAAGTTAAGCACAGAGTTACCCTGTTTCACTCTAACATGAATCAGCAATTTCGCTTCCAGGGATATACCTGAGAGAAACAAAAACGTGTCCACACAAAAATTCGCAAATGAAGGTCAACTGCAAAAGTATCCACAGCAGCCAGAAAGTAGAAACAACCCAAATGTTCATCACTGGTGAATGAATAAACAAAATGTGGTATATTCATACAAGGGAACATTGCCGGGCAAGAGAGGAATGAAGCGTTGGTACAACATAGACAGACTTTGGAAACACTTCGCTTAGTGAAAGAAGCCGGTCACAAAAGACCATGTGCTGGGAGATCTCATTCGTCCACCATTAGAAAACACATAAAGATAGAAAGATTCTTAGCTGCCAAGGGCTGGGAAAGAGTGGGAGAGGGATGGGAATGACTGCTAATGGGTATGAGACTTTTAGGGGATGATGAAAATGTTCTAAAATTAGAGTGCAGTCATATTTGCACAACTCTATAAATAGACAAAAAAATATCATCAAATGGTAACACTTTAAATGTGTGACATTTGTGATATGTAAATAATATCTTAATAGTCATTAAAAAGAAAATGCAGCAATGAGAAAGATGGGTTCACTCTGCTTCTAGAGCTAAATCCTGGGTTCCCAGCCACGCGGCCATAGCGTTGAGTCCACAGCTAGGGGGCACTAAAGAGTCATTTTCACCCGGAGTCAGGGAGACAGAGAGACCTTCCTACCCCACCACCGGCAAGTTCACCCTGAGAACAATTACCCTCCTAGATAAAATTAATTTTTATATATCTAGCCAAAATCAAACAACATTTTTTCCAGTACATTATGATGGAATTAAACATACATGTTAGTCTTATACTCTCTTACACTGGAAGGACAAATTATTGGCAGTACCGTATTTCCTGGGACTGTTGAGCAAGTTTAACGTCGCTGATGTTTGAATGAACACAAACTACTAGACTGATCTCTAATATGAACTTTGATTTCTTTTTTAGACTGAGTTTCGCTCTTGTTACCCAGGCTGGAGTGTAATGGCACGATCTCGGCTCACCGCAACCTCCGCCTCCTGGGTTCAAGCAATTCTCCTGCCTCAGCCTCCCGAGTAGCTGGGATTACAGGCACACACAACCATGCCCAGTTAATTTTTGTATTTTTAGTAGAGACGGGGTTTCACCATGTTGACCAGGATGGTCTTGACCTCGTGATCCACCCGCCTCGGCCTCCCAAAGTTCTGGGATCATAGGCGTGAGCCACCGCGCCCGGCGCATGAACATTGATTTTTACTTATTATTCTGTGAACTTCCATGTGACTTAACAAATTTCCATTGTATGCAGATGGTATTGTTTGGCAAAATACATTTACTTCACATCAGGTCTGATATCTACAGTATCTTTATAGCTGATATAATTCTGTCAAAATTGATAATGTACTTAAAATATTATAGCAAATATGAGGCATGTCAAACTTTACAGAAAGGAGAATTTTGAAGAAATAAAAGTTAAACCGTATTGAGTATTTAAAAGACAGGCATAATCTATACATTTGCTTTACTCAATGAATAATAAACTTAAAAATACAGAAGATACTTAAAAATCTTCATTTAGGATTAGGGTATAGTTCTTTTATGAATGAAAGGGTCTTTGTGTTTTTAATGAAATAACTGTTTCTTTGCTATATTTCGAAGCAGGCCAAAGCACAAAATAGTTTTCTAAACAGTTGTAATCCCACAGAAACAAAGTGGGTAGAAATACATGTTATTTTAACGAAAGTGATCATGTTATTTAGAAAGAATCGTATCACCGGGTCGTTCTATATCAATTCTAGTAAACTGTGGTAGAAACACATTCTTTGATCTTGGTTGAAGGAATGAAAGACTAGTAGGAGTATAAAATAATATACCAAATAACAGAAGAAATATACACGAAGAAATAAATGTGGTTTTCTTGACATACATTGAAAAGCACAGTCAGAAATTTCCACTGGCAATGATCACAGTGGGGAAGACAAAGCCATAACTGATATTATGGTAGGTTGTATTATATGCAATAATACACGGTAACACAAGCTACCTCTCTTCCCTGACTTGGCCGTTGCTTCCTGGGAATGAAGCATAGTTTCCTGCCTCACCAGCTCTGAGCTTGGCAGGAGACGTGGTTGGCCGTGGAGTGTGAGGGAAGCAACGTGTCCCCTCCAACCAAGGCTTTAATCTGCTTGCATCGTTTGGCTAGTAACTGGCATTCTTGTGCTGCACCACCAGAACGGCATGCTCCAGATGCTGCTCCTGCAACCTGGGTCCCAGGATGAGAAATGTGGAGCAAATCTGAACCTAAGTGGCGTTTTAAGTAGAGCTGCCATAGTGGACCTGCAGACTCAACACATGAGAAATAAAAGCTTTATATTTTCAGCCTCTGAGGATTTTGGGAGGTGGCCTCTTAGGCAGCATTATTACAGCAATAGTTTTTAAAAATTAATCTTCTTTTTTCACATTAATCATTTGAACACAATTATATAGCATCTGCTGAAATAGAAACTATGTGGAAAGTTGTACTTCATGCCCAGAAAGGAAAATACGGTATAAAAGTAATTGATCTTTGGGAGGCCGAGGCGGGTGGATCATGAGGTCAAGAGATTGAGACCATCCTGGTCAACATGGTGAAACCCCGTCTCTACTAAAAATACAAAAAAAAAAAAAAAAAAAAAAAAAAATTAGCTGGGCACGGTGGCGCGTGCCTGTAATCCCAGCTACTCAGGAGGCTGAGGCAGGAGAATTGCCTGAACCCAGGAGGCGGAGGTTGCGGTGAGCCGAGATCGCGCCATTGCACTCCAGCCTGGGTAACAAGAGCGAAACTCCGTCTCAAAAAAAAAGTAATTTATCCTTGATCTTTTGTCATACCTCCTTAGTGTCTCATTCGGAAATAGAGACTATGCTTATTGTATTTCATTGCATTACGATCTCTGACAATTTACAATGCAAAAAACCCGCCTTGCTTCCAGTTTGAACTTCTTGCAAAATGCTACCATTTTTAATATGACATGACAGCATGATGTCCAACAGTGTGTTAAAAACATACAACTACTTGTACTGCTCTAGAAGAAACTGAAGACACAGATTGAGATAAAACAGACCCTAGACAGTTGCTGTAACGTAGCACCCATGTTATTTTTGATTGTTTTTTATAGTGAAGGGTCTACAGCAGATTAAAATATAGAAAGCACTCGAAAAAGATGTAATTGGAAAAGAAACCAAAATAACACTTCTGACACTGAGAATGGAGATGGGCTATCATGCCGGTAATTAAAGTTTGGAAACGTAAGTTTCATGAGCAGGAAAGAGGTCGCCGGGGAAAGGACTTTCATTCGTCCTCTTCATGCTAAGAGACAAAAAGCCAGCCACACAGATCATTGCCGGTGAAGTACAAGTGAGACTTTCTACCGGCTGTAAACAACCCCCAGAGCAGCGAGACTCAGACACAGAATTTTTCCCACAAAATATGGGAGATATTTTTTGCTGTGCCACAGGTAAGCAATGTATACCCTAAAGCTGGGGAAGGTAGTAAGATATTTACTAACAGATGCCAAAGGACGCAGACTCCAAGATTCAGTGTTCCCTGATGAGTATAAATGCATCTCTTTACTAGAACTATGAGTGATTTCAGCGAGAACACTTGAAATCTTATCCAGGCGTCGATGTGTCAGTATAAACAAATGTGGGCAGAGAAGCCAGGAAAGATACTGCATGTCAGCTGTAAACATGTCAGTGAATGAAACCAAAAGGTCTCAGGCGGTGGGAAGACGTTAATAAATTCCTATGCTGAGAACTATAATAAACATTTCCTGGCAAATTACGGTCTGGTCCTTCGCTATAAAATCAGGCATATGTGCAGGGTTTGAATTTCAGAAGGTTTTGAGAGTGTCTCCTTGACTCTTACATTGCGTTTATGCATCTGATTTACAGCTCTGATTGTGAGTTCCCTAGGGGTAGATCTTATTTCTGTTTCTCTCTCCAATTCTTAGTATCTGCCATCTACCAGGGATGCAATAAATTTTTCTGATGGAGAAGATGGAGAGAATGGGAAGAGGGAGAGAAGGAAGGAAGACAAGGCAGATTATTGATCATTTGCAGTGAGTCACTCTAGCTGCCAGACGTCCGACAGATGACCCTTTAATCTCCAGATAATTCCTAACTCCAGTCAGTGCTGGAGAGTTCCTTCCTCTTATCTTTCTCCATGAAATGGATGTGCTCGTACATCACAAATGAATAGTTACGTTCATGTATAATTTCTCAATGTGCTTTAGAAATGTTGAAGAATGAATGTAATGGAGAGTTTAAGCTCTGTTGCTTACTAAACTAGATGTACAGACCTTGCTTGAGTCACTCATCATAATCTCTCACCAAGAAGATAATGTTTAGTGTGACGCCGTTTGCCATTTCAGGGCTCAGAGATTTACCAAAAAATCTGCGTCAAAAGAGGTAGAATAACAGGGATTAAGATGTGCACTTGAGCCTAAATATGTGTTTTAGATCTGTGTCTCTGGCTGTTTACTTGGTTTTCTCTATGGCTCAGTTCTCCTATAAATTAATATGTGTTAATAGTGCCCGCAGTGATGATCCTTCACTCTCTACAGATACACGCTCTTCTCTTTTTAAGTGAACGGAGGGATTGTTTTTGCCCACGACTTTGCAGTTAGGCATGGCCACGTGACTTGCTTTGGCGGACAAAATATAAGTGAAAACGATGCGTGTCACTTCCAGTCAAAGTTTTAAAGAGTCAATGTGCTATTTGTCATTCACTTTCCTCTTGTTACAGTGACTGGAGATATTTCAGACGGTTGTTTTCTTTTAGAGATAGAGTCTTGATCTGTCCTCACTGTAACCTCCGCCTCTTGGGTTCAAGCAATTCTCTGCCTCAGCCTTCTGAGTAGCTGGGATTACAGGTGCCTACCACCATGTCCAACTAGGTTTTGTATTTTTAGTAGAGACAGGGTTTCACCATTTTGGCCAGGCTGGTCTTGAACTTCTGACCATGTGTTCCACCCTCCTCGACCTCCAAAGTGCTTGGATTACAGATAAGAGCTATTGCACCCGGCCCCAGTTTTATAACTTTTTTATGACTGACATCAAGTAAATTTTACCTGTGGTGGCTAAATTTGGGAAAACCTATCAAATTTCTTTATCAGCTGTTATAGGCATACTTACAATAGCAGTATTGCTATAGGTTTGGGTCCCACACATAGAGGAATTCTGATAAATTCCATTTCCTGCAATACCCAGTTTCATGCAACATCTGTTAAAGGTGAAAACAAAGGTGTGGGGCTTTTAAAACTACACTCTGTATTATCACATTATCAAAAATACTTCTGACAGAAGAGATCTTCCGTTTTGTCTTGACCTCTCTACGAACTGAATCCTCTACCTACGGCTTCACATATTTGAGGATTGAAAGAATTTTGCACAGACTGGTTTCTGACTCCCAACTTTCAATCTTTCTTTTTCACTATTAATGTCCTTTTTTATTTTATTTATTTTTTGAGGTGGAGTCTCACTCTGTCGCCCAGTCTGGAGTGCAATGGCACAATCTCTGCTCCGGGGTTCAAGCAATTCTCCTGCCTCAGCCTCCTGAGTAGCTGGGATTACAGGAGTGTGCCACCATGCCTGGCTAACTTTTGTATTTTTAGTAGAGATAGGGTTTCACCATGTTGACCAAACTGGTCTAGACTTCCTAACCTCGTGATCCGCCCGCTTTGGCCTCTCAAAGTGCTCGGATTACAGGCATGAGCCACTGCACCCATCCAATATTCTTTAAGGGCTAGGTACTCGATGGCATGCTCTGCACCTTTTAAAAAAATCACTTTGCAGGGATTCAGCATGGAGGGCAGAGGGGTGTTTGTGGAAACGCTTCCTATACCAAGTGGTAGCAAGAACATTATTATATGCAGAAGTGGCTGAGAAATATACAAATATACACTGAATTCCAAATAAATGTATCTCTAGCTCAGCTTACTGATCACTGAATTTCCAAAATGCTCACGGTCACTTCAACACTGATAGAAATGTAACTGAGGGTAAGTCAATTGAGTAGAGTCAGCAAATGTAACCAAATGTAGTTAAAATGTCTTACTTTTGTAAAAATTCTAATAATAGATTATAATGTGAACACATTTCTCAAACTTTTCTTAGGTCTTTCCAAAGGCCTTTAAATCTTAAGCTTTGTTAACTTCACTGTAAATTACCTTCTTCTGTTATGATTAACTGTTTTTTCTTATATTCATTAATTCACCCATTCGTTAGTTGAAAAATGTTTGTTTCCTAAATGTGAAACATGTACTCAGCAGGAAAAAGAATTACCCACATCCAAATGTGCACGTAAACTAGCATCCGTCCTCAGTGAACATGTATTTTCATGGGGCGTGGACACGCATGTAAAAAGAATTACGCACATCCAAATGTGCACGTAAACTAGCATCCGTCCTCAGTGAACATGTATTTTCATGGGGCGTGGACACGCATGTAAAAAGCAGTACATAAAGGGAGTAGCAGTGACTGTTTAACATCCATCTAATGAACGTTCACCAATTACTTCTTTTTTTCAAGCAGAAGCTGAGTGTGTTGAGTAATCACGCTATTCCACACAGCCATATTCACATCATTTGTGGTCATTCCATTCTCTTTGCCCGTGATTGATCAGGAATGTGTTTCTAATGCAGCATAAGGAGTCAGCTGAGGTGCTTCTGGAACAGCTTAATAAGTAATTCCTTTTCTGCCTCTGGAAATGTTAAGTCTGGGTGAGATGACCAGAAATGCAACAGCCATCTTGCAGTCAGAAAGAGCCAACTCGAAAGGCAGAGGAGAAATATGGAAAGAAGTACATGGCCTTGTGTGTGGTTGGTGAGCAGCTGAATTAATCAACCCTCAAACCACCCTGCCCCCAGACTTACATGCTTCAGGAAATGTAGAATTCAAAAATAAAATGTTTAGTAAGCTAGAAAACTTCAAATTGAACCATGACAAACTTATTTTCTGCCAGCCACTCTCCTCTCCATAAAATTGTAAAGTTTTATTTTTCATTACTTTAATTCTATTCCAAATATGGAAAGCAATTGAATACCTCAGAGGGTGACTTGATTATCCTTTTTATAGTTACCGCATCTGCACTAATGTACTGGGGGTTATTATGCTGTTTATTTTCTGTAATTTTTCCCAATTAGCAGTTATTACTAGAAACTGTCTTTGTTAAATGAGTGTTAACTGCATATGTAAGAGGATGTGTAATCATATAAGGCAGAGGACTAGGAAAAAGACAACTGTTTTTTAATATAATGGTCAGGAAACTAAAACATCACCTTAACGCAATTAAAATTGTACATATTCACAGGAGCATGGTGCCAATTAAGTCTGAGTTATCTAAAATCAGAAGAATTTACTTAATTAAAAATTACAATTCAAAAGCATTTTAAGACCTCATTTTATTCTTAAGGAAGAAACAAAGTTTTCTAGAGGTTTCTGACTGACAAATGCAGGTACATACAATAAAAATGACATCTAAGAAAGCATTACAAAATTTTCTGTAAATCTGAGAATGTACTCAAAACAGGAAGGTTTTTGTTGTAGCTGGTATTTGCTATTAAGATTTGTGCGGTTCCAACAAATTGCTGACATGTGTTCACACTGCTGGAAAATGTATTTCTTGAACTAAATGCACCCTCTATTGAGCACAAATGATTCAACCACAATTTAATAGGGAGATCATTACTTCTGCAAAAGGATTTTCAAGATGAGCAATGAAGGGTCACAGTCTCTGGCGGAAATTGAGACATGACTTGCTCAGCATTGTACGATTGTATGGCCTGACAGACATGGGTCTGTTCTTTATGTCAATAAGTAGAAGGGCCAATTATAAAAAAAAACACGGGAATGTTTTGGGTGGATTGTCAATACTAACAATTCTAGAGATCCTTATAATTTCCAGGATTTACTTCCTTTAAGTCATTTCATTTTTAGCTTCCAAGGGTGCTCTGAAAAATGACCTGTTGAGGGATCAGAGTGGAGGCATTTTACCATCATCTCTACTCATCTTCAGCCTGTTTAGAGACATGACGATTTTCATCACATCATTCACCTCCCACTGATGGAGCAGAATTTTGCATGAAGTTTGGGTACTGCCTCAAAGCTCAACGGGTGATCCAAGCCACAGACTAGGCAAGAGGGAAAGGAACAGACTGAATTCATTTTAATTACTAATTAGATGGACTAGCCATTCTTTTTTTTTTGAAACAGAGTTTCACTCTTGTTGCTCAGGTTGGAGAGCAATGATTCTCCTGCCTCAGCCTCCTGAGTAGCTGGGATTACAGGTGTGTGCCACCACGCCCTCTTAATTTTGTATATTTTCAGTAGAAATGGGGTTTCACCATGTTAGGCAGGCTGGTACTGACTTCAGGTGATCCGCCAGCCTTGGCTTCCCAAAGTGCTAGAATTACAGGCATGAGCCACTGCGCCCGGCCAGGGCAGTCCATTCTTAAGGAACAGTTTGGCAGCTTTTAGCTTTTGAAAGTCGTTGTGTGATGCTGCTCATATCTCTTCAATCAGTTATTATGAACTTTCGGCTTGGCATATACGTGTTAAGCTGAGCAGGCTTACGTAATGGCTCTAACAAGCCTTCTCGTTACTAGAAGCATGTATATTTTAAAAATTATGTATGTAATACATGTCTACTTCAACAGATTCAGATTATACAGAACCAAGCAGAGTAAAACACGTTGGCTCCTCTTCGTCCCTCGCCCAATCAGTAGCAACTGTTGATTCTGGTGAGTTATCATGCCCATTCTGTTTACATTTTTAAAGTAGCATTTCTTAATTTATAATGAAGTATTTTATTAAAAAAAGAAGCAATGCACCACATATTTGGGTAGCTTCAAGAGCCTTTCTAAGTCACAGATTCATTTATTCAATCAACATACATAAATTTATATGTGGTATGATTCTCAAATTTTTAATTTTTAATAGGCTTTCAATTTCTTCATTAAATAACATGTTTTGGAGCTCTTTTAAAGTCAGACGATTGAAGCCTGCATTGGCCTCAGTGGCTGCATAGTGCCCATGCTATGAATGTATAATAATGAACTTAATATTCCAGATTGGAGAATATTTAATTTGCTTTCAACTTTTTCTCTATCAAAAACAATGCTTCTATCAATATCTCATAAATAAGTCCTTATTCTCATGTAAAAGTATTTCTGTAGACGAGAATCCTTGTTGGCTAAAAGTTGCAAATTGAAAATTTGAGATACTGCCAGGTGTTCTTCCAAACAGGTTTCTCAATCTATATTCCGACCAACGGTGTGTGAAAGTGCTTATTTCCATGTATCCCGGCCAGCTCTGGATATTATAAATCTTTTTAATTTCTGCCAGTTCGATGGTTGAAAACACAATTTTGTTTTAGTTTGCATTTTTCCGATTTACTAGTGGGGTTGAACAGCTTTTCATATATTTAGTGTCTTTTCTATTTCCTGTTCTGTAAATTCCTGTCCCTGTTTTTTACTATTTGGCTACCTGGTTTTCCTTATTGTTCCACAAATCTAATGTCTTCTCATTCTTGTCTTTACTTATTTGCTTTTTGTTAACCGTGACGTTAATTTTCTATATTTTCCTGTGCTTGTGTGATAGAGCACTTATAAAAAGTGCTTAATAAATTTTCATTATGAAAGTGAAACTCATGAAAGTCCAGACTTTTTACTTTTGTAAAAACGACTTTTAACTTCATGCCCACTTTCATTTAAACACCTCGTGTCCTAAATATTTGAATGGCGAAGAGAGAATTTCCAAGTCTCAACATTCATTTGTTCTTCGTTCATTCATTTAAATAATATTTGTGCTCCAAGCTGGGCTTGCCATTGGAGATGTGATCCCTGTCATTGGTTTGCCCTGGACAAAGGGACACATACAAAAAGAAACCATGACAATACAGTAAAAGTCATGTGTTGCCATTTTTAGGTCAAGTGCCTAAAACTGAAATTACTAAGAGGCTGAGAAACTCAACTGTTTTTCACTTTTCACATAAGTGGAGTGATTGATTGATTCAGTCACACTTGAGTATCTATATTGCAAATACTGGAGAAATATAAAGAAATGTGACATTAGATGTCTCTCTCAAGGAACGAGAGTCTAATCAGAAAGACAGGCATGTACACACTTGTTGTGAGGTCCGTGGCTTGTGGGCTGAGCCTGACGTAAGAGTGTTTCCACGTGGGAATCTCTAAGAGGGAGCATAGCAAGCCATGAGCGAGTGTTAAGAACCTGACATGTGACCACATCCTTAGATGTCGGAGAAGAGAAGTGATTCTGAGTACACAAGCCTGAGGCTCCTATTTCTCAGTCCATTCCTACCACTACGTTTATATTTGAGTTATTTGTAGATCTGAGCAGGAACGAAGGAAGGGAAATGAAAGTCAAAGTTGACGGAGATTTTCACTAAAACTCTGTAAGACCTCGAAGACGTAAGAAGTACTTTGGGAGCCCTGTGATAAAGTAGAACTCTAAAGATGGGAAAGCGATTCTTCTAACCATTTATAACCGAACACCACCGAACACCACGCGGCAGTGTTTCCCAAAATATGTTCCACTGAAAACAAATTCCCCATGTAAGGCAAGCGAAAGGTTGCGTGGTCAAATCACTTTGGGTCACAGAAGGGTTAAACAGGTTTTTAATGATGGGTCTTCTGAGAACCTTTAGTAAGTTCATATGCCTTTGGGAATCACCAAGAGTGTAACACTGAGCAACTGAAATATAAAACTCTTTCTGGGGTGTCCCAGGAAATAATTTTTCGGGAAAATATATTTTGGTTTACTGAAGTGTCTGCTCCTGATATGCACATGCCACAGATTCCCCTCCATTCACATTCAGGACGCGATGAAGGCAAAAGCCAAAGGACCTGAGGGTGTTTACTGTTAGGTATATTTAAAAGCAAACAATAGACTAGGGACTGAATTAAACATCTAATTATATTCCAGTTAATGATTCTTTCATTAAGCATGTACCGTATTATAGTACATTAATCAAGAATGAGACATTTAAAGATACTTTTTAACAACTTCCTGAAACCTTGTTTTTATGCCTAGCAGTGCCACAGAATGTACTTCAGGTATTGTAAATAGAGATTTATTGGTTTAGGCACTTGGGGGAACCCACATGCTTCATATGCTGCTCACGATGTTCCATAATTATCTTCCAGTTGAGGGAAACTACCTGACTTGTGAGTAAGCCCTCTGGGTTGGTTCCAAGTTCCCACCGAAATGAGGAAAGAGATTGAATGGATTCCAGATTATTTGCTAAAATCTTAGCAACTATGGGAAAGAGAAGTAAAAGCTGGGAAAGTTCCATTCTCAGAGTGGGTAGAGATACACAATTCATCTAAAAAGCAATTGTAAGGAAATCATTAGTAGAAAAATTGCAATGTACAACTTAAAACCACTAATAAATAATAAACGAGCTGAATTATTTTGACTAATATAACAAAACTAGGAACATAAAACAATAATTTGGAAAACTAAGATGGCAGAAGTAACACTAAGCATATAGTTATCACAATAAATAGAGATGGGTTAAGATCTTTATTAAAAAATAGACTTTCAGATTGGGTCTCATGCACACACAAAGGTACACACTGACCTTATTATGTTATTTGTAAGACATATATCTAGAACAACATGACTCATACAGCATAAATTTACAAACATATATAAAACTATTTCAGGACAATGAAAACAAAAGTGAAGTCAGGGCTTGTATTAGTCATATAAAAGTTATCATCATAATTTTGTATAGAAATAGCCAATATCGGCCGGGCGCGGTGGCTCACGCCTGTAATCCCATCACCTTGGGAGGCCGAGGCAGGTGGATCACGAGGTCAAGAGATTGAGACCATCCTGGTAAAACATTGTGAAATCTCGTCTCTGCTAAAGTATAAAAATTAGCTGGGCATGGTGGCACGCACCTGTGGTCTCAGGTACTTGGGAGGCTGAGGCAAGAGAATTGCTTGAACCCAGAAGGTGGAGGTTGCAGTGAGCCAAGATCGCCACTGCACTCCAGCCTGGAGACAGAGCGAGACTCTGTCTCAGAAAAAAAAAAAAAAGAAATAGTCAGTATAAAAATACACCAAGCAAAACTATTAGAGTTCTGAGAGAAAAAACATAATCACATGGAAGACTTTACCTCTCTAGATTTAGATTCTAAACTTCCAGGTCAAGAGACTAATAAAGTTACTAATAAAGAGACGAATTGACATTATAATCCATGTAATTAAATAAACCACCTTTTCAGGATTCCTTGCTTTCGCAGCGGGAGTGAGGAAGGGCTTCAGAGACCCTAATACTCACAGCGTAGCCTCCAGGGTCTGCAGTAAGAGCAGCAGGACTGGTCTTATTGGCCCTTTATCCCTGCTCTGTCACCAACCGCAGGAGACCCCAGTCTTCCGGGTCCACCCTCATCTTCTACTTTCTATTCTCAAATCTGAGAGGCTTCCAGTCGTGCCCCTGAGCCTCATGGCCCATCATCAGCCTCTTCCCTAAATGTTTGTTCATCTTACTGTTAACCAAAGATGAAGTTTCCTCTGAGAACACATTTTCTTCTGCACGATTTTCATGGCGTGGCTGTTTTCCTTCGTCCTATATGCCATATACACCAGGCTGGGAGAGGTGTGTCCCTCGTCCTCTCTTAAAACATCCTGCTTTGAACCTCAAGGCACCAGACTTTCCAGTCACCACCCTCTTTGCTGCAGTCACCTATCCACACTCCAAGTCACCACCCCCCTCATTTCTTGAAGACTGTGCTTCTGAATACACTCCCTCCCTCGAGGACTGCTCAATTCATATTGACATTATAATCCATGTAATTAAACTCTCTGTTTAATGACAGTTCTTTTAACTCCTCTTCCTTTTTTTTTTTTTTGGAAAAAAGGAGAGAAGCAGAGGAAGAAAGAGGAAGAAAAAGAGGGAGAGAGAACAGGAATATTGCTTTATTCTAAAAATGGGTATTAATAATGGCTGATCAGTATTTTGTGTATTTAAAGTGGAGAATGTATATTTTGTGTATTTAAAGTGGAGAGCTCTATAAATACTTATTAAGTTTACTTGTTCCGGATCTGAGTTCAAGTTCTGAATATCCTTATTAATTTTCTGTCTCGCTGAGTCTAAATCTCTTTATGGGTCTTATGTATCTGGGTGTTAGGATCCTTAGCTCTTATAATTGCATTGATCCTTTTACCACTGTATCTTTGTTGCTTTGAAATCTGTTTTATCAAATGCGAGAATTGCAACTCCTGCTTTATTTATTTATTTTTGCTCTCCATTTGGTTGGTAAATCTTTCTCCAACCCTCTGTTTTTAGTCTTTGTGTATCTTTGGATACGAAATGGGTCTGGATACAGTATACCGTTAGGTTTTGGCTGTATCTTTTAATTAGAAAATTTAGTTGATTTCAATTTAAGATTACTGCCATTTTGATGTTAACTGGCTATTTTATCCATTTGTTGATGTAAATTCTTCTTTATGTTGATGCTCTTTACTTTTTGGTATATTTTTAGAAAGGCTAATACTGGTTGTTCCTTTCCGTGTGTAATGCTTCTTTCAGAAGCTCTTGTAAAGCAGGCCTGGTGGTAATAAAATCTCTGAGTACTTGCTTGTTCATAAAAGATTTTATTTTTCCTTCAATTGTGAAGCTTAGTTTGGCAGGATATGAAATTCTGGGCTGAAAGTTCTGTTCTTTAAGGATGTTGAATATTGGCCCCCACTTTCTTCTGGCTTGTAGGGTTTCTGCTGACAGAGCTGCTGTAAGTCTAATAGGCTTCCCTTTGTGGGTAACCTGACCTTTTTCTCTGGCTACCCTTAGTATTTTCTCCTTTGTTTGAACCCTGGCGAATCTAACGATTATGTGCCTTGGGGTTGCTCTTCTTGAGGAATGTCTTTGTGGTGTTCTCTGTATTACCTGAGGTTGAATATTGTCCTGCTTTGCTAGATTGGGAAAGTTTTCCTGAATAATATCCTGAAGAGTATTTTCCAGCTTGGATTCATTCTCTCCATCACATTCAGGTACACCTATCCAACGTAGATTAGGTCTTTTCACATAGTCCCATATTTCTTGGAGACTTTGCTCATTCCTTTTTATCCTTTTTTCTCTATTCTTGTCTTCTCGTTTTATTTCATTAAGTCGGTCTTCGACCTCTGATATCCTTTCTTCTGCTTGATCAATTCGGCTATTCAAACTTGTGCATATTTCACTAAGTTCTCGTGTTGTATTTTTCAACTCTGTTAGTTCATTTATATTCCTGTCTATATTGTCCATTCTTTTTAGCATTTCATCAAACCTTTTTTCAAAGTTCTTAGTTTCTTTACATTGCGTTAGAACAAGTTCTTTCAGCTCCCAAAAGTTTCTTATCATCCACCTTCTGAAGCCTACTTCAGATAATGGAACACAGTCCTCTTCCATCAGGGCTTGTTCTGTTGCTGATGAGGAATTGCAATCCCCTGTAGAGGGACAGGGATTCTGATTTGGGGTATTCTCGGCCTTTTTAGGCTGGTTTTTCCCCTTTATTACGAATTTATCCATCTGTTGTCTTTACAGTTACCGCCTTTCTAATTAGGTTTCTGAGTGGACGTCCAATTTATTGATTCCCAGTGCTGGAATCCGAGCAACCCACTGCGCCGGCCAAAACAGCAGCGATAAGACTGATGGTGCTCTTCTGCCTGGGAATCTCCGGTCTGGCTTCCCTCTCGAGTCCGAAACAAGCGGCTCTGCCTTCCCGGAGCTCCAAACACCAGTCAGTAGGGGAACCAGTCCCGCTCACTGTGCACGAAGAGCTGCCGCGCCGAGGCGACGACAGAACCGCTGCGCTGGCCACAGAAGTGGCGCTGGCGACCCGCGGGGCTCCTCCACTGGAAATCTTCTGGTCCGTGGGCGGCGAAAATTCGTCTGAAAATGTGGCGTCCTCTCGTTTTCTGGGCTTTCACTGGGAGCTACAATCCCGAGCTGCTAGCGATCAGCCGTCTTGGATCTATTGCTCAACCCCTTCCTTTCTGCCTTACATTAGTCATTCACTTCCATGATTATGCTCTGGACCTTCTCATCACCAAACTGCACAACCCCAATTTCAGGAGGCCCACTCTCCAGCAATCACATCTTCTTCCTCTGATTATTCTTTGAGATGGAGTTTCACTCTTGTTGCCCAGGCTGGAGTATAATGGTGTGATCTCCGCTCACTGTAACCTCTGTCTCCTGGGTCCAAGGATCCTCCTGCCTCAGCCACCCAAGTAGCTGGGATTACAGGTGCCTGCCTCCACGCCCGGCTAATTGTTGTATTTTTAGTAGAGACCGGGTTTCACCACGTTGGCCAGGCTGGTCTGGAACTATTGACCTCAGGCGATCCACCCACCTTGGCCTCCCAAAGTGCTGGGATTACAGGCGTGAGCCACCGCGCCCGGCCTCACATCTTGTCTTTATCTCTCATTCTAGTAGCATGTCTCCAATAATCCTTCAACTCCACCAAATAAAGGAATCCGTTGATCCTGTCAATTTTCTAGCAAGCCCATTAAAAACAGAAGAAGGTGAAATTACAATCAATGTTAATCTAATAAAATATATTTAAATATCATTTCAGCATATAATGTAAAATGTTAATCTGGTGTTAATCTTAATTTGGATACTAAATTTTCATTAAAAATGCTTGATCTGTATTTAGACTTTATACAATTTACAATTAAAAAACTATAGAGTTACAGACTGAAGCTTTTCCAAACATGCCTAAGGTGTTTTAAAAATGAAAAATTAGTATTCATTTAAAAATAGACGTTAATCAAATTTAAAAATTAACTTCCTCAGTTGCTCAAGTCACATTTCAAAGTGTTCAATGGATACATGTGGCTCATGGCTGCCACGCTGTACAGCAAACCCCAGACCTCATGTCTTCCCACTCTTCTAGATGACAATTCCATATCTGATCCTTTCTTCTAAACTGCAGACCTTTCCTTCTTCATCCTCAGTTTTAGCTGATTACACACCCGACGTGATGGAAAAAATTAAAGTGATGTGAAGAGACCTTCAACAAAATGGCATGACTGCATCTGACCCAGGGACTCTCTCTTCTTTCCAGTACTGGCAATGAGAAGCCCATACTCCATCTAAAGCAGTCATTCCAATTGTGTGCTACATTCTCCTCTCCCTTGTCTGCTCAAGGATATAATTTCAGGAAGATTGCCTTTCTTTTTCGATGTCATATATTTTTCCTTCCCCTGAAAACAAGCATTTTAAAAAGTTGTATTGACCTCATTTTTCACTGTGACCAGTGCTCCATCTCTCTGCTTATTTTTATAACAAAACTCTTTGAAAGAGTTATTTATACTTCCCGGCTTCAGCATGCCCACCCGCATTTTTCCATTCCAATTAAGCCTTTGTCTCCATGGTTTCACCAAATCTGTGCCTTCAGAATCCTCCACGCATCGTCCTCATCTCCTCAGCCTCTCAGCTGTCCTCATTCTCCTGGCAATATAATGAGTCTCATGGCTTTAAATACCACTGATGTGCCGGTGACCCCAAATTTACATCTCCAGTGTGGATCTCTTTCTTAAACTGCAGCCTTTCTGCTCCATATTCTCATCTGGCACATCGAAAACTTAACGTATCCACAATTCAGCAACTTTTTCCTCTCGATGACTGCTCCCCCCTGCATTCTTCCATTTTAGATTGCCCAGGAAGCCTTGGAATTTTCTGTCATACCTATTTTCTCTCACATCCAATGCAACAGGAATGCTGCTAGCTCTACCTTAAGAATATACCAAACATTAGGCCACTTTTTTTTTTTTTTTTGAGACGGAGTCTTGTTCTGTCACCAGGCTGGAGTGCAATGGTGCAATCTCGGCTCACTGCAGCCTCCACCTCCTGGGTTCAAGCAATTTTTCTACCTCAGCCTCCCGAGTAGCTGGGACCACAGGCGCGCGCCACCACGCCCGGCTAATTTTTTGGTATTTTTAGTAGAGACGGGGTTTCGCTGTGTTGGTGTTGGCCAGTCTGGTCTCGATCTTCTGACCTTGTGATCTGCCGCCTTGGCCTCTCTAAGTGCTGGGATTACAGGCGTGAGCCACCGCGCCTGGCCCAGGTCACTTTTAATTGCCTCCACTTTTTGTTTTAACTCCTGCATACATTTTCGAATTTGTAAAAGGCAGTCATTTTTTTACTTTTTAAGTTGAAACGCTACAGGCTGACATCTATTATAGTCTATTTTTTTGATATAAGTTTCAATTTGTCTATGTAATTATTTCTGAAGTTAAAAGATCTGATGGAAAAAATAGTTTTGTTCTTATAAGACATATAAATATATATTCAGAGTTTATAAAGAACGAGTGTTTCGATCAAAGGTTATTGACACATGTGTCACACAGGCAATTATAAAGTTATGCTGATGAAGTCAGAAGTTGGTCTTTTAAGGTCCAAAACAAGAATTACAGTATGGAGATTCTTTGAAATGTCACTTTCTGTTTAATACTTATTTATTTATTTATATAAAGAAGGAGCCTCACTCTTGCCCAGGCTGGAGGGCAGTGGTGAGACCCCTGCTCACTGCAACCTCTGCCTCCCAGGCTCCAGCACTTCTCCTGCCTCAGGCTCCCAAGTAATTGGGATTTCAGGCACCCACCACAACACCTGGCTAATTTTTTGTATTTTTAGTAGAGGCGAGGTTTCACCATATTGGCCAGGCTGGTCTTGAGCTCCTGACCTTGTGATTCACTGGCCTTGGCCTCCGAAAGTGCTGGAATTATAGGCATGAGCCACCACACCTGGGACTGTTTGGTTTCTGATGCTCTTTAAATCTCCATTAAGTCCTGCACGTTTTGTTTAACCATGAAACCAGAATTGACGCAGTTTTCAGAGAATATTTCAGTCTCTACGGTATTAACAGAATAATAGTGTGCTGTTATTTCTTAGTTTGTTTCCTGCAAAGCACAGGCCCCTTAGATGTTATTTTTATCTGACTGGGAGCAAAAATCCCCCCTAAGACTGTGTGTCTTGATGCATTAGAATCTTGTACTGTTCAAATTGCTCATGTAACCTCACCCCAAATTCAGATGCACACTCCACCTCCTGGCTGAGAATTCCTGAGGAAGGAAGTCAAAAATGGATATTTGTGCCACAGCCTCTAAATAGACAGGGAAGGGAAGATGAAGAGCCACTGGCTTACAAGGTTGTGGTTTCAGAGATGTGCTTTCGGTGAGAGCAGTGAATAACAAACAGTGCTTGCCTCAGCAAATGGTTATCCTGTGTCCTCTAATTGAATCAGTCAGTTATTAGACTCAGATAACCATTTCCTAAAGTGGTTGCAATAAGCAGAAGCCATTGTACTGTATTTTCAGAGACTTGATTCAAACTCAGTAATCGAATTGTCCTGATTCCTCTAAGTCACGAGGGCTACAACGCTGGCGGGAACCAGCAGAAGCCAGTGCTGTCTAGAGAGTATTTGTTTTCATCTCCTTTAGTCTGAAAAGGCAGACTATTGGCGTAACTAATTAATCAAGCAATTAGGTGAATTGTCTTGTTTCCCAAATAGGAAAATTATTTTGTGTGGCAAGAAGCACCGAAATACTCTCTGAAAACTGTGTGTTCACATGGATAAAACGGAATTGCTGAAAAGAAGTACTTTGCAACTGTTGTTGCCTGAGTGTTTTATGAAGCATTAGAAAACGAGCAGGTGTAATTAATGTAGCCTTATTAAAACCCCTAGGTGGTAGGAGAATTGAGATAATATGTGCACTTGGTCGGAATGATTCAAACAGTTCCAGGTACTTAAAAAAGAAACACAAATACCGCATTGTTAATACGCCTCCGCAGCCACTCACGTAGATACTGATTCAGGGCAGAGAGTCACCACCTGATCACTTAGGTTTTTATTTTTCTTGTGCTTAGCTTTTCGGTTTCTGCACACACATCATTTTAAGTACAGCTCTATCTTACAAAATGCATCTTTTTCCTTTGCAATATTTTTTAAAGAATTTTCTGGAAAACCTTTGATACCGTGCTACTACAGAAGTTACGTTATCCAAATCAAGGATAAAACGTCTTCCTGCTAATAGTAGTTATAACTAAAAAATTATTGCTGAAAACAAGAGGCAGTGTTTTGTTACACACTCGTGTATGTGACAGGCTAAAGCTGGCCAAGAAGGCCCTGACCTGCCACCTGGGGCAAGTACTCCACTCCTCAGTGCCCTCAGAAGCACGTCGGGTCCTGCACAAACAGGTGTGACACAGATGGACTCGGTCAACGGCCCAGTTTACACTGGTCCCTGGAATAAGGTTTACCCTGATACAGAGGGCGTTCTTTGGGCAGAGCTTGTTTGCTGTCCTCAAATTACAGTAAATCTGCTCTGACCTGTGCCTCAGAGTAGGGTTGTCCGCCTGACCTCACCGGTCGGGCTGCTGGCAGGAAACCTCAACCTTCGGCTGGATAATCAACAAGGAGGTTCATATGCTAAGAGCTGTGAATTCACCGCATCGTCCACGAGTGAAAAGTGAATGGGGACATTATCCACTCCCAGCGACTGTTTTGTTTCCTCTCTTCATCTGTGTTATGTCAGGAATTTGCTGGAATATTCACGCCATCCCCTTCCCGAGTCACAACAATTGCTTCTGCTTGTCCCTGTTATTTTCTCTGCCGCCTCCCATCTCTATACCTCCCTTCTTCAAGCTCTTTCACACACAAGTTCTCAAAATAATATCTCAGAATTGAACTTCTGCAAACCGAACGTCTTCACCTCTGACTTCAAGGAAACGACACAGAAACTGCTGGTGGGAAAGTAATGTGAGGATATTCTTTAAAGAGGTTTCTTCATTTAAAAAGAGAATTATCGACAGAGTTCTATAATAGCCAGCTTTCCTAAGGACTTTGTGTATGGCCAGATATATAGGCATTTGGCTTTAAAGTGGCTCAGCCCTACACATTCCTACTACGAGCTGTGGAGAAGTTTCACCTGGTGAAGTTTCCATTTCCTTCTCACTGCTGGAGACCATTTTCACTTTGGACTGCAAATATCTCAAAACTGAGATTTCAATATGAAAAACCTATTTCGGCAAAGTCAATTTTAAGAAAAAACGCACAGTTCGGTTTTTTAGAGCAAGGAATAAGTTTCTGCCTTCATGTGATCTTGTGTAGTCACTTATGCAAAATGGTAACAATGAAATTCAAATCACCAAAGTTTAACATGAACTGATTCCAATATATTCAAGGGGATTTCTTCTTCTCCCTCCTTCCACTCCTCCCTCTCCCTTCTCCCTTTTTATCTTTCCTTCTTTCTCTGTCCCTCCTTTTTGCCTTTCCTTTAGAACTAAAGAACAGTAGGGTGGAAATACAGGAGGACACTTGATCATGCATTTGGCTGTTGTGCTCCACTCGGCCTTCACTGCTGTTCATTAAGTGATAAATTCTCCTTTTCCTTTTCCAGCGCGAGTTCCCCTCTCTCCCCTCCCCACCTTCACCGCCCCCCACCCTACCAACGAGTACAAATAAACTCTTGGTCTTGAAATCCAACAGAACCACTCAATTTGCAGAAGTAACAGCAGTTTGGAAAAAGGACGGCTCATAACGAAACGCTGTTGAAAGAGAAGGCAGAAGGAAGATAAGCCTGGGATTTCCATGATGAAGGTGGGAAATTCGCAGCAGAAAGGTCTGGAAGCTGGAACATTCTTTGGCAGCCCTGTGAGGCACTTTCGGTGATTCAGTGGATAAGAACCAGATCTTGAAATTGGACCCGAAAAAGACTTATTATATAATTTAGTGCTTTTGGCCAGGAAAGGAACGATGCAATTTTGGATCAAAATTTAATTAGGATTTAACTAATTCTTTGAAACGTTTTCGTTTTTCATCTGGAAAGCAGAGTACTCATCCTTGGAGGAACGTGACGGACTTCATCACCCGGGAGTTGTAGTGTCTCCTAAGTCAGGTTCTCAGCAGTCACCGTGGAGCGGTACAAGGCGTCAGACTGAAATGAGAATCCAAACAACTCCGCAGTGTCCATAGTGAAGTACGTTAAACCTTTTGGCTAGAAAATGACCAGAATCATAGCTTCTATTTGGGCTTCATTTTTTCTTTTTGACACTGAATATCTATGCTGGAATTTCATCCTTTTCCCCAAAACGTCTGCAGCCGTTTCTTAACAATCCTTGCTTACGTACGACATTTAAATAAACAAACAAAGAACATTAAATTATTTTGAGCTGAGTCTATTCAATGCCAAAGCTTTCTAAAAGTACGATTTTCCATGCAAAAAATAGCAAGATTATAGCAAGGAGACTTGATATTAAAGAATAATAAGGCAATATGTGAATTAAGCATATTATGTTTGACTTCTATCAAGGACTACGCTATTTGCATAATCCAACTGAATAAGCTCCCACAAACCCATATTTTCCAACATACAGCCCTCATATCTACTCTGCAATAAAAAAAAAGACCCAACCAGGCTTGATTAAAAGGTATTACAGTGACTGGTTAAGAATTTATCTCAATTGTTGCTTCCTTAAGAACAGATTATAGAAGTCCTATGTCTTGTCATCTGTCATGATTCCCCTTCCCTGTCTTCCGCACTCCGTGAACCTGCTCCAGACCTTCTAGGAATGTAGAGTTAAGAGAGAGAAGAGGAGATGATTAATGAGGTGGCTGTTTGTGAACTTGTCCTTAATACCCCAAATCTCATGATCCCAGCCAGTGTTATTTATGCTCACAGGGAGCTATTTGTTATACAGACTGGCCAAGGTTAGCATGAACCTCACCAGCGAGAGAAGGGTACAGTTACCTTTTTACAGAAGGGATAACGGAGACTCCAGGAGACACACTAAAATACGTGTTTGGTGACTGACTTGACACCACATAGGACCCACCAAGGATCCTGACAGAAGCTAGTCTAGATTTCTCTAGAATATTCCCTACGATAATTTAAATATGATTGTTTGTGGAGGTCCTTAGCCATTCCACAGCTCCCACATCTGACGGGTGAAGTTCTCCTTTGTGCAAGATCTCGGGATCCTGTGCACGTGAATAGCAGCAGTCTAGTGGAAAAATTAGAGAAGCCAGCACAATATCTGTTTCCAAGAAAGAAATACAAACAGAAGGGTGTGTGATGGTGGCGATTTACAAAGAACCTACGCAGATATGAACAGACTAGAGTGGAGTGCTACGGTGCCTGCAGAAAACTCACTAAAATACTAGACATCTTTCACATCAGATTTATTTTTTGTTTGCAGGCATTATGAATCTGACGCTTTGTCCTTAATTACTTGACAGTGGGTGATCTGGGCCCTATACAAGTCTTCCATTGAGTAAGAACGGTCGTAAAACAATAGTTTTATTGCAGAAATTCAACAGGTTACCCTGGCAATAATATCCCAGGAGGCCTGAGAAAACTCTATGGAAAGAAAGATGGCACAAGATATAAAAAAAGTGGTAAAGTCCTTTTTGACCTGGATACTAGAGATGGGCGAATAGTCTGTTTTCTTCAACTGAGAAGAAAGGGTTGGCTTTGTCTATTTTTGTCAAATTTCTTCCCAATTTTGACTAAGAGTATCAGTCAACGCTGTTTTCCAACCCTTGTGGGAAGCTATTTTTTATCCTGTGTTACGTCTCTCCATAATGTAGCTGAATTTATGGTGTTTTATGTGGACATCTAGAAATATGCCTTGTAACTTATAACGCTAGTTTTGAGGTCTTTTATTTCCCAACAAATGGGTCAGGTCAGTTTCTTCTGCCCTTGTTTGCTTGGTGGATATCATAGCTAACTCTTCATTATCTATAGAAGAAATGATTCTTTCAGGTGGGATATTTGTTGAACAGAAAATCCTCCAACTACATTTCAATATGCCTAGAATCTGGACCTATCTTCAAATTGCTAATAAGTGCAAAAGACGAGTGATTTGTCCTCTAGAGAAACAGGCAACTGTATTCTGGAAAAGGCAGAGGAAGCTGAGGGCCTTGGTCGTCCATACATCAGCTGGTTAAATCACACCTGAATAATCGAGAGTTTTCTTTGCAGTTGTTGAATATTTATAAAATTACACAATGTGCTGAAAAGTAGATGTAACAAGTAAAAATACCAAATAAAACCTGCACAGTTTATGTTTTATAGGGTCCTTACTGCTAGACTGGGACAAGCAAAACATAATTTGTTTTCAAACTTTAATGTACATTAAAATCATGGGGTGGGAGGTATCTGTGAAAAATTTCTAGATCCACCTCAGGAGTCTTCTTCATTTTTTTTTTCTGGATGAGATATCAGTATGTTGCCCAGGCTGGACTTGAACTCATGGGCTCAAGCAATTCTCCCATCTCAGCCTCAGCTGGGAACACAGGTGAGTGCCACCATGCCTGGCTATGATCCACATTTTTAACAATTTACCCTAGATTTCTCCCAAACAGGTGGTCTGAAGATTACTCTTGGAGAAAATACGACTCTAGATCATGACAAGAAAAGCTTATTTCCTGGGAGGTGCAAGATAATTAATGATACACTGACCTACACAATGAAAACGGAGAAGCCAAAAGGGAATGCAAAGCAGTGTAAAGGATAACGTGGGTATTAAAAAAAAAAAGAAAGAAAAAGAGGAGGTCAACAATCTCATAATGGGCAGGTATAAAAGATCTTAGTATTTTAGACATTTACTATGATGCTGTGATGTCTGTGATTTACCGAAAGTTACTTCAGAGCCTACAGTTAGTGTAAGTTTGGGATCTCACAACTCGGGGATGGCTGACTGACATTTCAAAAGGAAGCGCAGACCCCAGAAGAGACTGATACAACTGAGGTGGCTCCTTATACTGGATCAATATCAGAGGCTTTAGTAATTAGCTCAATGAAAGGATTTTCATTGGCTAACTTAGTGGATTCCTTTTCTTTTTTTGAGACAGAGTCTTACTCTATCACACGCTGGAGTGCAGTGGCACAATCTCTGCTCACTGCAACCTCTGCCTCCTGGGCTCAAGCAATTCTCCTGCCTCAGCCTCCTGAATATCTGAGACTACAGGTGCTCGCCACCATGCCCGGCTAATTTTTGCATTTTTAGTAGAGACGGGGTTTTGCCATGTTGCTCAGGCTGGTCTCAAACTCCTGACCTCAAGTTATCCGCCCGCCTCAGCCTCCCAAAGTGCTGGGATTTCAGGTGTGAGCCACCGTGCCAGGCCAATTCGTGGATTCTTAATCAGCATAATGGGTGTTAGAAGTGGGCCTTTATTGGTGGAATTAGTGGTATTCAAGACATCTGGCTAAAATATTTTAGAGACACTTCTTCCTCCTGCATAATTAGATTAAGGAAGCCAGGAGACCTATGGTTAGCTGGTCACCTGAAGGAGGGATACTGGTCCCTAAATAATAACCAGTGGTTCAAGCAGTGGATCCCAGGATTTCTGACTTCTCGGACAGTAAATTGGCGGAATCTTGGCCTCTGGATGTTGTTTAGGCTTCTTTGATTTTTTTTCAGGCAAGATGTTTGAGGATCCCCTATAAGAATAAAAATCTGGGAGTCATTGATTTTATAAAACAAATTGTATGAAGGTTCTGTACCTGTTTGTTGATATTCATTTATTTATTTGTTGTTATTTATTTAATAAATGTTGATCTATGAGGTGTAATTGGTCTGATTTGCTCCTGTTTTACTTGGAAGCAAGACTCTGAGGGCAGCTGCTGGCAGCCATCTCAAGCATTTTGCTGGCTGTAGTCACCGACCAAAAAGACTTTTTATGAGTCGTCATAGACCAATTCCAAAAGCAAACGCAAAGAATATAAAATAACAAACTGAGGGAGAAATCTGGTAACCGTTCTTTGTGATCTTTCTCTTGTCAGAAAAATCAATAAAGCAACTTTGGGTCAGCAGAGACTTGAACAGAAGTAGCTTCCAGATGCTTCTGCTGAGTTACACACCAGCCTGCTTTGCTCCAGGAGAAACAGCAAATACAGGAAATGGGGACAGAATTTGATCTGTCCGACACTGGTCTGCTGCACTTTCCAATGGGCCACGCTTTTCAGGTGAAGAGTTTGCTCAGGCTGTTCTCTGCAAAGTATACTTTCTCTCTTATTTATATAAAGACACTTAGATATGAAAATCTTCAAATGTATTGCATGATAACTTATTTTTCTACAGTTTAAATTAAATTATAAAAGGAAAAATGGAAATGTATCTACGTATTTTTTCTTTGAGACAGAGTCTCGCTCTGTTGCCAGGTGCCAGGATGGAGGGCAGTGGCGTGATCTCAGCTCACTGCAACCTCCGCCTCTGGGGTTCAAGCAATTCTGCCTCAGCCTCCCGGGTAGCTGAGACTACAGGCGTCTGCCACCATGCCCAGCTAATTTTTTTTTTGTATTTTTAGTAGAGACGAGGTTTTACCATGTTGGCCAGAATGGCGTTGATCTCCTGACCTTGTGATCCCCGCTCCTTGGCCTCCCAAAGTGCTGGGATTACAGGCTTGAGCCACCGTGTCCGGCTGTATCTATGTATTTTTAGCAACGTCTTTCCTGAGGTGATATTGTATAAAATAAATTCACATCGGGGAACCCAACACCCTTCCATGCTGAATGGTAAAAATATCTGTGAAGTCATTTTAAAACATGAAAGGATCAAATAGAGCAGCAGATTCATTAAAACCATAAACATTGTAAATGTTTAAGAATCTTACTCTAAAATGTCACATTTTCAGTCAAAGTGAGAGATTTTGTCTGGGTATTCAGTCACTTTTACAGTTACATGATTTATTAGACAATGTTAAGATGCACACAGAAAGTGGGAGACATCTATAAATAAGTTTGTATAGGTTTGCCACCACTTGCCAGCTAATTATCATCTTGAGATATGATGGTTCTGATTAATAAACCAAAAGGGAAACTCAGTTGTGAATGCCTGCAATCAAACTTCAAGTGCAAGCCAAGACAGACCTGGCATTTGTAAGTCAAAAGAACCCATTAGGGAAAGGAACGTGGCAGTCTCTGTCCCAAGGCTACACTGTATAGAAAGTAATGCGCTCCAGTTTAATAAAAGGTTGGTGAGAAAATACTTAAAACACAAACTACTTAGAATACAGCCTATGACAACAGGACACTAACTGAAATAAAGGGCTCAAGTCCAAAGAGAAATGACTCTGTCTTCAATTCTTCAGTTGAGTTTAAGACATATTTATTGAATAAAAAACGAAAGCCTCCTCTCCAGAGGGCTGTATTTAGATCAAGGAAAGGCAGCCTCTCATTGGTTCTGATCTCAGACATAAGGGGTTGTTATGGATTGAATTTTGTCCTCCACAATTCTTATGTTAAAGCCCTTAACTCTTAGTGCCTCCAAATATGATTGACTTGGAAATAGGGTCACTGTAGAAGTATTCCGCTAAAATGAGGTCACACTGAAGTCGAGTGGGTCCCTAATGCAATGTCGCTGGTGTCCTTGTGAAATGGGAAATTTCGGACACGGAGATGTACACACAGGACAATACCATATACAGACACATAAGGGCAGAGATAGAGGTGATGCTTCCACCAGCCGAGGAACATCAAGGATTGCCAAGAAACCAGGAGAGAGGTAGAAAACAGATCATGTCTCTCAACTCTCGGAACCAAGCCTATGAGTCCTTGATCTCAGACTCGTATCTCTGCAACTGTGAGAGTAAATTCTGCTGATTAAGCCACTGAGTTTGTGATGCGTTCTTATGGCAGTCTTAGCAAACTAATAAAGTGATGGAAATAACAGTAAAAGCACAATCTCTCTCCTCGAAGTGCTTACACACAGTAGGTCTATTGTACAAGTTGTAGATAATTCAAATTTGTAGAGTTTTGTTACATAAACAGCAACATTCAGGAGTCTGGAAACAGAATTAGAAAAAAGGGGGAAAATGTGTTATCTAGGGCTGAATTTGGAAAAAATTTGAAGTAAGGGGTCAGACAATTCAAGGCATTAATGTGTATTCTTTTTTTTTTTTTTTTTGAGACAAAGTCTCACACTGGTCCCCTGGCCAGAGTGCAATGGCACGATCTGGGCTCACTGCAACCTTCACCTTCCAGGTTCATGCAGTTCTCCTGCGTCAGCCTCCTGAGTAGCTGGGATTACAGGCACACACCACCACTCCTGGCTCATTTTTTAAACTTGTAGTAGAGACAGAGTTTCACTATGTTGGCCAGACTGGTCTTGAACTCCTGACCTCGCGATCTGCCCGCCTCGCTCCTAAAGTGCTGGGATTAGAGGGGTGAGCCACTGCACCCAGCTAATGCGTATTCTTTAAATGGTGGATCACGTGACCCAGGTGGGGAAGTCAGGTGAGGAAACACACGGAAGGCGTGTGTATTGATGAGCTAGATGGAAACCAGGAAAAACGAGGTCAGTGGGAGAAGAGAAGAATTGGTAGTTACGGAATTGTTTTAAAGACTTCTATTCTGTTGGCTGTAAATGTGGATATATGAGCCTTCTTTAAAGGACATTGTGACGAGGCTGGATCTTTTATTAACATTTTTAATATGCTGATACACGTCTGAAATTTTAGGGAAAAGCATGTTGTTGCCTTATCAATCTTTCTAAAAATTTATTTTAAAAAACATTATAAAATATCCCAAACACACTAAAGTCACTTAAACACTAATATGATGATAAATGATGTACCCAACTCTTGGCTGTAAAAATACCTGTTTCTAATACAGCTGAAGCCCCGGGTTTCCTTCTCCAGCTCTCGTTGCCTCCCTGACCCTAATACAGCTGAAGCCCCGGGTTTCCTTCTCCAGCTCTCCTTGCCTCCCTGACCCTAATACAGCTGAAGCCCCGGGTTTCCTTCTCCAGCTCTCCTTGCCTCCCTGACCCTAATACAGCTGAAGCCCCGGGTTTCCTTCTCCAGCTCTCGTTGCCTCCCTGACCCTAATACAGCTGAAGCCCCGGGTTTCCTTCTCCAGCTCTCGTTGCCTCCCTGACCCTAATACAGCTGAAGCCCCGGGTTTCCTTCTCCAGCTCTCCTTGCCTCCCTGACCCTAATACAGCTGAAGCCCCGGGTTTCCTTCTCCAGCTCTCCTTGCCTCCCTGACCCTGCGTCACGATGCTTCCTACACCAAACTCCGTGCCTGTCGTTCTCGGGTGTTTCTCCGTATTTCCCCTCGGAGCTGTTCAGAGGCAAGAGGCTGAGGTCTTGGTGCCTCATGTCCTCAGCAATCTTTGGTCAAAGACCGTCCCTGGTGGGATGTGAATTCCAAGTTGCCTCCCAGATCTTGTTGCCTGCAGGGAAAGTGGGTTCCAGCAGCCTTTAGGGCGGCTCTGACGAGGCCCTGGGTGGCGACCGTGGCAGTAAATATATATTGGAAGCCGGTGTACACAGAAATGGTAAAGGGATATGACGATCTCCAGGCAGCTCGCGGCCTGGACACAGCACACTTTATCTATTTTCTTCTTGGTGGACATTTTAGTTCAAGTAAATACTTATTCCACTTGACAGTAGATGCTAAGGGTCTGCCATAAAAAACAGGCATCTTTAAACATTCCCTAATATGATTTTGGCTCGTGATTAAAGAAACAGCTCAAGCCTCCCACAGAATTCTTCTCAAAGAAAATTAGCTGAAGGAGGAGGGGAGACTATTTATTCTGGATTGTCAGAGATGAACTGAGCTGGGAGAGGAGCCAGGATGGTTCTCCCAGGCCGGCTTCTTCTGCTGCCTTCAGTCTGAACGCTCCAGGTGAGAGGCCATCACTGCAGCTTGGGACAGGGCCTGTGACTTGGCCTGAGATATTTTCAGCAAAGAAGAAAGCCTTTCTTAGGGCACCTCCAAGCCCTTTTTAATCTTCCAGTTTATCCTTGCTTATTCCTTTGTTATTTTGCATAGTTTTTAAAAAACGTGTTGCTTTATTGCCTTTTTCTTTTCCACGTGTGAAGTTAATATTTACTAAAAAGTTTAAAAGTGGGAATCAGGAGATATTTGTGTAAAGGGACAGGCTGATTGCCTAACCCTAAAGCAAAGGAGGCTCGGTATTGATTCCTCCTTCCTCTTCCATCTTTTCTCGCTTTTCTCTTTATTCCCTCAGCTCTTAGTTTTCAGGCACTGCTAAAAAGATCTCAATCTCTTACCTGAGCTACAGAGGGTCAGCAGGACCTGTAAGGAACCCCGTCAGATAGGTTGGTGGCCTGGATCATACATAAACAATGCTCTTGACATCAGCATACACTGGGGAAGAGGATATACCAAGAGAACAAAGCGCTTTTTGCAAATTTGCTGAGAAGCAGTGTCAGAGCTGCGCTGATTTTGTACACGTGGGTCATGCACATTGTATGCAAGGACTACCAGGAGAGGAAATCCAAAGGTATAACCTTCAAACTCACGTACATGTGTGCAAGCCCCAAAGAGATATTCAGAAAGTTCTGACTGGAAAGCAATGCTTACGGAGGACTGCTGAAATGAAAACAAACCTCACTGTAACTTTAATTTTAGAATTCCTTTACCCAAGTATTAGGATTTTCCTTTTAATGATCTGGTTAAGGATAACCAACTAACATTCAATAATTACCATTGAAAGTAGAAACTGATTTCACTTCAAGGGAGAATTTTGTAATTCTCCCAGTTTTGTGTTCTTAAAAAGTTGCCTTGGTTAATGTAATTTCTGATACGATTTTAGTCTGGACGTCTGCAAAACCTGATTATTTCACTTAAAGATTGTAGGATTTGCATCTTGAAAACCATATGTTTTATGAATTATAAGATGTCTCAGTAACAGTGCCCCACCCACATAAACACTAATGTTCTGTAAAATTTCAGCAGTGTTCAAGGCCAGTACAGGGACCGTTGAACTATATTAATTTCTTTCTTAAGATAAACACAGGCACTTGAGACACCTCCACGTAAGCTGACCAGCCTTAGGGAACATCAGCTACAATTCTTTTCACTCTGAAATTGTCTTGATAATGTAATGAAAAAAATCCTTCTCAATATTCTCCATTTATATGGAAAGTGCCTGTACAATATGAGGACTCAGAAAGATACTGTGGTGCGACAGCAACTCACGAAGAGACATTATTTCTGGATTTACGAAAGGAGCAGGGAACTCGTGTTTTCCACTTTACTATCGGAAGTAATTCACCTCAGAAATTCAGTGGAAAATACTGTACCTGAAGCGTCCTTTGAGGACATATATTGATAAAAATGACAAGCTACAGGAAACAGACATTGAAAACTAGAAGAAGAATTCAGATGAGAAAAAATAGACTACTGTCTTAGACACTTTTTACTAATTTTTACTTAGAAGGAATTGGGATTTAATATTAGGATGTCTTGTTTTACATGTTGAGTTGGCCTATGGTTAATTTAACACATGGCAAAATGTTATTTTACTTTATTTTCACAAAATAGGTTTAGGCTATTTTAAGTAATCCCTCTGTCATCCGGTGAATTCAGAGTTGGAGAACACTCTGCGGATGTTGTCACCTGTCAACGGTACACTGGGGGCCTCTCTGGCTGTGACAGTTCAGATGCAGGGAGCTCACAGACTGACGTTTTAATGAGCCGTATTTCTGTCGGGACGTGCCACTAATGTATTCCAGCTTTGTCTTTCTCCTTCCTGTTTGTTTCTCACACATCGTGGCCGCCTCACTTACCCTCTATTTTACCTTGCGTTGCTCCAGGCACGGAGCTCAGGTATGTAGCGAAATTCAAGCTACATACACTGAGGGACAGGAACTTTGCAATCTGTTCTCAACACCCTTCAGATTACACAGTTCAGATTCTTCTGCACTTCACGTATTTCCATTGTGAAGGGCAGGATGGCTGCAATCCAGGGAGTAGCAAGGCATGATGAGGTTCTAAAAACTTTCATTAGAAACTGTATTGATGAAAATGTGACCTAGATGAATCTCACAAATTGAAAGCTAGATAGCTAGTGAAAATGAATATACAGTGATATTAAAAAAACCAAGAGAGTGCAAAATACTGAAGGGAGTATAATGAATGATATTATATATGGCTGTTATTATAATCCTCTTTCTGTCAATGTTTTATAGGGTTTCAAGAGTAAAACAAAAACACACATAAGAATATGTAACCAGAAATAGAATTTAAATTATCACGGAAAAGGTAATGTTCTGTTCTTGAGATTTCCTTACGTTTTTCTGTTTCAGAATAAGAACAAGACCCATCTACAAATACTTTCCTGTATGATTCCTAGGCGCTAAAATGCCTTATAGCCTCCTGCGCCATTTCTAGTACTTAAATAAACTGTAATGGTGGTGACAGAATGGGAGGCTCTTACTTGAACAAATGTGTCCTAAACTCTGTGATGACATATATTAAAGCATAATCTGTGTAGTGCAGGAAAATAATTTATAATCATTTTATTCCAACTTCATTAATATATAAGCATAATAAGTACCACTTAATTTTCAAACTAGTGCCTGCAATTGCTGGTATGACCTCTGGTAACTTTCCCAATACAACAGAAAATCACTGTGGTAGCTTACATTTTAATATTCTCTTCAGCTTTAACCTTCTACTGCTTTTCTCTGCCTTAATTAGAGTTAAATCAGGTTGTTGGGTTTGTATCTCTCTATTTTTCCCCCATGTGTATCAACTAGATTATAAAATATAGGACATTTGATATAAGCTACTGAGCCAATATGTAGAAACTCATTGCCTCACCACCCTGCTCTGAAATCATAGTTGCCCTCTTGCCCTGTGGGACATTTTCATCATCTCTTCAATGTTCTCAAAAGCATGAACTTCATTCGTATGCAGGATAACTTGGCATTGGCATTTAAAAATGTCACGGAAAAGTCTGCGTGTTTTATTCTCTTTTCCATGGAACTTTCTCTCATCTCCTTTCTTTCTTCCACCTGATTTGTTCTAAACACACACTTTTTTCACTTTAATAATTCCTTTCTCTAATTTTACATTTGATCTTTTACTGAGATTATGTTTCTCATTATCTTAAACTTTATAGATGAAAACGCTGACTAAATCCGTTTAAAGTCCACTGTGGGAAACCCAACTTCAGTCTGGGAAACTTCACAGTTAAATACTAGCAGACAGTTTCTTCTGCTCCTCCCTCTTTGGTAGATAGTTCACGGTTATTAAGCTTTAATAAATACACATATTAAGTAAAATCCCAGTTTATCAGGGCTTATCAGTACGTACATTTTCTATCTCAGACAATATTAAACTAAGAAAGAAAAACAAAATCACAGCTGCTCTTGATTTTCAGAAATATCCTGGGTTCTGTTCATTCGCCACAAGGGGGCGCTCCTATATAAACGTGTCATGACTCATTGGTGTCTTTTGCGTCTTCCCTTCGGCACGTGCAGTTTAATGAACTGATCTGGAGACTGTAGTTTCCACTGTTGAATGAGGAATGTGAATTTCCCCCAGAACAGGGGGAATATTCTTGGTCAAAACCCTTGAAACTGCAATTGCCACAGTTTCTTCTACTTCCCATAAGGCGTCCAAGCAAAACTAGTCATTTCCAAGTACCTTAAAACCCTACTGACTTTAGAGATGTTGAAGTTTCACGGCATAATGTGAAATAATATGTAATTGTTTTAAGACTCTGAGATACAATTAAGCACCTGGGGCAAATGAATGACATTACTGTCGGAGAAAAGTTGTTCACGTTCTGACCACAGGTTATAGTGACATCATAGTTTAAAGTATTTTCACCAAACGTTTAGGTCTTCAACAAATGCCAAGGAAGCGACACACATTTTTACATTGGTCTATATTGGAGAAAAATGATCGTCACAGATACGTGAAAGAGAAGTCAATGCAAGAAAAAGGTAGCAAAGTGCAAAATACTGAATCCAACAAAAGGGATACCAGAAAAAACTCAGGGCTCATAATCCCCCTTTCATTATAAAGCATGTTTTACGTGAAAAACTATCCTATAGTAGCAGCTAAAAACAGAGTGTGGCGTGAGACAGAATAGCACAGTGTTAAGAATAATGTCAGGGAAATTATTAATTTCTGTTGTGCAGTCTGCTGAGTGTAACCAGAACATCCCGAACTGCCCATTGTCCACTCCCTTCCCTTCCCGTTTCCTCCCCTTTTCTATTGTATTGATAATCCTTTTACCTGCTGGTGACTGCTGTCTTATCTAATGATGTGTAAGGAGGAAACAATTGGATGTGTGTCAAGATTGTCGTGGGCACTTAATCAAGATGGAGCCTTAGATAACCTGCTTCACAATCACCTGGGTGTTTATTAAAAACCTGCATTTCCAGATTAGAAATTTTTGCTATTCTTCCCTCAGACATACTGAATAAAAATGAATGTCAGGGGCTGAAACTGCGAATCTGCATTTTCAATAAGTGTCTCTGGTGACTTCTATGCTGTTAGTTTCAGTCATGGATCTGTAATTTACCTTATTTTTTATCCTGTTGGTAAAGTAGAGTGGTCAGTTTTATTAAATCTGTTTAAGAAGTGGAAACCGAGGTGCAAGGATTTAAAATTAATGATCCATGTCTGTTCACTGAATTATGGCCAAGCTGAGATTAAAATCACACCTCCAAGTTTATAACCTACTGTTTTCTCTACCATATTATATCTGCAATATTTTCATTTCTTAATGACTCCACATCCATACTGGGCTACAGAAATGCCTTGATTATGAACCTATAGAGGGTTAGGGTGGAGATGAGAAGAGAATAGTTTATTCTTTGACTTCTTGGTTAGTTTTTACTTTATGTAAGAAAACAACTTGGTTCTATCGAATTTATGCTTTTTCTTTAGTGGCAATTATTTTTACATGTAGATTCATCTTAATTAAGAAACACAGCCTGAAAATTTTCCTAAAAAAAGAGGCTTTAGAGAAATACATCCTATAAACACAAACTTAAAATGTTGCCTTCTCTTAAAAAGTTTACTTTTATAGCATACATGAAAAACAAACGTTTGGACTACTAAAAGAACAAGGTAATGCTTCAGCTTCTACAAAAAGAAGAGAATGGAGGATCAGGACCTAAATTATGCAATGTATACAGACAGGAGTAATCCAGAAAGCATTATCTTTATGTATAATTCATTTAGCAGCTGTCTATTTGTGACACATATTACACACTGATTAAGCGGATGGTTAAACGACTGAGTAATGTACATACTCCACATGATAATACCCTGTTCTCATTGCAAGTTTGAAGAAGCAAAACCAGGTACAGTAAAAGTTTGTGTGCTTATGTTAATGGGACCGGGAATGATATGAATATATGAAGATACTGATAGATCACAGATGCATTCAGAGCTGTTCCTTGCAGAGACAGAGAGGCCCAAGGGAGAGTCTGAGGAAAGCTCTTTGCAGTCATGTTTGAGTAGCCTTCTTTTGCTTTCCTGCAATCAGTCATGCCTGCAATGGTTTGACCTACATAAGCCCGATCGGTAAATAGCTATCGTAAACCAACCAACGGAGAGCCAGGTGGGAAAACAGAGTCAATGAAAAAAAAAGGCATTTATTTATTAATAAGGATATAGATACATTTTTATAATATGTGAAATTTTTATCCTTAAGAAAACACACTTTAAGATTCTGTAGCATTTTCTCTAGCTTCGGATCTCCTAATCACTATTTATAGGCTTGGAAAAGTTGATGATTCTGGGGCTTGTGGTGATATTGAGGAATAGGTATTAGATTTGAAACTCTGGGGAAGAATCTGAGGTTTCTCGGAATATTGCCCAGAATTCCATCTAAAAAATCAGTAGTAGTAATATTTATTTCCTTAATCTCTTTATCTTTCATTTAAAAATAAATGTTGCCCAGTGACGTGACCTCCAGCCATCTTTTTGATTAAAGAAGTAGCATTAAAACAATCAAACAAACATGTTGTTTAGTGACTAACACCAAAGAGAAGAAAATTTAAATATACCAAGCAGAAGGCTATCCTGGAACTCTGCCAGGAGCTATTTCTATGTTTTTATAACACATATTATTTCCTTTCCTTTACCATAAAAGTACAATACGCACTGTAGAATAATTTGACAAGATTGACAAGTAAATTTACAAAACCATTTTGAGATCATTCTGGATTCGTAACATCTATCACCAAAGACTAAGAGATCTTTCTCTTTTTTTCTCAACCTTCAAAGACTTTCAGCTGCTGATACCCACTGCCTTCTGCAAGTCTCAGCAGTGAGAGCTTGAAGGGAGGGTGGATATGATACAAGAGAATTGACAGTGGGAACTACTGGGGAAGAAGGAGAATTTGATTGTGGGACAGGCACTTTCCCCAAACACTGTTACTGCAATGGCTAACTGACGTCGTCCCCTATGGAATAGCCGTGTGAAGTGTGTACGTCATTTCTTTGGGCCTCAATTTCCTCATCTACAAACAAAACCAAACAATCCCAAACATACACAAAAAACGTGTGTGCGTGTGTGTGCGTGTGTGCGTGTGTGTGCGTGTGTGTGCGTGTGTGTGTGCGTGTGTGTGCGCGTGCGTGTGTGTGTGCGTGTGTGCGTGTGCGCGCGTGTGTGTGCGTGTGTGTGCGTGTGCGCGCGTGTGTGTGCGTGTGTGTGTGCGTGCGTGTGTGTGTGTGTGCGTGTGTGTGTGTGCGTGTGTGTGTGTGTGCGCGCGTGTGTGTGTGTGTGTGTATTTCTCCAGGCAGGTGGATTGCTGCAAGATAGCCCACCCCAAGTATCTTTACCATTCTTCATTTCTTCTTTACCAGCATCTGCCAACACAGCATCATTTCCTGTCCAGGGTTATGCAAATGGATCTCTTTGCTATCTCTCTCCCTTACCCTCTGTAAGCCATTCTCAACAAATTAGCCAGAGTGAGTTCTTTAGAACACGAATCGTATGTCACCCTCTGCTTAAAATCTTCCAGTGGCTACCTTTGGTGGATATAATTTCTACTCCTTTCCAGACCTTTGAGTTCCTACAGCATCCGGCTCTTCTGTGTTTCCTTAACATTCTCCCCCATTTCTCAGTGTGTCAACCACCTTGGCTTTATTCCTGGTTTTGAAATATGCCAAGCTTGTTCCGTCTGAGGAGCTATATTTGTTTTTCTCTCATCTTTGAACATTCTGACTTCACATCTTTTCTTGGCTGGACCCTTCTAATTTCCAGGTCTTATTTCAAAGGTGACAGCCTTACTTTCCAGGTAGCTACTCACTTTTATTTTTGTTATATACGGCCAGTATTTATCATAATCTGAGATTAGATTTTTTAAAAACTTTAAAAAATATTTTTTATTTCTATCATCCTCAAGACTATAAACTGTATGAAGAAGGCTTATTTACTGGAATATGTCAAGGGACCAGAACAGTATTTGAACAGGACCTATCACAACAGTAGGTACTGACACATTTGTTGTATAGAATATCAGACTGTGATTACACACCCAAGAGCATGATTATTTAATGTTTCCTCCCCAGCACTTTATCAGCTTTACTGAATATAATTGACAAAAATTGTCTATAGATGGTATAAAATTTGATGTTTTTAATATACATTGTAAAATCATAACCACAGTCAAGCTAGTTAACATATTTATCACCTCACAAATTTACCTTTATTTTTTAAAATTTCTGGTGAGAACACTCAAGATCTACCCTCTCAACAAATTTCTAGCATACAATATAGTATTGTTACCTGTACCGTTAAGCATTAGCTCTCCAGAAATATTCATCCTAACTAAAACTTTGTACCCTTTAACCAACATCCTCCCATTTCCCTCTCCCAGCAGCTCTTGGCAACAACCGTTTTACTCTGCTTCTGTGAGAACGACTATTTTAGATTCTCTATATAAATGATATCGTGATATTTGTCTCTCTGGGTCTGGATTACGTCATTTTAGCATAATGTCCTCTCTCTCTGGGTCTGGATTACATCATTTTAACATAATGTCCTCTAGGGTCATCTATGTTTTTGCAAACGGCAGGAGTTTTTTCTTCTTGGGGGCTGAAGAATAATTCATGCACCACATTTTCTTTATCCACTCATTCCAGGAAACATTGAGGTTGTTTTCATATCTTGGCTATTTCATATAATGATGCAGCACACACAGGAGTGCAGAATCTCTTCGAGATACTGATTTCAGTTCCTTTGGTCATATACCTAAGTGGGACTGCTGGATCATATGGTAATTCTATCTGTAATTTTTTGAGGAACTTCTACACTGTTTTCCATTAAATCTACATCAATTTACATTACCATGCACAGTGTGCAAGGGTATACTTTTCCCTGTATCTTCACCAACACTTGTTATTTTTTGGCTTTTTGATAATAGCCATTCTAATAGCTGTGCGGTGACATCTTACTGCACTTTTATTTGCCTTTCCGTGATGATCAGTGATGTTGACTGTCTTTTCATTTATCCGCTGGCCATCTGTATGTCTTCTTTTGGGAAATGCCTATTCTGCTCTTTTGCCCATGTTTAACCAGGTTATCGTTATTATTATTGTTATTGAGTTGTATGAGTTCCTTACACATTTTGCATATTAACTCCTTATCAGAAAAGTAAGATTTGCAAATATTTTCTCTCATTCTGTAGGTTGTTTTTCATTTTGTTGATTGTTTCCTTTGTTGTTTGGAGGCTTTTTAGTTTGATGCAATCCTACTTGTCTGTTACCGCACTGGCTAATTTAGTGACTGACGATATTAAGAATATATGTAAAATAAGTAAATTATGATTATTGAGCCCCAAACTCACCGTACATTTATAGTGTCCTTATATCTAGTTTGTGTGATTGTGGAGATACATTATTAAACCCTTCATTTTGTTATTTTTCTATTTATGTTAGCTATTAATATGTAAATTTTCTTATTTGTTGATTACTATATCAGGTAGAATGTCTTCAGACATAAGTCAGAGAGTCATAATATATACTCAACACTCAGGGGCTTAAGCAAATAAGACAGTTAATTAAATTACAAATAAAAAAGTGGAATAAGTTATTTCTGTTTTGATGCAGAAATTCGGCAATTTCGTCTGGGAATGGGCTCTGTAGATCTTCCTACTTGGCCTTCCTCAGTATTGCGTTTAACTCCTTGGACTTGTTGACCCATATCTGCAAGAGGCTGTCACAGCTCCAAGCGTCATACCCTCCCAAAACCATATTCAAAGCAATAAAGAAAGTGAAAGGGCCAGTACTAACAAGCTCCCCGCTTTTACCTATTTTTGACAGATTTCAACTAAAAATCTTCCCAGAAATTCCTCTTCTCATTTCTATTATATTTAAGTGACCAAAGTGTAAAACTTAAGTGTCTAAGGAAAGTGATGTAAGTATAACTGACGTATAAATCCTGATTTAGTTCTTGGATCTGAGCTCCTTGCAAACATCCAAATTTCCAGATTTCATCAGTCAGGAAGAAATAACAAGAGAGGTTGAATGGGAAGCCAATAGGGTCTGCTGCAAACAGCATAAATAATCAGTAATTATTTTTTCACTTTATTTGCTGTTGATGTGAAGCTTTTTACACTGGAAATGAGAATAAGTAAGCTTTCCCAGAAAGATTTCATGTGCTTTGTCTGGAATTTATGTTTTTCTTCCTAGATGTTTACTGCTACAGTAAAAAAGCATTTTTTTCTCACAGCAGAGATGAAACTAGCAATTAAGCATTAATAATGACTTTATTTCCCCTGTTGGTACCTTTGCAAGTCTAGATTTTGCATCAGCAGGTATATTCTTTTTAAGTGGGAGCAAAACATTCGGTATGCATGGGCATAAAGAAAGGAAAAATAGATACCTGACTACTAGACGGGGTGGGATAAGAGTTGAAAACTACCTATTGGGGTCTACGCTCACTGCCTGGGTGACGGGATCATTCACATACCAAACTTAAGTGACACACGATTTACCCACGAAACAAGCCTACACATGTACCCTCGGAACCTGAAAAAAAAGTTGTCAAAAATAAATAAGTAACGTCGGCATGTCTGTGTACGGTTTTACTTTTTTTTTTTTTTTTTTCTGTACAAGCAAGATGGGCCAATGACACTGTACTCTCTGCTTGCTGGACATGTGCTGATTGATCTTTCCCAGCAAATCAATTCAGTCTGGGTTTGTTCTAAAATCGTGGGAACAGGGAGAGTTACTCAACTAGACAATGCTGAATGTGGCTAACACTTGGCATTTCATGAGATTCTTAGTCACCAAACTCTATGGAAAACATCTTGAGAAACGTAGCTAACACCTGATTATTCCTCACTGATTAGCATTTAGGTTAGAAGGACTACATACACTTCAGCTATTTGTAAGTATTAAAATACTATGTATTCTGTGATTTTATAAATCATCTGTCTTGGATCTTATCCAGACTATAGGCATCCTTTTGTGTTAAAAATGCTTTTAGGGGGGCTGGGTGTGGTGGCTCACACCTGTAACCCTAACACTTTGGGAGGCCAAGGCAGGCAGATCGCCTGAGGTCAGGAGTTTGAGACCAGCCTGACCAACATGGTAAAACCCCATCTCTACTAAAAATACAAAAATTAGCCAGGCATGGTGGCACATGCCTGTGATCCCAGCTACTCAGGAGGCTGAGGCAGAGGAATCGCTTGAACCCGGGAGGTAAATGTTGCATTGAGCTGAGATCACAGCACTGCACTCCAGCCTGGGTGACAGAGTGAGATTCCATCTAAAAAAAATTCTTTTAGAGACTTTCCCCTCTGCTTGTGAATTTTCTTGTCTGCTTGTGAATATCCTAACCCATCATTGTAAGTGCTTTAACATTTGCTACATTTGCTTCTTTCTGTTGCAGATTTTTCATTGCTTTTGCAACGTATTAAAGATTGTTTTAGGTTTACAGATTGGTGGGTTGTGATTAACAGTGATATTAGAGAATATATGAATACAATTTTACTAAAACAATGTTCTTACAATTTCAATCACTTTCTTTCTACCTATTTCTTATTGTTATTATCAGCAACTAATAAAAAAGCCATTAAGTAGTATATTATTGCAGGTGTTGAAAAGCTTTCAAAAATGTAAAAGATGAAATCTCTTACTTGTCACAAATCTATAGGAAATGTTACTTTAGGACAAAATTGAAACAACCACTTTTAAATCACACCAAATCCTGAGTGCTGAAAAGAAAGTTGGAATTTCTCAGCATTCTCCTGGATAATGACTTCCAAGGTCTACGTCTTAGAATGCTCTCCTTTTTTCCTTTTCTTTTTGAGATGGAGTCTCGCTCTGTCACCCAGGCTGGGGTGCAGTTGGCATGATCTCGGCTCACTGCAACCTCCATCTCCAGGGTTCAAGAAATTCTCCTGTCTCACCCTCTCCAGTAAAGTCCTCTCCTTTGAAACACATTGAAGAGACAAAAGGCTTATTTCATGTAATAAAGACTTCTTGTTTTGTTTTTAAGGTTTTTTTATGTGCTTTGCACAGATAAAATATAGAGGTTTTCCCAAAGCTTGGCTTTCCTTTTTAATAGTATGTATGACTGAGCCAGACGGACCTCTCTGTTTTCAAAATTTTTGATGAAGCTACCTTTTATCATTTTTTCCTTTGTGTATGATAATCTTAAAATCTTTTTCATTTGCTTTCCTAAAAATAACTCTGTAATGATCACAAACTGTCATTTCCGAAGCTTCATAGATGAGGGCTTTTCTGGAAGTAATTCTTTAGGTAGTAATTCCCTTTGGTACTGCATGAATCCCATTTCCATCATATGCTTCACATCTGCCATTGTTCACCTAAGCAGTATATTTCATAACAATTTCGTGACCTTCTGATAGTGCCATCCTGGACAAGTACCACTAAGATTTGAGGTCTCTATGGCTATGGTCCAAGCTGATGTTTATGGTGTTCACACCTCAAACAGGTACTGAAGGCTCTTATCACGCATTGAGCACACGTTCTTTCTCGCTTGTTAGGTGTGTTGCTCTTTCATCCCCATTGCGGTGGATTTGCTTTCTGACAAATGAGCTCGAGATGTGGACACTACTCATTTTTAAGAATATATCTTTTGTATTAGATAATTAGAATATTCTTGACAAAAAGTTTATATTGAAAAAGGCATACAATAACTGTCAGGTTTTCTCTTCATTAATTAATCTATCAAACATTTTCTGCATCAACAGCACTATTTTCCTGTGAATTTAGAAAACCTGGTACTGACACATAGATTTCTTCCTCTTTACTAATTATAATGGTCAATACATTGGACCAGTTTTGATTGACTACTAGCATAGTATCTATCACAGAACTATTTTTTGTGTGTGTGTGAATAGTCATTTTGTTGTTTTTCCCAAGTGGGATATCTCCTTTCTTAATAGATGAATTTTGTCTATTCAGCCTGGATTTTATTTTTTTCACTTTTCCAAGGTTTACTTACTTATCACCTTTATTATTGAACAATAAGTTATCTAAATTTCACATCATGACATTTGGATAATGCTGCTATTTTTCTCACTTTTCCTCATTCTTATGTGGCTGAATTTAGTTAGGTTTGCCTTAAAAAACTGCCTTTTCTTTTATTTGGATTTTCCAGTGAATTCTCTGAAGGAGCTTGTTTTTAATATTCTATGCCATTTCTTTTATTTGAATTTCCCAGTGAATTTTCTGAAAAAGCTTGTTCTTATCTTCTATTTATGCCGCTATATGCAGCTTTTTGTAGGGTGGCAGGTGATACGGTTTAGCTGTGTCCCCATCCAAATCTCACCTGGAATTATAATAATCTCCACATGTCAAGGGTGCGACCAGGTGGAGATAATTGAACCATAGGGCGGTTCCCCTCATACTGTTCTCGTAGTAGTGAATAAGTCTCATGAGATCTGATGGTTTTATATATGTTCACCTGCAAATGCTCTCTCTTGCCAGCCACCATGTAAGACGTGACTCTGCTCCTCCTTCACTCTGCCATGATTGTGAGGCCTCCCCAGACATGTGGAAATGTGAGTCAATTAAAACCTCTGTCCTTTATAAATCACTTAGTCTTAGATATGTGTTTATTAACACCCTGAGAATAGACTAACATAATTGGTTTCATGATTTTCTACCTAAGTGCCTGTTTTGTGCCTAAAGCAGTCAACCCCCCCCTCCATTTTCAGCTTGGTCAAGCCTTACAGAAAAATTGAGTATATGTAATTTTTCAGCTTAGACCCAGTGGAACTAGGGTAGAGTTAGAGTAAAATGCATTTTACCACATACTCAGTGATACGTGGTACAGTGTCAGCCCCACCTTCAATGACTTCAAGAGGGAGAATCCTGTGGTAGGATTTCAACAGAAAAAAAAACCAGTAACATTTTATTCAGTGCGTTGGTTGTTATAGTTGAAACCTTAAAATTTTTTTCTGGCTGCAAACTTTTTACACTAACCCTTTAATTTGAGACAAGTGAGTGAAAGTTCTGGGTATGTTTTCCTAAAAGGTTAAGCATGATCTCCAGACAAATCTCCTTAACTCATGTTAAATGAAAGTACTTAAAGGCAGATCTCACTTGTGTTAAAAATATTTATTCTTAAAGTTGGACATGTTCAAGGCTTAAAAATTAACTTAAAAAAAGTGAAGCCAATTCATGAACACCTAAATTAGGTGAAGGAGAATCTTCCCTAACTTTGAAACACACGTTAAGTACCTTCTCCTCACAATGCTTCTTTATTTGCTACAATTATTTCCATATTGGGTATAGGCCATGCCTTCTTAGACTGATAGAAACTTTGACTTTTCTCAGAATTTATGGAGAATAGCAGAGGTTAAGTGTTGGAGCTTGGAAGAGGTCCTATGAATGCAAAGTAAACAGAATTAAGGTGTTAACAGAACTGTAATTACACAGACTGTGTATTGTCAATAACGACGCTCTGTTTTTCAACAGAGAAAGTACTTCTACGGAATTGCTGCTGTCAAAGAAACAAAACCAAAATTTGCCATGGATAACACAAAACTGATGCAATTGAAAGTTAAAATAAAGGAATCATAAATTTTTAACAGGTATGGCAATAAATTATTCTACTTTTTTGGTTTTGATATTTAAAATATAATGTTTACTCATGAAAATTTTTTGAAAAATCTGAACATTAACTGCCATTATATTTTAAATGAAACTTATCTGTTAAAATGGATGAGTGTGCACCATAATATATCTTTTAATGTTCTTTTTAGGTAAATAGGGCCTCATTTCCATAATTGAGAGCAAAGAGGCTTAGCATTTTCAATGTAAGTTTAAGACTGGGTTGCCTAGCAATATTCAAATGAGAAAGTCCCTCCTCTGAAACTGGTTATGAAACAGTTGTCCATGTGAACTATCAGTAACTTCTATGCAGATTAATTAAGCCACACAACACTAATTATAAATGTATCATTAAGTGTGGACCCCAATCATTCACTAATCTCTCCTAAGCTTGTGTCATAGAACCGGCATGTAAAACCGAGGCCTCAGTTCTCATCTAATCCCATTTTTGTGATGTATTTCCTTCTGTCATGGCCCATAATACACATTTCTTGTTTTTTATGCCATTATCAGATCTTAAAGTTCCTTTGAAAAGGCTTGATGTGTTTGAGTTGAGGATTTACATGCCATACCAGAAAGAACTTCTGCTGCAGCTCTTGTTGCCTTTCATGCTGAGCTGTCCACTCGGTGTCCGTACAACACGTGAGTTTTATTATATGCTTTATTTGGACACTCTTGGTCTTATTCATTGGTCTTACTCCTGTGTAGCCATTTATCTGTTCTCAATAATCCTTTTATTTTTGGTTATTTGAGTAGCCTTGGACCAATCCAGTTCTCTTCCCTTTCTTGCTGGTAGTTTAGAAGAATAACTGTAGAATGTCCTAGGAATAGAATATCCTCCGATAGGGAGGAACTGCCTGAAACCTGTCCCTCCAAGGAAATTGAATAGCTTTAGTTAGGAAGGAGCTTCATGGGACAGAACCTGGGTTTTGTTCCTCTCTTTCCTGGAAGCAGCATGTCCTTTACGGCTTTTCCCAGGATGTCATGTGGCCCCTGAGGTATATAACCCAGTGGGGGCTGAGTGGGGCACTCACATCAAGACTGTCTTTCCTGTTCAGCTTTCTTCAGCCTTGGGGGACTCACCAGAATGGATCCAAGACTTCTGGCCCTTGCTAGTTATCTACAAGGAACAAACCCATTTCACATAACTTGTGAATATGTTTTCTTTCACTGGATTTAGGCAAATAGATAACCAGTGCATGGTGGACCTACACAGGGGCCCAGGATGCAGTGGGATATATGGACACCCATTTCTGGCGGTTGGCATAGGGACGATCGTTGCTCTTTTCCACATGGAACAGGAGTTCTTTTTTGGGACTGATAATTGGAGACGCTGTTTCACAATCGGCCTTCCAAAGAATAGTGCCTGAAATATGGCAGCGCCATAATAAACTGTATAAAGTACCTGGCGAATGAGTACGTCTTAGACCTACAGCACGACATGCAAAACACTCACGTTGAAGACAATATTTCAATTTCTACTTATGTTTAAACCTCACTTTTTATTTACTTTAGCGTATTCTGAAATGTGGGTAATACTGGCTTCTCTATCACACGTATATGACTTTTAAATGGGCTCTGAAGGACTCACTGTTGGAGGGAATCTCTCTTGTCACATTCCTTTTCTGGCCTGGCCCCTCTGGCTCCTCTGCGTCTCTTCCGCGTGAGGACCGGTCCCGAACCACAGCCAGAGCTCGGCTAGCACTGCTCATGCTCTTTCCACACTGTCTTTAACCAGTTCTGATTGCTCTTCCTTGTGATTTGTGGCTCTCTAAATTGGTGAAGTCATTTTAATGGAAAATGTCTATTCTGCCCCTATCTTGATGAGAAAGGGATAGCTTCCATGTAGCATACTGTTCTAAGGATATGTATTTTTTGAAGATTACAAACCTTCCCCACAAACTCAACCTTTATCCATGATGTCTTCCTGTTTTTAAGCTCTCACAGCCTCTCCTTCCTCCAAATCCTTCCTAACACAGACTATAAAAAACATTCACAAATAATGAGAAAATAGCAATTATAGTTACATAGCAAGAGAAAAAAATCAAAATCATCTAAGGTAAAATATATATTCCAAGAAAGTTATATATAGATACAACTTAAAAAAAACGAATTAGACATAAAAATCTATATGTATCAAGGGGGTTATTTTCATGCAGATGTTTTTATAAAACAAAGAATCCTTTTCGTATAACTGAGCATTCTTCCTGTGTATTTTATTATACAGGGTTTGCTTGAATTCACATGTATTTTCACTACACAGGTTTCTGTCATTATTTTTAACAGAAAATGTGAAAAGTATTTGGAGGCTAAGTACATTCATATAAAGCTCTAAAAGTGATAAACAAAGTTTTGACAGAATGCCAACGATCATTTGGCCTCATTTCACATTTGAGACACAATGTCTGTGACCTTCGGGTATAACTTTGCTTTGTAATCTAATACCATTAGCCAGGTCAACTCTAATAGGGTTTCTGTGTCGTGATTAACAGCAACGCCATTTAATCAGTTGTTCAATCTAGAAACATTAGTGCCATCCCTAAATCCTCCATTTTCCTTACAATTCACATCCAATTAGTTATTGAATCATAAGGAGCATGTAACATACAAGATATGTTAACTGATGTTATTTATCGCCCCTCCTCTTTATTCCAACGGCCACTGCCCTAATTAAAGCCACATGACCATTCTGCTTATTGCAATGATGCCTTACTGGTCCTCCTGTCCTTCAAACTCTCCTTCCTTTCTTCACACTGTCGTCAGTATTATCTTCTAAGACATGGACCTATTTATGTTATTTCCTGTTTAAACAAGTCAGTGCCTGTATCCTAGTTGCTACACAAAAACTTAAGCGTGTCACTCAGGTAAAGTGTCCTTTACAATTATTCCAGGAATTTGGCCCCTCCATTGCTTGTGGCCCCAGATTTTCATCAAGATGCCCCTTCACGTTTTTGCATTTCTACATCTTTTCTCTTTCTCATTCCTCCATCTGGACTACCTTTCCTCCAACGGCCAGCCTAACAGACTCTCCTAAGATGTGGTTCAAATGTTGTCCTTTTGTGAAAGCTTCTTCAGACTTCTGCTTTCTGGTACTATATTCCCTTTTAAGACCTCGGTGACAGCAGCTAAGGCACCGAATTGCAAGGCAGCGTGAGCCTTCTACCCTGTCAAGGTACAGTCTTTAAAGGCAAGAGCTTTGCTATCTTAAGTATGGAATGTCCATGTTCATTATAAAGTCAATCCTCTGAACAGTCAGGTAGTTCTGAGACTTAAAAAAGAACTTGATTATATTATTTGCTGTTTAATTGATACCTTCTAAATTCAGAGACTTATTTCTTAATCAAGACACAATCTACAGCTTTTCAATGGCAATTTTTAGAGTGTTAATATTCTGGTTACCTAATTGGTTATTTAAGTCTGTGGTTCAATCTAAATTTTAAATGACACTGTCATAGGCCTCTTACTCTCTATAACCACATAAGACAGAAAATGCCTCGAGTCTGGATGTTAAATTTGATGTAATGAAACTTACATATACATAAAAATTTAAGTTATCTGTTAATTTCCTCAGTATCTTACATTTAGTTATAGGCTTACCATTTTAAAAAGAAGTTAAAATATTATTTCATTAAACTTCAAGTCTGTCTATATAGGCTTATATATAGATACAACATAAAAAAACTGAATTATACATAAAAATGTATAATGCCAAAGGGTCTAGCAGTCATTTCCCATCATATTTTATTCTTTTAGTAGATTGTATTTGTTGCAATTTTCATAAATATTATATTTTATAATATGTAACAGTTTTAAACATTATTCTTCAGCATTGGAAAAAATATGCTTAATGGAAAAATCTTATATTCATTTTTCTATAACGTCAAAAGTTGTTTTAAGTTATAAATTTATAAATATAAAAGAAAATAAAGACCTTGAGAAAAATGAAAATAATTATATTTCCCAATTTAAAAATGGAGTTAAAAATATTGCTTTATCTAAACTGAACAAACCGTTTCAGAATTGATAGATTTTTATTTTTATGAAGCTTTTTGGTCAAATTAAAAGATCATTAGATACTACTACAATGTTACTTAGTATATCAGACAATGAGAGAGTATTTTCCTCAGAACTATTTCTTTGTTGAAGAATCTGTAAAAAATATCATCGGTAAATTAATAGAGAACATTTCTACAAAGCAAATATAGTAAGGCATAAAATATTCCATAAACAATATTAAACCTGCATTTTATTCTGGAGTAATGGAATAGAGCCAAGTTTCAAAAAATGCATAGAACATGAAATAGAAAGAACTCAATAATGTAGTTGCATCTTTTAAAATAATGTGTAAAGTCAGAAAATGAGAATATCATAAAAATATTTTGAATCGTTTTGCTGACTTATTTTTCATTGAAACTGACTGTCAGATGAGTTAAGGATGAAGGTTTGTTTAAAAAATAACAGAATATAATTTTATGAATTATTAGCTTGAAGATAGCACAACAGACTTCGAGGCCAAATTTCTCAAAACAATAACCAAACAGATAAATTAAATGAATTGGTTTAGGGTAGTCATAAATATTTACGCTATTGATAGGACAAATTGGAGTGATATAATTTGTGGATAACAGTTTGGTTCTAAAGTTTTAAACTTGCATTTCAGTTCACATTTCCTCCAAGTATCATTCAGGAAAAGGTTTAGTGTATACTTATATAACCCCAGAGAAATCTATATTGTCCATTATAAGTAGGATCAGATCATTCACAAACATTTGGAAAAAAAATTCATAATCACTTGTTCCTCACTGTTACTGAGTTAGTAATTAATTCCACCATTTACATACACAAAACTCCATTAAAAAAAATTACTGTAGCACCAAAGATACTTCAGCCGTTAAAGTCCCAGGAGAATGAAAGAAAGAAAACAGTCAAGCATGGAAAGTTTTTCTTTTTCTTTTGTTGTTGTTTTTATAAACTAGGCACTCGGATAAAATGAATACTTCTCGATTAAATAATAATGTTACATTCGCAATGTAATACAAACAGAAAATTAGAAAGGTAGAAACAGAATTACTCTAATAACATTAAAAACAATAAAAGCAAACCAACTATGTTGGGAAAGGGCGTATAAACTTACGGTTGTCGTGTAAGCAGCTTCTGGGTCATCTTCCAGCACTCTGGAGAGACCAAAATCAGAAACTTTGCAGACCAAGTTGCTATTGACCAGTATATTCCGAGCCGCTAGGTCTCGATGAACATAGCCCATGTCAGAAAGATACTTCATGCCCGACGCGATGCCCCGGAGCATTCCAACCAGCTGGATGACCGTGAAGTGGCCGTCATGCTTCTGCAAGAGAGTCACAGTTGTTTACACTGACATATTTTAACGCTGTGTGTATGTGTGTGTGTGTTAAATAAGATCCTTACATTCATTGAACTGGATCAAATGAACATAAACATCAAGTTTGAGGATCATTGACTCTGTTCACAAGAAAAAGTAAGGCTTTGTTTGACATTTAAAGGAAAAGGAAAATCCAACTGGAAGTAGTGAAGGACAACTAAAGAAAGAATGGAAAGAAATCAACCACATTAACTGTCAGAAGAAAATGATTTCAAAAACCTGGGCGATAGGAGAGAACTAAAGTAAAATCAAGTAAGAGCAAAGGCTACCACACAAGTAGAATTCACTTTCCGTAGTTGTGAGCTTCGAGCCGGCTGCGCAGAAGGGCAGCAGAACCTAGACTGGGTAACACCGTGTGATACCTGGAGATGCTGTGACAAATAGTAGTCAGGACAGGTGACTCAGGAAAGCAGCAGCTGAGCCGGAAAAGCACAAGCATTGAGAAAATAAATAGATTTTCCCTTCGTTTTCATTATATAGAGAAGATAAAAAAGTTGACTATTCTAGTTCCCGGTTGGAAGATTTAAATTAAATAATGTGGAGAATGAGTCAGGCATGGTATTGGTAAACAGTAATCAATCCCCTCTCATTCCCTCCACCTTGCTTTTAAAATAATCTATTTTTTTAGAGAGTTAAAAAAAATCCAATTGTTATATGAGCAAAATGTATGTATCAACAAGACCAGATACAAATCATACCCTTGAAATTAGAGGAAATAGAAATAAAAATATTTAAAGTTTGAAAAATAATGCATATTATTCCACCTAGTTATTTGGAGATTGCTGAGTTATAGAGAAACACAAAAATTTCTTCTTTTATGTATCAGGCAAAATTTACAGGAGATTACAGAGCTATCTTACTTTATGCTATATATTAGAAGCACAAATAAGAGAAACTTAAAAACTTCGCAAGTTAAAGCAGTTTTGATGAATACATATCTGGTTTCAAACCACGGTGCAGCTTCCGGACAGGGATGATGTGACTCTAGCTGTCGCGGTGACAGAGTCTCCCATGTAATGATGATTCACTGTTCAGGTCAATGAATAAGCTTACACTACAAATGAAATCACCTCTGTCCTGCTGTATCACCTTCTCTCTCTCATAGCTCTCTGATAATTTCTCCCAACTCTAGTGCAGAGAAAGGGAAAGAACCCTCTCTTAAAAAAACACTTTTACAGCAGAATATCTTCTGTATAATTAATTTATAAAGGATAACTTGGCAAAGAAAATCCTTAGTGTTATTAGCTCTTTATGCTTCGAATCCGTCTTCGTAGACTGTACACTATTAGATGAAATCTGCCTCTTCGGTCATGTCCACTGCCTTCCACTTTTTCCTTAGGAATCTCGAAACCTTTGAATGGAACTGAAAGCGTAAGTTGTTTCAGCCTAGCATGAAGTACACTGAAGTTTAAAAGTTGGTTTCTTTACCTATTCAGAAATGGTGTTGCCCCCATCATCATTCTTGTCAAACAGAATTTTAAAGTAGTAGGGAATGTTAATGGGGCACCTGAAAGCTTGAGTGTCTGTTTCCTTATTAAACAATGGGAAGAGACTCATCTAACTCAGAATTGCAGGGAGAATCATATAAAACACACAGCACAGCTCCTTACTTCATTTATTAATAGTTACTGTTTCATACATTCTTGTTATTACTGTTATTATATATTTTTTTATATTATATATATATATATACTGTTATTATATAATTTTAATGAGTCAGGAAATTCTCCTCTCACTTTCCTGAAAAATCACTTCTCAACATATGCTTCCACATATATAAAGAGAAATAGTTATTAAGACCAGGTTGAAATTTGATGTTCTATCTTGCTGAGTGTGTCACGAATTTGCTTTTTAATAGTTTTATTGAGATATAATTCATGTTCTGTACAATGTATCTTTTAAAGTATACAATTCAGTTTTTACCTTATTCACAGAGCTGTACCACCCACTATCACCAAAATCAATTCTAGAACTTTCTCACCATCCCCTTGGAAAAGGTCCATACTTACTAGCAGTAAGTCCTCATTTCCCTAACTCCTCCCACCGCACTGGGCAACCAGTAAGCTACTTTCTAGCTCTTCATTTGCTATTCTGGGTATCCCTTGATTGAAATCACACAATATGTGGTCTTCTGTGACTGTCTTCTTTCACCTACTGTGTTTTCAAGCTTCATCCACCTCGGAGCCTGTATCAGTAATTTACTCTTTTTATTGCTAGATAATTTCTACTCCTTTTGTGTATTCATCAGATGATGGATATTTGAATTAATTCTATTTTTTGATTATTATGCAAGTTATTTTTAAAATTAGTCTTAAAAATACTTTTGTCACCAACATTTGAAGATTTGGATTAACTGCTTTCATGTCCACCGCTATGGTAAGAGTGGTTCTAACAATGGTAAGTGGTATCATTTAAAAATAAAATTCTGGTCTATTAAAAGAATCTAAACTACTTTCTTCATGTGCTTTTATAGGAGTATAACTGAATACTGTTTACTTCTAAGCCATTGGCCAAGACATTCCGGGGTCCACGAGGTCAGATTCTTTCATAATAGCACTAAATACATGTTCTTGCCTTTTCACTAGGTTGACACTTGTGCACAAATGGTATCAAACGCTGATGGGTAAAACCGCAGAAGCCTCATCAGGAATCAAGTCAGTAGCACCAAACCAAACTATACTAGTTTTCCCGTATTCTTCTCTGACACAGGCACTCACAGAAAGAAACAGAAGCTGGTTTTTCTTAAGAAGTAGTAAATCTTACGAGTTTCATTAAATCACGATCTTTGATTACACACTCTCAGCATCAACACCTCCAAGGAAGGGAAGAAAGCAGGAGTGGGCGGGGGCAGGTTGCAGTTGGCCTCATCTGTTTTATGGGATGTTCTGGATCTGGGGTAACTCCTCAGAGTTGGCTCAAACTGAGGGAAAAAAGACTGGGTCTTTGTCCTGCATCAATCACTGGATTCAGGCTGCTCGTGTAAAGGGGTCATGGCCTTGGGTGAGGTATCTTTCCTTAGTCAAGAGCATTCCCTAAAAAGGGATTTCGTTACGGGTTATCAGCTTGCAAAACTCTGGAAGTTATAGGAATAAGGAAGTCAATCCCGTGAGCCCTCCAAAGAAAGTTCCTGTATGCACATATTTTTATAATCTTTCCCAGAGAACTCAACCTGTGTTCATTTATCTGTCTGTCACTACAGTCATCTTCTATTTATCCATGATCTATCCATCTATCCATCGGTCTATCTACTGTTTATAAAATGTGGGCTTGATGAAAAGAAGCTCCAAAATAGTTCTATATTCTTATGGGAATGTGTATCTTAATTTCTTCCACCTTATTACAGGAGAAAAAACAGTTAACATTCATTGAACACTATAAGACAGTCCCAGACTATGGTTTTTACAGGTATTATTTTATTTCATCCTCTCCACATTGACATGATGTAAATATAGTGATTCTCTCCAACTTGTAGATGGTGAAACTGAAGGACAAAGACATCTAATAACCCAGTAAATGTCGGAGTCAAGATTTGAATCCAGGCAATGACAGAGCCTGTATTCTTATCTACTGGAGTTTTTGGAAAACCGGCTGAACCAAATATTACCTAATTCTGGGGTAGTTTGAGCAGCATAATTTGGCATAATAAAGCAATGTCTAAACGTCCTCTTAGATCATTTAACCATAAACAAAGGAACACTCCAGATAAACCAACAGAGGAAGATCTATTCACCTCTGTCCGGCTGAGAGGAACAACCCATTTATTCATACATGAGGCATAGTACAAATCTGCTTCTCTACACATGATGCAACTCTCTTATTCAAACAAAACCTGTATTCTTTTTTCTGGTCTTCATCAACATAGCCTCCTCAAATTTGGTTTAGGACATACTGGTTTCCTTGAATGTGGTAGACGGTAACAAACGGTGACAGAATTAAGTCACCTGTGATCCTATCTGGCGGTGCATGGGTTGTTGCTGCTGTATGGTTCCTATTGTCTTAGATAAAATAGACGGTTTTCTTAAAGTGGGACATGGGTATTATCCCTTATATGTAGCATTTCTATTACAGCTTGCAGTATATTGCCATGCATTGTGTCAGCACTCGATAAATATTAATTCAAATTGAATTGAATTGTTTATGAGGGGAGGAGAAAAATGTGAGAGCACTGAGATTTAATATTTTTGGGCTTCCTACTGAAGATTAATCTAAAAGAAACTATGAATTTTTTTTATGACATACGGTTTCTTCCCAGGAAGGCAGATTCAAATGAAAGAGAGTGGATATGGCATATTTATATACTGCATCTTAGAGATTAGTAGCTAGAATTCAGTTTGTCTCCATCCCTATTTTTTTTGCTCTCTCAACCTGACTGCTGAGAAACGTGGAGTTTACCCTCTAACTGACAGGGTGAGCCTGATTGGAAGGGGTTTCTGAAAGCTGCACGTAATAACGCCTGCTGTTTCTAAAAGCTGCGGAGCTCTGTCAGGCCCTTTCAGACCCCAGAGCACAGCAGCCCCCAGATCTGAGCAGTGAAGTAAATGACGCGTCACATTGTCTATGCAGGAACCCAAGCTCTTCACGATGGTTGACGAGGCCCCGCTTCCTGGACTGTACCCCACAAACACTTCACGCCTCTCAGTGTCCGTTCATCTTAGGCTGAGCCCAGGTGCTCGGAGGGAGGGTAGGACGAACACAGGATCTGAGTGCCAGGCTGTCCTGAAGCCGTCACATTACTGTCTAACAAGGTTTTCTGTGAAATACAAATCTTACCCTGTGACTCGCTTAAAACACCTCAATGTACACCATGGAATATTATGCAGCAATCAAAAATGATGAGTTTGTGTCCTTTGTAAGGACATGGATGAATCTGGAGAACATCATTCTCAGCAAACTGACACAAGAACAGAAAAAGAAATACCGCATATACTCACTCATAGGTGGGTGAGAAAAATGAGAACACATGACACAGAGAGGCGGTCTACTATACACTGGGGTCTATTGGGGGGAATCGGGGAGGGACAGCGGCGGGGGGGGGGCTGGGGAGGGACAGCCTGGGGATGAATGCCAAGTGTGGGTGAAGGGGAGGAAGGCAGCAAAACAGACTGCCATGTGTGTACCTATGCAACTATCTTGCACGTTCTGCACATGTACCCCAAAACCTATAATGCAATAAAAATTAAAAAAAACAACACCTCAATGATTTTTAATGACAGAATAAAGCCGTGAATACAAAGACCGGAGCCTTGCTCGTATCTTCAGCTGCAGACCTCTATTCTGCTGTATTTACTTATTTTTGCATGTGCTGAACTCACCCCTGCAATATGTTGCCTTATGTCTAATGTGCTTTGCTTATACAGTTCCCTCTTCTAGGAAGGTCATTCTACTCTTTGTCACCTGAGGTTTTGTGACATGTATTATCTCTTCAGGAGGCGCTTGCTGAATCCTCAAGTTTATTCCAGCTACACTCCCTGAGGATCCTGTGGGCCAGTTACTATGGTTCTAGGTGTGAGGAGTCAATGTGGGAGGCAGCTCAGAAAGCAAAACGCTCCAGTTGTACCTGCGTTTGATTGGAGGTGGAGAGACAGAAAATAAATAAACGAGTTAAAAGTAAATGATATCATTTTCAGTAATGTTGAACGTTACGTAAAATAAAGAAAATGAAACAGATGAAAGAGAGTGACATGATGAAGCCTGAGGATTGTTCCCAGCACGTGCCAACGGCTTAGGTTAGGGGTGAGTTTGGCGTGCTTGAGAAATGAAGGCCGATGAGGCTGCAGCTTATGAGTGAGAGGGAGAATAAGAGGAATACTAGAAAGGAAAGCAGAGAAAAAATCAGGCAGAGCCTTGCAAGCCTTTATAAAGAGTCTGAAATCTCTTATAAACGTGATGAGAAGTTAGAGACGAACTGTGACTGGGAAGTAGTGTGCTCTGGTTTGCATGTATAGAACAGACACGGAACAATCAGTTTGGAAGCTCTTAGAGTCATATGAGAGAGAGAGAGTGGTGGCTTGGACACGTCTATTTTAGAGGCAAAGCCAAGTTGGACCAGCTTCTCTCTCTATTGCTCTCAAATCACCCCGTCTATATCAACATTGGCTAAAATCAAATATGCACGTGTTTGTCCCTCCCACCGCTTGGCTTGACATGATCTTGAGGACATGTTCACCCCGTAATCCCAGGGCCTGGCACTTGCCTGGCGTCCTGTGGATATTTAATAGATATTCACTAAATTTAACTGAACCGAATTCATTTATTGTCCCTTAAAGGAGCGAAGCTTTCAAACTTTCAGTATGTAGTAAGACAGTTTCTTGAAGTATTTTTAATGAGAATCATATTTACTACAGGAGATTCCCGGCAAATATCATGAATGAAGAAGAAGCACTGAAGCGTTGACTACACTTGGAGCCATTTCCAAGACTCTGGTTATGACTAACACCAAATTTTTATAGTTTTGCTGAAGAGTGAGGAAAACGGAACTAAATATCTTATATAGATTTCTGCCATATTTCTTTTCAGATCTTCAGTGTGGAATCACTGATGTCAAGCCCATCAACCAAATAGCTTAAACTGTCAAAGACATATGGACCATAAAATACAAATCACTGCCCTCAAACTTTATGGCTGAAAAATGTGCATTACTAAAGCAGATAACTCTGGTGATTCAGTGTCTTAAAACATTAAATATGATGGTAAATGACATTATGACTGGTAGATAATAAGCTGCTATTCTTGAGGAGAATTAACAAAAATTGCATATCACATATTCTACAAACATTTAAAGGATACACTTCACAGTGTGGTGTCATGGGTACCTACAATAAACACATCAAATTTAACAGATTCCCCACAAATCTAGTTCAATAAACACTATCGGATAATGACAGTTTAAGCTAAAAAATGAAGTCATGGAAGTTTGGTCTGTATGTACATCAAAGCCTTTTTCATTCACTAACTATGAATTACGAGAAACAGCACTAGCCTTTCAAAATGAAACGGCAAAGATAGAAGGATTGGTGGAAGCCTTGTAAAATTATTAATTCCAAACCTTTGACTTGAGCTATAAAATGGCTATACAGGACGTTTATCTTAGTAGACGGTTTACAAGGGAGCAAGGTGCACGAACACTGGACACTGTAAACCTCTTGTCCCCGTTTTTGTGTTGCTAGAGGTCATTTTCAAAAAGCCAGATCTTAGAAATGCAAGGTGTGCATAAAGACAAAAGATGGGCATCCCTGCAGAGCCAGAACAACACAGAGGATCTGACTTCTGGGTTCTAATTGTCCTTTGGCAGAAATATATCTTCACTCATTATCTGCATGTTTCTACTTCTTTCTGTTTTGCTCTCTGAACTTCCTCTATTAACGTATTTTTAGGGTTTACAAATGAAGTAAAAGACGAAAAATCATCTGGAGGAATCAGAATAGTATTTGTGAGTCACATACTCAGATACATCAATCTAACCTTATATCCAGCTAAGATTTGTGCCAATGAGAAATGGGAGCTCAGCTTAGGATGGACCAAAAGTCCAGGATACAGGTGTGATTTTATAAGGTGGAAAAAGACCTAACCTCAGGCAGGAGGGGATGAGGATGTGCTACCACATGTGGTTTCTCACAATACCAGTTTTATATTTGAGGACTTGGGAAGAAGACATGAAGAAATAGGTGGATAACATAGAAAAACTGCCTTAAAAATTTTGCCCAGGGCAAGTCATGTAGAAGGAAGGAAAATACACTTTTCCATTTTTGAAGGAAACTCCCAGCCTCTTTACGATTGGATGTTTCATCTTTTACCTATAGTCTGCATTAAAGAGGCTTTTATAAGTATGTCCAGAGAATTCAGCAATATCTTTAAAAGAAATATTTATGGGAAAATGCATTTTGAGTTCTGAACAATTGATTTATAAATGACTTTGCAGAAAACAGTCCTTAAAGGATTACTTCTATAACTTAAGTTTAAAGTTAAATTTCAGTTTTATATGTTTCTAAATCAAAAAGGTGACTAGGCTATGAGTTTTTTAAATGACCTTGAACTTGAAAAAGAAATGTTTAGGAGTATTTATAGATTTGACAAGATCATATCACTCGTTTTAAAAATAAATACCAAATAAATAAGTAACTATCTCCTTTTCATTGAAAATCATCTTGGTTCTGGGGTCTCCCCAATTGGAAATCTTATCATAATTTAACTTAATAAATCCTTCAAAGCGCCTTCTCCTGCAGTCATCGTATATTTTGGATTTAAGCTACTCACAGTTATATTTTTAGTTGTAGTTGAGAGAGGCCACCAAGAGTGAAATCAGTAATTTCAATAATCAAGAAAACTAAAAATGTCATTTCAAATACACTTAAAAACTTAGGAAGAAAATAAGTAGATACGGGTTTGTGAAACATGGTGGCTGGATTTCAGAATTACATTTTAAGAGCTAAAAATGAATCTGAATATCATATAGCTTTAGTATACAAAGGTTACTACTGAATTTGCTTTTTTCAGAAAAACTTCTGCTTAGGTTTATATGAAAGTAATCTACAATAGTTACTATATGCTACATTTATACAAAGTCAAAATTAAATGTAAAGTTATTGTGGTTGGCATTTGGAGCGGGGTGTCACAGAGTACACCATCTTGATGAAGCATTATTAGAATATATCAGAATAATCCAGGGAAGTTTTTACAGGACATATCTGTGTGCGTCTGCATATGTATCTGGTAAAATCTCTCTAGGATGGTGATTCTAGTTATCGGGCATGGTTGAGAATTACAAGTCTAGGGTTTAACAGGGATAGAAGTGACCATAGAGAAGTTCAGGAAAAATACATGGATAAGTATTATCTATGTATCTTTATATTATCTTCATAGATAAGTATACTTATAAATTACATACAATCAAAAGATCAATATAGTTTTGTATGTGAGAGGAGAATTATCAATTACAATTTCATGGTATCAGTTAATACAATGTTTAAAGAGGTATATTCATGCTATTGAATATTGCTACTCAAACTCCTAATTTAAAAAGAAAAGTTCACCCATTCACATTACATGCACGGTTCCAGGCCCATCATACTCTCATATATGTGGATGCCTGATGTCACATTATTTTTAGAATAGTATTTAGCATTAAGTTGACACAGGTGTAGTAAATAATAACATTCTGCTGCATGAAGTTTCACCTATTTTTCTCTTAAAATGTAATTAGGGTGTGTTTCAACTATAATTTTTATGGCTTAAAAACAGTTGGCCAGGTATGGTGGCTCACATCTCTAATCCCAGCATTTTGGGGCCGAAGCAGGAGCATCATTTGAGGCCAGGAGATTGAGACCAGCCTGGGCAACATAGTAAGACTGTATCTCTACAAAAATAAACAATTATCCAGGCATGATGGTGCATGTCTAATCCCCACTATTCTAGAGGCTGAGTTGGGAGAATCTCAAACTCAGGAGTTTGAGGTTGCAGTGAACTATGATCACACCACTGCACTCTAGCCTGGGGATGAAGGCTCATAAATAAATTACTTAACAGTTACTCATGAGTAAATGCAGTTTTCTTCTTTTTCACTGCTGAATACAAAATGAGTGTTATTTAGATTCCACTCTCTACCTCAGCACAAATATAACCACGTGCACACAATTTACAAGAAAAGTGTGCTAATAAAACACAGCTCTCATTATTAATAAATAACTAGTATAAGGTAAAATGCCATCTTTACTAGACTTATAATTTGAGTACATAAATATTTAAAAGGTCTCTTTAATTTTTAAATTAATATTTGCTTGGCATTTGCTCAAGGAAACTCTTCAAATGTCTCACATTGCTTTTGAAATGCTGATATGTACTTATATTATTTCGATACTCATATTCTTGAATCATATCTACATTTTTTAAATGGTAAAAATTAGAATTATTTTTAGCCACCTGAAAAAAACAGACCAAGAAGTAACAGACAATTTTACAACTCTTAATGACATCTTCTGAAATATAATAATAGATGAGACTATGAATACCTCATTATGGCAGACACCGTTCTAGGAATTTTGTGTCTATTATCCATTTAATACTATAGTGACCTTACGGAGCAGTTACTGCCTACAATTGAACTTATTTTGTAGGTAAAGGTTGTCCTTGGGTTCTCTCTCTTTATTTTTTGTACACTTTGTCTAATCCATCAGCAAATCCTATTGGCTGTACTTTCAACATACGTCACAGACCTGGACCATTTCCCATAAACTTTACTGCAACTATCCTGGTTTAAAGGATCATTATCTCTCACCTGGATTATGGCAAAAACCTCCTAATTTCCCTGCATCCAGTTGTGCTTCACTGTACTCGCTTCTCAATACAGCCACCAGAGCGATCCTTATAAAATATGGTAATTAGATAATCATGCTACGACTCTATTCCAAATACTACAATGGCTTCCCATATTACCCAGGGAAGAGCCCAACTCATCATAATGGCCTCCTATGCCTCCTTTCAGTCGTTTTCCAGCTTGGCTGCATACTGGAGTCAACTGGGGGAATCTGTGACAAATACTGATGCATATGTCCCTTCCCAGGAGATTTTGATTTCATTGGTGCGGGTAAAGCTTGGAACTTGAGATTTTTAAAAGGTCTTCCAGTTTAAACGATTACAATACATAGTCAAGGATGAGAGTCATTGCTGTCCAAGAGATGCTTCCCTTTCTGTCTCCATCTGCTCTGACTTTATCTTTTACCATCCTTCTCGTTCCATACTCCACTCTGGCCAGATGATAGGGTGGCTATATACTTTATTATTCTAACTGCAGAGTAAAGGCCCACGCTAACAATTACAAAGAGACAACATGCATAATTTGGCACTGTTTTAGGAAAACAGGCAAATGTTCATCAAGCACAAATACTTATTTGCAGTTCTATAGAAATAAAATGCGCATTTGCTGTTACTGTTCCCTGGAATATTTTCCCTCAGGTATCCACTTTCTTTGCTCCCTTACCTTCTTCAAATCTTTACTCAAATGCCATTTTCCAGTGAGACTGTCCTGAGACCCACTCTCAACTCCAACTGCCTCTTCCCTGCTTTATTTTTTCTCCACATCAGTAACACCATCTGATATACCATATAACTGCTGAACTCTTATTTCTCTACCCACTAAATATTTATTTCTCTTTTGCTTACTTCGTATTCCAGGATCCAGAAAAGTACCTGGCCTACTGTAGTTTCTCATATATATTTGTGTAACAAATGAGTAATTTATCAGCTGTTTGACATTGGCTAAGTGACCTAACTTGCTTTGTCTCAGTTTGGTCATTGGTAAAACGTGGGTAATGACTACTTCACAGTGCTGTTGTGAACAGTAAGTGAGCTCATGCATGGGACTGGAATCATGCCTGACTCATAGAAAGCACACAGAAATGTTAGTTAATTAAGCATATTAATCTCATCTTTACTTCAGCCACGGACGCCCAAACGAACATCTTGAAGTTGTCATTTCTGAAACCGTGTCGCTTCAGAAATCTTAAACACATACCTCGTATTATGTTGGTAAATCTGCTCTCTGGAGAAAAATAAGACAGAAAAGCCTGACTTGTAACATTTGCCGATTCCTGTGGTGTATATACTCCCATCACAGGGAATATCAAGCTTCTGACAGTTTATTAACCAGCTCTTGCAAACTGGTACAATCTGGCCCTAGCACAGTACTGCCACATTCTTCTTTCCCTTCCTCTCTTACCCTCGTACACAACTATATCTGCTTGTCTATGCAACAACGACTTCTAGCCCATATAATTTTGATTATTTCTAGTCTATTAGACTCTTTCTTTCCTTCTTCAGCTAGCATGGACTCCCTGTCTGTTCCCTGCACGATCCCTCCACTACCATCCTCAGTTCCCTTTTGGCATACTTGTTTTTTTTTGGTACATGCTCTACAAGCCACAGTTTCTAGTATCTTCACTCTCACATTTGGGGAATTGAATATTGATGTAGAAAATTGTCTAAGAATGCACATCACGGCCGGGCGCGGTGGCTCATGCCTGTAATCCCAGCACTTTGGGAGGCCGAGGCGGGTGGATCATGAGGTCAAGAGATCGAGACCATCCCGGTCAACATGGTGAAACCCCATCTCTCCTAAAAATACAAAAAATTAGCTGGGCATGGTGGCGCATGCCTGTAATCCCAGCTACTCAGGAGGCCGAGGCAGGAGAATTGCCTGAACCCAGGAGGCGGAGGTTGTGGTGAGCCGAGATCGCGCCATCGCACTCCAGCCTGGGTAACAAGAGTGAAACTCCGTCTCAAAAAAAAAAAAAAAAAAAAAAAAAGAATGCACATCTCTGCCATAACACATTTAGGCTCTCCAGCATCAGTTGAATGTTCAGCATGATTAGTTATTTTTCTCTAGGACCGAGATGAGGACTGGCAAGTTTGGGGAAATAATTTATATATATAATGAGCACAAATAATTGGGCCAATAGGTCAAAAGACAATCTCTCCTGGATACTTATATTTTATACTATTAATAACTTTAATGAAGATTTTTCATTGGTTGCACCTGCTGGGCCCTTGAAAAACAGTCTCCGTAGCAGAACTTGTTCTTCGTGGACCAGCATTTCCACGATCAGCTACTTTTCTTTTAAATTTCAGTAATTATTTCAAACATTCACCTTAAAGGAAAGTTTGCCCTCAAATTCCCATAAAACCTCTCCTACTCTGTAAGGAAACACAGTAGAATCAGGTGTCATTTCCTTCCATTTACACGTGTTCCTCATACAGCTCTCTAGATCCACGACTCTCCAGTCCTGGGAGATGTGGAGGCCTCTGCTCTCCAAAGTCAGTCCTACACCGGGTTCCTTGATTTTACACCTTTTCATCTTTTGAGATCTTTTGTTTTATTAATTCATTTTTAAAATTTTCCCCTTCTTTCTTTTCAGTGTATATATACATTGTGCAAATTTTCATTTTTAAAAAATACCCTTGATTTTAAGATACAACCACAAATATTAATGTAACTAATAGATGACCAAAATACATAAGATAAAAGTTGATGGGATTGAAACAGACGGTTCAATAATAATAGTTGGAAACTTCAAAATCCCAGTCTGAAAAATGGACAGAAAAATCGGAGAAAGATACAAATGTACAGGACTTGAAGGACACAGCAAACCAGCTGTATCTAACCACGCACACACTGTACCCAAGAAAAACAGAACACAATTTCATACGGCATGTTTTCTTGGATAAGCCATATGTCAGTCCATAAATTTAAGTATCAAGAGATTTCAAATAGTAGGTTTCATACAAAGTACGTTCTCTGACTACCACAAGTGAAGTAGGAAGTAAACAACAACAAAAATACTGAAAAATCCACAAATTTGTGTATAAACGATAAACTCCCAACCAACAGATTGAGGAAGAAATCACAAAGAAAATTAGAAAATATATTTGGCGACTACTGAAAATGAAAATACCTCATACTACAACTTAGAGCTAAGGAGGCAATTTATAGCTATAAATGTTTGTATTAAAAAAAGAAAGATCTCAAAACAACAACCTACCTTAACAACTTAAGGAATAAGAAAAACAAACTCTACCCAAGGGTAGCAAAAATAAGGAAATAAAAATTAGAACAAAGATAAATAAAATAGAGAATAAGAAACAATGGAGAAAATCCACAAAGCCAAAAGTTGGGTCTTCCAAAAGAACAACAAAATTAACAAACTTTTATTGGCCAAGAAAATAAACAGGAGTTGAATTACCAAAATGAGGTGGGATATTAAAATCAGTTCTACAGCAATAAAAAGGATTCTGACAGTACTATAAATGATTGTATGTGAACAATTAAGTAAACTGGATAAAATGGCAAAAAAATCCTGGTAACACAAAACCTATCAAGACCAAATGATGAAGAAATAAACCCGAATAGACCTATAATTAGCAAGAAGATTAAATTAGTAATAGAAAATCTCTTGATGAAGAAAATCCGTGGACCTGATGATGACGGCTTCATTGCTGAGGTCTACTAAACATTTAAAGAACTAACACAAATCCTCCTCAAACTTCACCCAAAAAAACTGAAGAAGAGAGAGACGTTTTGATTCATTCCACAAACATTACTGTGATTCTGAAGCCAGACAAAGACACTACAAAAAACCCCGAAGTACTGTAGACCAACATCCCTTAACCATTCAGGAAAAATCCTCAACAAAATACAAGCAAATGGAATTCAGCACCATATTAAATGTATTATACTTCATGGCTAAATGGATTAATTCACTGAATGCAAGGATGGTTCAGATAAGGGAATTAATCAATGTAACACACCATATTAACTGAATGAAGTGGGGGAGAAATCCCCACAATGATCTAAATTGGTGAAGAAAAAAATTTGACAAAATTCAACACTGTTTCATGATAAAAACACTCAACAAACTAGGAATAAAAGGAAATTACTTTGACATAATATATATATAATATATGTGTATATGTATATGTATACGTAATCCACAGTGAACATTATACTTGACAGACACAAACTGAAAGATTTTCCTCTAACATAATGAACAGGGCCAAGATGGCACTTTCAACCCTTTGATTCAACATAGCTATCAGAATTCCAACCACATTTTTTGTCAGAAATACAGAAGTCCACCCTAAAATTTGCATTCACATTGTATTTCAAGGGACCTTAAATAACCTCCAGCACAGCTGGAGAACTCACGTTTACTCATTTCAAAACAGTATAAAGCTACAATAATGAAAATATTGTGGTATTTGCATAAAGACACACATATTGATCAATGGAATGGCTTAGAGAGCCCAGAAATAAACCTTTTCATGTATGGTTGCTGTGGTTTAAATGTATGTGTCCTTTCCAGCTTCATATGCCAGAATCTCATACCAATGTGACAGTGTGAAGAGTGGAGTTTTTGGTGAATGATTAAGTCATGAACACTCAAGCCTCATGAACGGGCTGAGCGCCATTATTACAGAGGTAAAAAGGAGTGTCCTAGTCCCTTTCTGAGGACACAGCTTTTGTTCCTTCTGTCATGTAAGAATGCAGCAAGAACATGCCGTCTTCGAAGTAGATAGTAAGCCATTTCCTTTGGTCTTGGACTTCTCAGCTTCCAGAATTGTGAGAAATAAATTTCTTTCTTTTTTTTTTTTTTTGAGATGGAGTTTCAATCTTGTTAACCAGGCTGGAGTGCAATGGCGCGATCTCGGCTCACCACAACCTCCGCCTCCTGGGTTCAGGCAATTCTCCTGCCTCAGCCTCCTGAGTAGCTGGGATTACAGGCACGCGCCACCATGCCCAGCTAATTTTTTGTATTTTTAGGAGAGACGGGGTTTCACCATGTTGACCAGGATGGTCTCGATCTCTTGACCTCATGATCCACCCGCCTCGGCCTCCCAAGGTGCTGGGATTACAGGCGTGAGCCACCGTGCCCGGCCTGATTTGCATTTCTCTAATGATCAGTGATGCTGATGTTTTTTCATATATTTCTTGGCTACATGTGTGTCTCCTTTTACATGTCTATTCATGTCCTTTGCCCACTTTTTAATGGGGTCGTTTCCTTTATTCTTAAATTTGTTTAGGTTCCTTACAGATGCTGGATATTAGACTCTATCAGATGCATAGTTTGCAGAAATTTTCTCCCTTTCTGTAGGTTGTCTGTTTATTCTGTTAATATTTTCTTTTGCTATGCAGAAGCTCTTAAGTTTGATTTGTCAATTTTTGCTTTTGTTGCAATTATTTTGGTGTCTTCATCATACAAATTTTGGCCATGCCTATCTCCCGAATGGTATTACCTAGGCTGTCTTCCAGGGTTTTCATGGTTTTAGGTTTTGCATTTAACTCTCTAATCCATCTTGAGTTAATTTTTGTATATGGTGTAAAAGTCAAAGGAACTGGATAATTTCTGTAACCCCATCATTTCCAAGCCCAAACCAAAAGTAGAAGTTTCTGAAAACAAAGCAAATGCTAACAGTGAACACAATGGCCCAATGGAAGGACAGAGTGGAACTGAAACTAAGATTCAACAAAAGACAGCTCACAGCATACTAAACCATCTGGAGAGATGGAAGTGGACTAAGTCTCAATTTTACCTTCACATAGTTCAAACCATGCAAGTAACCGCTGGGTCCATCTTTTTACACCTGGTACACACAACAGATGTTCAGTTGCTCTTAACTACTTTTTGTCATTTGTTTTTTCTGGTGTTTTGAAAAGTGTTTTACATTGAGTACACTTGTGTTTGTTTCCATTGCTGCTTATATGAAGCTTTAGCTGAATTAGATTTGTAAGAAACACAATTTAAGCTTTCCGGATACATGTTACTTCAAACATGTTAATACATAGTTGGCAACAGTCTACCTTATTTAAAGCTTCCACTGGGATAAACCTCAATTCCTTTATTCAGGAAAGGATACTTCATTGCACTATTGTTGCACAAGCATAGATTCAATTGCATCTTTATTTTGAAAAACCAATGGAAATTGATGGGGTTTAAAACCTGGGAGGCACTGACATTTTTCTAGTTATTGTATTGTTACAATTTAAATATTAAATAGGTTTCTCAAAAAAAAAAAAAAAGGTCCAGTTTCAATTTTTTGCACATGGCTAGCCAGTTATCCCAGTACCCTTTATTGAAGAAAGAATCTTTTCCTCATTGCTTGTTTTTGTCAGGTTTGTCAAAGATTAGATAGCTGTAGGTGTGTAGTCTTATTTCTGGGTTCTCCTTTGTGTCTGTTCTTGTACCAGTACCATGCTGCTTTGCTTACTGTAGCCCTGTAGTATAGTTTGAAGTTGAGTAGCATGATGCCTCCAGCTTTGTTCTTTTTGCTTAGAATTGCTTTGACTATTGGGTCTTTGTTGGTTCCACATGAATGTTAAAACAGTTTTTTCTAGTTCTGTGCAGAATGCCAATGGTAGTTTTATGGAAATACCATTGAATCTACAAATTGCTTTGGGTAGTATGGCCATTTGAACAATATTTATTCTTCCTATCCATGAGCATGGAATGTTGTTTCCATTTGTTTGTGTCATCTCTGATTTCTTTGAGTAGTGGTTTGTAGTTTTCCTTGTGGAGATCTTTCACTTCCGTTGTTAGATGTATTCCTAGGTGTTTTATTCTTTTTGTCGCAATTGTGAATTTGGTTCCCTTGTGATTTGGCTATTAGCTGGACTGTTGTTGGCGTATAGGAATGCTCACATTTTTTCCACATCGATTTTGTATCCTAACAGTTTGCTGAAGTTGTTTATCAGCTTAAGAAGCTTTTGGGCTGAGACAATGGGGTTTTCTAGATATAGGATCATGTAGTCTATAAACATGTATAAGTTTGACTTCCTTCTTCCTATCTGGATGCCCCTGCCCTCTTTTTTCTATTGTCCGATTGCTCTGGACAGAATTTCCGATACTATGTTGAATAGGAGTGGTGAGAGAGGGCATCCTTGTCTTATGCCCTTTTCAAGGGGAATGTTTCCAGCTTTTGTTCATTTACTATGATGTTGGATGTCAGTCTGTCCTAAATGGCTGTTATTATTTTGAGGCATGTTCCTTCAATACCTAGTTTATTGAGAGTTTTTAACACAAAGGGATGTTAAATTTCATCAAAAGCCTTTTCTGCATCTATTGAGATAATTATGTGGTCTTTGTTTTTAGTTCTGTTTACGTTATAAATCACATTTATTGATTTATGTATGTTGAACCAACCTTGCATCACGGAAATGCCGACTACTTGATCACGGTGGAGAAACTCTTTGATGTGCTGTTGGATTCTGTTTGCCTGTGTTTTCTTGAGGGTTTTTTGCACTGATGTTTAGCAGGGATATTGGCCTGAAGTTTTCTTTTCTGTTGTATCTCTGCCAAGTTTTGGTATCAGGAAGATACCAGCCTCAGGATGAGTTAGGGAGGAGTCCTTCCTTTTCAAGTTTTTGGAACAGTTTTAGTAGACACGGTGCCAGCTTTTCTTAGTCCTTCTGGTAGAATTCAGCTGTGAGTCCATGTGGTCTTGGGTTTTTTTTTGGTTGTTGTTTGTTGGAAGGTTATTTATTATTGCCTCAACTTCAGAACTTGTCATTGGTCTGTTAAGGGATTCAATTTCTTCCTGGTTCAGTCTTGGGAGGGTGTATGTGTCAGGAATTTATCAGTTTATTCTAGATTTTCTAATTTATGTGCATAGAGGTGTTTATAGTAGTCTCTGTTGCTTGTGTTTCCTTGGGGTAACATCCCCTTCTAATTTCCGATTGTGTTATTTGAATCTTCTCTCTTTTCTTCTTTATCATTCTAGCTAGCAGTCTATTTTATCACTTTTTAAAAAATAAATCAGCTCCTGGATTTATTGAGCATTTCAATGGTTTTTCATGTCTCTCTAGCTCAGCTCTCAGTTATTTCTCGTCCTCTGCCAGCTTTGGGATTCGTTTGCTCTTGGTTAGTTGTGTTGCTAGGGTGATGACTTGAGTTCCTTCTAGCTTTTTGAGATGGGCATTTAGTGCTAAATATTTTCCTTTTAACGTTGCCTTAGCTGTGTCCCAGAAATTCTGGCACATTATATTTTTGTTCTCATTAGTTTCAAGGAACTTCTTGATTTCTGCCTTAGCTTCATTATTTACCCAAAAGTCATTCAGGAGCAGCTTATTTAGTTTCCATGTAATTGTATGGCTTTCAGTGAATTTGTTAATATTGAGTTCTAATTTGATTGCGCTGTGGTCTGAGAGAATGTTATAATATCTTTTTTTTTTGCATTTGCTGAGGAGTGTTTTACTTCCAATTATGTAATCAATTTTAGAGTAAGTGCCACGTGATGATGAGGAAAATATATATTCTGTTGTATTGGAGTGCAGAGCTCTGTAGGTATCTACTAGGTCCATTCAATCCAGAGCTGAATTCAGGTCCTGAATATCTTTGTTAATTTTCTGTCTTGATGATCTGTCTAATATTGACAGTGGGGTTTTAAAGTCTTCCACTATTGTTGTTTGGGAGTCTAAGTCTCTTTCGAGGTCTCTGAGAACTTGCTTTATGAATCTGGGTGCTCCTGTTTTGGGTGCATATATATTTAGGATAGTTCAGCTCGTCTTGTTGAATTGAACCATTTACCATTATGTAACGTCTTTCTTTGTCTTTTTAAATCTTTGTTTCAAGTCTGTTTTGTCAGAAACTAGGATAGCAACCCTGCTTTTATCTCTTGTCCATTTGATTGGTAAATTTTCCTCCATCCCTTTATTTTGAGCCTATATGTGTTACTGCACGTGAGATGGGTCTCTTGAAGACAGCTTATCAATAGGTCCTAGTTCTTTATCCAGCTTGTCATTCTGGGCCTTTTAATTGAGGCACGCAGGCCATTTACATTTAAGGTTAGCATTGCTATGTGTGGATTTGGTCCTGCTATCGTGATGCTTGCTAATTATTTTGCAGACTTGTTTATGTGGTTACTTTACAGTGTCACTGGTCTGTGTACTTTACTGTATTTTTGTTTTGGCTGATAATAGTTTTTCCTTTCTGTATCTACTGCTTCCTTCAGGAGCTCTTATAAGGCAGGTCTGGGGGTAATGAATTCCCTCGGCATTTACTTGTCTGAAAAAGACCTTATTTCTCATTTTCTTATGAAAATGGGGTTAGAATGGATATGAAATTCTGGTTTGGAATATATTTTCTTTAATAATGTTGAATATTGGCCCCCAATGTCTTGTGACTTATAAGGTTTCTGCTAAAAGGTTCTCTGTTAGTCTGATGGGCTTCCCTTTGTAGGTGACCTGGCCCTTCTCTCTGACTGCCATTAATATTTTTTATTTTATTTTGACCTTGGAGAATCTGAAGATTATGTGTCATGGGGATGATCTTCTCATGGAGTATTTTACTGGGGTTCTCCGCATTTCCTTAGGTTGAATGTTGGCCTGTCTAGCTTGGTTGGGTTAGTTCTAGTTCTCATGGATTATATCCTGAAATGTGTTTTCCACACTGGTTCCACTCTCCTCATCTCTTTCAGGTACACTAATCAGTTGTAGATTTGGTCTTTTTACGTAATCCCACATTTCTTGGAGGTTTTGCTTATTCCCCCATTCTCTTCCCTCTATTCTTCCTGCCTGTTATTTCAGAAACCCAATCTTCAAGTTCTGAGATTTTCCCCTCTACTTGGTCTATTCTGCTATTAATACTTGCGATTACATTGTGAAATTCTTGTGTTGTGTTTTCAGCTCTATCATCAGGTCGGTTACCTTCTCTTACTGGCTATTTTGACAGCCAGCTCCTGCAATGTTTCATCATGATTTTTAGCTTCCTTGCACCAAGTTCGACTGTGTTCTTTTAGCTCAGCGAAGATCATTTTTAGACACATTATGAAGTCTAGTGCTGTCCCCTCGGCCATCTCAGCCTCAGTCCAGTTATGAATCCTTGCTGGAGAGGATGTGGTCATTTGGATGAAAGAGGACACTGGCTTTTTGAGTTTTTGTTGTTCTTGCAATGATTCTTCCTCATCTTTGTGAGCTTCTTATGCTCAATCTTTGAGGTTGCTGACATTTGCATTTCTTTTCCCTTTAGTGCTCTGGCCCCTTTCCCTAGGGCTGCTGTAACTTTCTAGGGGTCTGCTCCAGTGCCTGAAGCAAAGTGAAACAGCAAAGATGGCAGACTGCCCCTTCCTCTGGGAGCTCTGTCCCAGAAAGGTATGGACCTGTTGCTAGTCCCAACACACCTGTAGGAGGTGGCTGGAGACCCTGCTTGGGAGATCTCACCCAGTCAGGAGGATTGAGATCAGATACACCCTTAAAGAAGCAGTCTAGTCACTCTTTTGTAGAGTAGCTGTGTTCTGCTGGGGTAGTCCTTCTGCCCCTCGTTGGCTTGGGCTCTTTGAAACCTGGAGGCTGGAACCACTAAGCTGCCGAAACAGGAACGATGGCGGCCCACCCATGGCTGGGTTCTCTTTCCCAGGGAGCATCCAAATCCTCTGTGGTCCGGAGAACACAGGTCAGGGTGGTGGAGGCCCTAGTTGAGAGGTCCCAGCCAGTGTGGAGGAATGGATCAGAGATCTGCTTAAAGAAGCAGTCTGGCCGTGTTTTGGTCCAGCAGATGTGCTGAGGTGGGGGATCCCTTCTCTCCCTGGTCAATTTGGACTCTCCACAGTCCACAGGCTGGAATGGCTAGGATGCCCAAACAGCAAAGATGGTGGCCTGCCCCTCACCCCAGGAACTCCATCCTGTCCCAGGTAGGTGCAGCAATGTTGCCAGGGTCTGGCTGGAATTCCAAGCCAGTAGATCTTATTCTGTGGGGTATTGTGGAAGTGGGGCCTGCAGACCAATGCTGCTCTGCCCCCGGGATTCAGCTACCTTTTTAGGGATATATACGGAGATCCAACTTGTCACCTTGCCTGAGTTGCTGCCACATTTGCCAGAGTATATGAAGCTCCCAGGACTCTGTGTGTGTCTGAGCAGCTTCTCTGCCAGGACTTCATACAGTTCTGTGCATCGGACTGAAGACTGTGGTGGCGAGAGTTCATGAGGGCATCTCCTGACCTAAGGGTTGCAAGATCCATGGGAGAAGTGTGGTTTCCTGGGGGGCTTCACATTCACTAACTGCTTCTGTGGGTGGGGGAGGTTCCCATTGCTGTTTCTCCTGGTTGGTTCATTGCCCTCCCCTTCTTTTCTGCATTCTCTGTAGGTCAAACTGATACCCTGATCAGTCCCAGTGTGAGTCCCTGGATGTCCCAGTTGAAGGTTATGTATTATTCAGCCCCTTTGTTCCTCTCTGTGAGAGTCACACACTGTAGTTGCTTCTAGGGAACCATCTTGGCCCCTGCCCACGGAACATCTTCACTGCATGTTCCACAGACATCTCAATGCAACGTGACCAAAACTGAACTTACCATTTCCTTCCAGCTACCAGTCCATCCTGTCCCTCCTCTCTGTCTTTTCTTCAATTGCTAGCAACACCTTCTGCTCACTTTTCTTGCTCCCAGCAAATTTTGAGCTGACTTCCTCACTTAATTAAATCCTTGCTTTCTGTCTTTATCAATTTCTCCTAGATTTTTGGTTTACAGATGACCCCCTTTCTTATGTGCCTAAGTGATTGGCATTGTAAAAAATGTAAGTTCACTTTTTCTCTCTCGACAAAGGAGCTGAGATGTGAGTAAAAGCTGCAGAATGAACTGCCATCGTTCACTGAAACCAGTGGTATTATATTTTGGTATAACTGAATATTGCAATATAATAAACAAATTAACAGTCAACAAATGTTATAAAACAAGGCATAGTTTTTTGTGGTTGACGTGTTATTTCAAAGCTAAAGTATTCTATAGCTCTATTTAATTTAGACTGCCTAATATTGTTATAAAAAATGGGAAGCTCTAAAATTTAGAGGTAGGCAATTTCCAGGTAAGTGCCACAAAAAGTAGTTATAAAGTCCAAATGTGTGGCTGGAAAAAGCCTGTATTGGGGTAATGGTAATGGCCAAGGTTACAGTTAATTCACGCTGGTGAATTTTAGTGAAATTAGAGAAAAGACACTGGTGTGAATTAAGTGTAACCTTGACCCCTATCCCACACAGGCTCAGGAAAGTTAAAAAACCTGCACGTTGGTGAAGTTGTGTCTTCTGGGTGCTGCTGATCTGCTTGCTGGGCCAGAAGGCAGTCAATGTTAAAATTAAAAAGACACGGCTACACACATCACTTCTCCATACACACACATATGTTCACACAAGCCCACACACACACACTAGACTATACTGCCCCTCTGCAGATGTGCATCTGGAAGAATCTCTGCAAGGATCCCGCACGGTATGAGATTCATGAATCCAGTGCAATATCACAGCCAGCCAGGCAGCCACCAGCACGGACACGAGATGTGATCTTGTACTCACTAGTAAAACCACTCCTTCATCATAAAAGAGCAAACTGAAGCAGTTTTCAAACAGTGTAGGAGACCAAAGGGAAATCTTTTCTGCTTCCAGTAAGCACAGAAGGCTGTTAACGAGCCGGGATGGCTCCCCCACTGCACAGAGCACTCAGCCACTTCCCCCTTCCTGTGCTCACATGAGCTGTGTTTATGTTCTAAAGCTGCAGTTTGAAAAATGACTTTGGTTTTGAGAATTTATGGGCTATATATATTTATGTATTTTATTTCTGCTTGCCATGGGGAGTTGAGTATCTGCTATTGACATAAAGTTTATAAAGCACTTTGAACTTCTAAGAAGAGAGATGATTACCAAGAACGGTAAGAACATTACAGTTGAGTAAGACGGAAGTATTGACCCTATTATTCTGTTAGAGTAAGATGGAAGTATTGACCCCGTTTTTCTATTCATTCTATTTTTTTTGCATTGTAATAATGTGACCTTCAGAAATTCTAGGTGCAGAGGGGACACAGACCACATGAAGAGATGGTAGTGGACTTGTAAGGAAAAGTAGTAAGCGATTTTATAAAAGGAATTCATAATATATGAGAGCACAACTCTTCGAGTCATAGGAACTTAATTTCAATTCTTTCTCTGCCACCTGCAGTGTGTTACCCACTATTCTATGAGCTTCACAACAATCAATTAATCTGTATAACAGTTGTATGAGGTGGAGGAGGTACTGTTCATATCTTCATTCTATGGGTGAGTAAACAGAGGTACAGAGAATTTGGTACCATGACCAAGCTCACATAGTCCATCAGTAGAGCCAAAATTAGCTGAAAAAGATATTCAGATTCTAGCAGTAGTAATGATAGCTATTATCAATTAAGTATAAGTGTTTGCCCCCTAGAATATCTGATAATGTCTATGTACAAAGTACATAATAAGAGCTAAAAAATATTAGTTTTTAAAATTTAAAGCATAAAATACACCACTTAAAAACATGTAGTAGGATGTTTAGAAGTAAATCTTTTATGTATAGCATATGACTGTTTCTTCTTAACATTTAATCGATTCATTATTCAGCAGAATAAAGTATATAAATTAGGTGAGAAGCTAATATTTCTCACCTTATTTGCTTGTGGTAGTCATTTGATCCATTGTTAGCATCGATTTAGACTGAATATCTGCTACATGATTTGCCATTATATTTTGCTTTAGGATACGGCTGATTCAAAAATAAAAAGAAAACCAACCTATCCCCAGCATCATTAGCTAATGAGTCATTTTGATATGCAGCTGATAAAAATGAGTTTTTGAAGAAACATAATGGAAGGACATTAAGTATACATGCATTTCAAGTCCCATAGGTGGTCCTGATAAATTGTTCTAAAATAATTTAGAACAGGAGAAATGAAGACAAGCTGTAAAATAACACATTTTTAGTCAGAATGGCCACAGAGAAGAACAAACAGTTCATGTCCCCAGACACTTCTGAATTTCATTTTACCTTACAGAGCACACTTGGCTGAGAGTATACACTGCACGAACAGGATTGCTCTATAATAACTTGATGATTTTGCTGAATTCAGCTCCTAGGATTGAATCTGGACATCAAGCCCAGTCAGAGTATGAATACATCATCATTGCTAGCATTCAGAGCAGCTGGAAGAAGAGGTCCCAGAATCAAGAAAAATAAATGAACTGAGATCAAGAGAGAAAGGTGAGATGCAAATAGAACTTGTTCACATAACGTGGGGCAAAAAATAAAGTGAAGTCAATGGTTTATTTTCACATGAAAATAAAGAAGAAAAATAATGTAACATTCCAAGTGGCAAAGTCCAGCCATTTTGTAAGTGAGATAAATAGTTACATCTCTGTAGATAGACAGACAAATAGATATTAAAAATACAGTGACATGCAAACATATGACCTTTGCTGGGGATGAAAAACATTTACTATAGCAGTTTTTTTAATATTTCACTTTTTTCACTATCAATGAATATTTTCATAGCAAACATGCTTTTTCAAATTTTAAATATATTATAAATAAACCTTGAGATATAACTTCCGGTCCTTTCTCAGTATGTGTTGGTATCACTATAAAATAAATTATTTTTTGTTTATACTATACTTTTAAGGATAAATCACTTTAAAAATAATATTTAAAATTGTATTTTTTATTAAAAAAATCTGCAAAAGGAGTTTTATTCCTCCTGTTTTTGTTTTCTGAATAGTTAGCCAAATGAAATTAAGAGGGATAAAGCTGATAGAACTTTTTCTGAAATGAACTTGAGTCACTGTCAGTAAATACAGAACAATGCAGTTGAGCATTATCGATAATGTATACAGTGTCATACTAGAGTCAAATGTGAAAAGCAAAATTAATGACTATGTGAGGCAATTGAGGTTCATTTAATCTCTTTCTTCATAACATTATTTGGTACACACGCACACACAAACGCATATACACACACATACAGCAAATGAATTTATAGGATAAATCAATTATGTTATTGAGTATACATCCTCCTCCCTTTGTGACACTCTAATGTATCACAGTATCAGGGAAATGCACCCTAGAGAAAACACTGCTATTCTTCACAGAAAATCCATGAATAGCATTATGCAAAAATTAATTTATGATAAATGATTTAAATATAGAACTGGGAATAGCTTATTTAAATGCCATCAGAAAAGAACACCTCACCCGCAAAAAGGAGTCTAGGGATCCATTCTCCATATATTCCACCACAATCATTACTGGTCTGCCTGCAAAAGAGCAAGAGAACACACATGGATTAGAGCAATTACAGGAATATGTGCCGCAGTTAAGAGATACCCAGCTGTGGCAACTAAATTATTTGTATTTTATTAATAGGAATTTCATTTTCCAACCTGCTTCTATAAAAGTATTCATATTATACATAGTCCCCTCTATATTTCTTAATAGCATGATTTCCTTTTGAGTTCATAAAAGGGACAAGCATTACAATATAAATTACAAAGGAAATAGGTACTTCTTTTCCTAAAGCCCTGCAATCACTTGTTCAGATTATGTTCTTTTTGTCCTCTAGTTTTTCCTTACAAAACGATCAACAAGCTCAAGCCAGGATTTAAGCAGTTATTGTAGCTGCTTTTGCAGTTGTGGCACAACTTCTAAGGCAGTGCAGCAATTTTAGCTGACTTTATTAGAGTGGGCATTTCTGAAGTGTTCCTAAGGCAAAGCAGACAGGAGAAAGTCATAAATTCTCTTTAAGAAATTATAGACCATGGGTCATAGTCTGATTTTCAGAGCCTTTAAGCGGAAAAATTTTAGATTGATGAACGCTACACAGCTTGTAGGATTTGTAATAGTTCTGATCACATAGAATTTGATCAACAGAGCAATGATGGCAGTAGATGAAAAACAAGTAACTGATGTTGTGGTGTGGTATAGAAGCTAAGAGCAGAAACTAAACATAATCTCTTTCCTTTTTTATCATATCAATTGTTACAATGTTACAGTCCCGATACACCTCTATTAGGAAGAATATTCGACATAAATAACTGATTTATTTCAAAGAAGAGAATGCATTTGTTCTGCCCAATTGCCCAAGTTTAAAAGATAAACTCATTTTGGATGCAGGGGAAATGGTATTCACCTGAAATAAGCATGTATGACATATTTAGTTTTTACCACTATATTTTCTCACTTCTTATCGGAATTTTTAGCTTTTAATTTGCACTATGCACAGGTTTTCCTTACAAACACGAAGAAGATCTGGAATGAACTTATGTGTACCAATGATGGAAATATTATCTCATTGTAATTCATGTTCCTTTTAATCTGCACTATGCACAGGTTTTCCTTACAAACACGAAGAAGATCTGGAATGAACTTATGTGTACCAATGATGGAAATATTATCTCATTGTACCAATGATGGAAATATTATCTCATTGTACCAATGATGGAAATATTATCTCATTGTAATTCATGTTCCTTTTGTGATCTCAAAGCCTTGAGGGTTAGAAAGGGTGACCATCACGAATTGGTACGATGTGTGCAAACGCTACGCTTTACATTTGAATGCATATTTTAAATAAAGATGTGCTAAAGGTTAAACGTATTAATAAAGCTCCCAATTTATCATGCATAAAATTAGAACCCAAGGAAGTTTTCCATTTGTAGTGAATATTAACTTATATTCTGTAACGTTCCTCAAAGTCATTAATTTTACCCAAATCTGAATGAAGAATTTTGTCGGCAATTATTGAGCTCAAGTGAACTGTCAGCGCTCCTGTGGACAGGGTTCTAGAAGATTCAGGTTTAAACCTTAAAGTTCATCACGAAATCTTTTATTTGGCCATGAGTTTCAGGGAGCCTGGAGGTGAGCGACTGGTAACAAACACTAAGGTAGCAAGTGGGGAAAGTAAAAGGTCATTTTTGTACTTAAGTATGAAAATTCTGAGACCAATGTTCCAGTTTGAATGATAATGTGTTCCGAATGTTAAGGGGGAAAGTTGGGTTATCAGGACTGCCTGATGTCCCTGCTCACAGACTCAACTTCGCAATGATCTGTCTTGACCATTGCTCTCAGAGGAGCACTTTCGGTTTTTATTTTCTTTAACAAACATTTCTCCTTCCCGTAAGAATGCCAGTCTTACTAGAATAAAAAGAGCGTGCATGCATTTCCCTGGTATTTCTGCATACCATAATCATTTTTCTTATGCAGATATGGAAATGGAGGGATAGAAAATTTAACTACTTGTCCAAAGTCACATCACAGGTAAGTGGCAGTGTCAAGCAATCTGTCTCGGAAATGTAGATCTTAACCTTTATGGTATAGGTGCCTTTCAGACATTTGAAGATAAAAGCTCCATGTCTCAGCCTGTTAGTCAGTTCTTTCTAGTGATGCGCCTCATCTTTCCTACTAGCCTTCGTGTCCACAGCTCTACCAATTTTCACTGTTCTTATATGACTTAATCCTGTCTCCGTCCTTTACTGGTGTAGTTACCTGCCAGGATCATCTCCGAATTTGCTCCGCTCCCTAAGCTCACCATCTCTCCCACTCCATTACAATGTATACAACGCGCCTCTACCTTGGAAGTCTCTCATGGTTGCATTTCCATCACATCTGTTGTGTACACTATTAAATGTTGTGCCTGTTTTTATATTGTTTCTCTTTCTTATTTTACCGTAACGCTTTTTATCGCCATTCATGGGTTTCTTAAGGTCACTTGCCATAGAGGTAATCATATCAGGTGCTTCATAAAAACAAGTTAACTTTTCTTGATTTGACAATTCTCAAGAAAGTAACTCGAGAATTTCAGCAAGATCTGATCTATGTGAATACACCGCACTTCAAAATTATTTCTCTCTATAACTCTTTGGGAGATACTTTGGGCAATCTTGAAATTCATCAGTGACAAGTTCTGTCTTCTCATTGAGAATAACAAAGAATCAAAAGAAGACTTCCTTGGTTTCCTGTGAATTAGAAGTTTCACATTTGAGTTCTTAATCTTTTGTATTTTGTGTAGTAGCATCAACAGAGAACAGCTGTCAATTGAACTAAGGAATCTTTTTATTTCTTTTTACCACTGATGGCATCTAACCTGTAATTTGTTTTGCTTTTCAATAGGCAAGAAGCTAGTTATACTGTGAAGATATAAGCAACTTACAATCCATTATTACATTTTATAATTAAGAAAACAGATAAGTAAAAGGAAAATTATGAAAATTAGGATGTCAATCTTTCCATCTGTTTTAGGTGAGAGAAGGCTATTGACAACAGTGCTTTTTTGTCTTTTTCAATATATAAAAATTATACATTGCATTATAGCTCATAGAAGATATATTTGGAAGTAATTTATTATCTCTTTCTAAATTTTCAGAATATTACACTTTATTTCCTTTTGTACAATTTTAGCCAGTTACCCCAAGTGCCTGTCACAGAATCATCTTAGTATTTGCATTGTACTAAAGTCAGTGGACAAACCAGGCTTCTTCAATTAGTCAATTCTTGAAATCCCATCATTTTCAGAAGTCTCATGTATTTGATTTAAGAGATTTTCAGGTACTTCTACAAGTCACACAAAGTGAATTTCTTAGGTTTTCCTTCATAAATATCCCAGAAATGGTTAAGAATATTTCAGGCTGCATTGGAATGAAGATCCTCTAAGAAATCACTTATTGATATTCTGGAGACAATGGATTGCAAAAACCCCTTATCAGCCTTTTCATAGACAAGAAAAATTATTTTCTTACATTAAGACTTCAAGGGAGTATTGACTAATACGTATTTTTCAAATGTTCCCTAATACTTACGATGGTTTTGATAAAGGTGGTGTGGATAAGCTATATAATCATAAGACTACACTTTTCTCATGCTGTTGTTAAAGAAAACAAAAGAATTCTTTAAGAGTTCCATAGATACCCTGGTTAAAGTATTTTTTCCGTGAAATCCATTTTTTTTTTTTGGTCTCAGAGAATATTTGTGAAAAAAGGGGCAACAGAGATTTAACATTTTCATATAAGTAATGAGTTTGTGCTGGATGTAGTATTTTCTATTAGTTTGGCAATTTCTAATGTGTAGACAGTAAAATGAAGAATCAAAACAAATCTCCATAACCTCAAACCTCTATTACAGATTTAAATCATTCAGTTTATTTAACATTCTATCAACTCTATATTTTGTCTACCAGGTAATAAAATTTGTGATGATAACTTAGATTGACAGTTACAGTGCCTGCATTTTATTTTTCCCCAGTTGCAATTCAGGAATCCTTGGACCAGTTATTTAATCTATTTCTACCTTCCCTGTTTCTGTTGTAGAGTGATTTACTAATTATAATCTCAAATGAATTTGATAATAAATGAAATAGTCTTATCCCTCTAAGGCTCTCAGAAGCTATGAATGATGCCATTTGAACACAGTTATATTACATTAAATCAGTGTTTTTATTCACCCAAGTACTCAAATTTAAGAACTCTTTTCCTCTTGTAGTGTTACCTGATGGCTATCAGATCATGTTCCAAATACATCTTAACCCCATTCAGTTCAAATCCAAACTTCTAACATTTCTCTTGAACTTCCTTTTCCTCTTCTAATTCTGTGTTGGTTAAAACCTCACCATCCATCTAGCTACCCAGGTTTGAAACTTTGTGACATTGGAGTTCTCATTTTATTAACCCTTTCTAGTTCATGAGTTATGAAGTTCTGTGATTCTACATAAAATCTGTTGCCCATATTCTGCCCTTACTTTGTCTTGCTCAATCATATTTTACTGGTTTCCTTGTCCTATCTGGTACCCCATTATGAGCTAACTCTTGCAAAATAATCATTTTTGAACAGTCAGTGATGTAGAAAAAAATTTTAAATGGCTACTAAATAGCAAGTAGTCTTCTGGGTTCTGGAAACACATCGTCAATCAATATTGAGATCTCTGCCCTCAGGGTGTATAGTAAGAAGGGCACTATAAATAATTAAACAGTAAATGAGTATAAAGGGCTAATGCCTCATCCCCCCCATTTTAAGACTGAATTGCTTATTGTAGAATTAAAGTCTAAATTGCTTGGTAATTAAGTTCATTTACAATCTCTTCTCTACCTTCATTTATAGTGTCATCTTTTACTTTACCCTATTCCCATAGCTCCTGCTTTTCAACTAATTAAGGAAGTGAAAGGTGTCTACAAGGAGAACTACAAAACACAGCTGAAACAAATCAGAAATGAAATATAAATAAATGGAAAAACATTCCAAGCTCATGAATTGGAAGGATTGCTATCATTTATGTGGCCATACTGCCCAAAGCAATGTACAGATTCAATGCTATTCCCACCAAATTAACAAACTAATTTTTCACAGAATTAAAAAAAAAAAAAACTATTCTAAAATTCATATGTAACCATAAAGAACCCAGACAGCCAAACCAATTGTAAGCAAAAAGAACAAAGCTGGAGGTATCACATTACCCAACGACTTCAAACTGCACTATAAAGCTACAGTAAACAAAACAGCAGGGTTGTACAAAAACAGGCACATAGGCCAACAGAAAAGAATAGAGAATCCAGAAACAGAGCCACAGAGCCCAACCATCTGGATATCAACAAAATTGACAAAGACAAGCAATAGTGAAATGACTTGCTATTCAACAAATGGTGCTGGGATGACTAGCTAGCCATATGCAAACAAACTCTTATTTTTTACCATATACAAAAATGAACTCCAGATCGATTAAAGATTTAAATGTAAGTCCTCAAACTATAAAAATCCTAGAAGAAAATCTAGGAAATATCCTTCTTAACTTTAGCCTTGGCAAAGAATTTATGGCTTTTTTCAATAATTTCCTGAGTGTTCCTTTACTTGTCCCTTCCTCTCTTCTTTGGAAGACTGCCTTCTTGTTACCTCTACTTGGCAAAAATCATATATATATATTTTTTAAAAAAGCAGCTTAAATGTCATCTCCATTGTAAATTATCCTATGAATTTCTTTCCATTTTAGGAAGCCTTGATTGTTTGTGTTCTCCTCCCTTTACATCTCAATCAATTTTAGAACACTTAGGGTACAGTATTGATGTGAGCAACATAGGTGTCCATCTCCCATTGTAAAGTGGCCTTGCGCTCAGGACCTCATGCCTCATTCTTCTCTGTAAGTTCACTAAGTACAGAGCTGGGCCCAGAGCAGGTATTCAGGGATATTTTTTTGAGTTGAACATCAGAAGGAATACACACATAGAATATTTTCTAAGAATTATTTCAGACCTACAATAGATTTACTGAAATAACGGAATGGCAAATCCATAGTTTTTAATCCTAAAGTAGTTGTATTATTTTAACTATTGTTTTGAAGACAGCAAAATTCAAATTCCAGCTCCACTACCTTGCAGGATCTTGGGAAAGTTCTTTTAGTTCTTTCAGTTTTTGCATCTATAAAATGAGAATAGTATTCTGTACCATGTAAACATTTTGAAAGAATCAGCTGAGAAAATATATAATTAGCACAATGCTTGTGACTAAGATATTGGTGTCCTGAGAGCGAATTATGAACTAGGCACTGTGCTGTTCCCTGGGATATTTTGTTTGGAAATTCCAGGATTTTAAAGGCCCACAAAGCTGTAAAACATTCTATATAAACAGGAAATATATACTAAGGACACTGGCTAGAAAAACTTTCATATTTTGCTTTCTCAAACATCAGTTTATGATAATCATCTTAAGGTTCCATTAAAAATATGTTTATTTTATATTAATATGCTTGAATAAGGCTTAAAAAGACAAGGCTTAGCAGTTGAAATTTCCGTTATAAGAGGCATATATGAGAAGATTTAAGAGCAGCAATGTGATATGCCTTTGCAAAACCTCTGGGGAAGATACTGGGTAAAGTGTTACATCCTGAATATTTTAAGCGAGTCCCTAAGCTTTTGGTAGAAAGCATCATATTTTCCAGTAGTATTTCAAATGCTATGCTTTACTTCTGGCTTGAAAAATGTCTTATTATTAAATAAGTGTTCAAATGTTTTGCTGTCTGCTCTTCTATATAATTCGCTGTTGAAAGAAAACTATCAGAAACTTCAAAAATAAAACAAACCGCTAAACAGAATATATTTCATGTATTCTGTCTATACAGGTGATTTACAGAAAGATTTTAATTATAATGGCAAAAACATTTGCTAAATAAGTCATACATATGACATGATCGAACCACTGACTACGTTCCTTCCCCTCTGCCCCCACACCAGGCGAGTTACTATTTATTCATTAATCTTTTCTACAACTCTTCCAAGATATTTACTTTTTAAAAATTTCAACTTTGATAAACGCACTGTCTATAAGACCTCTGTGAACATAAGTATGAAGAGCCCACACAGAGTCATAGGGCAGCTGCCACTGTGATTTGTCCTACAAAGCAAAAGAATGAGGGCTGAGGCAACACGTGTGCTACAGCAGGGCTGGTCTGTCTCCGTGTTCCTTATGCTCTTAAGCGGCCCAGCATCCCGTGAGGGCAGGGATGCCATCCTGTGCGAATCAGCATGGCTCCCTGGAGAGGAAGAGACAGCTGAGCAGCTTAGTTTCTTAGTGTGTTCCCAGTTAAGGTGAAAATCACTTACAAAACAATTCCAATCAGCACAAAAGTCAATATTGATTTATATGGAGACTCAGCTAACTTATCAAGCCACGCAAGGATTTTCAGAATTTTTCTTTGTAAGAAGTAAATGATTCTTGAATACATCTTTTGAAAGTGCTGATAGTTTCTTTGAATAGGACCAAAATAAATGGCACAATCTGTAATAATAAGAAACGAAGATCTCTAGGGAGTAGGTATGTTCTCAATGGAGAATTTAAATAGCCCTATATATAGTGTCTATATTTTAAGATTCACACTTGTTCAAATGATATTAAAAGAAAAATTTATGCTAATAAGAAGCCTTAGTGAAGGCCAAAGGCTAGAACTATTTAAAAATTCTGAAAATAGAGAAGTAAAAAACAGCTACTAAAAAAAAATCTAGAGATTACTGTAATGTTCTTTTAAGATTTTTCATGTCTTTCTGGCAGGAGAAAACAGAAATTCTCTTTGTAATGCTCAAGAGCTTGATATCAAATGCATCATGCAGCTTTTTTTTTTTTTAAATGCACTGTCATCTTATACACAGATGGTGCTCACTAATGTCAGTTATATATAGAACAGTGAATTATTTAGAACCAGGGGTTCTTTGTGTGTGGACTTTAGGGTGTTCAGAGACCTCCTAACATTCTATGTAAACATTTATATACATGATCATTTGTCCATTTTCTTAGTGAAGAGAGTGGAGCCTTCACTGGATTTTCAAAATCAGGGTTGGGGAGGAAGGTCAAATCACTGCTGAGTCTTCACCTGGTTTATGATAAGGAGTCTTATTTTTGGTCAAGATATAAAGTATAACATTTAAAAAGAATCTGAGCCCATGACCTGTTCCACAGTATCAGAGTCCTCAGTCCACAGGAATCTTTAAACTCATAAACTCTGCAATAAAGTTTTTATAAACTGAATGTTATTTGAAGGTTTGAATGACACCTTCCATTTCATGTGTTCCCATCCTGATTTTTCTCATTCCAATCGATATCTTGAACTTTCCTTCCTTAAACTCAATATCCTTTTGTAACATACTGTGTATTTCTCCTCAAGTAAACCGAAGAACCAAAGAATGATGTCCATGCCCTTTGGAACTCACCGACTGTAATCAAGATTGAGTGCATGCTCGAATGGTCTGGTTCGCTCCCTTTGCATTTCTTGTGGAGTAGATCCTGAGTAGACATTCAAAAACAATCCTCCAACCTAGCGCCAACAGTGTCGTGAATATCCTGGAGTTGTGTAACTAGAACTCAGTCGCCCTCCTCTGTCCTTTGGTTGCTGGTGTGTTCTGTCTGTTTTCCACCAGAGACCCTGTCTTCTGTGTTTTCTCCCATCCCTGAAATAGCACTAACCTTGGTCTCTCACTCACACCTGGCTCGGAATCTCCATCCTAGTTTTTTAACAGCTGCCTTTCTGCAACGTTTTATTCTGGAGCCCACAGCTGCACAAACTTTAGAGGAGGAGAGCTCTCAAGGGAGAGCTGTGCAGATGAGTATTGAGTAGGGCTAGTGTTGGTGTTTTTGATATCATGTACATGGCAAGGAGTTAGTAATCCAGATAAATGATTTCGTTTTTGTTAAATTTTACACTTTAAATAATGTATTCAGGATTTTACTTTGCACATTTAATTTAGTTTTTCTGATTTCCTTCGTAAGTAGTTTTGGTTTAAGTTGGGTACATACACTCACACATCCCTCATCCAGGGTAATTAGCAACATTCTCAACTGCAGAAATGTCTAAAATATGCGGCATTCAATTAAAAAAGAAATTCCCCCTTAAAGATCTCTTACTTAAAAAGTATGCCACTGTATCTTATGTTGCATAAACTTATTACAGCAACAGATTGTTAAATACAAATATATGCTAAAGAAAAATACTCAAAAATAATTGAAAGAATTTAGCCAATATAAATTATTTTGTCATAAGTAATTAATTTTGAAATGCCAAACTGTGGACCTAAGAAAAGGTACTGACTTTTAAAATAATGTCTGAAACTATGAAGAAATAAAATGATGTACTTTGATTTTTCTGAAATGCAGTTTGATTGCATTTAAAATGCATGTACTTTCCCACCGTTGATTTTCCTTGGCGTATTGAGCTTATGCCCATTTTCCTTAGCTCAGGGCACATTCCTCCAAAGCCCACCACCCAGTCTTCTATATTTGCATTCCTTTTTTTCTACAGTCCTCGATATGCATCAAAACTTGATAATATTATATTCACCAGATCCTAGATTTTCTATAGCTTCAAACTTACTTATCATTCCTGGCTTATTTGCAACCTCTAAGCCATATACTTTCTGTATAAAATTAATTTTTTGACTGGATAATAGTGAAGGCAGTATTTTCTCTGACTTCGTCCCAGATAGGATTTCACATGAAATATGGAAAGGAAAACATTGATAAACATCGTTAGAGAACCGTGAAGACATTTTAATGTTGGCTCAGGGCTGTTTTTCCTTCGCTACAGAAATGACATTATTGGTTATGTGGTTTACAGAAATCTGGGTTGTTGATCCATTTTCTAACATGGCTCCTCAGAGAATAGCAATGGGGATGTGAAGATCTTTGATATTTGACTGTAAGGCTCATCCAAATCTCCTTCCAAAGGATAAATAAATAAATAATATTAAACAGTATTCTTAATTACATACTCAGTAATTGCAAATCTAGTTTTTGAATACTCATGTGTTCATAATTGTCCTGTTATTTGATTCAGAGTAGCAGAGAGAAAGTGTCACTACATCTTCGCCTTTTCCTTCGAACCTAACTCAAGTCACAGAATGAAGAGAAGCTCAGGTAAAAATGTCAAACTAGGTGCATTACATACAGCGCTGTACCTAAAGCACAGGCAGGCAAACTGAGAAGGTATCTCAGAAGAACATTGCTTCAATAACTGAAGAGCTTCTACGATTAACCACAAAGGAAGCATTAGAGAGCTTTTCAACACGGATTTTATTCCCCACAACTTGCCTATTTCTAAATCCCACATGTTGCCTGTTTCCTAGTTCTCTCTCTCATAGACTTCTCTTATAATTGACGAAACTTGTTAGTTCAAGGTCTACATTTGAGTTTGGTCTAGCATCTATTCCATAATCTATCTATGTATCTATAAATAGATATATACATGGAATTCCATATATATATACACATATATATATATAGATAGATATATTCCATATGTCTCTCTCTTTATATATATATATCCATATATATCTATAATCCAATCTGGTATATAAACATATATATCTATTCCATATATATAGAATAGATGCTAGACCAAACTCAAGTGTAGACCTTAAACTAACATAAGTCATATATATATAAACTCATATATATATATAAACCTTAAACTAACATAACTCACATATATATACATATATGAAACTAACATAACTCGTATATATATAAACCTTTAACATAACTCACATATATATCTACATATATGAAATTATATATATATGTGAGTTATGTTAGTTTCATATATGTATATATATATGAGTTATGTTAGTTTAAGGTTTATATATATATATATGAGTTTATATATATATGAGTTATGTTAGTTTAAGGTTTATATATATATATATGAGTTTATATATATATGAGTTATGTTAGTTTCATATATATATGAGTTATGTTAGTTTCATATATGTATATATATGAGTTATGTTAGTTTAAGGTTTATATATATGAGTTTATATATATATGAGTTATGTTAGTTTCATCTATATCCATATGTATACGGATGTATATATATGAGTTATGTTAGTTATAGATATATATATTATCAAGTCTCTCAACTGATAGAAAATTAACATAAAAATGTAAGTTAAATTCTGTTGATACAAACACATTCAACCTTAACATATTATTTGTTGACTAATTAGTAGATAATAAACACGCCTTTACATCTTATAGGTAGGTCTAATTTTTGAGAGACATTGTAATGGTTGTATTTTATGTAGATTTAAGATACCATATGATGTCAGTTATAGCTGAGAAGTGACAGAGAAAAGCGAATTTATGGAATTTCCATAAGTTATTAATGCAGAATTTTATTTTCAATGTTTATTATTCTTCTATCATTTGTGTATGGCAAACGTCAAACTGCCAGAAATATAGAGGATTTGGGTAGAGGTGGATTCTGTCATCACGTAATCCACTAGTCTAAGAGTATATAGACTCAATATTCTATGGCATATAATAAATTTTCTAAACCACTTTCAAATACTGTCTGACCACATAATTCAGTTAACTACATAACTACATGGGGCAAAGAAAGCAAGCTTATTATTTTAGAGAATATGCCTGATAACATATTTAAAAAAGAGACAAATTCTTTTCAGGGAGGTAGAATTTGATTTAAATAGGGATAAATATAGCGGAGGAAGACTTTCCTTTAAAAAGTATAACTTAAGAGTCACGTCATTTCTAATTTCTCTTCTTCCCCATCCTTTTTTCCTTTATTTTTCTCTTTCTTCTCTCCTTCCCGTTCCTCTCCTCTCCTGTGATTTTCTATTTATTTATTTATTTATTTATTTATTTATTTTGAGACAAAGTTTTGCTCTTGCTGCCAAGGCTGGAGTATAGTGGCACCATCTCAGCTCACTGCAACCTCTACCTCCTGGGCTCAAATGATTCTCCTGCCTTAGCCTCCCAAGTAGCTGGGATTACCCACCACCATGCCAAGCTAATATTTTGTATTTTTAGTAGAGACAGCTTTTCACCATGTTGGCCAGACTGGTCAGAAACTCCTGACCTCAGGTGATCCACCAGCCACAGCCTCCCGAAGTGCTGGGATTACAGGAGTGAGCCACCACCCCCGGCCTCCTGTGATCTCTTCCTGTATCGGGTGACTACTATACAAATGCATTCCATTAAATATATTAATATACCTGCTACTCAGTTCTCAGCTATTACTTCCTGGTGTTTTCCTCCATCTGAAACTAAGAATAATCACCCTTTACTATGACTTTTTTAGAAATGAAAAACTTATAAACAGTTGACAACTGTTGCATAAATATTAATTTAAGGCTTGTCTGCTTTCTGGGTCTCATGATTCAATGAATCTCTTTTATTACAGTTAGCATAAAAGTAAGTAGTATAGAAATATTGCTTTTTAATAGCACAGTGTGACATGAAGCAAAAAACTATTATATACTAGACATAGTCATGTATCTATTTTAAATTTGATTATAAGTAACTGGGAACTAAATTAGCACCTGACTGATACAGAGACTGTCTTACGTGACACTCAAAGGACTGTGACAGGTAATCCTTTTGTAGAACGTGAGTTAACTGCTGTCTAGTGGGTATCAACCTTCAGCCAAGTATTTAAAGTGTCGTCGTATGGGCTGTTGGAGGAACCACTTGCTGCCTTCAAATTGATGTCTGAAGTGTATTAGTTCACCTATTAGATGGCAAAGAAACACTTCAGTCTTTTTTTCAAAATATAAAACGTTAAAAACTTCTCATGATTACTGCTTCATTCCGCTTTACACAAAATTTTTTAAAAACCTTGGGAAATAAGCTATAGTTGAACAAGAAAGGATAAAAAAAAAACACTCTGAAATAGTAGCAGTCATTACCAAAAAGTATCTCACAAAATGTACAGGAATGACTTATCAAAATGATATAAGCCATGAAAAGTGTGTGGAGTTAATTTCAGTTTGCAGAAACAGGGACAAGTTTAGATCTATAAATTTTTTATGAAGCAATTTTGTTACACCTGATTTGTATGTAAGTCATGAAAACTGAACTGAGTTTCTCTCCTATGAAAGCTCGGGGCAAATCTGGCTTAAAGCCTAGGAGAATAGAGTGCTAGAATGTTCTTTCAGAGCCCTCTCTGGAAAGTTGTTTCTGTATCTGTTAGAGAACAATCATCTTGCTTCTGTCATTCTCAGTAGCTAAATGACAAGCGTTTTTGTTTTTTTTGGTTTTCTAACAGTGATATTGAATAATTCAAGTCACTACTAAACTTCGCAATGTCCTTTTTGCCAAACATATCCGACTTGACCAAGATTTGTCATTAAGAGTTAAGGGTTAGGCCATTCAGCTCCACATAATCTGCTCACCTTCTAAATTCCAATCACTGAGACGTTAATTATATATGAAACTACATGTTTATATTTGCAGTGAACTCAGAGCTTGGCTTATATAGTTTTTCTTTTTAATCCTTTGCCACAATATCAACAACAACAACATTTCTGTACAATTGGTATAATTTCTGTCTCTAGGGAGATAACATGACAGCCAACAAAGTGAATATTTATAAACTTTTAATTTGTGTAATTTTGGTTCCTACTCTGTCAGTGGTATTCTTGGCCACAAAGTATCTAACCACATAGATAAATTATGTAGTAATGAAGCTAAATGACATCAAAGCATATTTATGTTTTAATAAAGTGGAAAAGAGTAACTGAAAGGCACAGGGAAGACGTCAGTGTATGACGTCCTGAGACTTGTTGGTATAATTATGCTAACGAAGACAGGAAGCGTCGTTGTTGGGGTTTTTGTTTGTGTTGGATTTCCCAGTCTTTTCAAGTGTTTCCATTAAATTGCAGGCTGGGCCAGATCTCCTGAATATGCTGATGTCATTACAATATATTTAGTATCATTATTAGTTGTAATAAAAATCACAAGACTTATGATTTTAAAACTCCAAGAATATTCAAACTCCATTTTGCTAAGACACATTGAAATGTAAAGTGAGATTGCATCCTTCAGGCACAGGCAGATGAATGTTTTACTAAACGACAGGGAAGAAACAAATTGTAATTACGCTCATGTCATGGATAATCTTCAGAGTGTTTTAGTAAATTCGAAACTGCATTTTTAAATGCTCAATTGTGTATTTTGTTTCAATAACATATGGCTCTGGTCAGACTGGCATTTTTAGGAAGGAATGCATATTAAGTTTTATTCTAAAAATGCCTTTCAGGTTGCCACTTTCTGGTTTCTTCAAATCATTTTTCTATAATGAAAGGATACTTTAATTAAGTCTCTATCAACTCCATTAAATTACTCTTTCTGTCAAGAACACTTAATTTTTAATCCACTTTTCTGGCCAATTCCAAGTGGCAAAGTGTCCGATGTCCATCCTTGTTTATTCTTCATTTACGTATTTTGGATCTGAAGCTCCAATCATTACATAAGTAAAAATTTTCTCAGAATAGGTGGCAGCACTGTGTGAACTGGGTGCTCAGAGTCCAAATCCTTCTTCCACTTCCTTTGTGTCATTTTCACAGCAGGTATTGAAAATGCGGTCCCTGCATTTAAGAATTCATTTCTTTTCCACAATATATTTAAGAAATATTCATTTTGTATTTTGGGCCTATCAACTATGAGCTCAGTCCTACTTCTGTATATAGTCGCAGAAAACATCACCTGAAATACCTACCAGCAGGAATCCTGGGGGGCAAAGATCCTCCCCCTGGCACTGGATGCGGGGCCTGGATGCTATTTAAAAAGCCTGCCCTCAGGAAGCTGGGGCAAAGCGCCTCCACCCCAATGGCCGGGAAGGATCCTTTTAAGAGATAAAAATTGACATTAATCAAAGTCTTCTTTATGGAAAACTGTTGATCATTTACATGGAATAAAACCTAAAATCAACAAAGAAATCAAATTTTACAAAGAAGTTATAAAATTAAAGGGATGGAATGTAGTTTTACTCACACATTTATAAAATCAACCTATTTTCCTGAAAAGAAATCTAGTCAACTAGTTACAATTAAAGAGGGTTAGAAGCATCAGAGTACTAGATAAAATTTCTAAAGCTACATTTAGAACATAAAGCTATGCTACTGAATAATAAAATGAATATTAATGCTAGCCATTGATGTCGTTTATTGGCAGAATTCATGCCCATGTCAGTTACAGGCACACAGAAAATAGCCATGATAAGATCTGATACATACGGCATCCCCAGGAGCAGTACTTTTGCTTTAGGGTCATCTCTATTAGTGCTTAAAATAAGGAAAACTTTTACATCATGCAGCAATTACATATTTTTGCAGCAGGGACGGGAAAATTGATGTACACAATTATTAATTTGTTAGACTTTTCTATTAAGGACAAGACATGAGAGTTTGCAAAGGTAAAACCATGTGCTTTTTCATTTTTAAGGAGGATATTGTAAAGCAAAGAAAAAAGTAAACGGCTTGGAAACTTATCCATAAAATCATATAATGAATCATAGAATAAAAGAATGTCAGAACTGAAAACAGTCTAGAGATCATCTAGTTAAAAATGCGCATTTTAGACCAACAAACCGAGGCCTAAAGAGGAGAGCACACTCCCAGGACAAACCCTTCCCACCCTGGAATCAGAATAAATCAGGAATACATTCCTGTTTGCGAGACGACTATCCTCTGAGTAGGAGTTAGAAGGTCTGCACTTTGGAATAGTAACATTATAATTTGGCGTCTTAACTTCAAGATACTAAAATCACTCACGAGAAAATTAATAGACCATCAGTGAATGGGCATCACTGGTAACTGACACGGCCAATCAAAGGTAAAAGTCACAGTAAACCCCTACCTGCCCCCCCAAAACCAAACAATTTACACGGGTGGTTGTAAGGAATGTGTTTTGTTCAGCCACTCGGAAACGCCCCAGGCTACGTAGCTCCACGGGGAATCCTGGGGTTTTCCTTTCATGCTCAGATTTAGCAAGTTCTGTGTTTGTGAAGAGACTTCGCTTGGTGTCTTGACACAAATTCTCCGCCAAAAATAAGTTAACATTTGAGGCTTCTTTGAACTTGGGTCAGAACTAAAGGAACTTGGTACACCATATGTATATGGGATCCACGGAGAAAGTTACTGGTAAAGAAAAGCTCCCATCTCTTAGATCTTCAGAAATGTTTTTGTGAAAGAGCAAAGCTTAGAAAGAAAATGAAATGCAGTGAATAAACTAGTTTTGTTTTTGATGTTATGGAGCTTTAGTGAAAGGGTCCTATAAGGAAGAGCTGGAGTCTCTTAAACATTAAGAGACAGGGCAAGAATGCCAAGTGTAAGTCAGAAAGTGCTCTGAGGTCACTTTCAAGGAGTAGTGAAACTAACTTCCTTGTGAATGCCTGGGATGTTTATCACTGAACACAAAGTTAATGTGTCTCTGTGCAATGTTTCCCACACGAGGCATTTTCCACATTGCAATGTTTCATCATTGTCTGAGATAAGGCTCCTAATGAAGGTGCTTCATTGAATACCAAGTGGAGTGATCATCTATTTATACAGCAGTCTCGTTTAAAGTTGCAAGAGTGATGGTATTGTTACAACAGGAAAAATAATGACAACAAATGCAGATTTTATTATATGCTGTGAAAAGCTAAAATAATGCAATTTTAGCTGATTATGGATTTATGGAAGCCAAGTAATAGGAAACTCAGTTCAAGAATATTAGATCATAAAGAAAAATAATAACAGAAACGAACAGCAAAGAAAAAATGATACAGATGAAATTAAAGAAAATTTGAAGCAAAATAAAAATATGTAGAGTAGTGGCTCTAGATAACATTAATATGTTGCACATTAAGACTCTTACCTTTTTCCTGTTTTTGCCAACATTATCCAAACTGTTAACTTAGACAAGATGCCCATTATTTTAACTTTTTGAAGGAAACTAATACAAAAATTATTTTATTGTTATGATTGCACTGATTACTGTTTCTGTTGTTGTGACAGCCTGTCATATTTAATATCAGCTTTCATCTGCCTAAGCTTCCTACATCATTCGTAACGACTTTTCTATGTTTCTTTACCATGGGTAAAAAGGTCTTTCATCTATTGTGGCATCTCTTCCTTAAGAATCTGTCATTTTTCACAGCTGAAAAAACAAACAAAATAGAAATACTGGGGCACAGGAATATATATTCAGGTGATGTATTATGTGATAGTAACGCCTTATCATTTTTCTTTTTAAGGTCAGTTATATCAACAGAGATTGCATGAAATACTAAAGTTGTAAGTTTTCACAATTTATACCGGAGAAATAGCAATTCTTTGTTATGATTCCCTTGTTTCTTAATCAACCAGGTGTTAAATTTTGGGATTTGATATAAATTAGTTTTAGTCTGGTCTTCCCAGTTGCCCAAGTTGCTAACTCTCTCTGCCTTTCTTTTAACTAATTGTGGGATTTATTAATCAATTATATTGTAGTGAAATCTAAAAGGTGTGACAGGAGCAATGTCCATTTCCATGAATATTTTGTTTTTAGTTACATTCTGTGGAGTATTTCTTAATATAAACTATATTTTATATGTAATAAGAGTATTCCTCTAGCCTTTGCAAGTTCAAGAGACAAAATGTGTCAGTTCACAAATACTTTCTTTCTTTTTTTTTTTTTTGAGACGGAGTTTCGCTCTTGTTACCCAGGCTGGAGTGTAATGGCGTGATCTCGGCTCACCACAACCTCTGCCTCCTGGGTTCAGGCAATTATCCTGCCTCAGTCTCCTGAGTAGCTGGGATTACAGGCACGCGCCACCATGCCCAGCTAATTTTTTGTATTTTCAGTAGAGACGGGGTTTCACCATGTTGACGAGGATGGTCTTGATCTCTTGACCTCGTGATCCACCCGCCTTGGCCTCCCAAAGTGCTGGGATTACAGGCGTGAGCCACCGCACCCGGCCACAAATACTTTTCTAAAACTCTGATCTTGACTCTCTCCTTAGTGCAGTGGGTCTCAGCTTTGGTGGTAACTTCCCCAGCAGGGAGAGTTGCAAATCTGGACTGAGGAGTCATTCCTGGAAGGCTGAAGTTGTTGAAATAAGTGGTATACTTTCTGCAAGTAAGAGGATTATTTCTCAAATGCTCGTAGTACCCACTGAGAAATACAGTATAAGAGTCAAATTTGTTTTTAAAGGTTGCTAGTTAATAGGTTACGTGATGTGACAGTGGGAAGGAAGCAGCTGACATGGGCTGCATGCTTCCATCTGGCCTTGCTCAACTGAGGAAGCATTCCGACTACTCAGGTGATCTGCAGGTAAACTGGCCTACAGCATGAGCAGTTGTCAAATCATCCTAAAAATACATAGTTAACACTAACGAGCAGTGTCCAGTATTTTGGCTTCCCTAGGGCACATTGGAAGAAAAATTGTCTTTGCACATAAAATACACTAACATTAATGACAGCTGATGAGCTAAGAAAAAAATCGCCAAAAAAATGTCATAATATTTTAAGAAACTAGGACTTTGTTTTGGGCCACATTCAAAGTTGTCCTGAGCCATGAGGTTCCCAGGTCACAGGCTGGACAAGCTTGACTTAAATTCTGTGAAACAAAATGTCTTTTCTCATTTGATATTGTAGCAATCTCCCTTAAATAACTCTACATTGTAAATTAAGTATCATTAAAAATTTGTGTAACAAACCTGCACATGTATCCCTTAATCTAAAATAAAAATTGAAATTATAAACAAGAAAATAAACTTTCACATGTGTGCTCTGAAGGCAAATTGTGAAAAAACATTTGTGAAAAGGTAACAAACTAATGATGAGCTTAAACTGTTTGTGTGTCAGTTTCCTCATCTGTAAACTGAAAATTGTAACTGAATCTGCCTCATGTGCTGTTCATGAGAATTAAATGAAGCAAATGATTATAAATATAAGCCATCTTTGTTATTTAGCAGTCTTAGTATTTCTTTAAAAAGAAACCTTTAAGTGTAAAATTGAGGTAAATTGATACAATTTCCTAATGCAGACTCCCCACATACATATACAAACCCTTCATAGAGAAGATTCCCTTCTTTGAAGATTACATATTAATAATTCACTTTTTATGCCAAAAAGTCTAATAGTAAGGACAATATCTCTGTAATATAAATGTTTGAGATACGACTCCTTCAAATTGTTTTCATTAGGTTGCATTTTTGCAAACACCCATTATGATCTATGAGTAGACGATAGACACAATGACTTAATGAAAGAGAAAAAACTTAGAATTGAAAATGTGAAGTCCACGCACACACGTATGTGTCTGAGGTGGTGCAGAAGATGATTTTGCTTGTTACTATGTTTCGTGCTCTTCTGTTACACCTTGTTCAGTAACGAGTTTACTTTGCACTCGTGTTTTTCAAAATTGGGCAGGGTGTATTCCCACAAAGTACAAGAAAGAAAATACTGAAAATTCCATTCATATTTATGCTTTTCCTTATCCTTTAGTAACTGCTCTTCTTATGTAGTGATTTATAAATATATAACCATACCAGTGGATATAAATAATCAATAAAATATACTGACAATATCCCCTGTAAAACTTGCTCATTTTTATTGGTACATGTGTATGATCAGAGAATTTTGGCAATCACTTATTTAAGTAACAAAACTGTGAGAAAAATGCCAAAGTAAGGATGAAGTAAATAATTTACTTCTAGGGCTTGAATCATCAGGGAAAAGCTTTGATTTTACTTGGCCCCACCCAAGGGTCTGAGAAGACCATGTTGCGTCTTACACAGTGGTGTTCAACCTTGGAGAGTCATTAGAAAATACACAATAAAGGCCCAAGAAAGCAAATAGAATATGGAAAATCGATTTCTCCAATTCCTAAAATGAGTTATACATCAACTACATTGAAAATAAGGATGGCATCTAAAAGAGAAGGCCACGAAAACTCACCGGGAGCACTATTAAAATTACAAACTCGGCTCCTATCATGACAAACCTGGCCATAAATATGCAGCATTTCATGTATCACAGCTGTGCCCATCTGCTGTGCCCATCTGCTGTGCCCATTTTCTGTGCCCGTCTGCTGTGCCCATCTGCTGTGCCCATTTGCTCTGCCCGTCTGCTGTGCCCATTTTCTGTGCCCGTCTGCTGTGCCCATCTGCTGTGCCCATTTGCTCTGCCCATCTGCTGTGCCCATTTTCTGTGCCCGTGTGCTCTGCCCGTCTGCTGTGCCCGTCTGCTGTGCCCATTTTCTGTGCCCGTCTGCTGTGCCCATTTGCTGTGCCCGTTTGCTGTGCGTGTTTGCTGTACCCGTTTGCTGTGCCTGTTTGTAGTGAAATTATTATGTGGAATCAAGTATTGAAATTGAATTTCCAGTCAGACTTAAGATGTCAAATTTTGTACCAATAATGTGAAAAGTGAATATTATTTCAAAAAGTGTATTTCATTCTTTATTTTATATTTTGCGTGTTTTATAATAAACATAAAACAAATAATGAGGCCGAACGTAGATATGATTTATAAGTGAGTATTCATACAGTGGAGAGTTTGGGCCCAAAATACTTGATGGAGGAACATGAACAGTAATTTGAAGAGCCGAGAACACAGTGCAAGCGTTCAGAAGCGAGATCCTTTCTTCCTTTCTTTTTCTGTTTTTGAGACAGTCCCACTCTGTTGCCCAGGCTCGAGGGCTATGGGGTGACCTCGGCTCACTATCACCTGCACCTCCCGGGTTGAAGTGATTCTCCTGCCTCAGCCTCCAGAGTAGCTGGGATTACAGGTGCCCACCATTGTGCCCAGCTGATTTTTATATTTTTGGTAGAGACAGGGTTTCACTAGGTTGGCCAGGCTGGTCTCAATCTACTGACCTCAGGTGATCTGCCCACCTCGGCCTCCGAAATTGCTGGGATTACAGGCATGTGCCACCGCGCCTGGCCCGTTCTTTATACTTGAGTATCCAGTATTGAGTTCTGTAACTGGCACGTAGTAACAACTCCCTCACTGTGTTTTGGGTTAACTATGGTACCTCTGAGCTACATACATTAAGAATAACTTCAAAGTGCAAAGATAACCTGGTCTGTTGAACCTCATGCTATGCCAAGGGTCACTCTCCCTGAAGAGTGATCATTCCTGAACCTTCAGACCTTATCTGTCTACTGTCTACCTACCTACCTGCCGTCCTTCTGTCTTCTATCTAATTTCACTTACCTTTACTTTCTCAGACTGCATGTTTCCCTCCATTCCTTGTGTAACTCATATTTTCTTTCCTACCTACTTCTCTCTTTTATTATAGTTACGGTAATTTTTAACATTATCTCTTCTTTCCTCCACTAACAGAAGTAAGACCATTTGTTACGTTGGAGCAAATGCTTCTTTGTTGTCTGTAATGGTGGATGAGGCCAGAGATTCAATAAGTTTACATTGCCAGTGAGGAAGCCCAGTTACAGTGAGGTCTGTGTCATGTAAAGCGCTGGAGGAATGCATCTTTTCCTCCATGGAGCCTTTTACCCTGCTAACATGCAGTCTAGGAAGGACTAGGCTGCTCCGCCTATTTTGGTGAAGGAAGAATTGGTGCTGCCTCATCTTGATGCATGAGGTGGGACAGCTAGGACTTCACCGTGGTCTCCTCTAACGTGACCAGAAGATGCACAGATCTGGGTTTCAACAAATGCAAGTTGAGTGAGTGGATGCATAAATCATCAAATCAAAACTAACAAATTGCCACTTAAGCAAATACTTTGCTAGGATCTAAGGAAGGACTCTGCCTGCTCAATCGCTTCCTAGGCCAAGAGCAAGTTTCTATAGCTGGAAGGAAGCTAATTTTCAATTTGGCTTTGAATGTGGAAAAATAACTAGTCATGAATAACTTACTAATTTATTCTTTTATTCATTCATTGATTTATTAATTTATTCAGTAAATATTTATTGCCACATCTATTTTTTTAACTATGACATACATTTTTAATACAAAAAAATAGAAAATCAAATAATTTTTGATATGACACTATTATTTTCAGACACTGATTCTGACTAATCTAAAGATGCAATCACAGAACTTTGTCCATTATCTAAATTCTCGTAAATGGAGATGCCCCTCCAACTAGAATAGTATTTTCCTCTTTACCGACACACACTAACCCCAATCCAGATTTTTCAGCACTAAATACAGTGAAGGGCCGTAGGACCATTACTGTTTTATTTTTAACTTAAAACAATCCTTCAGGTAACTGTAACATGAATCCTGTAGATATTTCATCCTCTTGTTCAATAGGTCACAATAAAGCAAAAAGGGGAGTTTCATGGCTGGATTTTTATGAAGTGTTTCTTTAGCACTTTTACAAATAAATATTCAATTTTTCCCTGAGTTATTTTTAAACATTTTGGACTTGTAGAATGTGTGTGATAAAACTATGGTTGCTGTAAACTATATTTCAAAACTATAGGACTAACAAGGAGAATTAAACTATTTTGGAGTTAAGAATAAGACATATATTGAAATGTAGGTTTTAATTTATATTTAAAATAGAAGTTCTTTGACTTTTTAGAAGGAAATACATTAAATGCCTGAATTTCCTCACCTGCAAAATGATGAACTTGGGCTATAACATTCCCACATTTCCTTTAAGCTCTAAAATTCTACTTACATAATTTTTATTCCATTTGCTACACTGAATGAAGCATGTGCTTTCCCTAAGCGGAGGCTGTGACCAGTTGTTTCACTGGTGCTTATATTCAGCGAGACTTGAATAAAGTCCCACTGGAAGAAAAGTAATTACTGAAAAACTGCCCTGAATGTATCTTCAGTCTGCTAATACATCCATCATGTTTAGTGATAAAAATGCCTATGTTTGAGGTCAGGCAGAACTTTGAATTCTGACTCTACCATTCACTAACTGATTAATCTTGGATAAATTATTTATCTTCTTTTCTTCAGTTTTCCTATTTGAAAAATGGAGCTAATAATAAACATGTTGGGTTATCATGAATCACATGGGAACTGTCTGTCAGTGGTTGGCACTAAATGCTGGATGCATGGGGATAAATATTCTTCTCCTTCTTCATGAGGGCCGTTCCATGTCTCCATGCCTCCGTGATCTTGCTTCTGTCTGGATTTGGCAGGTATCACCTCCGCTGTCAAAATGTACTTGACATAGCTGGAGAGAACTTACTTGCTATTCTCTCCCTGTTCTTCCATATAATTTTAGGAATTATAATAGAAGCAGAACCCTGTCACCGAGACAGTATTTGTTTGTTTACAATTTGATGTTACCAAACTCAAATGCCTTTCAGGGTCCACCAGATGCAATGGGTAAGTACATCAGGTTGATGATACAGGCATTCTATTACACTGAAAGGTGAAAGCTCTGACTAATGACAATGAACTCAAATGTTTTTTAAAACACTGACGATATCGAATAAAACATATCTCTTGGATGATTTTAGCCTGTGGGCTGCCAGCTGATGACTTCTGGTTTACACATTTGTCTTTCCCACTAGGCTGTGAATTCTTAAGAATAAGGAATGAGTTGTGTGTGTCTTATTCTCCTTGGCATGCCCAGTACCAGATCTTGTGCATGGTAGGAGCTCAAGATAATATTTATTAAGTTGAATTAAAATAATCTTTATGTGAACAGTGCAAAGGTAGTTTGACTTTATAAAAATAACAGACTGGCGGGCGCAGTGGCTCACATCTGTAATCCCAGCACTTTGGGAGGCCGAGATGGACAGATCACGAGGTCAAGAGATGAAGACCATCCTGGCCAACATTGTGAACCCCCATCTCTACTAAAAATACAAAAATTAGCCAGGGTGGTGGCACACGCCTGTGGTCCCAGCTACTGGGGAGGCTTGAGGTGGAAGAATCGCTTGAACCCAGGAGGCGGAGGTTAAAGTGAGCAGAGATTGCGCCACTGCACTCCAGCCTGGTGACAGAGCAAGACTCCATTTAAAAAAAAACACAAAAAACACAGACTGAGTTTTCTCAGTGTCAGCGCTTTCAAAACAATGTGTACTCAAATAGTATAAATAGCATCAAAAATATATAATTATTAATATTCACTGAAATTGAGAACTTTCTACTTTAAATGGTTATAATGACCCAGTGTTCAGGGATCAAGGGCCAACTAAATTTCGAAAACTACTGAAGTTCTTTTATCTAAGAAGTGATGGAAGGGTCGCGTGAACTTGTAAAAACACAGGTTAGCGTGGTTGGCAGATTCCCACCTCACTGTTTTTTCCCTGAGGTCAGACTTTTAAACTATATGTTCTTTTAAAAAACAGTTTCACGCCTCAGGTGCCGAGGAGTCAGCTAAGGCGTTGTTAAGCAGCATTTATCAACATGTATTAGAATCACATCTATTTAGCTCTGCAGCCAACGTGTGCTATGTATTTAATATTTATGAGCTGTGGGTATACCTGTCACATTATCAAAGTGAGGTCTGCACTTTCAGCACAGATAAAGAGGTTGTGAGGCAGGCTGCATCTGCCTGTTTGTGATTTTCCAAAGCTGCCTATAGAACAGACTGGCCATTCATTGCTAGTATGAGTCTCGCTGTCACATACATCACATGCTTACTCATAAACCAAGTTTAAAAGAGAGTTCTGGATTTAGTTTTACTCACGGATATAACAACGTGCTTGGCAGCACTATCTAGGAACAAATGTGTTAATACATATTATTTCTCACTGAAGGCTAAGATACGTAAATGCCTTTCAAACTGTTAGCTTTTTCAGGTCAAACTGGTGTCTATATGGTGTGAATGAGACGATAGGATGATTTGGTTCAGTAATTTCCATGTTACTATTTAATAATTGCTATTTGATTGGTTTTGTAGATAATCAGGGAACACAGTTAGTCTTGAAAATAATTGAAAAGCAGCCAAGGAAAATGATACTAAGCAAAGCCCTAATATGACGTTAAATGAACTCTCATGATAAATGTATGACATGTATGCAGTGGTGGTGGCGGCAGTGTGGGTGCTGGCGGCAGGGTGGGTGCTGGGGGCAGTGTGGGTGCTGGCGGCAGTGTGGGTGCTGGCGGCAGTGTGGTGGCGGCAGTGTGGGTGGTGGCGGCAGTGTGGGTGGTGGCGGCAGTGTGGGTGCTGGGGGCAGTGTGGGTGCTGGCGGCAGTGTGGGTGGTGGCGGCAGTGTGGGTGCTGGGGGCAGTGTGGGTGCTGGCGGCAGTGTGGGTGGTGGCGGCAGTGTGGGTGCTGGGGGCAGTGTGGGTGCTGGCGGCAGTGTGGTGGTGGCAGTGTGGGTGCTGGCGGCAGTGTGGGTGCTGGGGGCAGTGTGGGTGCTGGCGGCAGTGTGGGTGCTGGGGGCAGTGTGGGTGCTGGCGGCAGTGTGGGTGCTGGGGGCAGTGTGGGTGCTGGCGGCAGGGTGGGTGGTGGCGGCAGTGTGGGTGCTGGGGGGCAGTGTGGGTGCTGGCGGCAGTGTGGTGGCGGCAGTGTGGGTGGTGGCGGCAGTGTGGGTGCTGGGGGCAGTGTGGGTGCTGGCGGCAGTGTGGGTGCTGGGGGCAGTGTGGGTGCTGGCGGCAGGGTGGGTGGTGGCGGCAGTGTGGGTGCTGGGGGCAGTGTGGGTGGTGGGGGCAGTGTGGGTGGTGGTGGCAGTGTGGGTGTTGGGGGCAGTGTGGGTGCTGGCGGCAGTGTGGGTGCTGGCGGCAGTGTGGTGGTGGCAAGATATGTCCACTTCTCCAGGTAGCTACTTCTTGCATGAGGTGAGCATGTAGGATTTGCTTCCATTTCTCGACTTGCAAACATGCATGGTGTGAACACTTCAGTGGATGTTTCCCTGATTCCTCCCAATTTAGATTATGTCACTCTTCAGGTAAAAAATTCCCGAATCTCCCTACTAATAAGTATAAAACAAAGACATAGACTGGCTTCAGAATCCTTCACATTTTCCTGCAAACACACAGGAGAATTCATTGTTATTTGAATGTGGTGTTCATTCCTTCTAGCACAAAGAGCGAACATCCCACATTGGCCTGACTCATTCTAAATGCACTGCTCAAATGCCACTGCTTCTGAGAGGCGTTTTATGGGGCTGCTGCTGGAATCTCTGTGCCCTCATCTGTGCTCCCTTAGGAGGCAACAGGAAGAGCACGGTGTGGGGCCAGAGGGATCCAGGTTCAAAACCTCCCTGTGCATAGCTTGCGGCATGAGCTTATACAAGTCACTTAAACTCTCGGAGCCTCAGTTGTGCTTTCGGTAATGCATGGGAAATTGGATGCTTTGGGGACGATTGTACAAGATAGTGTTTATAAAATGCCTGGCACAACATAGACGCAAGTAAGACCTGTATCTGTGGCTCTTTTCTCTGTCATGTGTAACATTATGACATTTTCCCTGGTACTACAGGCATTTCTTTTAATGTATCTTACAATACATTATTTGAAGAAGCTTCTCATTTTAATATGTGCAGTAGAACTTCGCATGGTACGTTCCATATAAGGGTTAACTGTAAAGATAACAATTAAAAATGGGAATTCCAAAGTGTACCCATGTTTTCCTTCTAAACTTCCTTTAAACTTCTAAAAGTAACATGCAAAATCCATGCAAGACACTGAAAATATCACCTGAATCCTAAAGGTGTTCTGATCTGTCAAATCCTTCTTGATACCTCACATATTCTTCCATTCCCAGACAGACAGGTGAACACTGAATAATACAAACAGCCAGATATGGGGCGCACATATGCCCCCAACATTTATCCCAGGGTTGCACATGTGCCTTCTCATTTATGCATTTAAGAAACAGACAGAGAGAACATCTTGAGGTTGGAGCAATTTGGACTGTTTATTTGAGCCTGAAGACAAATGAGGCATGTAGACAGGGATGCTATTCCGTGGGGGGCAGACGGACTCAGCATTCGTTCTCTGTGGGCCTAACTGTCCTGCACAGGAGACAGCCAATTTCACCTCAACTGCGGCCTGGAAGCAAAGTACCCACAGAGTGTTGGGCTCTATTTTCAAATAAGATCATCAGTGTGAAATGTGTTTGAAAGAGGCGGGCATTACACAGTTTCAAATAACTTCTAACTTTTAGCGAGGCTGTTCCTTTTTGTAAGTTGGATGCCAGCAAGGCCTATATTCACCTAATTTTCAAGTCTGATATGAGAAAACACTCATTCCTGGTAATAGGGAGAAAATGGAAACAGACCCAGAGAAGCCTGATTTCATGACTGTTAAGTCACATTAGATCTGGGCATGTTGAGGCTGCCTGGAATAATATCTCCATTCACATCTTCCAGCCTCTTGCTGTGCCACCATTTCCAACTCTGCTTATCATTACGCTGTCCTTGAGAGGACATTAGCCTGAGTTCAAAATGAGGACCCAAATACATCCTGCTCCATGAGAATGTGTTGAAGGAGAGTCAAGGAAGGCATAAAAAGAAAAAGTGAGGGAAAAAAGCAAGCAGGTGTTGTTCGCTATTGAAAATGCCTCTACTAATGTATTTTTCAGAGCTATTTCCAAGGCAATTTCAGATGCTTGTGTCATTACATTATTGGTTCACTTAACATACGTGCTTTTAATTTCATTTTAAACATTGGCTTGGATGTAAATTTGGGTAGTTTGCTAAAATGTTCCGCTAGGGGTGGTGAATGATGATAGCTTCTTTGCTATAGTGACAGGGTGAGAGAAATAGCAGCTTCCGACATGATATCACATATATCATGAAAACATTTGGAGAGGAAAACATTTGGAAGCAGTGTGAGTGCATTTTATTTCTGCGTGGACCCTTTGGGCTCCCAGCCACTTTCAAAGCATTATTTAACAAATTACGGCACCACAAACACTACTTTATGCCCTGGATGCTAGTTTCCCAAAGAGGAACCAATAAATGTCTGAAGTTTTAAATATCCAAGAGAATAGGACTGAGTTAAAAGAACATTTGTATTTGCAAGTGAAAAATAAAAACTTATTGCTTTCAAAGTATTATATTCCATTTTATTGCTATTTAAACAGGCTTGTTTTATGTACATATTGTTGTGGTAATGGTTTTTTTTAAAGATGCTTGTTTATTGATACTTCTATGGGGCCAAGCCATTTTACTGTATGATAGTAAATTTACACTTGATCTTAACAAAAGGTTGAGAAGTGATACATAATGGTAAATTTTACGGTTTTAGAATTTAGAGGGTAGTGATGCTCTTTTCTTTAGATTTGACTTACAAAAAATCCTAACAAAATAATTCTCTCATTTACCATTTACACACTAGGGCCTGTGTTGTGCAGTGGAGCAAATGGTCTATTGTCTGAGACTGTGAGTAAATATTGAGTCCCGTGAATCACCCTGTGACATCAGTAAGGAAGGGCCGGTGGAGAACTGGGGAAAGGAAAGTACACCCTGAAAGGAAGCTGTTCACCCATGCGAGGCGCATCTAGTGTGCTGGATGAGGTAATTTACTGAATGGCACCCTGGAGCCCTAGAAGAATGAATTCCCCTCAGCGGAATGAGCAGTTGGCTCAAACTCAATCATTGAGAAGTGCCCATTTATAGTCAAAGTCATATAGATTTCAGATTGAATGTGTTTTAATTGGGTATAGAAACCTTCCAGGTAATCTGGGTATAAGGCTGGGAATATAAAAATCAGTGTCGCCGAATTAGAAAGCCCCATTTAAACTTTTCAAATCACATCTTTACAGCAATAAGGGGCACGGACCGAAGGAGGTAAGTTATTTTCAAGAAAGAAAAAAGCAAGTGACGATATTATTGCTTAATTACAATCACAAACCTTGAGTTTGGAGAGAGTCTCAGAGAGTTTGTGTTTACATATGGATTTAGCTATAATCCAGCATACTGTATTTATAGAAAAGAATTGCTGGCGAAGATAAATACTGGTTAGTGGAACAGGCTTGTCAAGAAATAAACAGTGAAGAGGAGATAGACTTTTAGGTTAATGGCACATATTGATAGACCAAGGAAAAATGGTTGTATAAGGACACACATTCATGTGTCTATGTGTGAGTGTATTTAAAAGTATTGACTGGCCAAATGTTTACACATTCATACACAATGGACAAATGTATAAAACTGTTTAAAAAATTCAGTTGAATGAAACAGAAGCTTTATTTCCCTGATATTTTAAAAATTTGTGATGCATATCTAACTAAAAAAATTAAGAATAATCTCCACTATTTGAAAATCTGCTGTCTGAAAAAATATTTTAGAAAGACCAAATTGGCCCCTAAAGTACATATCAAGGTATCCCCCAAAAAGAACAACCTCAGTTCATACGTGAGTCCACACCTGTACCTCTGGTCATGACCTCACCTCACAGCGGCAGAGACTGGCAGCGGCCTTTCCGTACCCATTTTGTTCTCTCTAGTGTCAGGGCCCCTGATGTTCAGGGCCACATGGCTGGCCAGAGTGAAGACCACATTTTTCCAGCTGTCTTAATGCGTCCAGATGACAGCGATCTGATCCGTGAGCACAAATGGAAGTAGTGGTTGCAATTTCAGGCAGTACCCCTGAAGGGAGGAAATGGGACTATGTGGACCCCCTTCCTCCTCCTTGAAAAATGCAACTCAACCATGCTGGGCACTGCGCTGAAGACAGCCACTCAGTATGTTGAAGGAAGCTGGGTCTCAGAGGGTCACGAAGCTGTCCTACTGGCTGTAGATTGCTTGTCTCTGGATGTTGCTTATTTGTGAAAGGATTAATTTTTCTACTTTTTATCTGGGGTTTTCTGTCACACCAGAATCTGCCTCTACACTGACAGTTTGACTTTTCCTTTCTCAGCATTCCTGGTCCCTAAATTAACTGTGTCAATATCCTTTGATGACTCTATCTCATACTTAGATTTTTGAAACAGACTTCACAGATGTCATTTTGGTGGTTCTAGACTATTCTTCTGCCTCTATCTGGGCAATTATTTCTGAGTCTCTCCATCAACCCAGATGCCACTTATCAACCTGGGTTGTTCTCAGCCTGTCACTGCATCATAAAATGAATGAGAAATGAAGTCACATTGACACATAACTTTCAAAGCCCCAGGTATTACTCTACTTCCTTCTCTTCCACTAAAAAAAAGGGGGGGGGGGATAAGATTAAGAGTGATATTTAGATACAAGTTTTTAATTTGCTTTTTAAAAGAATTTTTTCTCTTTCTATTATTTAGAAGTAAATAGCTAGAGATAAAAACTTTAACTGGTATGTCATGAGGTACCTGGACACCTCAGTTAAGAGCATTTTGCCTTAACAGACAATGAATTCTGCAGCGTCACTGCTCTGACTTCCTGGAGAACACGGGAAAGAAAATGAAAATTATAACAATTTTTCTGTCATTTCCCTCAAGACAGGGGAATTTTTTTTAATCCACAAGCTTAGCTCAATGCTTGATGCTTAGATATGTGAAGAATGGAAAAGAAAGAGAAAGAAAAAGGAAGGAAAAAAGTCTCACAAATCAATGGCTTGTGTTCCTTCACTATTAAAAGAAAATTCCATCTTCTAGTGAATAAATGTTTACTGTAGAAAACATTTCTCTCTGTTTATCTCCCTCTATCTTTAGATTTATTGACTTTGGATACGTCTTACTCAAATTTTCTTTTCTTCCTTTGCAATTTTATTTTCCTATCTGACAACCTCCAACTCTGTATTTATAGTTTCACTGTCAATCCCATTTTAAGAGTTTTAAGAGAAAAAAGAGGCTGGATGCAGTGGCTTTTGCCTGTCGTACCAGCAGGTTGAGAGGCTGTGGCAGGAGGATTGCCTGAGCCCAGGAGGTTGAATCTGCAGTAGGCTGTGAGTGCACCACTGCACTCCAGCCTGGTCCACACAGCGAGGTCCTTTCAACCAATCAATCAATCAATGGAAAAGAAAAAGAAAACAGTCCCCTCAATCTTGTCATCCTTCTACCACTGTGGGTTCCTTTGAGATGTGCTTCTGCATCAGCCCACTCTTTTGCTATTACAACTTCACCATTACTGTAATTTCCACAGAGGCCAATGACATGTGATCTTGCTCATTGTATGTTTAACACTTAAAAACTGACGAACCACTGAGTTCATATTTTTCTCTCTTACACATTCTACCATTATGTAATAGAAGCTTTTTTCTGTTGTCAAGGATGAATTCCAATTAATGAGTGCAAACATTCCATGGGTCATCTCTAATCTAATTTTCATGTCACAGTTTTATATACGAATGAGGTTTAATTTTCCTTTTTCAACGGTGAAACAAAGTCTGTAGATTAAATAAAGATAGTATGCTTTGAACTTAGAAAAACAACTGGCATTTCTGGATGGAATTCTTTTTTCACTTAAGTTCTACAACCTTAAGACAACTTAAAGACAAAAAAATAATTGCTGACCCGAAAAATACAAGCTTGTCAAGATTTATATGTCAGTGCACACTTAGAACATCCTGACGGAAAATACCCTTCCAGCTTTTGGGTGTCCACCAGGCCAGTGGATGAGTGGGATATGAGGGAGGTGACAAGGGTGTAACTCTCTAGTGGATAACATTGGTAAACCTTTCCTTTCACGATGGTCATATACCTGTGACAGGTAGAAATAGCTGCTCCCAGGACTAACCAAGGGAAAAAAATCTGAGGAGCAACTTTTCACAAACTCTGGAAATTTCTTGCAGCTTTACAGGATGTTTTTACACAGAATTCATTTGTATCGATCCTTTATATAGAGAAGGGGTAATGTTTCTTGAAAAAAAAAAAACGATTTTACAGACAAATTTTGAGATAGCTTCCCTATTCAAAATCCCAAATTCCTTAGGGTAGCAAAGATCTAAAAATCACAGTTCCTACAGCCCACGCCTTCGCTCCCGACACTGCGTTTCCTGTCTTAGTGAAAGGACCTGACCATTCAGCTAGTTCCTAAATTGGACACTCCAGGTTCGTTTGGACCACGTCCCCAGTCATCTTCTAACCCCAGGTGGCGTCCTGA